>OY728123.1:1307332705-1308582705 GCA_963277665.1 Viscum album
AATATTATTATGTTATGAACAATTATTTAGTTAAATCTTTATTAATAAGTCTTAAAATTTATTTTCAAATAAAAAGGTTTTCAAATTTTTTTATGTATTAAAAAAAATTCAAAGCATGAAGGACATTTTACTCAAGAAATGTTTTAAATGATCTTCCATAATTATTTTATATCTAATATGGGATTAATTGGTGTTACTCATGCCCTATTTGGGATATTATCAAAGGGTTTCATTCATATTCATACTATAAATGTTTTATTTTTTATGACATGATATTTATAAAAACTATTTTTCTTCCATGGGTTATATTCTTATGAAACATGTTTCTCTTCCACATGTTATATGTTTATGAAACCTGATTATTTTCATGGTTTATTCAATGATGAAATGATTATGAAACCAATCTATTTTCCATAAGTTATGATATTATTAAATGTTTATGATTCCCATTTCATTTAATGGGTTATGATATGATGAGTTTTTATGATCTTGTGGCACACATAAATATGGTTTTCATTATGTGATGGGTGGTACCTATATCTCCCTACAATGAATTGGGTAAATATTTATATATATCATAATATAGACATGGATAGAATGGGGGAACCTGGTACAATAATATAGGGCTATAATGAGCAGTGAACTCGGTACAGTAATACAGGGTTGGAATGAGGATTGAACTCAATATAGTAAAGTAATTTATCTACTAAGATGGCCTTAACAGAGAGCCTTGAACAATATGGAAATGATTTTCTATGCTTATGTGTAAGCTACAAATTCATGTATTATGCCAATGTTATTCTCCCATGGATAATGTTCTTTGATTCCTTTATTATTTATGTCTTATTAACTACCAATATTTATTCAATGACTCATGATTATGATCTTTGATATGCAATGTATGGATTTTAGATTTTATGCTCATGTTCTCATACCCTTATGTCCATGTTATTCTTATGTATCTCCTCTTTTACCCTTACTGAGCATCTAAGCTCACCCTTTCTTATTTTTTTCCTCCCTGGGTTATATAGATATGTATTATGTATGATATGTCTAAGAAGGGTGTTATTTATGAATAACATATAGGGAGATAGTTTAGTTCACTTATGGATCAGTGTTTATGTTTCCATGCTTTCAAAGGCACTAAAAGAATATGGTATTTGGGTGTGTGTTTGTGTAATATAATAAATATTCTGCAAAAATTATGTAATGTCTTTGTATTAAAATATTAGGTCGCTATATTCACCTAGATTTTCATATCCTTCATTTATTTGATACTTATATGTATTTAATTCACACTTCTTACTCATAGGATTAAATGTAACGAAATATAATCCTATGATGAATGATATATGTGGAACACATATTAATTTACATGTTATTATTATGATGAGTGGTCCTAGAATTATATATCCCTACAATGCATTGGATAATCTTTTAATCACATGACATTCTAGGTATAATGCATGGGAGGTTAAAATATGCACAATATTTTATGTTTCCCTAGCATTTATCCTTGAATTATGTTTATTATTCCATATTTTAATCCATTTTCACATTCATATGTTTCCTTTATGCTATCATTTTATGTCATGACTTATTGTTCAAGATTATGATTCTATACCCTATTATGTTTCCTTGATATGCCTCCTATATCACATGTAATACTTTACCTTATTCTATTATTTATTTATTCCCTTACCGGGCTTTATATCTCACCCCTTTCTTATGTATATTCCCAATTTATCCCATGTAGTTTTAGAAGAATGATGGGATTTTAGGAGCATGTTAAGGAAGTTTTCAATAATGTCATTGTATTCATATTACAAGTTGTTATGATATTCACCTAATTTCCAAAAGACACTAGGATTCATGATCTTTTGGGATTTTATTTTGAGTACCTTTATAAAATAAATTATGAATTAAGGTGTATTAAGATATGGGTTTTCTACACACTCTTTCATATCATGAAAGTGTAATAGAACTATTAAAACACCACCTCAAAACATGGAATTTGAGTTATTAGTGAAGATGTAAACTAGATAAATTGTTGCATCCCAAGCATATAAATAATCCCCTATCCATATTTTTGGGATGAGTTTTTTTTAAACCTTATGATACTCCATGTATTATAATTTGATATAATTCTAACCATATATTGGATTTATTTATATAGATCCAACATAAATTGCTGAGAGAAAGAAATTACCCTTTGTATCATGAATCTCCCTCTTATTCTATTCAAGTGAAAGGTGGAGGATGAATCTTATTTAGTACCAAAATATCAATCATGGATATTATTACCTTATAATAAATCATATTGAGCTCAAATGATTGAGACTAAAGATAAGATCATCCTTGATGACATACCCATTATAAATAAATTCACTGATGTGTTTCCTAGAAAATTTCATGGTTTTCCTCCTAGCCGTAAGGTTGATTTATCAATAAATATCATCCCCAAAGCTTTTAAAATATCCAAGACTCCATATAGAATGGTTGTTGTTGAACTTGAGGATCTAAAGAAATAATTACAATAGAATTTGGATAAAGGGTTTATACACCCAAGTGCTTAACCATGGGGTGCATCGTTCATCTTCATCCGGAAGAATGATGGGTCAATGTGGCTCTTCATTGATTATCATGAGATCAACAAGATCATGATAATGAAAAAGTATCTTCTTACATGGATAAATGACTTGTTCGATCAGGTATGTGGATCCCAATACTTCTCTAATGTGGATCTTCGATCGGGATATTATTAAGTAAAGGTGAATTAGGATATCCCCAAGATTGATTTTTATACATGGTATGGGCACTATAAGTTCATAGTGATCCCATTTGGAATCAAAAAAATCTATATAAATATTAATGGATATATTTAAGAGAGTATTTATGGATTATCTCAATAGATTTTTGTTAGTATTTATAGATTATATTCTTATCTATTACAAATTCAAGGAGAACATAAGAAGCACTTGAATTCTACATCGAAGACCTTGAAAAATGAAAAGTTATTTTTGAAGTAGAGTAAATTTGTGTTTTAGTTGGAGAAATTCAATTTATTGGGTCATTTTATCACTAGTAAAGGATTATCTATAGATTCATCAAAAATAGATGTAATTTTAGGATGACTCATACCAACATTTGTGATGAAAATATGTAATTTCCTTGGATTTTTTTGGTATAATCATTGATTTTTGATAAAATTATCATGATTTTCAATCCCACTAACCAAGCTTACTCAGAATGGATTCAAGTTTTTCTAGACTGGTGAATATGAATAAACTTTTGAAGAATTGAAGAAGAGGATAATCACTACACCTATGCTCACATTACCCACCAGTGAGGAAGGATTTGAGATCTATAGTGACACAACCAAAAAGGGATTGTGTTGTATGCACGTGCAAGATTAAAAAAATTGATATCATATGCATCCCGAAAAATAAATATCCATGAGCAGAACTACCCAATGCATGATCTATAATTTTCAGTAGTGATCTTCGCATTAAAGATATGGTGACATTGCCTCTACAGAGAAAAGTGTGACATATATACATATAATAAAATCCACAAGTATATATTCACACAAAAGGAGCTTAATATGCACTAATTAAGGTGGGCATATCTGATCAAGGATTAAGATTGTTAAATCCATTATCATCCTAGGAAAAAAAATTAATATATACTTTGACTAGAAAGGATCCCGAAAATCTATCTATAATGAGTATTTCCATGGATCCAATCTTCTTAGACATACAAAGGATGGATATGGGAATAATAAGATAATCTTATTACTACATTGATCGAATAACTTACCAACCATCCATTCTTCAGAGGATCAAGGAGGCTCAGAATGAAGATGAGTTACAACAGAAGAAGGTAGTGAATATTTAAAAGTCCAACTTTGTTGATTATAGAGTTATAAGGTTTGGAACCTGGATATGTGTCCCCTATCAAAACTATAATTGAAGAGGGAACTTTTAGATGATGTTCATAGCTCATCCTTCTCTATTCATCTAGGCATCACTAATATGTATAAATATTTTAATCAAAACTTTTGGTGGGATGACATAAAGAGGGAGATTTTGGATTTGTATCTTTATAATTTTTATGCCAACAAGTCAAGGTATAATGATATAATTTTAAGGGTATGATGAAACCATTTCACATACCATTGTGGAAATAAGAAAACATAACCATGGATTTCATTGTAGGACTCTCAAAGAAACCTAAAGGAAATAATTCTATCATGTTGGTAGTCGAACTCCTTACAAAGTCAAAACATTTCATTACTATCAATGAATATTTATCTCTTGAAAAACTCACCAATATATATAAGTGAAGTGGTAAGGCTGCATGGAGTTCCACTATTTATTGTATCTGATCAAGATCTAAGGGTTACCTTGAGGTTTTATAGAATCCTTTAGAAATAATTGGATATATATATATATAACTAAGCTTTATCACTTCTTATCACCCTTAGATGGATGTTCAATCAAAAAAAAGATTCAAACTCTATATGAATGTTAAAATCATGTTCGATAGACTTATAACGATATTGGGGCTAGTACCTTCCCCTAGTGGAGTTCTCATATAACAATAATTTCCATTATAACATTCAAATAGTACCTTAAGAAGACCTATATGGGAAGAGGTGTTAGAATTTGACATGTTGGGGTGATATTGTAGAGCAGAAGATGATGGAACCTAAACTTATCTAAGATATGATAGAGAAGGTTCAAACCATTTTTCATCATGTGAAATCCACACAAAGTCGATAGAAAAGATATAAAAATAATCATTGATGAGACCTATAGTTTAAGGTCAGAGATAAAATGTTCCTTTATATATAATTGTGGGAAAAATTATTTAGTTTTAGGAATAAGGGAAAGCTTGGTCCTAGATACATTAAATGATTTGAGTTCCTTAATCACATCGGAGTGGTAGCCTATCAACTAGCACTCCTACTTAACCCATCTCAAGTACATAATGTGTTCCATGTATCCCTCTTAAGGAATTAAATACTAGAAACCTCACATGTATTGAATCCATAAGTGGTACCATTGTAGAATGATCTTTCATATGACGAAAATCTGGGGAAGATCTTACATCTTAGAGACAAGGTTCTATGAAACAAGGAAACTCACCATGTCAAAGTTTTATGGTGGAACCATAAGTTTGAGGAAGTAACATGGGAACTAGAAGAGGTGATGAAATAGAAGTACCCTCATCTTTTTTAGTATATGAAATAAAAATTTTGAGGGTAAAATTTTTGAAGGGGGGAATAATGTAACGACCTGAACTTTTATAAATGAAATCCCCTCTTCTTTAATGAATAAATTCATTATCAAGTAAGGAATTTATAGAAAACACAAGAACTACTTTGGCTATTTTTGAATTTTATATTCTATAGGATTTAAAACACTATTAAAAAACATAATTTTAGATAATATATCCATTTAATAGTGATTATATTAGTAGTATATATAAAGGGTTATGAAAAATTCCAATTGAGATAGACGGAAGAAGCGATGTCCTCAACCGGTAGGATGGTACCCTATAAATCCCATTTATCGTAGATTCCAAAGGGGATAGCATCACCAGTTTTTCCCATGATAAAACCTATTCCTAGATTCAATAACTAAAGAATGAAGTAAAACATTTATGGTATAAGTTGAAGCTCATTAAAATCACGGCCCAAACCATGTATGTCAAACTACACCAAGAAAATTTCACCATCGTACACCTTAACCTTAGGGAATTATCTAGTGTAATAAAGGGATATATATCTATACACTAAAAGTATGAATTTTCATATTTTATATTAATTAAAAAATATTATATTTATCCATTTTTAATATTAATTTTTAAATGATTAAATAATGATTTTGATAAAAATTAGATTCTGATACGATGAAACACAAAGTGAATTTTTATGAAAATATATAGTTTCAATAAAGACACTATTTTTAATGAATTTAATAATTTTTTAAACAAATTATATTTTAATAAAATAGTATCATTAAATAATATTTATTAAATATGAATGATAATATACTTTTATGAAGTTAATTGTAATTTTCATAAGGGTTAGAAAACTGATATTGTCAAAATCTAGTATTTTTAAATAAATGGTTATTTTGATTTAAAAGCATAAATTATCATATTTATATACTTGTTTGGATAAATAAAAATTCTTTTAAAAATTATTATGTCAAAAGTATAAAACAATTATTTTTTCATAATTTTCTGAGACTGTCAAATTTTCTGGTAAAAATTAAATATGTTATAAATATACGACAAGTATTATGGCATCATAATGAAATAAAAGTGATATAATATATGACATAAAAGGTATTGATGACCAAATACATATTTACACTTTAAAATAATGTTTTTTAGGTTATTTTATTAAATCCATAAACCCCTATTGAATCCTCCACAACCTATATTATATTTTAAGCTATTAAAATCAATTCTTAGTAAACATGACTCACTTCCACATCACCAAGGGCATTATTTCAATGATATTAGTTCTTAAAATTTTAAAATAATTAAAACGACTTTAGTTTGTTAAAAACCATGGGTAAAACCATGGTAATTTTTTAGGTTTGGATTATGTTATCATATAGATTCCAAAACCTAAGTTTGGAAATTAATAAAGAATTCTCCTCTATTTTGATACATAAACCCACCTAAAATCCCAATCATCTTCACTAAAAATTCTTGAATCATGAAATTACTCTATAATTACCTCTATAGAGTCCTATAGATGTTCCCCTAGGCTCTTAATAAGCTCCTCTCAATATTTTAGAAGCACCCTCTCAAGGTAAGGGATCCACTCCTTCTCCTCTTTATTCAATCACCTTATTTGAATTATGCCTTTTGATTTCCAATTATTCATATTTGGATATGTTTTTACACATCCAAATTACTAAACTTATATTGTAAAAGTTTTGACAAACCCCTTTCACTCGCATTAATCCCTCCCATGAATCATTTTGTTCCCATGTTATGCTACTGAAATTATCTAACGATTTTACATGCCAAACATTTATATTGTGAATACCCTTCCCTATTTCCACTCAAGGGTATTAACCTATATGTATTATCCTTAATTTATTGTGTAATTCCATTTATTTAATCCAAAATCCTTAATATTTGGATTAAATGTGATGAAATATGATCCTATGTTGAAAGATCTATGTGGCACACTTATGCATATACATGTTATAAAAGTGACAGGTGGGACTGGAATTATATAGCCCTTCAATGCATTGATTAATGGTTTAATCTCATGAGATAACAGGTATGGTACATGATAGGTTATAATAATAACACTAAGTTTTGTTTTCTTATCTGTTATCCTTAGATTATGTTTATGATACCATGTTTTAAGTTGTTTCTACATTCTTATGTTTCCATAATGCCATCGGGTTATATCATGTCTCATTATTCAAGATCATGATTCTAACACATCTTATGTTACCTTGATAGTCTTCTTGGATAAAATGTACTACTTTAACTTATTATATACTTTATTTATTCCATTGCTGAGTTTTATATCTCACCCCTTCCTTATGTACATCACCAGGTTATCCTGTGTAGTTTTAGAAAGACATTGGAATTTTAAAAGCATGTTAAGAAAGTTTTCAATAATTTTATTATATTTCTATTACATGTTTTTATTAAATGTACCTAATTTCCCAAATACATTAGTATTAATGGTATTTTAATATTTCATTATGTGTACTTTTATGTATTAAATCATGAATTAATATGTATTAAGATATTATTTTTCATAAGAAAATTACTTGAACTAAATCCCTATTAACAATATGGTCTAAAAAAATAAATTTTTAATAGGTAGACAACGTGAAAACTCAAAGATTTATAAAAATTATTCTTTGTATAGTTCCAAGAATAAAAACCTCTCCAAAGTCATTTTTCTAATGTGGAGAATCAGGTAACTGTGTTAAGGGTTGTAGTATAAAAAACCCATCGTTTTTTTTAGTAAATTAAGAGTTTATTTTAAAGATCTTTTCAAAATTCACTATTGTAATTTCTATATAGAATAAGAAGATTTAGTTTCCCAAATCAATAGCTTATAAAATTGTAGAACCAAAGAAAATGGATACCAAAACAATTTTTTGTTTGAATTTTTTTGTAGGGAAAAGTTACAACAGATTCAATGAGAAATAGTATATAGACAGTGGATATTCATAAAATATGAGTGTAGATTTCTCAAATTTACATTACTTATCTAAAATGATTGGATGTTATATTTAATTTGGTGACAATGCCAAGAATAATATTATGGGAATCTGATCAGTTATAAATACACACCTTTTCATCAACAAAGTTCTATATGTGGACGGATTAAAGTACAATTTGATAAGTATTTCCCAAATTTGTGATGAATTTTATTCCTTTTAATTTTCAAATAATTAATTTTATATTTTAGAGATAAACTTTTTAAATTTATTCCACATAGAACTAATAATATCTATACTCTAGATCTTAATTCTTTATATATATAAAAATTGAACTATTTAAATATTGAAACAAATGAATCCTATATTTTTCATAGAATACTCGTACATTGTGATGTTTATTCTTTGAGAAAATTATATAATAGAGACTTAGTTTTAAATTTTCCTCAACTTAAATTGAGAAAAGGGGAACTATGTGATTCATGCCAAATGACCAAGAAAAAAAGGAATATTTTAAATCAATTGAAGTGTTTTCTAGATCTAGTCCTCTAAAACTTATCCACAAGGATTTTTTGGGCTATCTATAATAGTAATCCTAAGAGTAAAATCATTTATTTATGTTCTAGTTGATGATTTTTTAAGATTTACTTGGGTTTATTTCTTAAGACTTAAAGTTTAAGCTTGCTATATTTTTTTATGTTCTTTTAAATTGGTTCAAAAAGAGAAAGAATCCAAAATTATTTATTTATGGAGTGACCAGGGAATAGAATATGAAAACCATGATTTTAATTCTTATTGTTAAAAACCTAGAATCAAACATAATTTTTATACCATAAGGACACCTCAATAGAATGGTGTTATTGAAAGGAGAAATAGAACATTCCAATAAATTGTTTGGACTATGTTATGTGAATAAAATATACCCTATCATTTTTGGGTTCAAGCTGTAAATACAGCATGTTATTTCATTAATAGAGTTATAAGTATCCCTATTTTGTAGAAAACATGCTATGAGGTATGGAATAATAGAAGTACAAGATTTAGATAATTAAAATTATTTGGATATAAATTTAAATTCTAAACATTAAGGATAATCTTGATAATTTTGATCCAAAGGATGATTAAGAAATATTTCTTAGATATTTTACTACTTATAATGATTCACTACCAAAAATAGGCCTTTAAAAGTGCTAGAAATGGCCTTTATCAGCACTAGAAAAGCACTGACTACAAGAGAGAGGATAAATCCCCAGTCTTTTATCAGTGTTGAAAAAACACTGATAAGGGGGTCATTTATCAGTGCTAAAAAAGTGTTGATAAATGGACCCTTTATCAAGGCTTTTAAAATCACTAATAAAGGCTCCATTTATGAGTGCTCATAAAAGTGCTAATAAAGGGTCTTTTATCTGTGCTTATAGAAGCGTTGATAAAGTATTCCTTTATCATTGATAATATAAGCGCTGATAAAGTAGACCTTTATCAATGCTTTTAACAATGTTGATAAAGGGCTATATTGTAGTGTGCTATAACAGCACACCGTAGTACCAGAAACACACAAGATATCAACAAAAATAAGTCCCAATACAGGATTTAAATGAAAAGAAATGTATAATACAAACATAAGAGAAAAACACTATATTATAGACATTTCAAACATTGGTTTATATAATTACATAAATACAAATTATTACATACATTCAAAAACATCAATGTTCCTTTTTCTTTTAATCCTAGACCGAATCATGATATTTCCAAAAAAACCACCCATACTCAAGAAAAAAAATCACCTTTATGAGAAAAAAATATATTATGTTAGTAATAATATAATCAAATAAATTAACAAAAAGTGTAAATTTTACTAAAATTGATGTCAATTTTAAATAAAAAGATGCACTTGGAGTAATACTGGTCACATCGTGCATCGGATTGAGGAGAGGCTAATTCTAACACATCTCAAATTACTTTTGGATCATTAACCTTAAGTATCAAAATAATCTTAATGTGGTTTCTCAATTTTGAGTACGTTTGTTATCTTTTTTACTAAAATGATATTTTAAACTGGAAACACGTACTTTAGACTCATTATGATTACATAATGTATTGGTTTAACATAAAATATATTTCTACATGTCACAAATGACTTATGAATCATTTTCTTAAATTATAAAGAAAATTTGAGCATGTTTGATCAATTTTTAGTGAGTAACCCTTTTTGAACTAAAATTTCAATTTTAAACTCATAACAGACACTTTGAGTCATACTAGGAACATATTATATCAAATTGAGGTGTGTATGATTCCTACATGTCACAAATGACTTATGGATAATTTTAGATAACTATCAAAATAGTCTGAATGTGTTTGATTAGTTTTGAGTAATATAGTTGTCCATTTTACTAAAATTGATGACAATTTTAAATATAAAGACACACTTTGATTCATACTGGTCACATTGTGTATCGTATTAAGGTGTGGTTGATTTATACATGTCCCAAATAACTTATGGATCATTTCACTAAAGAATAAAAACAATATGAAAATTTTTTATTGGTTTTGAGTACGTATATTGTCTTTTTTACTAAAATTTCATTTTAAACTATAAAAATGCACTTTTGACTCATTATGATCACATCGTATATTATTTTGATGTAAAATAGATTCTTACATGTCAAAAATGAATTATGAATCATTTTCTTAAATTATCAATAAATTCCCCATGTGTTTGATCGGTTTTCAATGAGTGACACTTTTTGAACCAAAATGTCGATTTGAAATTGATAAAGGACACTTTGAGTCATACCGGGCATATCATGTATTGGATTGTGGTACATCTGATTACTACATGTCAAAAATTTATTATGGTTCATTTTAGTAAATTATAAAAACAATCCAAATGTGTTTGATCAGTTTTGAGTAGGACAGTTGTATATTTTACTAAAATTGATGACAATTTTAAATAAAAAGACACACTTTGAGTCATACCGATCACACCATGCGTCGGATTGAGGTGCGGATCATTACTACACATCCCAAATTAATTATGGATAATTTTAATAAATTATAAAAATAATTTGAATGTGTTTTATTGGTTTTGAGTATATCAGTTTTCTTTTTTACTAAAATATAATTTTCAACTGGAAACACGCACTTTTGACTCATTCCAATCATATCGTGTATCGGTTTGATATGAAACGGATTCCTAAACATAAAAAATGACTTATGAATAATTTTCCTAATTAACAAGAAAATATGAGTTCATTTGATCATTTTTTAGTGACTGAAATGTTTTTAACTAAAATGTCGATTTTAAACTGCTAACGAACACTTTGAGTCATATCGGGAAAATCGTGCATCAGATTTAGGTACGGCTGATTAATACACATCAAAAATGACTTATGGATAATTTTCATAAATTATAAAAAAAATATGAATGTTTTTTATTGGTTTTGAGTAGGAAAGTTTTCCATTTTACTAAAATTCATGATCATTTTAAATAAAAAGACACACTTTAAGTCATATCGGTCACACCATGCATCAGATTGAGGGGAGTATGATTACTATATGTACCAAATGACTTATGTATCGTTTTACTAAAGTATTTAAACAATTTTAATGCATTTTCTCAGTTTTTAGTAGGTCAGTTGGCCTTTTTACTAAAATTGATGTTACTTTTAAATAAAAACAAGCACTTTGAGTCATACCGGTGACATTGTGCATCAGATTAAGGTGAGGTGGATTCATGAACATATCAAATAAATTATGGATCTTTTTCATAAAGTATAAAAACAATATGTATTTATTTATTTGGTTTTGAGTAGTTCGTTATTTTTACTAAAATTGATGTCAATTTTAAATAAAGATGCACTTAGAGTCATACCGGTCACACCGTGTATCAGATTCTGGTGAGGAAGATTTATACATATTCAAAATAAATTATTTATTGTTATCCTAAATTATCAAAACAATATAAATGTGTTTTCTTGGTTTTGAGTACGTCACTTATATTTTTTACTAAAATGTCATTTTAAACTTGAAACACGCACTTTAGCTCATACAGATCACATCGTGTATCATTTTGACATGAGACTGATTCTTAAATGTAACAAATGATTTATGAATATATTAACTAAATTATCAAGAAAACATGAGCATGTTTTCTCAATTTTTAGTGAGTGACACTTTTTAAATTCAAATATCGATTTTAAACTGATAACGGACACCTTGAGTCATATCATTATGTATCGGATTAAGGTGATTCTAATTCTTACACATCACAAATGACTTATGGATAATTGTCTTAAAGTATTAAAATAAGGTGAATATGTTTTATTGGTTTTAATTATGTCAGTTTTCTTTTTTACTAAAATTAATGTCAATTTTAAATAGAAAAAAAGTACTTGGAGTCATATCGGTCACATCGTGTGTCAGATTGAAGTGGGGATGATTCCTACACGTCCCAAAGTCTCAAAAAATCCTAAATTTAAATGATAAAATTATTTACATTGAATTTATTTATCAAACTATCAATACCGCATGATAATCTTTGAACAAACCACATCAACTCAAAAAAACAGAATCCACCTTTATAAGAAAAAAATTATTAGGAGTAATACTAAAAAATTAAATTAAACATAAATATGAAATAATACATTAAATATATGGATAATGATTTTTCTATGAAAATATCAATATTACCTCTGTGTTTGAGTAGTGGAGGTAACTTGAAACAAAGTGATAAATTTCAACACTTTAGGGGTGAATGTTTTTGAAGGAGAAGAAGTCTGTGGAAGTTTTAGTGCAGAAAGGCATGAAGGAAGGACAGATCACCCCAAATCAAACAAAACAATCCACCTATAAAATAAAAAAATATGTGAGTAATACTAAAAAATAAATAAATTAAACATAAATATGAAACAGTAAATTAATTCTATGGATAATTATTTTACTGTGTAAACATCGAGATTACCTTTATAATTGAGCAGAGTTAGCATTATTTATCTTCTTGAAAAGAAAGTGGAGGGAACATGAAAGAAAGTGATAAATGCAACACTGTAGGGGTGAATGGGTTTTGAGGGTAAATAATTTTGTGGAAGTTTTAGTGCATAAAGGTATAAAATATGGAAAAACCACCCCAACTTGAAAAAAATAATCCACCTATAAAAGAAAACAATTATTATGTGAGTAATACTAAAAAGAAAAAAATTAAAAATAAATATGAAACAATACATTAATTCTATGGATAATGATTTTATTATGAAAACATCAAGATTACCTCCATGATTGAGAAGATATATCATTATTTATCTTCTTTAAAAGGTATGAAACATGTATAGAAACCTTCTAAAATAAATGAACTCTTCAAGGAATAATGAAAATTAAATCAACTTTTCATTGTATAATTTTTTTGTAAAATATAGAAAGTATATTGTAACATTTCCTTTATATCTTTCCAAAGGGTTTAATTCATTATAGTTTGTTCTTTCATGGTATTGGTAACATCATCATGTGTTGAAGAAATTTTTTGCATGAGTAGTCAAACATTTAATTTAGATTATATTAATGCAGTAGAGAACATATAATATTATGAGGAAAAACATAATATATTAAAAAATAGTTTTACCTTTTCATGGAACTCTCTTTCTTTTTTTAAAGGTTTCAAGGATTTGGTTCTTCTATCAAGAATCCAAATCCCCTCGTTGTGGTCCCCTCTAACGTACCAGACATTATCTACATTGGGACTAGCATGAACTGATTGTGATGTCCCAATGAAAGGGTCACCCTCGATTGAATTTTCATCTGACCCAAAAAAATTTTTAGTCGACTGCAATGAAATTGACCAATTATTGTTTACTGGATCATATACATAAAATACTTTCATTTCTTGTGATTCCATTATTAATGGCTCTTCTTTTTCCCCTTCCACACTGAAATTAACTTCCACAAATCCCATTTCATCAACTTTCACTCCATTGATATTATCAACCCATTGGAAATGGAAAAGCGACACTTGAAATGTTGTATAATCCAACTTTTATATCTATTCGATAATGCCAAAATTTGACATATTTGCATAAATTGGATTTCTTCCTTAGAACTAGATATGTGAAACACTTCATCCATAAGAATAAAACCACTTTTCTTCATCATAGTGAATTCATCATGTTCTTTCATATAGAACATATAACAATTGATTACAAAATCAGTGTAAGATATAACATTTCCATTTGGTCCTATGGCTATCCATTGAAGTCATTAGGAAATTTAATTCATATTTTTAGATAAATACTTATAAATTTTATCTATGAAGCATCCTACAAACTATTGATTATGTGTATTTGATAGTCATCCTTCAGAATTTGATGGACTCAAATCTCTAAGAATTTCTTTGTGGGATTCAATGTATGGATAAACATATTCACTATTATATAATATGTAAAGGTTCACTTGCTCTCTCTCTATCAGGGTAATTATAACAACATCTCTTTTAAAAATCCCTTCACCCAGAAGGTGTTTTTTAGGGTGAGAATTTAGTATATCGATGCTTTCAACATATGATAGGTAATAGGTATAGAATTCAATAGCTTCTCCAATAATATATCGTTCTTCAATACAACCTTATGGATGACTTAAATTCTTAACATACCCTTTAAAAATCTACATATACCATTCAATGGGGCACATCCATCTATAATATACAGGACCACATAGTTGAACCTCTCTCACCAAGTGAACCATCCGATGGAACATTATAAAAAACATTAAGGTGGTAAGAACACTTCTAATTCACATAATATGACTAAAATATCCTTATTCATGATGGGAAACTTCACCAGATCTAGAAATTTACTACATATGGATTTAAAAAAGAAGCAGAGTCTGGTTAATGTATGTCATACATTTTGAGGTAGAATGCAATGGAAAGCAACTAGAATTAAATATTGCATCAAAACATAAAATTTGTGTGATTTTATTTCTTATAACTTCAAATTAGTCATTGAAATTTCATTCTTGATATTTCATGAATACCCTTTTAAAAATTTTACACTATAAAGAAAAAAGAAAATTTGAAATTTTTTCTGTATGGAAAAATTTCAATTTTTTTCCACCTTTTACCCTTTACTAGTGCCAACTCTTCCCTTATCCCCATTTCAATCAATTCCAACCAATACTTGATTCCATATTTCATTTTTTTCAAGAACATTTAGTAATATGTCAATAACACTATCAAATACATTTTTTTCTACATAAATGAAATCAAGAAAATGTCTTACATGTAAAAAATTCCAACAAGGTAATTCAAATAAAATTGATCTCTTCTTCCAACCTTATTTTTTAAGGTTTTTCAAAAATGGTTTACCAAAAACAGTGTCTATATTTTTTTACATTATTTTATATTTTTTCACTCATTACTGGATATGGTGTTGTGCCTTTTTAGATATTCCCATTGAATGTTGTCATTTAGGATCGGTATTTATGTTGTCGAGGTAAAAATTTCTAATGTTCAAAAAACATAGTTTTGATGAATGTTTCAACTGAACTGAGTATGTGTGTTTTTTCACAAATAGGACACCCTGATATTCCTTTAATGTTGTAGCCTAATAAATTTCCATAAGCAGGGAAGTCATTTATCATTCTGTACTCTATATGAATTCTTTACTTCTATGAGAATCATACATTATAACATGGATCCCACATCAATTTTAGATCTTAGATCAATGGATTAAAATTGACATCAATATCATTATCAGGTTTCTTTGGTCTATATATAAGTAGATATAGCATAATGTATTTTCACTTCATGCGTAACCATGGCATAAATTTATAATTTACCAACATGATGGGCCATGTATTGTGATTACTAATCTGTACACCAAAAAAATTGATTCCATCTGCAGATAATGCAAGATTCAAGTTTCTTGGCTCATTTTCAAATTCAGGAAACTTGTAATCAATTTTATTTCACTAATGAGAATCTACTGGATGACATATATTCCCATATTTAATTCTTGTATATACATGACATGTTAATTGTCTCACAGTTTCCTGACATCCATATATTCTTCTAAACCATAAAATGATAGGAAAGTACTATAAAGATTTTTAAGGACTTGATTCATTTTTCTTGTATTGATCTTCGCCACACTTAGAGAATTATATGAGTGATTCATGGTCCTTGAGAAATAAAACGCAATCATTTAGACAAGCATGTACCTTTTTAGATATTGTTCCCATTGAATATAAAATTCATTTAGCATCACATGTTAGGCATGGTAGTTCATTTTATTCCGGTATCATATCATTCAAGAGGCTAAGTAGTTCTATAAATCTAGTGTCACTCCATCCACTTCTAGCTTTCAAATTATACAACTTCAATACAGCTGACAGTGTTGTGTATTTAGTACAACTGGTATACAATGGTTTCTTGGAACAACTATTTAAGTCCTCAAATAACTTTGGACAATCACAAAGGTCAAATTCAATTTCCATTTTCATTTCTTCTATGCAATCTCCATCATAATTTACAAAGGTATTCATATCAAATGATTCATAAACCGCAATATCATCAAAATCGGTGTCCACCTTCATTTTCTTCTCATTTTTAGTCCAAAATTTATAGCTTTGATCTATTCCGTGACAAATCAAATTTTCTTCCAACTCTTCTAGACTAATTTTTCTTGAATAACAATAATGTAAACATGAACAAAGGATTTTAGAAGGGTCGTTTACATTCTCTCTTGCAAACATGATGAATTCTTTAACTCCATCTTCATACACTTTTGTCAAATGATTAGTGTGCATCCATTTTTTATTCATACCCAACTTATTGGGTTCATAAAATATTAATTTTTTATAATATATAAATAAATACACATAATATATTCATTATCAAAGGTGAAAGTTATAGAAAATTATAATACGGGAAACTCAACATTTGATTGTTTCAAATATTTTTAGTATGTTGAAGAAAATGGATAATTGGATTTAAGAAAATAATTACTTCACTATAGTTGGTGTTATCCTATGAATTCATTCCAAGGTGAAAGCTATAGACAACTCATCCTCATTTAATTTTCCATGATACATACCCACCCTTAATATTTATAGGTAATACACAAAACATATATATTATTTCTTCACATTGGATCCACATGAGAAATATATTTTTATTTATCACACAGTAAGGAATGGGTATTTTATAAAATGACACTCTTAAATTATATAGGAACCCATCCACCACCCTTTCATAACAACAACTAAAATTATGATCCCTCGATATAAGCTAAAAATAATCTTTATGATTTTCATCCATTACACTTTTTAGAGGTCCTAGTCTTAATAAGATGTCCTAAATTATTCAATATGAATAAATATTTCAACATAAGATATGATTTAATTTATGTAATTTAAAATTTCTTATATTTAATTTCAATATGGATTCTTCAACTACCTATTCCTAATACTAATTTACCACTTTGATAAAATAAAAATAAAATAATTATACTTCAATAATAAATATATTATAATAAAATTAACTTCATATTTATTCTCATCCATTGATTATTACATGTTATTGTTTTGGGTTAATTTAACCACCAACATGAAGGATGATATAAAATGATATCATGGATTATTATGAAATAATAATTAATTTTATATTTTATATTTATAATGAAATTATTTTTTTATGGTTCTATAATGGTAACATGAAAATTTAACCCATTATTAATAAACCACCTTAAGATTTTCAAAAATTATAAAAACAAGCATGTTATAGATTTTGTGTTGGAGAACCATACCTAAAAAATCCATGGAATGAATATGGAACATATTAACTCACAATAAAACTATAATTATAATACCTTTAGTATTAAAAATAAGATGAAATCTTGAATAGGGATCAATGACCAAGATTGCTATATAGAAATAGATAAGGAATAATTGGACATATTATCAACCAATGATCAATATAAATTAAAAACTAGTAATTAAGATTGTAGAGAAAGTTGGATTACAGATGTAGACAGTTAATAAAATTGATTAAAAACAAAAAATTTAAAAGACCAAAATAGGATATAAAAATCGGTAGTCAATCAAACAATAGATCATAATCAAATCGTTATGTTCATAATCTAAAAGAAAAATAGTATACAAGGACCGGACCACAAATAAATCATGACATCATTGAACAAAAAATCAAAAATGAAATGAAAAATACACAATGAAAATCACAAGGCTTGCCTTGCTAGGTTGAATAAAATCCTCTTTAGAAACCCTAACTGCAACCAAACACCAATTGACCCACCATGTTCGAGCAACTGGAGTCAGTTGAGTGGGGGGATTCAAGATTCGATTAACTGAGGAGGAGCATTAGCAGTGGGTTACTTCCTTGGAAAGCTTCTGATATCACTATGGGTTCACAAATGGTTAGGTTTTTTTAAATAGATCGGGACACTTTTATCATCTCTTACAAATAATCGCTGATAAAGAGTCCTTTTATCAGTGTTTAAGTAATAAGCGCTAATAAAAGAAATATTTATCAATGTTTTTTTAGTGTTGATAATCATTCATTTTATCAGCACTTTTTTAACACTAATAAAGACCTACCTTTATCGGTGTTTATTACTTATGCACTGATAAAGTATTTATAATTATAATTATAAATAAAAAATTGAAAATATATATATACTTATTAAATATATATAAATATAAAAATATTAAATATATCCATTTTTAAATATATTTATTATAATTTTATAATTATTTATTTATAATTATAGTACTATTTTCCAAAAAAATATTTATATCTAATTTTAAGTGCATGAATATGTATATATGTTAAAAATGAGTTAAATTGAATAAATTAAAAATTAGTACACTTTAACAATATTTAAAAAATGGATAAGTTGTGTGTGTGTGCATTGTATATAAAAATGCATTAATTATGTATATGTGGAACTAATATAACACACGTTTGATCTATATTAAATTGAAAAATCAAATGACACATTCAATTTTATGTCCATTACACTATGAAATTAGTCATTATTTTTAATTCATATTAATTTTTAATTGTAAACCATTATTCACTAATTATATGACTATTTACTGTAAAGCGCATAAATATATTGTAATATATAAATCATATTTATATACATTAATATATATCTATATATTTAGTATATATAATTTATTAACTTTAATTATCATAATTATCTAATTAATAAAATGTTTAATATTTAATAATGTATAATGAATTTATTTATTTTTATCAATAATTATTTAATTAATAAAAATTGTAGTATTTTTTATTAAATTCGTTTTTATTTTTATTTTATTTAATTATTTATTTTTATTTATTTGTACCTTTATTAGTGTCAAAAAAGAGATAATAAAATTTATCTTTTTCAATACTAAAAATAAAGAGATGACAAAGGGTTCCCTTTATCAGCGCTAACAAAAAATTAATGATAAAGGGTACCATTTATCAGTATTAAAAATAAAGTGTTGATAAAGGTTCAATTTATCAGTGCTAAAAAACATTGATAAATGGTTAAATTTATCATCACTTTCTTTATCACGAATAAATATTCCATTTATTGGTGCTTTTTTGTAGCCCTGATAAAGATCAGCACTTTTAAACACCAGTTTTGTAGTAGTTCTTATAGAGTTTTCAACAAAATTTCAAATATTGTTGAAGAATCAACTTAAGTGAAATTTTATTAAAGTGATCTATTTAATCACAAAATGACTCGAGTTGATTCTATTCAAAACATGAGACCATGACCTCTTTTTGACAATGAAAAGGATGATAATTTATGTCACGATCTGGCTCATGTCAGGGGTCAAGCCGCAACTACCCCAAGCCCACCTCCATAGGCCTGGGGTGGCGACAAGATCCGAAGTCACAAAAAACTCAAGAAGGCCTTTTCCTAAGTACTTGTACAGATGCACCTATCCAACTCAATGAAAGAGTACAGAGGGAAAGGAATAAAAGATACTACACTGCTATAAATAAACCAAACATGCATGGACCTCTAAATAGTACAAGTACAGTAATGTAAACTGAAAGGAAAAGGGGAAAAATACACTTCCAACTAGAAAAGTGACACAACCTGACAGTAACTAAAAAAGTAAAATAGCTGAGAGAGCCTCACTCTTGGATCCCAAGCTACGACCACCATGCACGGTCCAAGTACTTGTATCCCTAAGCTCCTTTGAGATCACGATCAACATGTTTATCATATACATAAGTCACGATATGTGTGGGCATATCCCATGTAGGAGTGAGTATAAAAATACTCATTAGGACGCCCTAAAAAGGTTAAGGGGGAGCAGTACGAGGTACGTTGAAGAGGAAAATATTAGATAAAACAATGTATGATAAAAGAGTACATATCAACCCAATAAGAGAGTGAAAGAAAACTCATCCAAAAACAAAGATATTCACATGGTGAGAAAATGAACTTCTCGTCGAGTATTCACCACCAATAGTATGAGAGTAGACTCATCCAACCATGAGAATCTAGACATGGAAAGCATGTGGCATACACCGCACGTTTTCGCCTCTCATGGAAGGAGAGTATCCAAAACCCAAAGAGTGAGTACTAAAACAAGATATATATATATATATGTATATATATTCTTAGTCAATGAATCCCAAACGAGAGAGTAAGTGGATCTCAATCTCATAGATCATCCTAGGAAAATATTCTCTAATAGTTCCATAAGTAACCACCAATGATGCCCAGCATCCCTCAGATCTACCCTAAACATACAAGTCAAAGAGACTCAATCACCACACCTTGATAATATCTTCTTTGGTTGTAACTGACTCAACATCGTGATTTTTGGTCTCATCTCAAGGATTCATCTTAGTAGGGAAAGTGCCCCTCTTTCTCATGAGTCCAAAGGTATATCAAACCATGTCTCATCACTGATCTTCATATTCGAGAGGTCGTGTCTCAAGGTTGAGGTTCCATGCCCAGCCCAGCTGGAGGGTCCCACTTAAAAGGTAGAGGACTTGTACCCTAGTATGTCAGGGAGATTCCTCTCTAAGTCCTCAGGGATCCATTCCCTAGTGCGTCTGGTGTATCAACATCCAGAAGTCAGTGGGAACCCACTTCCCAACCCCACTGAAGGGTAATACGGTTTAGGGTGCTTCCCAGCAAGCATCGTCGAAGGGACCCACTACCTTCCCCACTAAAAGGGTATACACTGGAGGGTACTCAGGATTCAACAGGGACCCGCTAACCAGCCCAGTTATAGTGTTCCACCAGGAACACTAAAATCCTTTCTAGACATTGTCTGGTCACCACTTGATCACAATTGACGGGGGCCCACTACCCAACCCAGCTGGAGGGTACCACACAGAATGGCTCTAACAGCCTACCTGAACACTGCCAACACCGGACGTTGCCTAAAAAAGTGTTATGGACATAAAATCTCGCATCATATCTCAAAATACACTATAGTGGGCACCATCTCATTCTACGTGGAAAAATAGTCAGGATAGGCTACTCGTGGACCAAAATCTCATCCCAAAAGAAGAAGATATGAGAGATAGAAGATTCATTAAGTGGTACACGGAGAATATGGGCCCCACATGACGTGTGACCCCACCTCATCACCTGGTCATGTACCTAGACATTATCAGGTACTAAACTATGAACAAGTACCCCTAGGCATGTCGGTGTACTCCCAGAGTACATAGAACCTCTAGCCAAAAGGATGACGAGTGCACAATGCTTATTGTTTGTCTGAAGGGAAAAATGTAAACATACTGACATGCCTCCCCAAACATCCTTGAAATATTTGATCGCATCTCTTCATGCATCTTCTGCACTCTCACAAGAGTCAGTGCTAACTTAAGATGTGGGTTCTCTTCAAACACATAAGAAGGATCTTCCACCAATATTTATTTCATCTTTCCATATTTAATGAGATTACAAATAAGGCTCTGCATGTCACAATTAGAAAAAAACTTGAGAGGTCTCGAATAACCAAACATATCAAATTATCAAGATCCTTGCCAAGAAACACACAAGATAGACTATATATTCACCCAAACCGGACTCCCGGTGAAGAAGTTGCATCTCTCAACAACATACATGAAAGGTGCTTCATGGGTACTATGAATCAATCATTGAACACATCATATGGATCGCATCGCTGTGATCCTCAAGTAAAAACACATGGGATTAGCTATTTATTCATCCAAAATAGACACCTGGTGAAAAATTCACATTTCACTATAAACACCCAAATCAAGCCTCATGGGTCTCATACCTTGATTTCAGTTTAAGCACCCAAAATCAATCTTGAAATGTCTGCCTCAAACAAAAGGTTAAGAAACCACATACAGTGCGTCAATTGGGCGTCGTATGTAGGAGTTACATATGATATAAGATTTATCAATAATAATAATTATATTATTATTATTATTATTATACTTTGGAGTGTCATGCAACCGATCCATGAGCCCGAATTCTTAAATTCCCAAATTGTCCTTAAAAGTTCCATCTCAAAGACAGTATCACATTTTCACTAACGTCATGTAAAACAGACGCTCTGTTTAGGAGATATAGGAGTTTTAGTCTGCAACCTGAAGACCTACTCAGTGCGCTCAACTCGGCCCATCCCGCTCGGCCCACTCGGCTCACTAGGCCTGCTTCACTCTAGCCAAGTATGATCTGACTTCCCCAAGCCAGCTGGCTTATCCCATCCATCAGCCTGCTGGCCCTCCATCGTCCCGCGTCAATGCGGTCGTCTTCCGCACTCCCAGTTTGCAACCCTACACTCCTCCTTGCATGATCGGACACCCTACTCACTGGCCACCCTTCTCCATGTGTTTGTCGTCGTATCCTAAACATGCGGCCACTACGGGCACCACCATCAGCCACCACCATCAGCCACCACCATTACTGCCTTTTTGGTGTTCCCTTCCGTACACCATTAGACCCCCTCTAATTGCCCAAAAATAATGGAGATATTAGTTTCAGAATCCACAAGACGATATCTTCATTGATCCATGCTCTGCTTGATGATCCATTGAGGTTTCTTCATGTCCAAAAGTTATCACTGATATTTTAGAAGAACGTACAAAGAATTCTCAAAGATTGGATTCAAAAAAATCAATCGATGGTCATGTTTGTTTGGCCATCAACATTGGAATTCAAAGTAGTGAAATTATAAAGAATCAGTTATAATTAAAGAATTTAAATCAAGGATGTGGAAATAAAAATAATCCTACCTTGTTTTTATCTGTCCTTCATCAAAAACAAGTTTATCACGCTTCCACTATGATTCGCTGAATCTTTATAGTTGGTTTGTCATTGATCCACTGAAGAAGGAAGGGAGAGAGATCTTGGTGGAGGGAGTATTAGAAACCAACCCTAATAAATCCTCATAACTAAATATTTATAGTAGGTTAAGGAACAATTTAACCATACCTTCCAATGGTCACAGGATCTGAAAATCCCACACCCTCACAATTTTAGTCGCGCTTAGATAAAATGATGCATTGCAAACTCAACAGTGGTACCAGATTTCCAATCCGAGTCTCTGTTTACGGTTACATCCTTGGTGACTTTTTCTATAGAAGACTTGTGCTGACAAAATTGTTGCCCCGTCTAGGGTAAACATTGTGCTACAGACACAAATGTGGCCTAGGATTTCAGATCTGATCTTTTTTTGGGAGTTATTGCATTTTTTTCACGTGAATAGTATAAAATATACTTAAAAATTTTAAAAATTTAATTCTAGCCACCTCGGGCCTCATAATCGCACGTCATCTTAGTGCCTAACTCTAGAAATATATATATATATAGAAATATTCTAAAGTCTTACAAGGAAAAATCTGGGTCTCTACATCATTCCCTCCTTCAAGTTTTTCATCCAAAAAAATCAAAACTAAGGAAAAACTCGAGATACTAAGCTCACACCAAGCTCTACCACTCCTAGGGACTCTCCTTTATGTTTTTATGATGCCACGGCATGCGAACCAAAGGGATGATCAATCCATGTAAGGTTCACTTCTGAAAATGACGTGTGTAGGATCATGCATGTATCTCCTCAGTTGTGACACGTGGAAAACTTCATGAACCCACTCTAGCTGTGGGGGTAGGGCAAGGCAGTAGGAAACCCTGCCAACCCTCTGCACGATCTCGAAAGGCCTGATGAATCTTGAGGATAGATCGCCTCCCCGAATGAATCTCTATATTCCACATCGTGGCAGGATTTAAAGAATACATAGTCTCCCTGATCGAACTTCAAGTTCCTACGATGGCGGAATGCATAGGATTTCTATCTACTCTAGATCATCTGTATCTGTTCGAGGATGACCTATACTTTCTCCATCAACGCTTGCACCAACTCTGTGCCCATGATGGATGACGCTTCAAAATCCATCCATCACAAAGGTGGCCTACAAGGTTTCATGTATAGGCCCCCAAAAGGTTCCATGCCAATAGTATAATGGTAGTTGTTGTTGTATACAAACTCTACCAAAGGCAAGTGATCCTCCCAGCACCAACCAAAAAACAACACACAAGACCTTAACATATTCTCCATCCCCTGGATATTGTGCTTGGTCTACCCATCGGTCCATGGGTGAAAATCTATACTCATTCGTATCTGGGTCTCGAATTCCTCCTATAGGCCTCTCCACAATCTTGACGCAAACCACATGTCACGATTAGAGATAATCATCAAGGGTGCCTTTTGAAGTTGGATGATCTACCACACGTACAACTTCCCCAAATACTCCACTGAACTCTACTCTCTGTTATCAAGGAAGTGTGCTGACTTCATGATTCATTCTATAATCACCCAGATGGTGTCATGGCCCTTTATTATGCATGGAAGCCCTATGAAGAAGTCTATGGATATAGCATCCCATTTACACTCTAGAATATCGAGAGGCTGTAACAGACCTATCGGAATCTGATGCTCATCCTTCACCGGCTAACAGGTGAGGCCTCGTTAGACGAATTCAACTACGCTTTGTCTCATGTTGGACCACCAAAACTACCGCTAAAGATCCCTATACATCTTCCCCACACCAAGATGTAAAGCTAGGGGAGAACTGTGGAACTGTCGCATCACCTCCTCTCATATTGTGACTAGAACCACTATTCTCCCCTCAAACAATATCTCATGATTAGCTCCTTCAGAATATCCATCTAGTTCATTGCACGCAAGATCTCAGATTCGGTTTCTCACAACTGAGACTCTCTCACATGCTCACCAAGTGAAGGATTCAACACCATCAACTGAAGAAAAAGTGCACACTCCTTCTCCTCTAGGTTCATCTACAGGGAAGCTAACTGCTTTGAAGCTTCCCACACTAGGTGATATTGGGACTTCTTACTAAGTACATTTGCTACAATGTTTCCCTTTCTCAGATTATAGACCATTTCAAATTCATAGTCCTATAGGAATTCCAACCATCACTATTGTCTTAAGTTCATGTATCTCTGAGTTAATACGTACTTGAGACACTGGTGGTCTATGCAATCCACAAAGTATTCTCCGAGAAGGTAGTGTCTCCACATATTTAGGGTAAAGACTACAGTCGTCATCTCCAAGTAGTGAGACTTGTAGTTCTATTCATGGGGTCTCAATCACCTTGACCTGTATTTGGATGTTGATCACCCAAAGGTACCCACAAAAACGTTAGGTGCGTAAACTCATCCAACCTCAAGAATATAGAAACAAAAAGCATGTGACATGCCCCACATTTCTTCTCCTCTCTTAGAAGGAGAGTAACACCAAACCATACACTCCACCACACACACTAGTGGAATCCCAAGAAAAATGAGTTCAAGCAGAAAAACTCCACTTGAAAAGCCATGGCCTACTTCGATACTCCACTACACAATCCCTCCATGAATGCACAAGTCAGAGGGAATCATACACCACACCTCGATATTATCCACTTTGGGAGGCACTGACTCACCCTCACATTTTTTCTCGCAACAAGAAAATGTTCCTCGATGGGGGAAGAACCATTATTTCTTATGCATTTGAAACTACATCGAACAACACTCACACAAGGTTACACTAACACCCTATGTCACCAAATTTAAACCTCGATCAAGAAGAAGGGAGAAAGGAGTACCTCACATAGTGTCTAACCATTTATAATGTAAAACTAGAAGAGACAAATAGTATACCTCTTATCATATCAAGAACCACAAGACTGTAGACATCCAAAGAATGCAGCTACCCATGGCCCCGACCGTTAGCTCCCTGATCCTGACATGGTCTTCCTGGTGGTGGTGGTGGGAGGACCTCATAGCTTCATCCACCACCCACAACTCCTTCTCTACCAGCACCACCTCTCTAGGGACCACCTTGTCCCTGCTAGGGGATCTCAGATCATGGAACTATCTCTTCTGTGGTGTTCCATATACCAAAAACAACTATCTAGAATCCCTATGACAAAAATATATCTATTACCAGTACTCTATATAGAACTATGGAATAGGTGTGGATGCACAAGGGTAATACGATGGCACGAATCTCCCTGTGGAGTCCCTGTTCAAACTTCTAGGCTCGGAAGTAACCATTTTGGACCATGTCAAGAGAGTACCAAGTAAGGCCTACAAACCTCATATCATACTCAAACACCGTCATTCCTCCCTACTGAAGCTCTAGAAGCTCTCTAAATCCAAATAGATTTTAAGAAGGAGGGGTATTAATCCTCATAGATTAGCTATTGAAACCCATCCCATGAGAGTGTCGACTCATCATACATCTGAGAAACCAAGCTCCACCAATGTCCATCTGCCCTGTGGAAAATACTAGCTTCCAAACCCACCATCTGATCTATTGGTTTTGGGATAATCCTAAAAACACAGATCACTAACTCCATCCAATCCTCTGCTACCTGAGGACCTAGATCACCGTGGAAACTTAGTGGTCTCTGGCACTAGAACTCGCAGAGTACGCTCAGCCTGCGCACATACTAAGACTTCTCTTCTAGGAATAACTACTTCTCAATAAGTGGAGGTGATTTTACCTTCCTACCTGGAGGAAGGGGAATCATATGATAGACCCTAAACTGAGTTAAAGTCACTCACAGGGTCATCATCAAAACCAGAACTGGTATCTTGGTTGTTGTCATCACATAGGCATCTTGAAACTTATCAAGGATTACTATGGTCAAATGATAATATATATATATATATATATCAACCACAATAGGGAGATAACTCAAGAATAACAGTCAAAGAATCAATCCTATATGATCCATGTACCATCGTTCCCTGCAACAGGTGTCTCGTCATACTAAGTCGACAAGCAAGTAATCAAGGTCATGGTGAATGGCTACGTCGACTGCCCGCACCATCACTAGACTCCTTGGCCAAAGATCCTCTCTCCAGATACTTCGACAATGTCTCCCTAAACCCAACAACAATTTTTTTAGGGAAACATCCGAACAACATCCCAAGGGTCGAACCACCTATGATACCAATCTATCAAAACCTAACCCATGTCGGGGCTCAATACGCATGGAAAAACTCGTTGGAGGCATAAAAACTTGGGGAGGACTTTTCCTAAGTACATGTACACATGAACACGGACAAATCAATGAAAATGTTCATAGGGAAAGGAAGAAAAGATACTACTCTGCTGTAAATAAAGTAATCATGCATGGAACTCTAAACAGTACAAGTGCAATAATGTAAACTAAAAGGAAAAGGGAAAAAACACAAATCTAATCAGAAAAGTGCCATGACCTAGCAGTAAATGAAAAATTAAAATAGTTGAGAGATATCTACTCCTGGATCCCAAGATACTACCACCGTATGTGTTCCAAACACTCATATCCCTAAGATCCTTTGAGATCATGATAAACTTGTCCATCATCTACATAAGGAACGACGCGTGAGGGCATATCCCATGCTGGGGTGAGTATAAAAATACTTATTAGGACACCCTAAAAAGGAAAATGGTGAGAAGTAAGAGATACACTGAAGAGGAAAATAGTACATATAACAAGGTACGGTAAAAGAGTAAACCTTATCTCAACAAGAGAGTGAAAGAAAACTCATCTAAACACAAGGATCTTGAAATGGTGAGAAGATAAACTTTTTGTCGAGTCTTCTCTAACTATATTAGGAGAGTAGACTCATCCACCCATGAGAATCTAGCCACAGAAATCACGTGGAATACCCCATGCATATTCACCTCTTCTGAAAGGATAGTATCTAAAACCCAAGGATTGGGTACTGAAATAGGATGTGTGTGTGTGTGTGCTCAGTTAAAGAATCCAAAATGAGAGAGTAAGGGGATCTCAATCACATATCTCATCTTAGAAAAAGAGTCGTCAATAGTTTCAAAAGTAACCACCAATGATTCCCAGTATCCCTCACATCTTCCTGGAACATGCAAGCCAAAGGGACTCAATCACCACACCTTGATACTATCCATTTTGGTGGCACTAACTCACCCTCACGGTTTTAGGTCGCGTCTCAAGGATACATCTTGGTGGAGAAAGTGTCCTTATTTCTCATGAGTCTAAAGGTATGTAAAACCATGTCTTTCCAATAATCTATATAGTCGAGAGGTCGTGTCACAAGGTTTCAGACCCATGCCAAGCCCAGATAGAGGGTTCCACTCTGAAGGTAGAAGACCCAAGCCCTGTTACATTAGGGGGATTCAACTCTAAGTCATTAGGGATCCGTGCCCTGGTGCATCAGGGGGATCAACAACCAGGAGTCAGCGGGGACCCACACCCCATCCCGGCTGAAGGTTAATACGTTGGAGGGTACTTCTCAGCAAGCATCATCAATGGTACCCACTACCCATCCCCATTGAAAGGGAATACGCTAAAGGGTACCCAGAATTAAATGGGGACCCACTGCCCAACCTAGCTAGAGGGTGCCACTTGGAACACTGAAAGCCTATCTGAACATTTTCTAGCCACTACCTGATCAAAATCGACGGGGGGCCACTACCCAGCCCAGTTGGAGGGTACCACCTGGAACAGCTCTAAAATCCATCTTGAACACTGACAATGCTGGACATCTCCTGAAAAATAATCATACCCATAACATCTTGCATCATATCTTGAAAGCCACTACAATGGGAACCATCGTGTTCTATGTGGAAAAACACTCAGGATAATCTACTCATGGGCCAAAATCTGAGTCAAAAAGAATGAGATATGAGAGATAAGATTTTTTCAGTGGTACACTATGATTATGGGACCCACACGACATGTGACCCCACCTCATAATTTGGAAGTTCACCTAGACATTCTCGAGCACTAAACTACAAATAAGTACCCCTAGTCATTCCATTGTACTCCTAGAGTACATGGAACCTCTAGCCAAAAGGCTGATGAGTGTATGATTCTCGTTGTTTTTTCAAAGGGAAAAAATGTAAAATTACTGACATAACTCCTCAAATGGCCCTAAAATCTTTGACCGTGTATCTTAATGCGTCTTCTCCTGTATCACAGGAGCTAGTGCCGACTTAATCTGTGGGTTCTCATCAAACACATCAGAAGGATCTTCCAACGATATTTCTTTCATGTTTCTATATTTAATGAGATCACGAATAAGTCTCTACACATCACAGTGAGAAGAAAACATGGTAGGCCCCAGATAACCAAATGAATCACACCATCATGATCCTTGTGGAGAAACTCATATGATCGACTATTTATTCGCTTGAACCGGACTCTCGGTGAAGAAGCTATATCTCTCAACATCATAAATGAATAGTGATTCATGGGATCTGTGCCTAGACCATGAAACACATCATATGGATCACACCTCTATGATCCTCTTGGAAGACACATGGGATCGGATATTCATTCATACAAAATGGAAACTCGGTGAAAAGGTAACAATTCACTGCAAACACCCAAACCGAACCTCATGGGGCCTTCACCTTGATTTTGGTTTAGTAACTTGAAATCAATCTTTAAACCTCCACCTCAAATCTAGGGTCATGATTCCATTGATAGTGCATCAATTGGATGTAATTTTTAGGAGTTACATTCGATACAATATTTCTCAATAATAATTATTATTATATTATTATTATACTTTGGTGTTTCGTGCAAATGAGCCATAATACCAAATTCATAAATTCCAAAATTGATTTCAAAAGTTATGTCTCAAAGAGAGGATCAAATTGCCTTAGGCGACACATAAAACGGACTCTCTGTTTAGGAGATATGGAAATTTTATTCTATAGCCTAAAGACCTGCCTCGCCCACTTGGCCCGACCCGGCCTGCTCCACTCACTCGGCTCGCTTTGCTCTGGCCCAGTTTTTCTTACATACTCCAAGCCTGTTGGCTTAGCCCATATACCAGCTTACTATCCCTCCACCATCCTATGTCAATGAGATCATCCTCCATGAACAGCAACCATTTTTCTTCACCTCGGTCCCACCGTCTACCCGGCACCCTGCGGCTCTACTGCGCTCTCGTTGTGCTTCCCAATGCTCCTCCTTGCACACCTGGAAACCCTGTTCACTATCCACTATTCCCCACACATCCACTTACATAGACTAAACCTACAGGAACCGCCGTGTGCCACCATTAGTGCTACCTCATCGGTGGTCCCTTATGCAGACCATCAGATTACCTCTGATTGCCTAAAAATTATGGAGAAAGTGGTTTCAGAATCGTCAGGACAAAATCTTCATAGATCCATGCTCTGATAAACAATCTATTGAGTTTTATTCCTGTCCAAAATTTATCACTAATATTTTTTAAGAACAGACGAATAATTCTCAAATATTGTATTCAAAATATAGATCGGTTTATGGTTATGTTCATTTGGACATCAACGTTGGAGTTCAAAGAAGTGAAACAATAATGAATCAATTATAATTCAATAATTGAAATTGGGGATGTGGAAATCAAAATAATCCTACCTCATTTTGATCTTTTCATCATTAAAAACACATTCACTGCGCTTTTGATGTGATCTACCGATGGTTAATCATTAGTTTTTCATTGATCCACCAAAGAAGGAAGGTAGAGAGATCTTGGTGGAGGGAGGATTAGGGGCCAACCCTAATAAATCCTCATAACTGCATATTTATTATAGGTTAAGGAATAGATTAACCATACCCGCCAATAGTTGTGGGATCCGAACATCCCACGCCTTCTCACTTTAATTCATGATTAGGCAAAATGCTACATTATAAACTCAATGATGGTATCATATTTCCAATATGAGTATTCGTTGAGAATTTATTTGAATCAACATCCTAAAAAATAATTTCATTTAATTATTTTATTTATAGTTACATCCTCGGTGACTTTTTCTATAGAAGACCCATGTTGAAAAAATTTATGCCCTGTCTAGGGTAAACGCCATGCTCAAGACTCAACTGTGGCCTTATATTTTTTATTTGAGCTTTTTTTGGGGAATTATCCCATTTCCTTCATGTTTATAGTATAAAATATACTTAATTTTTTTATAAAATTAATTATGGGCACCCCGACTCTCGAAATTGAACATCGTCTCAATGCCTAGCTCTATAAATATATATATAGGAATATTACAAATTCTTTCAAAGAAAAAACTGATTCTCTACAATTTAGAACTTGGTTTTAGTGATCCAAATCCTAAAAATATGGATACTAGTAAACAAGAAAGTGCACTATTTGTACATCCTAGAATCCTAAAAAACCATCCCATAGAAACTATCATAGGAATCTTAGATGAAGGGATTGTGACTAAAAGGGGCTTAGGAAACCTAGTATAATTTTCTTTCTTTTATATCAACTAAAACCTAAATAATTAGAAGAATCCTTAGCTGATGGGAGCTAAGTTTTAACTATGCAATAAGATTTAAACCAGTTCAAAAGGAACAAGGTATGGGAATTAGTTAATAAACCCTCTAATTATCCTTTTATGGGAAAATGGTTTTTTAGGAGTAAAAAATATGATCATGATGTGATCACTATGAATAAGTCTAGATTAGTGGAGAAATATTATTACTGAGAGGAAGGGGAAGATTATAAAGAGACCTTTTCACCTATAGCAATATTAGAAACTATTAGGATTCCTCTATCCTATACATCACATGTGGATTTCAAATTATATCTGATGGATATGAAATATTATTTTTTAAATGGTTTTCTTATGAAGGAATTTTATTTTGAATATCCTCCTGGTTTTGAAGATTCTAATTATCCAAATTCAGTTTTAAAACTTACCAAAGATATTTATGTCCTTGAACATGCACCTGGAGCTTGGTTTGAGCCTTTAAGTTCTTTTATTTTATCAAATGGATTTTCAGTTGAAGTGGAAGATCCTACACTTTTTAAGAAAACTTCATATTTAGATATATTTTTAGTTCAAATATATGTTTATGATGTGATTTTTCGTACTACAAACAAAACATTATGTAATAATTTTTTAAAACTCATACAAACGAAATTCTAAATAGGTATTATGGGTGAGTTAAATTAATTTATTGGTATTTATATTTATAAAAAAATAATTTGGGAATTTTTTAAATCAAAGTAAATACATACTTGACTTACTTAAGAGGTTTGGACTCGAAAATGATAAAGTACATTAAACTCATTTTAGTTCAAATGAAAATGTTGATCTGGATAAATCTAAGAAACCAGTTGACAACAATATATAGAGAGGAATTATTGGAAGTATACTATATTTTAATTCTATTAGACCAAGAATTATGTTTGTATTAATCTTATGTTCAATATTCCTAGCTAATCCCAAGGAATCTAATTTAAAATCATTGAAAAGAATTTTAAGGTATTTAAAAGTAACAATTTATCTTTATTTTCTTTTTCCAAAAACTTATGATTTTAATTTTACTTCGTATTCTAAAGGTAAATTTACTATTTGTAGACTAAATATAAATAGCACCACAAAAACATGTCATTTCTTATAAAATCCCTAGTATCCTAGTCTAGTAAGAAAAAAACTCAATTTCATTATCTAATACTGAAGTAGAATATATAGGTGTACGTAGTTTTTTCATAGTTTTTGTGGATGAAACACACCTTAATGGATTTTGGATTCAATTATAATCAAGTATCAATAAAATTTGATAACACTAGTGTTATCAATATTTAAAATAATCCAATAAATCATTCAAGAACAAAGCATATAGACCTAAGGCATCATTTCTTGATAGTTCTCACTCAAAAAGGTTATATCACTCTTGAATTTATCTCTACTAAGAATCAATAAGAAGATATTTTTACTAAGCCCCTTTCTTGTATATGTTTTGATTTTATTAAGAGGTAATTGGGGTTATTAGAATTTAAATTATTTTAATTTATTTTATTTCCCTTTATTTTATTTATATTTTAATTTAATCATTTATTGTCAATATTTTTTACCTTTTGAAAGTTAAATAAATTTATTTTTATTTTTTTATAATTCAATTTTAGGAAATAATTTCCATTTCCTTTTAGAAGAAAAATATTTTTTTTGTTATTTTATTTTATTTTATTATATTCTAAGTTGTATCCAACCCTAAGACCTAATTGGATATGAAATCATTTTGAAAATAGGGTAATTGGTCTAAAATAAAATCATGCCTCTCCACCCTTTTCATTTTCCTACATCCCTTAATCCATAAAGATAAACTATTACATGTTTCTCTCGACCATATATTGACCTCCATTCAATATTGATAACAATGGGTAAGTCTAATCATGGAGATGATGGTGGTTCTGGATCCTCATAGAAAGAAAAGATAGGCGGTACACCACATCGAGTTCTTGTGGGAAAAGACATAGATATTTTTTGGATAAAAGTAACTAAAATGATGTTAAATAAATTTTTTTAATTCCATGTATGGTAATTTGTTTTTTATGATAAGAAATTGGGTTTTTTGTTTAAGGAGGAGGCTAACGAGTTCATGCAGAATGATAAGTTTCATTTTTTTCAAATAGAGTATGTGCTTTAATCAAATGTTAATGGGAAATACTTTCTATTTTATTATGTGTAAATTGGTGAATTTATACACTACCCACATGAGGGTGAGTTTAGTTTTAGTTTTACCTTAGTTTTTATGCGTACAGTTAGACCTACTGAGGATTGAAAGTTTCTATTTGGGACTTCTACTTTTTAGAAGAAAGCTATAAAGGAACTAAAATCTGAATTGAAGTTTCTCTATAAGTTTATCTAGAATTGAATTGATCAAAGGGGTGGTGATATGGATGTGTTGTTTTAGTACATGTACCTCTTATATGTCTCGATCAATAATATCATGTTTAATATTGCTTGATATATGATGTTTTTTATGCACCTCTACTACCAAGGTAAGGTAAAGCTAAACTATTAAACTTATATAAGGATGATCTCTTTGTTTATAAAGACTAAAGAGGTATAATTTAATGAGGGAGAATCTAATAAGCATCATCAAAGTAATAACATCTCAGTAGTTCTATTGAAGACCTTTGGTTATAACTGGGATGTTTTATTGAGTTCTCTAAGACCCATTTGACAAGATTTTGTTGCTTGGGTGGTTATAACAACACCAAAATCTAATCAGGGAGATTCATCCACTACCTCACCTCTTATAAATGAAACACCTATTGAGATAGTTCCTAATAAAAAGTGTATGAGTTAATTTCTGAGAGGATAGATCCTATAATACTATATGTTAAACTAGTGATAGAAGAAGCTCAGAGACAGAAATATGTAGTGATCAATGTTGTTGAATCTGTTTATCCAGTTATTTCTACTATTGTGAAAGATTCTAAAGTTGAATCTGAAGAGTTTAGTCTAGCTGAGACTATGCCTGGTGAGACTATTGTTGAGGTTAGAGAGGAACCTCAAGTTGAGAAAATTGAGGTTGATCCACTCCTTATATCACCTTCTGTTGAAAAAGGTGGAGTTGGAGATATAGTTTTTGATGAATATGGAACTCTCTCTCAAAATCCAGATCATACTCCATATCTACCTCATGTGAAATAGGATTCTCCTTCGATTAGAAAAAGTTTTTAAAGTTTAGATGTTCAAAATCACATGCAAAACTTTTCCTCTATGGTAATGAAAAGTTTTGATAATCTTTAATGATATTGTATGGAGTTGAAGAAGGATTTGGTATCTTCCAAGGATGAAATCAAAAATCTTAAGGATAATTCTATGTCTAAAGAATATTTTGAAATTTTTTTTGAGATGATGGTTTCCCATACTTCTTTGATTAAGAACCACCAGTCGGTGTAATCCATTTCATCTGGTGTTAATGCTAAGGAAATTTAGGCTATGAAATCTCAACTAAACAATCTTAGAGAAATTTATGCTAAAAAATATTATTTCAATAAACTTGGAGTGTTTGTGGAATCTCAAATATATGTGTTCTAGAATATATCTCTAGTTCAATAAAATATCTCTATGGATATTCTTGATGAAATTCAAATATTTAAGACTGATATGAAAGAGAGCCTACACACTCTGAAGGGTGTAAGTGTGAGTCAGTTCGAGTTACTTAAGTGGTTTCAACCAACTTCCACATCTTCTTCTACACCTTCAATTGTTATTTATTTTTTTGAATCATTTTGATCGGTTATCTTTATATCTAAATTCAATAAACTCTCATATGAAATCATTACAGTGTGACATGTTCACTCGTGTTCTTATAAAAGATTTCAAAAAAGATCTTTTGGGTGAGTTTTAGGATAACATAGAATCTATCTATAGATTTTTACTTAGGATTGATGTGGATTTTAATGACATGGTTGACCATATTCATGAAACTATTAGTTCTATGGTAGAATAAACTTTGGGAGTAACCAATAAAAATATGTGGTTTCATGCTTTATTGGTCCAATCAATAGAAATCATCAGTATTTTTCACATATGTTGGTCAATATTTATGATGGAATTTAAGATCTGTATATAGACTCTTTAGAAAATTATTATAATTCTTTATATATAGAGTAACCTTCTACTATTCTAGCTTCTCCTATAAAAATATATATTATTTTATATAGACCTTTCAATCTAGTTGTTTTTTTCCCAATTGTTACTCCAACTCTAGAGCCTCAAAATTCATCTATTTCTTATAATAATATTGGTCAAGTCCTGATATATTAATTATAAAACCTGTATTACAAATTGATTTATTTGGAAGTTAGGATAATTGGTTTTCAAGTTTCGGATGTTGGAATTCATAAAGGCTATTTTCTAAGTCTCCAACCTCTACATTTACTTATCATCCTACTTTCATAGTCAGTTCTTCTCAGAGATTCTCTATTAGTAATATTGAATATTTTAAAGGGATGTTGAACAATGTTCTTAAAAATTTTACTAAATATACATATAGACCTCTACTACCATTATTTATTTCTATAAGTCATACATCATTAAGATAATAGATATATGTGCAGATGCACTATTTTTTATATGAGAAAGAATATCACTTGGCCCAGAACCACTAGACATCTATAGAGGTTCTAGGCGGAGAGTAGATAATATTTTTAACCTAGCCATGATTTATTAGGAATAATAGTATAAGATTACAATTGTAATTTCCATTGTGTCTACTGAAAAATGAGCTGCTTTATCATAATCTCTCAAGAATATTCCTTTTTCTAGTGCGGGTTCTTATGATTTCAGCATAGCTTCTGGGAATCTTTAGAATGTTTTGAGCACACATACCCAGAGACCATGGGACATATTGGGTTTTGGGACCACGTTCTATTATATAGATATTGGGAGAGAAATTCTACCTCCAATTGTTGACCCTCCAACTAAATTTTTATCCTCTCTAACCTTAAAGAAACCTCCACCAAAAAATTCTTCTAAATTTAATCTAATCCACAAACCCAAGTCACCTGACTAATGTATTTTGTTAGCTCTTTGTAATTTTATACCAAATTTTATCATTAATGAAATATCTCTTCATATATTTTTCATGTTTCAAATATATTGATTTAATTTAATGTATTTTATCCCTTTTTCATTTTTAAGTGATTGTTTTTATTTAATTTTTTTCATATTTATTAATGTTTTATTTGTTAAAACCTTTTGAAATTCAGTCCTATCATAATTAAAATTTAAAATCATCACTATACTTAAACAGTTCATTATTCAAGTGTTATATTCAAACTATTTTTCCTCTCCTAACCCTTCCTTTTTAATGAAACAAAAGGGGAGTAGTATAATAAAAGGGGAGAAGTCTCAAAAAGAGGTAGAAGAAAGGAAAAACACTAATTTTTTGAAATAAGTATATATTACATAGATGTTTTTTTGTACAATACTTAAATCTATTACAATTTTATGTTTATTTTTTAATGGATTTTTTGGTCATCAAAAAGGGGGATATTTTTTTACTATAAATATTTTTCCAATCTATCCCATGTGTTTTATGTTTTAATGATCTAAAAAACCCTTCATATGTTTTTTATTATTTTATTTTTAAGTATGATCATGATCTTTTATCTATATTTAAGTCATGTTGTTATATTTTTACAATTATGGACATTTTTACTGAAATTTTCCTAAGTCGGGAAGATCAACAATGTGAGGTAATCAGCTATATGGATATTTGGATAATTTAAGAAATCGGTTATGTAAATTGACTACATAAAGAAAATGCCTATGTGAATTGGATAAAACACAAAATTAACTATGTGAAAATAACCTATGTCGATGAATTGCCTATGTGAGAACACGACTATGTCAATGAAATGGTTACATGAATCAGCTATGTGGAGTAATATGCTATGTGAATTGGATCTGTGGAAAATTTGGTTACATGGTTCCAATTTTTTACATAATTTAATTGACTATGTCAAATTTGGCTATGTGAGAATGGTGGATAGGTAATTTGGATACGTGAATAATTCTGCTACATCAATAATGGAAACATTAACCAATTTAGCTACATAAATTTGAATCCATGGAATTCAGCTATGTAGTGATCCAGAATCGACTATGCGGTTTTGTAACCTGAATATTTATTAACATTGGTGTAATTTAAGAGAAATTTAATTATATAGTAGATTCATTAAATATTTTATTACTCCTTTATGATGAGTACTAAGAGAATAAAATAGTATAATACTAATTTAATGATTAATACTATTGTTGGGGTATTCTTGAGAAAAGGACATCAAGAATTTTAATTCAAAGACGAGATTTTATAAGATATATTTTTGTGAAATATTAAGATATATTTCATGTAAGAGTATTTGAAAAGGTAAGAAGGAAGATAAATATAGAATAATAGAATAAAAAAAGTTGAACTTTAAAAACTCTCTCTTCTCCCAAATCTTTTTGTGTTGCTCTATTCAATGAAAAAGTAGAAAAAGATTCATGTTCTATAACTAGGCTTCAAAGATTAATCTTGTTGTAATTAAAAGACTGTCCTTGAGATATTCTTCACTCTCATTCTATCTCTTGGATATCTCTTCTCTTTTATCAACTACATCTTGCAACTATGAGCTTCATTTGTAAATTTTCATCATTCTTTCTCATTGATGTAAGTGTCATCTTCTTGTACTAATATCTGAAGGCTCCTAGTAAAATAACCTTGAATAATGGTGTTTTGTAAAACCTTATAGGACCTTAGTAAATTCTCATTTTTTTTACTAAGTGATGGGTGTTTGCGCTTAGCTAGGTATTCCCTAGGAAAATGATTGGCGTTAGTGAAAATCACAAATCTATAGGAGTTAAAAATTGATGGAGTGGACTACCGGATTTCTGTTCCCCAATGCACTAGAAATATCAAGTGTTATATATTTTCTTTATGATTTTATTACCATTTATTTCTTATGTTTAAAAAAGATCAAAAATTATTATACCTTGATGAGGGTGTTTTATAAGACAAAAAAAATTTCAAGAACTTATATTTTCAATCAATGCATGTGTAGCTGCTGGTGTTTTTTCAACCAATCCAACTCCTATTTTAATAGCCACCATTCTCCTTTATATAGGTAAAACACCTTCATAAAAGTACTATATGGGGATCTAATAACTAATTTTTTGATGAGGGGATCTTGCACACAATTCCTTTAATCTCTACCAATACTCATACATTGACCCCCCTTGTGATTTCTTAATCCTTGAGATCTATTTTCAAATGTAATTGGTCCATGATGCTAGAAAAAATATCTATAAGAAAAGACATTTCAAATCATTGCATCATGTTACATCTTGAAGTCGTGAGTAATACATCCGATATTTTGTAGTTCTATCAAGTGTTAATGGGAATTTTCTTAGTATACTTTAGTCTTCAGAGACATTCCATGATTTATGGTTTGATAAAAGAACATTAAATTCTTTTAGATGTTTGTTTAGATACTCTCTAAAGAGGCCATGAAATTTTAGAGTAAGGTGTATTGATCAAGATTTTAATTCAAAGTATAATTTTAGGTTTGGTTATGCAATATAAGTTAATTGATAATTAATGTATCATGTAGAAAATTCTTGAATGGTTCTATCAAGTTCATTATTTTTATTTTAAACCATTCATTATAGTTTTAAGTTTAATTCAGAAGTGAATCAAATTTCAATGTTTCCAAAATGGTATAATTTCTCAGCTAGGTGAATATTGAAACATCCCATGGACTAAGACTATCTTATTTAACCCCTAAGGATACATCCAATCTCAGTTTAAATATCAAAGAGATCATTGGTAATAGTTTATGTAATAAATCAAATAAAAGGGTAATGAAGAAAAATGGGCCATAATATAAAGATCATAATTTTTAATTGATGGTCCCAAAAAAATTGATAAATGGGAAAGGATGAAGAATAAAAAAGAGAATGAAATAAAAGTAAACAAATACCAATATTTATTTGAATATAATACTTTCCTCCCTAGAAATACAACCAATTTGAAAGGTGTTGTCATGGGTGATTTCAAATGATGTATAATTTTTAATACTTAGGTGCATCATAGTGGATAACCAAGGTCATAATCTAAGGATGAAGTAATTAAAAACATATTAAAATTATTTTGAAAATAAATAAATAAAATCACTGCTAAAAATTATGGTGGGTTTTTTTAGGTTTATAACATAAGAATATTTATGTTTTAAGAAGATACTATTTTTTTATTTTTGAAATTTGATTGATAAAACACAATGAGAAGTTTTTTTTATAAAAAAAAATAGAAGGGGTAATCGATATAACTCTACCTATTAACTTACTTATTAATAATTATAATTCAAATTAAAATCCACTAAATTATGATCTAATTTCTTAACCTATGAACCATTAAAGAATTTACCTCAACCAAAAAAATGAAATGAATTAAAACCTAGTCTATCTTCAAAACATACAATCATAGCACCCTACTTTCATTATCATTCCAAGTATGTCTTATTTTAATTGGTGAATTGGGTCTAATATCCATATTTTAATTGAGAATTAATTTATTTTAGGGGCTATATTTTAACACTATAAATTGATCCCATTTTATTTTATTTTATAGATTGAGATTTTGATCTCACAATTCACACATTACTCAGCCTCGTGTGATTTGTGTTAATTGTTAAATTACTTGATTGATTAGTTAAAAAATCAATTCATATATCATATTAATTAAATTAAATTAGATCATTTATTCAAAATAAATAATTTAATAAGGTGAGCATTAGATTGATTACTATGAAAAAATACTCTTCCATGGGTGGTGTAATCATCGTTGAAACATTTTTCATGTGAAAATTTCTAGAAAGGGTATAACCCAATATTGTTTCTAGTCCTGATTTCCATCCAAAAAATAAAATTATGGAATAATTAAATAAAAAATAATATAATAAATTGAAGATAAATGTATATTTATTACAAAAACACAAACATTACAATGTGAAGAAGAAGAAGAATAAGAAGGATTCGATGAAGGGATCCTTACTTCAAGAGATCTCCCTCATTAAATTATTGGATAAAAGGATTAAAAACACTTAAATTGTTCCATAAATATCTTAATACATGGAAAAACATTTAAAAATGAAAAAAATACACATTTATAGAGGTTAGGGTATGCTAGGGTTATAAGTGGTTACAAGTATGAAATGGAAAAATCTCCAAAATATTTTAATCCAAATTTCACTGAGTTTTTGAACTCTAAAACACATGAGACAGTTGTTATTATATTACTATTATTATTTTGGAATTGATTCTTATATCTACTATTCAAATTTGATCCCAATCCAAGTCTTTATGTAGAAGATATGGCCGAAATGGTAAATTAGTTTCTAATTTGATGATTCCAGTCCATCTTTGACTTCATGGACCATTTACTCCAATCAGATGTAATATATAACTCAGATTGTGAAATCAAACACTGTATCTCATTGATTAAAGATTTTTTGAAAAAACTTTTAATTTCAAATAAGTAACAGAACAATATTTTTGGCCAAAATACTATGGTACACTTTAAAGGGTCAAAACTATGATTTTCATAAAATTTAAAAATGAATGATCTAATCTCAAATATTCCATAAATAAACTTATTCAACATAATTTTGATGAAATTATTTCATTTAATATCAATAAAATATTCAATAAAAATGTGTTTTATTAGGGTTTGTATGCTTGTTTCACTCAAATGAGATTGAGGTGACACGTGTTGTTCATGTGTGGGACCTAGTGAATTTTAAATTGGTGATGGTCATGGGTTGGACTAGGACTGATGAAGTTTTGTGAGTTTCTTATGGTCCTAGTAACTAAGAATCTGATGGGAATTTCTTACAACATGAGAGGATTAAAATTCATTGAATTGTGATCAAACCTAATGTGTTTAAACCATAAATTGGTTTATGGGTGTGACCCTCATTATTTATGGGTTTTTGGTGGATATTGAGAGTGACATTATGGTGATCCAAGAATGGGGGTTCTTTTATGTTCATTTAAACACTCAATATTTGAAAGATTTTTCCCACATCAAACTGTTTTGTTTAGTGAAATATGGGGTATGAGATGTAGAGATTAGGGATTTGACCTAGTAGAGTAAGGATAAGTATACACCAATGGTGGGGAGAATCCTAACAGTCGTGGATGATATGAACACCGTATAGGTAGGTTTGTGGTGTCATGATACCATTCAATTGGTGATCCTAATGGTTTTTGAGTGATGGTGAGTAAATGGATCTAAATTTAGCTATATTTTTTGCTAAATTTCATGTATGGATTTGAATGTGATATCGAGTGGAGTTCAATCATGGGAATTTGGAAAAGGATGGTTTAAGATGATTCAAATGTGTTCGATCTAAAATAAATTGGTGCTCAAGTGAGAGTTTGATGGTGGTTTTTATTGATTGTTGTTTCAATTAAGTAATTTCACTAAGAGTCGGGAATAGGATTTGGTGAGTGATTTTAGACAATCATGATATGCCTTAGATATTCAAGGCATCATGATTGGGTGTTTCGGTAGAGTTTCAGTGTTTGAAGTTGATTTCTTTTACAAGAAGTCAACTAAAGAATGTCCAAATGTTGGTTGTTCACATAATTATAAATTGTATGATGGGAACTATGTTGGGATCATTATTCAAGATGTGGGTGTAGTTTTCGAGGATCATTCAAGGACTTTGGGAATGATTGATGTGTTTGATCCTTGTGTGGGGGAGGTAGAGACTCATAGATTTGGATCAAAATCAGGAATGATGAGTTGTATCGGTGTGGGACTGGTTATTTCACTTATGTTTACAAGTGGGTATTAGAAACTGCATTTCTGGAATTTTTGGAACATCGAGATCATGTCTCTATATGAAATTATATTGGTGGAGGGTACCATAGATCAGAATTGGCCTCTTTTGGATAGGTCTTATGGTGGGATCACCATGAGCCTAATGATTAGTTGGAGGAAACCTTTATATCAAAAAATAGATGGGCATGGCCGAGCGACGTCTCAGTGTTTCAATGAAAATTTTGAGTGGTACGTTTTCTTACCATAGTTTAATTTTATTATGTTAAAACTTTGTTGTGGAAGCATGTTTTGTGTTCAAGGGTGGAATGAGGCCATTTGGATTTGAATTTATGACCTACATAGGTTGGGTGATGTGATTGGATGACCAATGATATTTATCTGGGATGAGAATTATTATAGTGGAGAGTTTTTAATTCCCTTGTCCATATGGGTCTTGAATTTCAGTGAAAGGTTTAAATTTTCATCCCATTGAATGGTTGAATTTTTAATTGGAATTTGTAATGAGATTTTGAAAGTGGGTACCTATTAAATATTTGTAACTGGATATGGAATTAAGGCCTTTGGGTATCAGGAAGGATCGGGAGAGTGTTGGAGTTGGCTTAGGGTGGAAGGTATACTGATAGCAAGTTGCCTGCATTATATGGCTTGAAAAAACCACTTGCATGATACAGGAGGCCATATGCTAGCCAATTACATTATACTAAATAGTTTATGGTGTCTTTCAATGGTAGGATTTACTCCTGAAGGAATCATCTATCTGGTGGCCTCTACCGTCTAACTAGTGGGGATTTTAGGGGGAGATTACAATTCTACCCCCAAAGAATTTTAGAATGGGAAATCCCCTTACCCTCTTATTTTTATTCATAAAAACCAAGGGTCCAACAACCCCCCCCCCCCCCCCCGATTCTCCCTCGTTTGGGGTGTTTCCCTTGGTGTTTTTCAATGATTTGAGGTGAGTTCCGCCCTCTGGTGATCCTCGTTCTTCCTGACCTCTATTTTTTCTAATTCCTTCTTTCTCTAGCTAGGGTTTTGAAGTTAATACCACTATATCATGGTGAAATCAGATTATTAGGATGGAAATTTCTCTCAATATATGTATAGGATGTCCCTAGGAAATGTATACACATCATCAATCATCGATTTTATGGAGGTATGTTACACTGCCAATTTTATTAAGGTTTTAACATAAAAACTTAATATGTTAGAAATTGTTTTGACATCATGTGTTTGGAATTTTTCCCAAGTTAGGTTTGAGAGTATGTGATGGGCCTTGTGAGTGAATTTGGTTGTGTTTACAGTTTGGTGAGTGGACTTGATGATTAATTAGGAAATTATGCCTAATTTCTTAAAATAGGAATTTAATTGTGATTTGTTTAATTTAAATATAGATTTATTATAATACAATGTTGTATATTGTGGTGAAAGATAGGTGGAAGAGTGTGATGCAAGGTTTTGATGAGATTTGGTAGATATGGTTTTAATGATGTTTTGGATTAAATTGAGGTAAGTAGTCCTTGGTAATTGTCTTATGGTATTATGAATGTTTTGTTATGATGCATGGATGTGTGGCCATACCACTAAGGTGTTTTCCTTAATATAAGGGATAAATGAATTGTTTAATTTAAAATAATATGTTTATTCTGATGAGTTTTATTCTTAGACTAAAATTACCTGAATTAGGATGTAAAAAGTACTAAGCACTGATGGACCTTGGGCACTAGTTAGTTTGAATCAACCATTGATGGATGAGGCCTCAATTAATATGTTATTTATTATGATATAAAGATTTTGAGTGGTGTACACTGGATATTTTTTAATGAACATGATGCAGAAAACCTAGTAGTAGGATCCCTTAGAGACCTCCAGGTAAATGATAGTGATGAGTTGGGGTGGATAGACTAGGGTTTTTTCATGCGAGACCTAAGAGATTCCCTTAATCCTTTAGGAAATTGATTTGATTGTGTGTGGCTAGACCCTGATGAGATGAATGTATGGGTTGTGAGTTTAGCGCCAACCTAGTGAGTTTTGGGAATGGTATGGGCTTAAGATCATCGTCCTTATAAGACTATATAAGAGGTCATTGAGGCCTTGATGATACTTAATGATTCCAAGGATTGTAATTCCCTCTAATTAACAGGTGTTGACCCAATAGACATGTTGGACTTTTTACTATTTTATTGATTATGATTGTGATAATGATATGGGAAACTTCCTTGGTAGGTCTTTTATTTTAAATGTAATACACCCTAAGGTAAGTTGTGATGTGTTATAAATAAAACACCCTTTAGGGTGGTCTATGATAGTTGGTAAAGAAAACTCCCCTCGTATGGAGGTCTTTGATACTAAAGAAAACTCTAATCAGGGAGGTCTATAATAAGCTATAAGTTCAGGCATCAGGGTATTATGTATCTCGGGGTAATGAGGCCCCGATACTTTCATGTTCCCTAGTAGGTGATTGTGATAAGATATAGGGTCATGAGTTTGGGTGTTATGTATCTATGGGTAATGGGGGATCTGTAACGTCCCGGATCCAATCAGTCATCCGAATAGTGCTAAACAGGTTGGGTGTTACTACCTTAGGAACACCTCCCTGAATGCCAAAGGCTATCAACTAGAAGTGAGGTTCTTATAGGTATAGTGGGGAGGATATACCTTCTCGGAGGAAAATAATGGTACTGGTCCAAGCATAATATAAAACCAAAAGGCTCTACAGACTCGAACCAGAACCACATAGTGGAAGCACAATCAATAGTAATAAATAGTAGAAGTAATAAATATAAACAGCAACAATGGAATGTAAACACAACAGCATACTAAACCACTTGTAACAACTACTAGAACAGACAAATCATACATTCATAATAGGTCATACATGTCAATCTATATAAATGGTGCCAATGGATAACCAACAGTTTCTACATATAAAAGTAAAAATTATGTTATAGGAAATGGAAACTAAACAAAGTAAACTCCTACTAGGTATGACCTCAAGGTCCATACCAATATCCATGCCAAACGGTACTATGATCTAGCTCTTGAGGCTAATCTTTTACCTGCACGTAAATCCATAAAGTCTACAGGTGTCCTGAAGAGCCCGTGTAGGGTGTGAGACAAATCTAAGTAGGATACCACTCAGATGGTGCGTACCTAGTATAACTATTTAGGAAAGCATTCATATCTATGTAAAGTAAGCAGTGCAATACAATAATTAAACACAACATCCACTGGTTCTCAGCAGCAACCATGGAGTGTCACCTGCTACGGCCAATGCCGGAATACCTAAAATAAATAGAGTTCTTGTCCCATGGCCCAAGTACCCATGTCATCAAAAATCCTAGGTGAACCCTCTTGTTCCACCTCAATCACATAACCCAGAACCATGTTCCTCCTAACACCTCGTGTCTCAAGGTACCGATGTCCCGAAGGAACACCCAAACAAAAGTAACTCGAAGGAACAGCGATGTCTGTCCTCAAATAAGTAACCAGAGAGACAGTGATGTATGCCCTCAAATAAAGTGTCTCAGCACATGGCCTCAATCACAGCAAGCCTTATCCCCCAACCTAATAGCCTCGTCACTAGCTCCTGAAGGCTCCTTGCCTTCCACGTTCCTTCCTACAACAAGCACCCCCAAACCAATAGTACCTAAACCACAACTATCGGGGGCCTCTACCCACACGAGTGGTCAAAACCACCTCATCAATGAGTCCCTATGTGTGCACACTACTCAAATCACGGGTGAGTAGTAATCACCAAAATAGTACCCAAGCCACAACATCTCTAGCACCTCGTGCCCCTGTGACTATGTCGCTCAATATCTAATGGCCTTTCCATCCAAGTAACTCAGTTCATGCCCAACCTGATAGTCACACTGCCTCAATCCCAACGTCCATGATGCCCAATCCAATGGTCAAAACCACCTAAAGTAATCTGGGCCAAGCCCAACACAACCCAAAGGGTTCCAGCATATGCAATTCAACAATTACATATATAATCAAAGAATCACTTTAAAACAAGAAAAACAAACTAAACAGTTGAAATGCACTAACCAAGTGTTTTCTCATACCAACACTGAGTTCTTTAAAGACTAAAAATTAATATCATACTTAAATAAATTAAACTCAATATTCTAATCAAAACAATTCATTTTAACACATTTTGGCATACCTGGCCAAAATTTCCCATTTGAGAAACGACCCCTCGCCCGGCCCTGGTCAAGAAAAATAGGTAAAGAGCATACCCAAAGTCATAACATGGGTCTAATAATCAATTTAATATGTAATATATGATTAAATGGGTAATTCTCAAAAATACTTGAAGATGCGACAAAGTCTGTACCACCCAAATGACCATGAAAACACAAAAAGAGGTATACACTGCCTACCTCGGACTAGTACGATGATACTCCTCTGATAATAGCTTATAATTCAGCATAAAATGTGGAAGATCTACAAAATGGTCAAAACTCTCAACCCCTAATAACTTGGTTGAGAAGAGTAATCAAATAAAATGGCTCAAGAGGAATCAGGGCCTTACTGAGGGGGTCTGATGGATCAAATGGGGTTCAAATCCAACCTCAGATGATGAAACGAGATCCAAATAAAGTCTCGGCTGCTTGAAGGGAGGAGGTTCTATCCAGAACCTCAAAAATGAGCTAATTCCCGATTTAAGTGAAAGAAAAAAGAAAATACACGGCATGTACTTAAGACTACACATCATGTGGGTTCTTTTACTATTCATATGTCAGCCATTTTTCCACCTACTTACTTTCCAAAACCTACTGACTAGAGTATACAGTGTGTACTTGATTTTTCTTCTCTTTCTCACTGACTTACCCACACACCATATATATCCCTCATACATGGAAATACTACATGTTGTGTACAAGGAGTACATGGAGTGTCCTTGCTTAAACAATTCTACCCGGCCAACATGCCCACATGTCGTGTATGGAATCCATACACAGCAAAGGGTACGTGATGTGTACTTAGGAGTACATGGCACGTATCCCTTAAATTTCCAAAACTTCCCAAAATTCCCAATTTCCTTAGAAACAACCCCAAAACAAAAAAAATGACCCATACCTCAAAGGAAGAACCGGGTTCTTATAAACTTTCCCCCTTAAAAAAATTTGTCCCCAAATTTCCCTTCCAAGGGTGGTGAATAAACATTTCAGGGAAAACTTTAACCCAAATATTAAATCAAACAATGGTTCACTAACCTATTTACAGACTCATGAACCTTCTGTGATGCATCGTCACTCTCTCACCCCATAAGCACTTCTGTGTCGCTTATGACACCCTACATATCTGCACCGCATCAGTTTCCACCTTAAAGAGGTCTTGTATCCCATTGATGCTCAAAAATAAAAACTGATTCCATGCACCTCATGTAACCTTCATCATCGATGCCCCGATGCCCACGGAACCTAAAGTAACCCACATCCTCCATGCCCCAATTCCCACGACACCTCAAGTAACCAACATCCTCGATGCCCTGATGCCCACAGTACATAAAGTAACCTGCAAAAAATGATACTCCCGATTCCAAGCACCTCATATATATATATATATATATATATATATATATATATATATATCACGCACCTGATATGGCCTAAAACCCCACTAACCAGAATCTAGTCAGTCCACATATATCATATGCACCTCGTTCACTCAAAAATAACATTCCACAATAGGTCGTTCCAAAAAAAAGTAAAAATAGAATAGATCACAACCACACCCGCGATGCACCTCTAACCGTTGTCAGCTCACCAGCCTACTCAGCCTCTGGAAGCTCCAAGGCATGCACCTAACCTGACACACGGTTGACTGAATCTTGTCCTCCCTGCGGTGCTACACTAGTCTTCAACCACTGAACCCTCAGCTGGGTCCCACTTTCTATGCCATGTCCTCCATGTGCAGTTGAAACTCGGCTACCCTCTCCTGGTACTAAACCTGAACCAACTCCAAATTTCATAGTATGTCCTGGTCCCTACCTGTCGGTTGTCTGAGAAGGTTGTCTGTAGAATCTCTCAGGATGCCTGACCTATCCACATGCCCGACACTCCTTTGGAGTCCTATCTCACTAACTCCATACATGCCTTGGTTATCCACACTGAAAGAAAACCACTGCTGAACAGCTACGAGGTGGTCTAGCTGATTCCTTGGCATGACTTCCCTGCCGAAACTCATCATGTCCTCTCTTCCTACTATCTAAACCATTACCCGAAGTTGTCCCTCGGCCAACCTAGGGCATATCCCTCCAGTTTCCCTCCGCTATGAGCGCCTGATTCACTACCTCTGAGAATGAAACCAGTTTGAAGATATTTACCTGGATCTGAATGGCATGTCATAAGTCATCCTCAAATTGCCTCACCCTTGCTAAGTCATCACTTACCATACCGGGTGAAAAGCATCACAGCTCAGTGAAATTTTTTTCATAGTCCATGACGGACATGTCTCCCTGTTGAAGGCTCAAGAACTCCTGAGCTATCTCTGCCCTGAGTATCTTTGGATAAAATTTCTCAAAGAACCTATCCTTGAGGTCCTTCCATTCCAGTACTTCATGTTTATGAGCCTGAACCTGCACATCCCACCAATTCTTTGTTGGTCCTCTAAGCATGTACGTCACTAGATTGACCCTCCAGCCAGGAGGTGTATCAAGCTGCTTGAAGACCATCTGCATGCTCTCTATCCATTTCTCAGCTGCCTATAGACCACCCTTACACTAAAAAAGAAGCAGGTACTTTGACTGGAACTCCCATGTCAGATATTCCATAGATGGCTCTGTACCCTACGCACCTCTATCGATCCCCTACAAGACATATACCAGGCTAGTCCAGAGATGCTCATCAAGCCACAGCCCAAACATTGCCAAACCCAGCATCTGCTCTGTCTTCACTAGATCCTAAACATTATCTTCTCCCTAAGCCTATACCGGCAGCTCATGCTCTGCCTGTCTCTCAGGATTCTGAACATGATCATGCTCATGCGGCACTGTATCATCTCCCTACTAAGTCTCCATTTGAGTCATCTAAGTGGAACCCTTTGAATACCATAAATAGTCAGACAACCCACATATATAATAATAAATACATATAACGTAGATATGGAAAGCAGTAAAAGGAAGTGCATAACTACTACCCTTACTCTTCCCTACTGCAACTATGCCCACAGCATCCTGGCCTCATGGCCTACTTACCCGCTCTCAACAGAGCTAAGTATCAAAAGTACCTCGGGCCATGCCTGTCCTGACAACCAATGTTTCCTCAAAACGATGACCAAGTCACCCAATCCTGATGTTCAAAATCACCTCAACCATAGTACTTTCCTAATCGTACAAGAGCGAGGACCAAATCTCTTACCACATGAAATTATACACATATATAAAGCATATCATAACACATTGTAATAAACAATAAATTATACTAGTAATTTCACCTATTCACATTTCAAAAGCATCCTATAGCATGGTAATTTATGTTATTCACGTGGTATTATCACTTCACAAAGAATACATGAAGTTATGAACTTGAAATACCCTAAAATTGTGCTGATCAAAACCCAAGTAACCAAGCCTTGCCATACTGCCCAAGGTCTACATATCACAATCAATAACATCACACACCAAATGATCCACCAAGGTGGAAATCATGTAAACTATAATCTGAGAAAATAAAAACAGAAATTCCCACCCATGGAAGTTTGGTCCATCCCTCGTACCTAGGGCTTTAGGAACCCAAGCACAATCTGGAAACCAAGTTCCAACAATAACCTATCTTCAGTCTACCATATCCCAAATAGTAAAATTGGCAGAAATAAAAAGAGAAGTCTCAATCTTATTAGTATCCATAAAAACATTGTTACTAAATCTCTATCAAGAACTCCTTTGATACGATTTTGTAACATCCTGGACCCAATCAGCCACCTGAATAGTGCTAAACGGGTCGGGTGTTACTACCTTAGGCGTACCTCCCCGAACGCCAAAGGCTTTCGACTAGCAGCGAGGGTAATATAGGTATAGTGGGTAGGCTATACCCTCTCGGAGGATAATAATGGTACTAGTCTGAGCATAATATAAAACCATAAGACTATGCATACTCGAACCATACCCACATAGAGGAAGCACAATAAATAGTAATAAACAGCAGAAGAAATAAATATAAACAACAACAGCAGAATATAAACACAACAGCACACTGAACCACTTGTAATAAATACTAGAACAGACAAATCATGCATCTATAATAATTCATACATGTCAATTTATATAAATGGTGCCAATGGATAACCAACAGTTGCTACATATTAAAGTAATCATTCTATTATAGGAAATGGAAACTAAAAAAAGTATACTCCTGCTAGGTATAACCACAAGGTCCATACCAGTCTCCATGCCAAACGATACTATGATATAGCTCCTGAGGCTGATCATTTACCTGCATGTAAATCCATAAATTCTACACGCATCCCGAAGGGCCCGTGCAGGGTGTGAGATGAATCTCAATAGGATACCACCTAGATGGTGCATACCTAGTATAAGTGATTAAGAATCCATGAATATCTATGTAAAGTAAGTAGTACAATGCAATAAATAAACACAACATCCACTGGTGCTTAGCATCCACCATGTAGTGCCACCTGCTTCAGCCAATGCCGGAATACCTGAAGTAAATAGAGTTCTTGGCCCATGGCCTAAGTACCCCTACCATCACAAATCCTAGTTGAACCCTCTGGTTCCACCTCAATCACGTAACCCAGCATTATGTGCCTCCTGACACCTCATGTCTCAAGTTATCGACATCCCAAAGGCACACCCAAACAAAAGTAACTCGGAGGAACATCGATGTTTCTCCTCAAATAAGTAACCAAAGGGACAGCAATGTCTGCCCTCAAATAAAGTGTCCCAATCCATGGCCTCAATCATGGAAAGCCTTAGCCCCTAACCTGATATCCTCATCACTATATTTTGAAGGCTCCTCACCTTTTATGTGGCTTCCTACAGCAAGCACCCCCAAACCAATAGTACCTAAACTGCAACTATTGGGGGCCTCTACCCACACGAGTAGCCAAAACCACCTCATCAAGGAGTCTCTCAGTGTGTACACTACTCAAATAAAAGGTGAACAGTAATCACCAAAATAGTACCTAAGCCAAAACATCTATCTCACCTCGTTCCCCTGCAATCATGTCACTCAATATCTGATGGCCTTGTCATCCAAGTAATATGGGTCATGCCCAACCTGACAGTCGCACTGCCTCAATCCCAACGTCCATGACACCCAATCCCGTGGTCAAAACCACCCAAAGTAATCTGGTCCAATCCCAACACAACCCAAAGGGTTCCATCATATTCAATTCATAAATTACATATATAATCAAATAATAACTTTAAAATAGGAAAAACAAACTAAATAGTTGAAATGCACTAACCAAGTGTTGCCTCATACCTTCACTAAGGTCTTTAAAGACTAACAATTTATATCATACATCAAAAAATTACACTCAACAGTTCAATAAAAACAATTCATTTTAACACATTTTGGCATACCCAGCCAAAATTCCTCATTTGAGCAACGAGCCCTCGCCCAACCCTACTCAAGAAACATAGTTAAAGAGCATACCCAAAGGCATCCCACATGTCTAATAATCAATTTAATGTTTAATAGAAAATAAAATGGGTTCCTTTCAAAAATACCTGAAGATGCACCAAAGGTCGCGCCACAAAAACGACCATGAAAACACAAAAAAGACTTATGCACCACCTACCTTGGACTATTGCGATGATACTCCTCTAATAATAGGCTCCAATTTAGCCTAAAATGTGGTAGATCTATAAAATGGTCAAAAACGCTCAACCCCCGAAAACTTGGTTGAGAAGAGGAATCAAAGAAAACTGCTCAAGAGGAATCAAGGACTTACCGAGGGGGTTCTGATGGATCAAACGGGGTTTGAATCTAACCGCGGATGATGAAACGGGATCAAAATAAAGACTCAATTGCTTGAAGGGAGGAGGTTCTATCTAGAACCTCAAAAATGAGCTACTGCTCGATTTAATCGAAAAAAAAGAAAAGACACGGGGTGTACTTAGGAGAACACGTTGTGTAGGTTCTTTTACTGTTCATATGGCGGCCACTTTTCCACCAACTTACTTTCCAAAACCTTCCAACTTGAGTACATGGCGTGTACTAGGCAATACAAGGTGTGTACTTGGTTTTTATTCTCTTCCTCACTGACTTACCCACACGCCATGTATATCCCTCATACATGGCTAGACTACACTGCGTGTACAAGGAGTACATGGAATCTTCTTGGTTAAACAATTCTACTCGGCCAACACGCCCACACGCCATGTATGTCATCCATACACAGCCAAGGTTACATGGCGTGTACTTATGAGTACATGGTGTGTATCCATGAAATTTCCATAACTTCCCAAAATTCCTAGTTTCCTCATAAATAACCTGAAAAGGAAAAAAATTGACCCATACCTCAAAAGAATAATTGGGTTCTTACAGGATCAAAACCCACATATGTCCTAGTAATCTTTTGTGATATGATATAGGGTTAGGCATCGGGGCGTTATGTATCTTCGGGTAATGTGTGACTGAAATTTTCATTTACCCTAGTAGGAAGTTGTGAAAAGATATAGGGTCAGGAACTATGGAATTATGTATCTTTGGATAATTAGGGTCTAATACTTTCACATGCCATAATAGGTGGTGTATGATACTATGGAAAACTCCCTCAGTGGTGAGGTCTGTGATACTAAAGAAAACACCTCTTGTGGGGTGGTTCATGATAACTTATAAAGAAAACTCCCTTCGGGGAGATCTGTGATACTTTCGTTGGAACTGTTATCCTAGCATGCTTAGATACACTTTGGCACTAGCAAAAAGTAGGTATGGTCGATCCGGTTCATGGACTTAAGGACATACGGTTTACTTATTTTCTTAAAGATATTTATTAATTATTCAGTGCATGTCACATGCACATATCACTACATTGTCGATTATATATGGAATCACATTAGTGGTAACCTACTAAATTATGTACTCATATCTACTCAAGTTTCCATTGCACTTGGGTACACAGAAGACTCTCACTTAGTTGTAGGTTCAGGTTGGGGAGATACCTGGGTTTAGATCATCGATCAGGATGTCTTAGAGTATTGAGTTTGGGATGCGGTGAGGCTCGGAGATTGTAGTAGATCCTCTTATATTTTTATTCCAACACTTTTTTTATCTGTATATGTGATCATCCTAGTGGTTGATCAGTATTTTATGTTTTAAAGACCTTTTTGTTTTAATTTTATATTTTCTTTTATTATTTATGATCTTTTTTTATTGCTTCCCTGCATTCTAATGAATATTTATCAATGATGTTTGGATACTTTATATATCATTACTCACTCTAATATAGGGGGTATAGTATACTTGTAGTACCATCCAAAATCATTATTGTTAGTCGATAACCTATGGAATATAATAAGGTGTGCCTGAGGTGTAGTAGTTACCATTGATCAGAACATTAATTAGTGGTCCAGGGAGGTGGGGCATTATAGATTTAAAGTGATCTTACACATTCAGTTTTTTTGCTATCATTATAAACTGATGGTAGTGAGTATAAAGAACTAGTCATGAGATTTTAGAGTAGTCAAGGGACTATATAGGCTTTTCAAGAGATATCCATCTTTTATTCACTTGCTTCATATTGTTAAAATTCGTGTCTCAAGCTAAAACCAAACACAAAATGAAGTAGGTAACCACATTGGAACCAAACCTTGTAAAAAACTATATGATTATGTTTATTTCAATTTTTACTATATATATGTGAGGGTGAGATAAATTTCAAGTGGATTGAGACTCTAACAATTCACATGGGTTAATTTTATTTTAAAGAAAATTTTAAAAGAGAACCAATGATTCACCATTATATTCAAGACAAGATTAGTAAAGATAAAAGAGAATTATTTAAATGTTGAATAAAGTATATAAGGATTATATGAGAAAAATACTTAAATAAAGAGTGATGCATGAGAAAACTAGGTTTACTTTAATTTTTTTGTTAAAAATATAACTTTTTAGAGTTTATGAGATGATATAAATGAGTTCATTTATACCATGGCATGAAGTGACATGTATTGAAATAATAAATGTGGGAAATAAAATAATGATATAGAACTAGGGATGGGTATTTTCTCAGATGATTTGGCATGATTATGAATTAATTAGAAGTACTTAATGAATGTTTTATGAATTATGGGAGGATTTCAAGGAATATTTGTAAGGACTTTAAATAATAAAATGGTGGAAACTTTATAGTAATGATTCAAGAAGGTTGGAATTGACTATGAACTTAGTGGAAGTACCTTGAGTTAATTATGATTACTTGAACATGACTTATATATGGGAAGTGGAATATAATATGTAAAACACCCCAATATTTTAAAAAGAATAATATTTTTAATAGTGTATACAAAATGTAACACCAATCTTAAACAAGCCATGAAATATTAATATTTAAATATGACTGATGTAACCTAGTCGTTGAATTAGAGAATACGAATAAAAGGAATAAAATTATGAAATATATATGTATATATATTTTATTCAATATAAATCTTTTTATTAATTTATAAGAAATAAACACTCAATTTTTATTCAAGTCATTTTATTCTTCAAAAATGTGTTTTCTTCAAAAATGGTTTTATGGATTTATATGAGAAAATATTATAATTAATTTTGTGAAGTTTTAGAAATTTTACTTGATAAAAAATAATATCATATTTTAAATCATCATATCAAAATTATCTTAGGGTGAGTTTTTGAGATTATTCTGTAAAGGCTAATTTTCTAGTAAATAGTGAAAAATACTGATTTTTATAAAATTAACATTTATTTACATTGCAAAGTCCCATTATGAATTTAATTTAATCTGAAATTAATTAAATACTTCTTTAATTAGATATAATTTAATTAAATACATAGTAATTATCATTATACTTGATTTTGGTATAAGTTTATTTTTATAATTAAAAGCATATTTTTTAGAAAACTTTTTTTAAGTACATAATTTTTTTACATTTTAATTAAAATAATACCTAATTGTGAATGATTTAAATGAAATATTATATATATATGTGTGTGTGTGTGTGTGTGTGTTTATTTATGAATTTTAATTTATATATTGTTTATTAATATTCATGAAGTTAATGTAAGAACATATTATACTTGAAAAATACATCTTTCTAAAAAACATTTTTATTCGTGTTATGTGGTTTTAGTTTTAAATTAATTTCTGAAACTTATAGAAATTGAAACTTTAAAAATAGATTCAATATTTGGAATCAAGAGGTTAAAATTTTCTAAATGTTTCTTTTTTATTTTTTTCATTATGAATAGTAATTATGGAAAATATTTGTCACTTCGGTAAGGGTAAATAGGGTAATTAAGATTAAAAATAAAATGATAAATACTAAAAATAAACCTAAAACATTACTTTAATATATTTTATGAGTGTTATTTGACCATACTCATCCAAGATTATAATTTATGGTAATTATTTCCATTTTTCTTTGAAAATGACATATATTATTTTAAGTAAAGAAAAATAAAAATGTCACTTTATTGCTTTTAAATTTATATTATATGTTCACATGTGGATAAAAATATTTTGCGAATTAATTTTAATTTTAATTTTGAGTATAAGGAAATTATTTTTATGATGGTGATTTATTTTTAATTTTTAGTGTTGAAATAATAACCTTAAATACTTGGGCAACACCAGCACAGTACTTAGGCAAGAAGTAGAAAAATCAAGTAAATGATTTTAGAAAAAGTAAAAGTAATTTTTTTTAGTTATTTATAGTTTAACATGAATTTTATAGTTATATATAACATATTATAGATGTTTTAAAACTCCATATTTTAATTTCATTGTTATCTTGATGAATTTAAAGTCAAAGTAAATTGATAGTTCCAAAAATGACATTAATGATATTTTATAAAAAAATATTTTTAAAATGATTGAAAATTAATACAAAAACATTTATTAATACAATTTAATTTTATATGGTTTAAAATATCAATCATGGCCTATTTATGGGTCACTTTTCATTTTATAATAACTTTCTTGACCCCTAAATAGTAAAAAACTTTGATATCACGGTATACATCAAAAGGGTTAACGGGGATTTAAATAAATAGATAAGGTTGAAAACATCACCTAAGATTATCCAAAATTCATTATATGATATCATTTCAACTCATACTTCCAAATTTACATGAAATTTAATTTACATTAATTTAATACTTTACGTAATTCTAAGAGTGCCCCCCCCCCTCACTTATAAAAGGGAACCTCCTCTCCTCTCTTCATAACATGTTTTGAGCACTCTATATCAGTCAATTCCTGTCCAAATAACTTCCTAGAATCCCTTAAAATTTCCTATAGGTATGATTTTTATAATGACTCATACTCTACATACATTGTTATTACTTCAAAATTGAAGCATACTTATTACAACATATAACAAAACCATGAAAGGACTGTATAGGCATAGTGTCTTTAGAAACAGGGAAACATAAACAACTAGTTAATAAATCATCTACATTGTCTCCTGTTTATTTCATCATATCTAGAGTCCCTTTTGGCATATTCTACTTAATACCCTTCATCCAGACCTGGGGAAAAGAAAACATACAAAAGGGTGAGCTCAAATGCTCAGTAAGGGGTAAACAAAGGAAATATCAATCATATCATATCCGTAAGAACATAACATTTTGAAAATCTTAACCTGCAAAAGAGATCATAATATCATGACATGGAATATATCATAGTAGTGAAAAGTAATCCCAAATAATCATAAATTAAAACATGATACTTTGTTTCATACACACATAATCATAGAGAATCATTTCTTAGTAGTCAAAACTCATTGCCAAGACTATCTTAGCGGACAAAGTCCATTTCTGAACAGAGTTCACTCCTCATTTCAGTCCTGTTTCACTGAACCGAATTAACCTGTCGTTCCATCCATGTCTATCTCATGAGATATAAATCTTTACCCAATGCATTGGAGGTAGATATAGTTCCCACCCATCTCATAATGAAACCATTCTTATGTTTGCCACAAAATCACAATTCATACATCATAGCATAACCCATGTAATAAAAATGGGATTCTTAAACATCGTGACATCATAAAACAATTCATATAAGATAAAGGACTTCATAAAAATAATTCCATCACAAAATAATCAAATAAATGTAATAATAGGGATAAAAACAGAACCCTATATTATCTTAGATGGAAAATAATTTTGATAAAACACTTTAACTCCATTCTTGAGGAAAATATCCTTTCTACTTCAAAAACATTTTTCTTTTATTAACATGTCATATAATTTTAAAATAAAATAATTTGATTAAAAATAAACTTGAAAACTTGTAAATGAAGATTCATTGAAATAATTTTCTATGAAATCATAAAAAAAATCCATTCATGCCGTATAAGTTAAAAAAACATTCTACTCATACTTTGGCCAGAAAAGTCAAAAAGTACATCGTATGACAAAAGATTCGCTTCATATCTTTTACTAAAAACTCACCAATGGGTAAAATTGGATTTAAACAATTGTAGGTGGATGGAAATAATATTACATATTTAGGAAACATGGATGTGGATGATAAATATGCCCCAGTAAATTCTGAAGTATAAACAATCTCAGATAAAAATGAGATTGTGAGATTTTCCCTTACCTTAGGTATGATTTGCTCTATAAGTGTCTGAAACGCCTGTATAATGATTTAAATAATGTCATTGACTTATTCCAGAATCATTCGCATTGTTATTATATCATATATGGTCATATTCTTAGCTTCTTATTGGTAATATTTCATTGCTACTAGTTATTCGGGTGTTTATTGCTTTTTCTTCTTATGAGTGTTTTGTCGAATAAATTCTTATTCTTCTTTTTAGATTATAGAAACATCATTTCCAGAATTCTATTAGTGTAATATATATCATATTTATTCATTCAATTCATTTATATAATCATTATGCAATGAAGATCATGTAGAACAAGTCGCATCACATTGTGGAGACGGTGGGCCATACGTACGCACGAGCGATGATATCGTTATCATGATCATGGAATTTTATTGAAGTGTATGTATACTATTTCAGAATCAATATCACTTTAAAATAATCCTATATAGTTATTATTTACACCATTATACTCATCCAAGTAAGGTGGTGATGGAAAACAGATTACATCACGGCGTGGAGACGGTATTCCGTACGTACGCACGCACGGTGATTTCATTTTCCGTAGGATAGATAGAAGGTGAGATAGGTTTGTTTAATATTTATAATAACATATCTGTATATGAGTGATACTGATGTTATTACTTCATAATTAAACAACTAAAGAAGAGTAAGTATAAGAAGAAATAAATTTCAAAGAATCGGTAACGGATACTACCTCTTCTTCGACACGCCTCTTTGAAACCTCCTATTAGGGCACAAAAATTGGTCTTTGAAGAAGACCAGGACCTCTAGAATATTAATTGGGAAGTGGAGAAGATAAATTGGCAGGGTTTTTCCAAGATTTAAGGCTCAAAGTGGTGTGAGGAGGAGAGGGAGGAGGTGACCTTTTATAAGGGAGGAGAGGGGCACCTTTGGAATTATAAGAAATATTAATTTATAATAAATTCCAACCCAACTTAAAAACCTCTAAAAATGACTCAAATCTAAATATTACATGATATAGGGTTGTAATCTCATCAAACAATAAAATTTAGACAAGTTGAGAATTTATTTTAAACATTATCAATATGATTTATGCTTATATAATCTATTTAATTTTATTTGTGCTAATAATATTATAAATTTTAAATCATTATAAATAATTAATTATATGTTTTTAATTGTCCATAGTTATATAATTTATTACATTTTCGACCATATAAATTTTAATTTATAATTTTTAAATATTTTTGTGATTTTTAAACGATTTTATAATATGTAATGTTTATAAAATAACAATAGTGTCAATTTTGACACTATTCATTTATTTGAATTTAAATAAAATATACATAGAAGATATGTTCAAAATAAAAGATTTAATAGATTCATAAAATGTCATATTTATCTATAAAATTAGTGGAGAACATTAAATAGTTCATATAATATTTATTTTAATACTTTTAAAATCATTTATTTGATAATTCAATCAATAAAATAATTTCAACATCACTATTGTGTCATAATTAATGATAATTATTTAATCCCTAAAAATTAAAAATAAATTCATATAATGTAGATAATTTTATTAGATTTATGGGAACTATTTATATCAGAAGTTTTATGATGTTTATCACTAAATTAGAATTATTACACTTATAAGATTTAAGAGAGTGACATGTTTGTCACTTTCTTTGGTTTTAATAATAATTATATTATTTCATGGTCAAAAGTCCATGAAATGAATCTAGTCCGACCCTTAGGTGATATGGGTCGACTTTTATTCATCCAATAGGGTTTTCTCAAGTGTTGGGGTAATTTTATAATCCTAAATTTACCCTTAATTACCCGATTTACCTTTAACTAAAGTAAATAAAAATTATCGTAGTTACTATTCATAATATCAGAAAAAAATAAAAGTAACCTATTAACATAATTTGGACCCACTGAATCCAAATATGGGATCCATTTTTCAAAATTCAAAAAACAAAAGTTGCAGTAATTAATTTAAAATTAATCTCGTTGTTAAACAAACGGGTTTTAAAAGTTAAAACATTGCCAAAGATTGAAATGTTTTTACCTATGAATTCAATGTAAAATTAATGATAATGACATATATTATATTAAATGGTAAAAATATATTCTATTTATACTTTAAAACCATTAAATATTATAATTAAAACATATAAATTATTACGATGAAAAAAATTGTTTTAAATTAAAATATAGCGTGTTTTTACTATTCATTAAAATATGAAAGTTATCAGAATAATATGAAAAAAATTTCCGAAGTAAATTTTTATATCCTGATTCCAAAGAAATATTTTATTTTGCCAAATTTAACTTATAAACTTGTCAAAAACTAGATTTAAATTTGGTGCGCCATCAAAAGGCAGCAAAACTGCATTTTTTGAAAAATACTTATTTTACCCGAAAAATTTATTTTGCTCTCATACCGTGTTTTAGAAAATATGTAAGATGAATAATAATGTTATAAAATTCAAAATTCAGTTAATACTATTCATAACGGCTAGTTTATAATATTATAATAATATATCATTGTTTAGTGAAACTCGGTATTGTGTACTACACACGCTATCGAGGAAGGTCGTGATTGCGTGTAACGCAAGCCAAGCTAGTGTTGTGTGCAGTGAAATATTCCTTTGATGTTGCATATAACATAAGACATAAAAAAATATACTTCTCATAAAATATCAGGGTGTTACATTCTACCCCCCTTAAAATGAATTTCGCCCTCGAAATTCGTCACTTTGTAACAAACAGATGAGGATACCTCTCCCTCATCATATCCTCAAGCTCCCATTTAGCTTCTTCTAATTGGTGGTTCCTCCATAAAACTTTCACCAAGCGAGTGGTCTTGTTCCATAGGAATTTTTCTCTACGATCCAGAATTTCTATCGGTTGTTATTCATAAGAAAGATCTTGCTCTAGTGGTACAAATTCTGAGCTTAGTACATGTGAAGGATCGTGTATGTACTTTCTCAGGAGAGATACATGGAAAACATCGTGAACTTGAGAGAGATTCGATAGAAGAACCAATCGGTAAGCTACCTTCCCAAAACGATCCAGTATTTCGAAAGGACCGATATACCTAGGGCTCAGCTTTCCCTTCTTTCCAAATCTCATTACTCTCTTCCAAGGAGATATTCATAAGAACACTTCATCACCCACTTCAAACTCCAGGTCTTTTCTTTGGTTGTCGGCATAAATTTTTTGTCGACTCTGAGCTGCTCTTATGTGTTGTTGAATAGATCTGACATTTTCTGTCATCTCATCAACAAGATCAAGTCCTAATAGCTTTCTTTCCCCAAGTTCATCCCAACAAGTTGGAGTCCTGCATTTATTTCCATAGAGAGCTTCATAAGGAGCCATCTAAATACTTGATTGAAAGCTATTATTATAAGAAAATTCCCCCAAAGGTAGGGGTTGATCCCAACCACCTTTGAAATCCATAGAGCAAGCTCTTAACATATCTTCTAGAGTTTGAATTGTCCTCTCAGACTGACCATCTATCTGAGGATGATAAGCAATGCTGAAACTCAACTCTGTATCCAAAGTATGCTGAAGACTTCACCAGAACTTCGAGATAAACCTCAGATCCTGATCAGATATAATGGAAAGTGGTACTCCATGAAATCTTACCACTTCCTTTACATATATCCTGGCAAGATGATCCAGAGAGAAATCTTCTCTAATAGAAATAAAGTGTGCCGACTTCGTAAGACGATCAACTATCACCCAGATAGCATTATTTCCTTTGTATGTTTTAGGAAGTCCAGTGACAAAGTCCATAATGATGTTTTCCCATTTCCATTCAGGTATGGGTAATGGTTATAACATCCCCTTTTACTTCTATCTCTTAGCTTTAACTTGCTGACAAACCAAGCATCGAGAGACATATTCAGCAACATCTCTTTTCATGCCATCCCACCAGAAATACTCTTTCAGGTCCCTATACATCTTCGTGCTTCCAGGGTGAATAGAGAATGATGAACTATGAGCCTCATCCAGTATCTCCTTCTTTAATTCTGGGATGGGAGGAACACAAACCTGATTCCTGAACCTTCTTATCTCATCACAATCAAGGATGAATTCAGGAACATTTCTCACCATCTTTTGTAACTCTACATCCTCTTTTTGTGCCTCTTTAATCTTCGCATGTATAGATGGTTGAACATTATTTTGGAAAAGATAAGATTTTTCCCTTTCCATTATAATTCCAAGATCCATCCTTCGTAAATCCATAAATATTGGATCTTTTGTGATCCTCATCATGGATAAGCTAGCATGGTCTTGTTGACTTAATGCGTCTTCCACCTTTTCTGCTTTCCCAGGGTGATAATGAATTGAGCAGTCATAATCCTTAATCAGATCCAAAGATATTCTTTGGTGCATATTCATCTCCCTTTGTGTGAAAATATACTTTAATCTTTTATGATCAGTATAAATATCACACATTTCACCATAAAGATAATGCCTCCAAATATTTAATGCCAAGATTATCGCAGCTAACTCCAAATCATGATTTGGATAATTTTGCTCATTAATTTTCAACTTTAATGAGGCATAAGCTATCACCATATCATTTTCCATAAGAACACACCCCAATCCCTTCTTAGATGCATCACTATAGATCACAAACCTTTCTCCACTACAAGGTAGTGTGAGCACGGGTGCACTGGATAACCTTCTTTTTAACTCCTTGAAATTCTCTTCACACTCCTCCGTCCAAACGAACTTAACTCCTTTTTGAGTCAACCTGGTGAGTGGATTAGATAATCGTAAAAAATATTTCACAAAACGTCGATAATATCCGTCCAAACCAAGAAAATTTCGGATCTTAGTTACTGTTGTTGGTCTCGACCATATTTCGATAACATCTGTCTTTGCTGGATCCACAGATATCCCCTCTTTTGAGATAATGTGACCCAGAAATGAAACTTTTTGAATCCAAAATTCACACTTGGTAAATTTGGCATAAATATTCTCCTTTCTTAGTGTCTTTAATACAATTCTCAAGTGATCTTCATGTTCTTCCTTGCTCTTTGAATAGACAAGAATATCGTCTATAAAGACTATCACAAACTGATCAAGATAGTCTCTAAAGACTCTATTAATTAGATCCATGAAGATAACAAGGGTATTAGTAAGACCAAATGGCATCACTATAAATTCATAGTGTCCATACCTTGTATAGAAAGTCGTCTTTGGTATATCCTCTTTTTTGACCCTTAATTGATGATACCCTGAATGAAGATCAGTCTTGGAAAAGTATTGAGCACTGCATAGTTGGTCAAATAAGTCATCAATGCGCGGGAGAGGATATTTGTTCTTGATAGTGATCTTGTTAAGTTCTCGATAATAAATGAAGAGTCTCATTGATAAATATTTATTCTTAACAAAAAGAACAGGTGCTCCCCAAGGTGACTCACTAAGGCATATGAATCCTTTATCAAGATTCTCTTGGAGTTTCTTCTTCAATTCCTGAAACTCAATTGGGTCCATTCTATAAGGTGTCTTTGAAATAGGTAAAGCACCCGGTATGAGTTCTATTGAAAACTCAACTTCACGATTTTGTGGAAGACCAGGCAATTCCTCCAGAAAGACATCATCAAATTCCCGTACAATGGGTGTATTCTTAATCGTGAGTTTCTCTCCAACCATTTGAGATAAATAACCTTCATTTAGTGGAATCAAGACCCATAAGATGGAAGAAATTTCCACTGGAATCTTATGTTCATCCTTGCATCGATAGATGATCATAGATTGATCTGGAATATGAAATGTGACTCCCCTTCTTTGGAAATTGATATGAGATCCATATAAATAAAGCCAATCCATGCCAAGAATCACATCAAATTCCACTATAGGAAGGATCACAAGATTTGCAGGGAGCACTTTCCCACAAACTTCAATCAGAGAAGAATTATAAACTTTTGATGCGACCGTTGTTCCATTAGGAGTTGTCACAGCTAGCTCAAAATCTAATTTTTTAGGTAATACGGAGATACCCTTAGAAAATTCTTCAGAAATAAAAGTGTGGGTGGATCCAGAATCAAATAAAACATTTTCTACTTTAGAGTGGATGGTAAGTGTACATGTCACCACTTCATTATCGTACTCCACATCGCTGATAGAAATTGCATGTGACTTTCCTTTGTCTTTATCCTTAAGAGTGTTTTGACGTTGATCATCATCAAAAACCCTTGGATTAGGGCATTGATTAGCATAAGGCCCCATTTCCTTACACTTGAAACATTGAAGTGTAGGAGGTGCATTCTGTGTAGCATTTTCTTTGTTCGCATCACTAGACATCTTCTTCCCATCATTGTGGCATTCAAATTCCCTAGGACCTTCATTTCCACATTTGAAACATTTACTTTTCCCTTTAAGACAACTCCCTCCATGTTTCTTTCCACACTTTGAGAATAAGGGAAAACTCATCTTCTTTTCAGTGTGCTCTTTATATTTTCCTTTGAATTCCATTTTTCTCTTCTTATCAAACCCATGTGACTGATGGGTTACTCCAATATCCATCTCAACCTTGAGATCACATCGAATGATTTCCTCATAGCTATTGAAGTCCCTTATGGATAACGCCCTTCAAAGACTTGGTTTTAAGCCACTAAAAAATCGATCGATTTTACTCTCAGGTTGGATAATAATTCTAGAAGCGTACCTTTCAAGTCTTGTAAAATTTTCTTTGTAGGTACCAACCGATTCATCATCCTTTTTTTCAGTTCAAGAAACTCCTTATCCATCTTTGTTTGAAGAATAAGAGGGAAGTACTTATTGAAAAAATAAGTTCTTGAGCTCGCCCCATTCCATGGACTCAATTTCATCTCTTCGCCTCGTATTCTTGATAAGATTCCACCATTGATCAGCTTCACCTTCCAAATGATAAACTTCTAAGATGACTTTATCATGTTCATAGCATTGAAAAACTGAAAATATCTTTTCAATGGTACTGATCCATTGTTCAGCCACTAATAGATCAGTAGACCCACTGAATAAAGGTGGGCACTGCCTCATGAAGGATTCAACAGAATTTTGCTCCTTCCTTTGCTCGTTTGGAAGTCCTGCATGATTCATAGCTTGAGAAATTTGTGTGAGCATGGCTACAAGATTTTTCATTCCAGCTCCCATAACATTTGGTTGCTCAGGGGGACAATCATTGCATTACCCGTCGCATTCAGCATTAACACGGTTCCTTCGGGTTCCATCCATTGACTAAAACCATTAAGCATAGTATGAGAAAAACTAATCATAATAGGAAAACCACATAATCAAGAATAAAATTTTACACTTAAGGTCTTATCATAGGTTACTCATGGCCATTACTAAGATTCTGTTCTATTCTTAGACTTATCCTTAGGGTTCTTACTAAGGCTTTCACATCCTAGTTTCCAAAGGTTTACTATACCTTTCCTCTGATACCAACTATAATGACCCATAATCTACATAAATTTTTATTACATCAAAATTTAATCATACTTATTACAACATATAACAAAACCATGAAAGGACCATATAGGCATAGTGTCTTTAGAAACTGGGAAACATAAACAACTGGTTCATAAATCATGTATATTATCTCCTATTTATTTCATCATATCTAGAGTCCCTTTTGGAATATTCTACTTAATACCCTTCATCCAGGCCTGGGGAAAATAAAACATACAAAAGGGTGAGCTCAAATTCTCATTAAGGCGTAAACAAAGTAAATATCAATCATATCATATCCGTAAAAACATAACATTTTGAACATCTTAACCTGTAAAAGAGATCATAATATCATGACATGGGATAAATCATAGTAGTGAAAAGTAATCCCAAATAATAATAACTTAAAACATGATACTTTGTGGAATACACACATAATCATAGAGAATCATTTCTTAGTAGTCAAGACTCATTGCCAAGACTATCTTAGAAGACAAAGTCCATTTCTGAACCGAGTTCACTCCTCATTTCAGTCCTGTTTCACTGAACCGGATTAACCTTCCATTCCAGCCATGTCTATCTCATGAGATATAAATCATTACCCAATGCATTGGAGGGAGATATAGGTCCCACCCATCTCATAATTAAACCATTATTATGTGTTCCACAAAATCAAAATTCATACATCATAGCATAAACCATGTAATAAAAATGGGATTCTTAAACATTGTGACATCATAAAACAATTTATATAAGATAAAGGACTTCATAAAAATAATTCCATCACAACATAATCAAATAAATGTAATAATAGGGATAAAAACAGAACCCTATATTATCTTAGATGGAAAATAATTTTGATAAAACACTTGAACTCCATCCTTGAGGAAAATATCATTTCTACTTCAAAAACATTATTCCTTTCTTAACATGTCATATAATTTTAAACTAAAAGAATTTGATTAAAAATAAACCTGAAAACATGTAAAGTAAGCTTCATGGAAATAAGTTTCTATGAAATCATAAAAAAATACATTCATGCCGTATAAGTTAAAAAAAAATTTCTCGTACTTTGGCTGGAAAAGTCAAAAAGTACCTCGTACGACAAAATATTCCTTTCATATCTTTTACTAAAAACTCACCAATGGGTAAAATTGGATTTAAACAATTGTAGGTGGATGGAAATAATATTACATATTTAGGAAACATGGATGTGGATGATAAATATGCCCCAGTAAATTCTGAATTATAAACAATCTCGGATAAAAATGATATTGTGAGATTTTCCCTTACCTTAGGTCCGATTTGCTTCGTAAGTGTCTGAACCTCCTGTATAATGATTTAAATATTGTCATTGAATTATTCCAGAATCATTCTCATTTTTATGATATCATATATGGTCATATTCTTAGCTTCTTATCAGTAATATTTCATTGCTACTTGTTATTCGGGTGTTTATTGCTTTTTCTTCTTATGCATGTTTTGTCAAATAAATTCTTATTCTTATTTTTAGGTTATAGACACCTCATTTACAGAATGGTATTAGTGTAATATATATCATATTTATTCATTCAATTCTTTCAATTCATTTATATAATCATTATTCAATGAAGATCATGTAGAATGAGTCGCATCACATCGTGGAGACGGTAGGTCGTACGTACGCATGAGCGATGATATCGTTCCCATGATCGTGGAATTGTATTTGAGTGTATGTATACTATTTCAGAATCAATATAACTTTACAATTATCATATATAGTTATTATTTACACAATTATACCCATCCAAGTAAGGTGGTGATGGAAAACAGATTACACCACGGCGTGGAGACGGTATTCCGTACGTACGCACGCGCGGTGATTTCATTTTCTGTAGGATGGATAGAAGGTGAGATAGGGTTGTTTCATATTTATAATAAAATATCATTATATAAGTGATATTTATGTTATTACTTCATAATGAAACAACTAAAGAAGAGGAAGTAGAAGAAGAAATAAATTTCAAAGAATTAGTAACGGATATTACCTCTTCTTTGACACGCCTCTTTGAAACCTTTTATTAGGGCAATAAAATTGGTCTTTGAAGAAGACCAGGACCTCTATAATATTACTAGGGAATTTTAGAAGAGAAATTTTCAGGGTTTGGTCGAGATTGAAGGCTCAAAATGGTGTGAGGAGGAGAGGGATGAGGTTCCCTTTTATAAGGGAGGAGAGGGGCACCTTTGGAATTATAAGAAATATTAATTTATAATAAATTCCAAACCCACTTAAAAACCTCCAAAAATTACTCAAATCTGAATATTACATGAGATAGGGTTGTAATCTCATCAACCAATAAAATTTAGACAAGTTGGGAATTTATTTTAAACATTATCAACATGATTTATCCTTATATAATCTATTTAATATTATTTGTGGTAATAATATTATAAATTTTAAATCATTATAAATAATTAATTATATGTTGGTAATTGTCTGTAATTGTATACTTTATTACATTTTATACCATATAAATTTTAATTTATAATTTTTAAATATTTTTGTGATTTTTAAACGATTTTATAATATGTAATTTTTATAAAATAACAATAGTGTCAATTTTGACACTATTCATTTATTTGAATTTAAATAAAATATACACAGAAGATATGTTCAAACTAAAAGATTTAATAGATTCATAACATGTGATATTTATCTATAAAATTAGTGGATCACATTAAATAGTTCATATAATATTTATTTTAATACTTTTAAAATCATTTATTTGATAATTCAATCAATAAAATAATTTCAACATCACTATTGTGTCATAATTAATGATAATTATTTAATCCCTAAAAATTATAAATAAATTTGTATGATGTAGATAATTTTATTAGATTTCTGGGGACTATTTATATCCGAAATTGTATGATTTTTATCACTAAATTAAAATTATTACACTTATAAGATTTAAGAGAGTGACATGTTTGTCACTTTCTTTGGTTTTAATAATAATTATATTATTTCATGGTAAAAAGTCCATGAAATGAATCTAGTCTGACCCTTAGGTGATATGGGTCGACTTTTATTCATCCAATAGGGTTTTGGAAAGTGTTAGGGTAATTTTATAATCCTATATTTACCCTTAATTACCCGATTTACCTTTAACTGCAGTAAATAAAAATTATCGTAGTTACTATTCATAATATCAAAAAAAATAAAAGTAACCTATTAACATAATTTGGACCCACTGAATCCAAATATGGAATCCATTTTTCAAAATTCAAAACACAGAAGTTGCAGTAATTAATTTTAAATTAATCCTGTTGTTAAGCAAACGGGTTTTAAAAGTTATAACATTGCCAAAGATTGAAATGTTTTTACCTATGAATTCAATGTAAAATTAATGCAAATGAAATTTATTATATTAAATGGTAAAAATATATTCTATTTATACTTTAAAACCATTCAATATTATAATTAAATCATATAAATTATTACGATGAAAAAAGTTGTTTTTAATTAAAATATAGCGTGTTTTTACTATTCATTAAAATATGAATGTTATCAAAATAATATGAAAAATTTATCCAAAGTAAATTTTTATATCCTGATTCCAAAGAAGAATTTTATTTTGTCAAATTGAACTTAAAAACTTTTCAAAAACTAGATTTAAAGTTGGTGTTCTATCAAAAGGTGGCAAAACTGCTTTTTTTGAAAAATACTTATTTTACCCAAAATATTTATTTTGCTCTCATACCATGTTCTAGAAAATATTTAAGATGAATAATAATGTTATAAAATTCAAAATTCAGTTAATACTATTCATAACAGCTAGTTTATAATATTATAATAATATATCGTTGTTTAGTGAAACTCAGTATTGCGCACTACACACGCTATCGAGGAAGGTCGCGATTGCGTGTAACGTAAGCCAAGCTAGTGTTGTGTGCAGTAAAAGATTCCTTTGAGGTTGCATATAACATAATACATAAAAAAAATATACTTCTCATAAAATATCAGGGTCTTACAATTTTGGATATAATTCCAACCTTATAGGGCTTAAGGTGCAAATCAAGTGTGGTTGTCTGAAGAAGATGTATAGATTTTAATCAAGTGTTTTTGTTTTATTTATTATTCTACCTCCATTAAATATTATTAAACCATGATGAAATAATAAAATCAATATATTTAAAATAATTATATGTTATTATGTTAATTTAATAACCTGTATTCATCTTCTTCTTAAATAAAATGGAAAATTAAACCATCGTTCGTGTGTACGACGACCTACCGCCTCGTAAACTGATATAATTAATTTTCCAACATAACATCATATAGATGGTTATAATTATGGATTTAACTTATATATATGATATTCATGACATAATTATCATTTTATAAATATAATATATAATTTATTTTCATACCTTTCCATCCATTGAAAAATAATAATGTCATACATGCCTACATGTGGATTATTACCTCCACGAACCAATGTGATTCATTTTTCATCAGGGACTCACATAGATAGTATATATAAGTGTATTTAAATATATAATATTGAATTTATAATATAATCATAATTGTTGAAATATAAAATAATACTTACCTTCTTTCCCTCATGTTCATTGAAAAATGGAAACATTACTCATGCATACGTATGGTCGTCCGTCTCCATAATTGTATTGTACTTCATTATTCAAAACCACCTTTTTGTTGGGAATGTATTGTCTCAACAATACTCTATATTTTATAATGATTTTTATTCTCACAAATACCCTTGTTTTTTTTACTAATGATTTTACTTTAAGTTTATTTCAGAAAATTAATATTCTTTATATTCCTAATTTTGGAATTATTTTAAAGCTTATTATTTGCGTGGAGTATTTGTCAAAGTGTTCGGAAAAGATTTTTTAGTGTGTTCTGGAAACACTATTCATATTGTATGTTAAGGAATGTAATGTAGGGAATAAACCCTACATTATTTTTATATCTGATGCCAAAGGATCGAAATGTATGGTTAATCAACCTTATGTTGGTAGAAAATTATGATAAAATAACCTTAAATTTGGATTGAACCTTACGTTTGACATATGAGAAAAGTATGGATAAAGAACCCTAAGTAAGTATGGAACCTTACATTTGAGAAGCAAAAGTATGGATCACCAACCTTACTTTTGTAATGAACCTTACCTTCTGAATTCAAAGAAGTATGGATCATCAACCTTATGTTTGTGATCAACCTTAAATTATAATGTTTAATTAGCTCATGAAAAGAACCTACGTTTGACTTCCTCAAGCGTTGAAGATTTGAATTTGTGAATTTATCGGAGATATTGTACAATGGTCTTTTATGGAATATTAGGCTGATTTCAAGCTCGATTCAAATCCATATTTTAAAACTTGTCTTTGACTGATTTAAAGTATATTTTTTATTTGATTCCAAGGATCGATTTAAGAGTAATAATTCTTGCTTATTATTATGGGAAGTTACAACTACCCTATTTTTCAAATTTGAATTATCACAGTCTTTCAGGTGATCTTTGTGGATCTAGATTTATGAATTAAGAGATCATATTTATTATATTTATATCTATGCATTTTATTTATGAAAAATATTTAGATACATACACATCCGTATACATACAGAAGAACATACCGTGATCTAAGAAATTCATTTTCTTGAGAAGATCTTTTTTAGATCAGTTACGACGAAAACATTCAGACTCTGTTTTCTAAAGAATAAGAGAAATGTTGAAGATTTACTTATTCTAAATCAAAGATCTATTATAAGTCTACTATTGATTTATTTCTGAGAATATTTCAAGATCTATTTCAACCAGATCATTTCAGAACACTACCTTCTTGAAGAAATCATTTTCTGAAGAAGACGATCCATCTACTGTCAGTTGTGTGCTGATGCAACTCTGAAGAACAATTGGAAGCATTTTAAAACAATAATATTTTTATTTAAGGAGTAACAGCTTATCGATCTAAGATTTGTTTGTACGGTTCTTGGTTTGAGAATCAGAAGGCTCTGTTTTTAAGCCTTACTTTGTAAAGGTGTCAACTACCTGCACTCAGTTGTGGATAGTCCTATGATAAGAGGACTGACTTGTGAAAATCACCAAACTTGTGGAGAAGAGTGTTGGTGGAGTGGAGTAGGGGATTTTTGTGCCCTGAACCACTATATATCCTCATGTCCTATGCTCTGTTTATTTTCACTACTTAAATCATATTTAACAGAGTTATAAGAAAGAATCATTTATTTTCAAGATTCTCGAGAAGTTTTTAAAGTCACAATTCACCCCCCCCCCCCCCCTCTTGTGGTTATCTCAAATATTCAGACCTAATAATTGGTATCAAAGGAAATATTTTGATAAATATATAACAAGTTGAAAGCAGCATTAAGGTATATATAGAGAGATATCAATGGATGATACTCAAGAAGGAATGTTAATAGTTTGTGCTCCTTATCTCAATGGTGAAAACTATGGATACTGGAAATCAATAATGATTATCTACTTGAAGAATCTTGGGTTCAGAGTCTACTCAAATATCACTTCTCCCTACAAGATTCCTGAAAAACCAAAAACATGGGATGCTGCAACAGAAGCCAAATACGACATGAATTCTGAAGCAATGAATGCTATTATCTATGGTCTTGGACTAGATGAATTCAACTGAGTTTCGCAAAATCCAATTTTCTATGAGATGTGGTAGACTATAGTTGTTTCCTGTGAAGGAACCGACAATGTAAGACAGATGAGGTATGCAACAAAAAAATTAAAATTTGATACATTTAGAATTTTTGATGGAGAAAGCATTACTAAGATGAATGGAAGGCTTACATAAATTTTCAACAATGTAAAATTATTAGGATATCTTATAAAACAAGAAGATCAATCCTTCAAAGTACTAAGAGTACTCCCTACCAAATAGAATGGAATATCAGCTTCCATTAGACAATCATCACCAGTTAAGGATTTAACAACGAGAGAATTGATTGGAACTCTGATGATGTATGAAGCAGAAATACAAGATGAAGTTGATGATCATAAAGTATTGGTGAAAAGGGAAAACACTGCCTTAAAGGTAACTTCTTAGAATAAAATTAGAAAGATGAAATAAGAAATCGAGAAAGAAGAAAATTTTGATTCATCTGATTCTGAAATAAAACTAGCACAGTTAGCCAAAAAAATCAACAAGTTGTATAAGAAAAATAAAGGATTCGGAAATCCCTTCAAGAAGGATGAGAAAGACTCAAGGGAAGTGAGATTCTATGAGTGCAAGAAAATGGGTCATGTAAGACCTGTATGTCCTCTATTTAAAGGTGAAAAGAAAAATATATTTCTAAAAAATATTGAATATGAACAAAAGGACAAAAGAGAAATGAAAGCTACATAGAGTGTTTCTAAAGACTCCAACAGATCATCTAAATCTGACTCAAAAAAGGAAGAATCTAACCTAAAAGCAAACATGTGCTTCATGGATTAAGATGATCAGGTACAATCCTATTACTCCTCTAATTTTGATTTTGATTCTAGTTATTAAAATGAAAACTTGCAGCCTATTGAAAAATGCTAGAAGAAAGATATAATTCTCTATTAGAAAAGCATAAATCACTAAAGAATATTCACAATACAGTTTGAGGAGAAAGAGAAACTTTACTAAAACAATACCAAGAGTTTATTAAGAAATTTAAAAAATCAACCAAAAATAGTGCAAAACATTAAAAAAAGATTAAGACACTACAAGCTGAAGTGGAAACCTATAAGAGTGATTCTCTCTTACTTAAAAAAGGAGAAAATATTTTAAATGAAATTCTTGGTAAAAATGTTATTAAAAATTAAATACAAGGTATAGAAAGTAAATATGAAAAACATAAACTATATAAAAACTATTCTGTTCCCAATTCAAAAAGTGTAACTTCTCATTACTGTGGAACAAAAAAACATATAACCAAAAACAATTATATAAGAAATCCCCAAATAAGTGGAATTAAAAAGGATTTTGTTTAAAACAGTTTGTTGGATTCAAATGATTTGAGTTATGGAAAAACAAATCAAAACCGAGTTCCTAGATCTCTGCTAGCTAACACTGCTAGACCCAAGAGAATATGGCTACCAAAACAAACTCTTGTTTAATTTATCTTTGCAAGAAGTATGTTACAGAAGCAGAAAATAAATATAGTACATTGATAGTGGCTGCTCTAGGCACATGAGTGGAAACTCATCCAACTTCAAAATTTTAACATAAAATGATGGGGGATTAGTCACCTTTGGTGAAAATGAAAAAGGAAAAATTATGGGTATTGAAACTGTGAAGATCCAGAAATAGTCTCAATAAACAAAGTTCAATATGTACAAGGACTGAAACATAACCTGATAAGTATCTCTAAACTCTATGATTATGAATATTATATTGATTTTCTAACAATTCTTGTTCTATATTTAAAGATAAAATGCTTAAATTTAGAGCACCCAAAACTGAAAATGCTTATACTTTGGACCTAAATTCCTTTTGTAAACAGAAATTGAATTGTTTAAATACTAATATAAATGAATCATGGATCTAGAATAGAAGACTTAGACATTGTAATATTTATGATTTATAATAATTATCTAAGAATCAGCTAGTTTCTAATTTTCCTAGTCTTAAGTTTGAAAGTGACAGATTTTGTGATGCATGTCAAATTGAAAAACAACACAAATCTTTCTTAAAATATATTAACAAAATTTCTACATCAAAACCTTTAGAACTTATCCACATGTATTTTTTTGGACCATCAAGAGTAGCAAGTTTTTATGGTAAATTATATGAATATGTTTTAGTTGATGACTATTCTAGATTTACTTGAATATAATTTCTAAAATAAAACAAAAACATCTTTTAATGTATTTGAAAGTTTTTGAAAAATTGTTCAAAATGAAAAAGGTTTTAAAATAATTTCATTGAGAATTGATCATGGTATAGAATTTGAGAGTCGTGAATTTAATTTCTTTTTCTCAAATATTGGTATTAAACACACCTTCTCTGCACCAAGAACACCTCAACAAAATGGAATTGTTGAAAGAAGAAATAGAACTATTTAGGAAATGGATAAGACTATGCTAAATTAATATAGTCTTCCTACCTATTTCTAGGAAAAATTCTTAAGAATGGCCTACTACAAAATGAATAGAGTTTTAATTAGAATAATTTTTAAAAAGACATCCTATGAACTTTGGAATAAAATAAAACCTAAAGTAAAGTACTTTAAAGTTTTTATATGAAAGTTATATATCTTGAACACCAAGGATATTCATGGTAAGTTTGATCCAAAATATAAAGAAGGAATATTCTTAGGATATTCTGCTACTTCCAAAGCCTATAGAGTTTTTAATAAAAAGTCAAGGATTTTTGAAGAATCAGATCATGTGAAATTTGATGAATCTAACCCTTTTTTTCAAATGAAATATCAAATTGATGAAGTTGGCTCTAATTATAACATGATACTTGAGAACTTGAAAGATTATTTTGAAAATGATATAAATAAAATTCAGTCTAGTTTATAATAACATTACACTAATGAACCTAATAGCATTTTACATAGACAGTCTAGAACCCTAAAAAATCATCCTTTAGAAACTGCTATAGGAGACCTAGACACAAGAATAAAAACTAGAAGAAATGTAGGAAATCTAGTTGAGTTCTCTTCCTTTCTATCCCAATTAGAATATAATTCTATAGAAGAAGCCTTAAATGATGAGAGTTGGATGATATCAATGCAAGAAGAACTAAACCAATTCAAAAGAAATGAAGTTTGGGAATTAGTTGAAAGACTAAAAAACTATCATGTTATAGGAACTAAATGGGTATTTTGAAATAAAAAATATGATCAAGTAATTATAACTAGAAATAAAGCAATACTAGTATCTAAAAGATATAATCAGGAAGAAGGTATAGATTATGATGAAACCTTTTCCCCTGTAGCTAGACTAGAAGTCATTAGAATATTTTTAGCCTACGAATCTCATATGAATTTCAAATTATTTCAGATGGACATCAATTATGTCTTTTTAAATGGTTATTTAATAGAGGAAGTATGTGTTGAACAACCCCCTGGTTTTGAAAATTCTCAAAAACTAGATTCTATTTTTAAACTTAATAAAGCTCTTTATGGACTTAAACAGGAACCTATAGCTTGTTATGAAATATTGAGTTCTTTTATTTTGAAAAATGATTTTACTATTGGTATAGCAGATCCAAAACTTTTCAAGAAAACTATAAATTTTAATATTTTATTAGTTCAAATTTATTTTGATGATGTAATTTTTGGATCAACTAATAAAATGCTTTGTCATGAGTTTTCAAATCTAATGCAAAAAGAATTTAAAATGAGTATGATGGGAGAACTAAATTTATTTTTAGGATTTCAAATTTATCAAAAATATTTTGGAAATTTTTTAAATCAAAAAAAAATTATTGATTTACTAAAGAAGTTTGGACTTGAAAATAGTAAGACATATGCAACTCCTATGTGTACTAATATAAAACTTTATTTGGATGAAATTGGAAAAGCAGTGGAAAACTGATTAGCCACTAAATGAGGATAATATTCATTGTTAATATATATAATATTCATGTTATTTATTATTCATAAACACCATTTTAGTGCATTTTACATTTTGAACATCATTTCACATTATGATTGTAATACCTTCTTAAAATGCACTATTATGTGGTGCATTTTTTAACATCATTTAAAGTACACAATGATTCATATGATTTTAAGAAATTTAATTATCCATATTTCAATTTGATATTTTTTTAAATTGATCTACACTTCAATATTATCATGTTTCATTTAGGGATCAATGGAGAATTCTTGGAAGAATATGGGAATATTTTGTGATGAAAGGAAACAATTCTGGAAAAGTTAGAATGGACACCAGCCCACAAATGAGAATGTGGGGCCCAACATACAAACTCAATGAAGCCCAAATTTCATGGTATGATATAATAAATATAGAGGAACAAATAATTCTTCATTATTCAGCCCTAATTCTGCCTCCATTATGTTCATTTAGGCAGCCCATATTAGGGATAAAATTCTGGGCCAGATTCTGTGGCCTAGAAAAATATCCCACTAATATAATCATATCGCCTACTATACAACTCCAAATGAACCCAAATTTTATAGGAGGTTAGGAGACATATGGGGATCTATTTTCTTCTTATATATCCCACTCTGATTCGGCCATATAGAAGTTCTTCCAAGCACGTCTGTTCGGTGGATGAAAATTGGCTGCCACCTCGGGTCAAGTGTGGAAAAGTCCAAGTTCCACAAGCTTTCCACCACCCTAGGCCTACCATAATCAAGTGGGAGGATTTTTACTATTGTAGGCTCGACCAAAGGCTTCAAAAATGCCTACTTAAGGTAGTGGTGGTGGAGGATTTTTTCATCTTTGAGATTTGTTTTCATCTTAATGTTATGTTGTCAATTTGTCTTTGTAACGTTCTTCATTCACATGTAAGTTTTTTTAATTCATCCTAGTTTCTTAATAAAAGTTCTTATTCTCCTCTTATTCTGTTGTTCTCCATCTCACTTTGATACTGTTTCCTCAAGGTGTGAATTTATTCACACCAAATCTTGTGAAATTATTCACACAACGGTGGAGTGATCATTTTATTTTTATTTTTTTCTTTACTTCTCCATTTCCTCCCTCATGAGTCTACTTTCCGCTTCCATTGAAACCATGGAATCAATGGAGGGATAACCCACTTATGGGTTGATCCAAGGTAGTATAAAGGTGCTGTATTGGATGTTATTTATCACCCCATTAATGTCTAATCACTTCTTTTAATTTAGATTTTTATTTGATGATTTTTAAACTCCATCGTCCTTGTTGAATTTAAGGTCACACACTTGAAGTGCTAATACGAACATTTACCTTGAAGTGATAAAAACTTTGATCCTTAAAGTGTATAGGTGATTAGTATTAAAGTGTGTAGTTATTAAAACAGTAAGTGAGGATGTTTTTTGATCTTATTAAATGAACCCATCTCAAATATTAGAAATTGAAATAGTTGAAAAAGAATTTCATCCAATCCTCCCCGAGCGATAACCTAGGATCAACTCATTATTTTAAACTGAATTCACTTAAATCTGTTAGTGATCCTTTAAACCCATATAAAATCAACCCAATTTTTCCACTTCATATCCAAAAACAGTCCTTAGAATGTGTGTGTCAATAGGTACTTCTTAGGTCTCTGGAGATTCGACAACCCAAGCTAGACTACAAGGACTGTTCTACCTTCCTCTCTTGGGTAAATTTGAGCGTGAATCAAATTTTGGTGCTGTTTTAGGGGACCCAAGTAAGTCATCTAAACATGAATTCTATTCTCCCACATTTCTTATTTTCTCATCCAAATTCTCTTATCTTGTCCCTTTCTCGTTTTTTTTCTTTTGGCGCATGTCCGCCTACACCCGCGATCAATCAAACCGTCTAGTTAGGGTGGATAGTCCTGGGGTTGGGAAGTAAAGTACACCAAGGGAACTCTTTCCATTAGATCCTAATATTTCTAACACTCCAGAGTCAAAAATTGAGCCTATTTCAATGGAAGTTATTCAAAGAAACCAACTCATAAACCCAAGTGGGAACCAAAATGGAAACCCAAATGAGGCAGCCCCAAACTTTGGGAATGCAATTGATCAAACCATGAATGACTACCTCCCACCTTCCTGGACCAATGCCCCCTCATGAATTATACACAATTCCATAGGATATTCCAACTACATATTTAAACCCCATGTCCTAAACCACCTTCCCACATTCCATGGAATGGAGTCCGAGATGCCCTACCTTCACATTAAGGAGTTCAATGACATTGTAGAAACCATGTGTCCCCTACATCAACTAGAATCAGCTAAGATGAGTCTATTTCCTTTTTCTTTAAAGGATCGAGCTAAAAATTGTCTAAAAATTTTGATACCATCATCCATCAACTCTTGGGACCAATTACAAAGAGAATTTTATAAAAAATACTTTCCCTACCACAAAACAATTGTACTTAAAAAGAGTATCCAAAACTTTTTTGAAAAAGAGGGAGAGTCATTCTATGAAACATGGGAGAGGTTCAAAGACACTCTAAACATGGTTCCACACCATGTTTTCTCTATTCCTAAACAAGTGAGAATTTTCTATTAAGGGTTGGGTCCAGGGAACAAACAATTCATTAACATGATGTGTAATGGAACCTTTAAAAATAAAGACCCAAATGATGATTAGGAGTATCTAGAAATCATTTCTTAACAAAACCAAACACGGGGAACTTCACCTTATTCTGAAAAGACACAAATAACTACTGGAATTCATACACTTAGATAAAAGTAAAGCCTTAGGGCTAAACTCGCAGCACTCTCTAAGAAGGTTGAAGAAATAGACCTTAGGAAAGTCCATGAAATCTAAAATGTAGACCTTGTTTGCACAATTTGTGACAAACATGACCATAAGATAGAAAACTGCCCAACTATTCTATCCATCAAGGATGTTCTTTTAGAAGGACCCCCAGCGGAAGTAAATGCTTTGAACTTTCAAAAGCCTCAATACCAAAACAACTTCAACCCAAGGTATAATGACCACCCAGGCTTTCGCTGGAAAGATAACCAACAACCTAGCCAACCACAGGGAAAAAATCCTTACCCCCATCAGAACTACCAAACCCATAACTAGTTCCAAACCCAACCTATCCAATACCAACAGCCACTGGTCCATTTTCAACAAACCATCCCACCTCCAAAATATCCCCTGGGATAAACCAATCTTCTCAAGAAACAACCCAAACTATTCCACAAATCCTACTAGAAAAACTGTGCAAACAAATGGAAAGGATAAACTTAGAAGTCTCATCCCTTAAACAAGAACTTCAAACCATCAAAACTAGAAAGGCACCCATTCCTACTCTGGCGGTTCCATCCTCAACTTCAAGGGGAGAGTCAAGTTCTACTCAAACAACTCATGAACAACTAAAGGTTGTGACTATTTTAAGAAGTGGGAAATCAATTGAGAAACCTGAACAACTAATTCAGAACCCACCTAAAGATTCAAACTTGTATGAAAATTAAAATGACCCAAATGATCAAACTGAAAAACACGATAACATTGTAAATGAAACAACTCTTCAACAAACAACCCCACAACCTGCACCATTTCCTCAACACATGAGGGGGAAAACCAAGCCTGAATTGAGTGAAACATTGAGGGAAATCTTCTCACAAGTCAAGTTGAACATTCCCTTTCTCGATGCCATCCAAACCATACCTACCTACTCAAAATACCTTAAGGACTTGTGAAATTTTAAAAGAAAATTTTCACATAAAAACCAAGTCCTTTTGGCTGCTAATGTGAGTACCACCATTCAAGGGACCATTCCTTCTGAGTTGAAAGACCCGGGTTACCCTTACATCAATGTTGAACTAGGAGAGAGAAAATTTGTCAAGGCCTTGTGTGACCTAGGTTCTAGTTTCAATCTCATTCCCTATGTTGTGTACTATCAGTTAGGCCTAGAAGAACTCCAACCCACATCTGTCAAACTTCAACTTATTGATCGTAGCATTAGGGTTCCAAAGGGGATTTTAAAGGACGTTCTGGTAAAGGTTGAAAACTTCATCTACCCTGCTGACTTCATTGTCCTTGACAACCATCCAAACTTAGGAAATAAGGAACAAACCACAATCATCCTTGGTCGTACTTTCCTTGTAACAATCAACTCTGTTATCCAAGTCTGAAATGGGAACATGACCATCACCTTTGGAAACATGATTCTAGACTTGAACATCTATAATGAAAGCTCACAAATAGGGGATGATGAGTACATTCATGAAGTAAACATGATAGGAATAATTGATAATGAATCCATAGAACATCAAGGAATATTTGATGAATGTTTAAGTCAGGATGAGATTGATTTCCTTTTTTCATATGAAGGAAGTTTATCTCCTTGGATTGAATCATTTTTAAATTTCTCTTATGATGAAGTCTTAGGTCCAACAATCAGTGAAACCTTTCAGGAAACCAATTTCATGGAGACCACTCCAACTTCCTTCCCTAAAATTTATTTGGACAATCTAGTAGCTAAAAATTCTACATGTGGGGAATCAATCCTATCTAAAACTTTAGGAAATAAAATTGATCTTGATCCAATGTCCCAATCTTCTGCTAAAATCCTGAACCAACCTAATCTTGAGTTGAAGGAACTTCCCGCTGTACTCAAGTATGCCTTCCTAGGGGACAATTAAACACATCCTATTGTCATTTCTTCTTCTATTGAAGCCAATCATGAGAGGATGCTTCTAGATGTCCTTAGGAAACATAAGAAAGCCATTGGTTGGACCCTATCTGATATTCCCAGGATTATCCCACTTATTGGGACTCATAGGATTGTTCTAGAATCTGATTCAAAGCCATGTTGCCAACCTAAACGATGACTCAATCCTAATATCATGGAGGTAGTAAGGAAAGAACTTCTGAAATTGTTAAAAGCCGGTATCATATATCCCATAGCTGAGAGTGAATGGGTGAGCCCAATCCAAGTGGTTCCAAAAAAAGCTGGAATCACACTGATAACCAATGAGGATGGAGAGATTCTTCTAACAAGGGTGAGTAGTGGATGTAGGGTCTACATTGAATATAGGAAGCTAAAGTAATTCACCAAGAAGGACCATTTCTCCTTACCATTCATTGACCAAGTCCTTGAGAGAGTGGAAAGTCATGCCTTCTACTGTTTCTTAGATGGGTACTCGGGGTATAATCAAATTGAGGTCTCCCTAGAGGATCAAGGGAAGACTAAATTCACATGTCCATTCGGCACCTTTTCTTTCAAACACATGCCCTTCGGGTTATGCAATTCCCCTGGAACCTTCCAACGGTGCATGATGGGAATCTTCTCAGACATGGTAGAGGATTTTCTTGAGTTCTTCGTGGATGACTTCTCTGTGTTTGGGGATACATTTGAAGGATGTCTGCAGAATGTGGAGAGAGTCTTGTCAAGATGTGAAGAAAAGAATCTGGTCCTAAACTGGGAAAAATTCTATTTCATGGTTAAAGAGGGACTAGTTCTATGCCATCTGTTCTTAGGTAGGGGGATTGAAGTTTATAAAGACAAGGTTTAAATCATTCGTCACCTTCCATCACCCAAAACTGTCAAGGAAGTGAGGTCTTTATTAGGACATGCTGGTTTCTATAGAAGATTTATCAAGTACTTTAGTTCAATATCCCGTCCCCTTTGTGCTCTCCAAGTAAAAGATGCTCCATTTGTTTGGACAGAAAGCTGTGAGGGTTCATTATCAACCCTCAAATCCTCTCTCACCTCTCCTCCCATTATGAAATCTCAAAATTGGAACCTTCCTTTCGAACTTATGTGTGATGCCAGTGACTTTGTTGTAGGAGTTGTGTTAGGACAACGTTGTGATAAAACTCCTTATGTCATTGCTTATGAAAGAAAATCATTAAATGATTCCCAAATCAACTACACCACTACTAAAAAGGAGTTACTTGCTATTGTGTTTTCCTTAGATAAGTTTAGGTCCTACCTCTTAGGATCCCCCATCACTGTGTTCACTGACCATTCTGCACTAAAATACCTCTTCCAAAAACAAGATGCTAAGTCTAGACTGATTAGGTGGGTCCTTCTCTTACAAGAATTTGACCTCACAATCAAGGATAAAAATGGTGTTGAAAATGTTGTAGTCGGTCACCTCTCTAGTATGGAATTAAAAGATAACTCCAATCACCTTTCTATGTCTGATTCATTTCCCAATGAACACCTATACTCTGTGAGTGAATGCCCTTGGTATGCTGACATAGCCAATTTCTTAGTTACATGAGTCATTCCAAAATTCTTAGGGACTCAAGCTCGAATTAAATTCCTTTCTGATGTTAGACACTATGTGTTTGATGATCCATACCTCTATAAGTTCTTCCCTGACCAAGTCATTAGGAGGTGTGTCCCAGAATCTGAACAAGAGTCCATCTATAAATTCTGTCATAGTGAGGCATGTGGAGGTCACTTTTCCTCTAATAAAACATCTGCTAACATTCTTCAATGTGGTCTCTTCTGGCCCACCCTCTCAAGGTACTCCTACACATTTTTTCAAAGCTTCCCTAGGTGTCAACAAGTAGGGTCCATCATAAAAAAGAATCAAATGCCTCTCACTCCCATCTTAGTGGTTGAAATCTTTGATTGTTGGGGAATTGATTTCATGGGTCCCTTCCCAAACTCTAGGGTATATATTTACATTCTCTTAGCTATCGATTATGTCTCCAAATGGGTTGAGTCCATTCCTAAAAAATCCAATGATCATCAAACTGTGATTATATTTCTCAAGGAAAACATCTTCTCTAGATTTGGAATTCCTAGGGCTATCATTAGTGATCATGGAACTCATTTTTTCAATCGTCCATTATCATCACTCATGGAAAAATATGGAATTTCTCACAAAGTGTCCACTGATTACCACCCACAGACCAATGCTCAAGCTGAGTTAGTCAATCTTGAAATCAAACAAATTCTTGAGAAAATTGTCAATCCTTCTAGGAAAGATTGGTTTGAGAAACTCTTGAATGCTCTTTGGGCATATCGTACAGCATACAAAACCATCCTAGGAATGTCACCATATAGGTTGGTTTATAGTAAATAATTCCATTTGCCCGTGGAGATTGAACATAAGGTTTTTTGGGAAATTAAGAAAATGATTTATGACCTCTCATTGGCCGAAACAAAAAGGAAATTAGATATCAATGAACTGGAGGAACTAAGGATGGAGGCTTATGAAAATTCAAGGATCAATAAATCTAGAGTTCAATCCTACCAATCTAGGAATATCAAGGTCAAACATTTTGAACCGGGAAAACTTGTGCTCTTGTATAGTTCAAAACTTCATTTACACCCGGGAAATTTAAGGTCTAGATGGTCAGGTCCTTTCATAGTGCATCATGTATACCCCCATGTGGTAGTAGAGATTCAAGATCCCATAAGTGGTTACATTTTCAAGTTCAATGGTAAAAGGTTAAAACCATTCATTGAATCATTCAATAAACAGGAAATAGAGGTTGAGTTAACTGAGCCAACCTATGAACCAGGAAAAATTGATAGATTTAGGATCCATGTCGGGCCAGCGACATTAAACAAAGCATTGTATGGGAGGCAACCCATGGTTTTCAAGTTTCCTATCATTTTGTTGTTTTAATAAAATTTATATTTTAAATAGGATTAATTAATCATTTTTATATTTAAAAATAATAGATTGTTGACATGTTCTTCTATTATGAGTATGGATGGGTATGAAAGGGGAGCACCATATTCATCTGTGTCACATGGTGTGATCCTTGAGTAAAGCCTTACCCATAAATTTTAAAACAAGACAATGTATCATCTGTTTATTTTATTTTAATGTTTTTGTAGGTTAAAATAAAAAAACAAAAAAATATAATAATATAATAATAAAAAGGGACACATCTTGGGTCGTGGGTCAAACCTCGTCACAACCAGTGAAGCCGTGGGGATTCGAACCCGGGACCGAAGGGAGACAGGGGTGCACGCTTAACACTGACCTACCCTTTTTGTTCTTTCTTATTCTATAATTTTTTATATATATACTTATATTTTCCTTTCTTTATTATGTATATATATATTGTTTTGTTTGTTTTTTTTTTGTTTTTTTTTCTTTTTTCTACTAGGGGACTCTCCAAGTGACATGGATATCAAAGTATTAAAAGGAATCAACAAGAATTTCAACTTCAACCCCTAGGTGACTTCATTCCATGATCCTCATTTTCAATTTCCTTTTTGAACTTTTATTCTCTACTTCTACCCACTTCTAAATTTTCTTTTCTTTAAACACTGGGGACAGTATTATTTTAAGTTGGGGGGGAGATAAAATAAAAAATACTTTCATGTCAAAAAAATGAATGATTTGAAAAAACAAAAATTGTGTAAATGGAAAGAAAAATTCCTTTAACTTTGAACATGGTAATACACATTGTACACTTTGAAACTGAATATCAAATTATTTAGCATGCCCTGATTCTGATTTTAATCTTTTTATAATTTCATGAGCATAGATTTTGGAAAGTGTGTCTATCCAATGTGATATTTCATCGTTTATATTTTCATCCAAATAAAAAAAAGATCACAATGCACGTCCTTTGGATAGTGGGGTATTAGTTTAAGTTCATGGGGTCCCCCAAATAAATAGCATAGTTTTGGGGATCATTTTAGATTTAATATGAGTATTCAATAAAAAAAATAAAAAAAATAATAATAAATTTGCGCGTAGAGAAATGAAATGACCTAATGCGTGGCTTTCAGCACTTGGGGATCATGACTCCATAGTTGTCTGGCCCAGAGTTAGTAATTTTATCTCTATTTTTGGTAATTTGAATTTATTTTTGACTGAGTTTACTCGAGATGATGCCCAATTATGTGGGCTTCACTTGGTACCCTAATTTCTTTGAGCCTGGGGGTCATTGGAAAAGTATCTCTATAGGGGTTGACTCTTTTGAGTGCAATTTCAATTACCATGGAAAAATTACAAAAAAAAACAAAAAAACAAAAAAAAATAATGCAATAAAAAATTGAATACTCATCTTAATGTTGAAATGTGATTCCAACTAGCGCTTCCACCATTTCCCCCCTTGAATAAAGATGAACCCCCATGTCTATTGTGATGCACAACACATCCTCATATTTAATTGATATTGGATGAAATATGGAAATGAATTTCAACAAAGGAATGGGCTTGGGATTGGGATCTTCTTATGAAACTATAATTTATTAAAATATTTTGATGGGTTTCATGATTGTTTGTTATAAGGGTTTTTGGTGATCATTGTGTATTAAAATGTTTTTGGAAAAGGGAATTTGAATTTCATATTGTTGAGATATATTTTGATCGGGACTAGAAAAAATCAATTTTGGGGGTGTGATTAGCCACTAAATGAGGATAATATTCATTGTTAATATATATAATATTCATGTTATTTATTATTAATAAACACCATTTTAGTTCATTTTACACTTTGAACATCATTTCACATTATGATTGTAATACCTTCTTAAAATGCACTATTATGTGGTACATTTTTTAACATCATTTAAAGTACCCAATAATTCATCTGATTTTAAGGAATGTAATTATCCATATTTAAATTTGATATTTTGTTAAATTGATCTACACTTCAATATTATCATTTTTCATTTAGGGATCAATGGAGAATTCATGGAATAAGATGGGGATATTTTGTGATGAAAGGAAACAATTCTGGAGAAGTCATATTGGACACCAGCCCACTGATGAGAATTTGGGGCCCAACATACAAACCCAATGAATCCCAAATTTAGTGGGATTATAGAAGACATATATAGGAACAAATAATTATTTATTAGACAGTGCTAATTCGGCATCTATTGTGGTCATTTAGGTGGCCCAAGTTAGAGATAAAATTCTGGTCCGGATTCTGTGGCCCAGAAAGACATCCCACTAATATAATCATATCTCTGAATCTACAAGTCCAAATGGGCCCAAATTTTACAGACAGTTAGGAGACATCCGGGAATCCATTTTCTTCTTATATGGATCACTCTGATTTGGCAATCTAGAATTTCTTCCAAGCGCATCTGTTCGGTGGATGAAGGTTGGCTGTCACCTCGGGTCAAGTGTGGAAAAGTCCAAGTTCCACAATCTTTCCACCACCCAAGACCTACAATAATCAAGTGGGAGGCTTTTTACTATTGGAGTATCGACCAAAGGCTTCCAAAATTCATAATTAAGCTAGTTTTGGTGGAGTAGTTTTTCATCTTTGAGCTTTGTTTTCATCTTAATGTTATGCTGCCAATTTGTCTTTGTAACGTTCTTCATTCACATGTAAGTTGTTTTAATTCATCCTAGTTTCTTAATAAAAGTTCTTCTTATCCTATTATTATATTGTTATCCAACTCACTTTGATACCGTTGCGTCAAGGTGTGAATTTATTCACACCAAATCTTGTGAAATTATTCACACAATGGTGGAGTGATCATTTTATTTTTATTGTTTTCTTTACTTATCCATTTCCTCCCTCATGAGTCTACTTTCCACTTCCATTGAGACCATGGAATAAATGGAGGGATATCCCACTTATGGGTTGATTCAAGGGAGTAGTAAGGGGATTTATTAGATGTTATTTATCACCCCATTAATTTCTAATCACTTCTTTTAATTAAGATTTTTATTTGATGATTTTTAAACTCCATCGTCCTTGTTGAATTTAAGGCCACACACTTCAAGTGCTAATACGAACCTTTACCTTGAAGTGCTCAAACCTTTGGTCCTTCAAGTGTATATTTGATTAGTATTAAAGTTTGTAGGTATTAAAATAGTAAGTGAGGATGTTGTTTTATCTTCTTAAATGAACCCATCTCAAATATTAGAAATTGAAATAGTTTAAAAAGAATTTCATCCAATCCTCCCTGAGCGATAACCTAGGATCAACTCATTATTTTAAATTGAATTCTCTTAAATATGTTATTGATCCTTTAAACCCATCTAAAATCAACCCAAGTTGCCCACTTCATAGCCAAAAATAGTACTTATAATGTGTGTTTCTATAGGTTACTTCTTAGGTCTCTGAGGATTCGACAACCCAAGCTAGACTACAAGGATCGTTCTACCTTCATCTCTTGGGTAAATTTGAGCGTGAATCGACAATAATATATATAGAGGTATAATTGGTAGTTTATTATATCTTACTACTAGAATTCCAGACATTATGTATTCAGTATGTCTTTGTGCAAGATTTCAATCAAATCCTAAATAATCTCATCTTAATGTTGTCAAAAGAATTTTTAGATATTTAAAATGAACTATTTTTCAAAATCTTATTTATGTAAAAACTTTTGATTTTAATTCAATTTCATATTCAGATGATAATTTTGGAAGTTTTATATTAGATAGAAAAAGTACCTTAGGAACCTGTCACTTTTAAGAAAATCCTTAGTGTCATGGTCTAGTAAGAAACACCACTCAATTGCTCTGTCAATAGCTGAGGCAGAATATATATCTACAGGCAGTTGTTGTGCACAAGTATTGAGGATGCAAAACACACTTATGGACTTTGAATTAATTTTTAATAGTACACCTATTTTATGTGATAATACTAGTGCTATAAATATTTCAAAAAATCCTATAATTTATTCTAGAACTAAGCATATTAATATAAGGCATCATTTTCTAAGATACCATGTTCTTAAAAAGGACATATTTTTAGAATTTGTAAATAATGAATATCAATTAGCTGATATTTCTACTAAACCACTTCCCACTACAAGTTTTGAATTTATTAAGGTGGAGCTAGGTTTATTTAATTTTAAAAAAGTTTTATTTGATTCTAATTTTAATTTTTTTATTAGATTATTTTTATTTTTGTTATTATAAATTTTAAATATATATTTACTTTAATGAGTTAACTTTAACAATTAAACTAATTTCTCTACTTATTTTACATAAATTAATTTTATTTATTATTATTATTTTGTATTAATTTAATTCATTTTATACAATTTGTTTATTTTATTTTTGTAATTATTATCGTATGTAATGACATGAGAAACAAGATTCTGACAGAAAACGCTTTGAATTCCAAACCTACTCTTTTCTCAAAACCTTTCGAATACCTAAACCTCAACCTTTGTTTTCTCTTCGAACCCCTAAAAAGTGTTTAACCTTAAATCCTCAGAATTTTTAAGTCTAGTTTGACATATATGGAATAGACTAAGAGATTCAATGAGGGTGAGTCAAGTAACACCAAGCTCCAATGCTCAATAGGCAGAAAAATCCTTCAAGGAAAAGTGGTCGATCTGGAGTGGATTTACTAGATGGACCTATTGTTGAAGCAAGTGCTTTCATTTCAAGGTCTTGATATGGCCTTCAATGAGAACTACATTGAATTTTTATATGAGGTATAATTGCGATAATTTTATAAATCTGTTCATTTTATCTTGGGAGACACCAAAGATTCAATAATCGATAAAATAGAGGATAGGTATTTCTCTATTTCTTCATTTGAGATTACGAAGATTCTAAAATACCCTCATGGGGGAGTTTTTTATTTTGACTTGAAATCAATAGGGGATCAGAACCACAAATCAAAAGATATTATGTCTTTTCTATTTGGATCAGTGAATATTAGGAAAATGTTTGTGAAAGATTTGGAAGTTGACCAAAAAAAATTAGTTTAGTTCATTAAAACTGGCATAGCACCATAGATGGATAAAATGGAGAAAATTTTATACCCCGACATGTATGTCATGTTTCTATTTTTGAGTGAAATTAATTTGAATTTCCCAAGATATCTGGTAAGATATTTGAACTACTGTTGCCAGCCTGAAGCAGGGATGAATTTTTATCTGTATGGAAGGATAATTTCAAAAAAAAATTGTTTAAAAAGGACATGATCAGATTGACTGATTAAAGGGTGAGATGTCATCACAACAATGTCTTAAATTATATAACCCTCAGGAAGTTAGGATTTTTCTGGAGCACAGTCAAAGGGAAAATTATGTTTTTTGGAGTATATGAGGACCAGATCTCTGCTTAGGAAGAGAAAGTTACTAAATATAAAGAAGGATTTGTAGAATCTAGGACTATAGAGGTTTTAAAAACCTCAAAAAGATTATGTTTTGTATATAAATATGAAGATTAAGATGAATTAAGTAAAGAAGGACTTCTAAGGTCAAGGAATATAGAGGTTCCATAGGAACCTCCTTGTGAAAATATTTTAGGTTAAAAAGAACCTATCAGTTATAAAATTTTGAATGAGCCTATTCAAGAGGCTAGAGAATAGGTACAAGAGGAAAGGAAAGAATAAGTATTGCCTCAAGAAGAAATAGAACCTCAATAATAAGTGATGTCTCAAATAGAAGTGGTTCCTAGAATAGAAGAAGTGGCTCAAGAAACACCTCAGGTGACGAAAACTATGGATCAATCTATAGATCAAATTGGAAATGACCAGCAAGAAGAGACGATTAAAGAATATATTTATCATGAGGAGAAAACGGATATAAAAATTTTGAATCAAGAATCATATATTTTTTATATAGTTAAAACATAATTTTTTAAATGAATCTTTTTTTGTTGAAAAGTTAGAAGAGCAGTTTGTTGAAAAACGAATAGAGAAGGCTGATGAAAAGAAATCTGATGCTCAATCTTTCCCCTTGGTAATAGTATATCAACCCCTGAATCAATTATAGGATGAATCTGATTCACTATCAGATCACTTGGAAGATCTATTTATGAAGTTCAATAGAGCTCAAGAGGAAAATTCTTTTCAGAAAACTGAGCTGGAAAAAGAAAGACATGAATTGGAAAATCTGAAAGAAAGTACTATTTCAAAAAAAAATTGATGCATTCAAGAGGTAAATGTTGAATGAAATTAGAAATATGGAGTTAGAAGCTATTTCAAAATCATAATTTGTGGATTTGAAAAGCTACTTGGGACAACATTTTGAGTTTGTCAAAGTAAATCAAGAAAGTTCATCTGGTACTTCGCCTAATCTGATAAAGATATTTTAGGCCATTACATCTGTAAAGAGAAATATGAATGATAGACTATAAGATTTACTATGTAACAATTATCCTCTATCAGTTTTGTTTGATAATCAGAAATATCTTATAGATAAAATCACTTCTAGTGGAACAGGTATGAGAGACCAGCTCAATAAATTTACTGAGTAGCTGAATGTTTTTATGGAAAAAGAGGAAAGTCTGCATGAGTTTTTTTAAAATAAATCTAATCAAAGATTTTCATGTGATTCAGGAAGTAAGAGATTTATTTATAAATCTGGGAGATGTAGTAATGAAGAAGATAAGGTTGCAGTTGGAAGAATTGAAGGAAATGTTTCAGAATCACTGAAAACCCTTATCCAACCCTTAAGCTAAAAAACCTTGATTCTTGATCATTATATATCTATACACTGTGTGATTAATTAAATATGTTTGATTATTATTTGATGTATTTTATTTATTATGTTGTATATGTCTGTGTTAAACTTCCATAAATCTAGATTTGATTATTAATAAACAGCTTCTCAAAACATTTACTTATAGTTCAGTGCTACATTAAAAGTGTTTTATTCCTTATTCTATACTTTCTTTTTTATATAACAAAAAGGTGTAGAAATTGGATAAACACAAAATTTATTTTCTTATAAATTTGAAAAATTATTTGAGTTTTTGAAGAAAAAAAATCTATTGAAAAAGGGGAGACAACTCGATAAATGAATAAACATATCATTTTATTATTTTTAGATATGATATGGAAAAATATGGATAACATATTATTTCTAAAGAAAGAAATTCACTTTGAGATAATTTTTTCAAAAGTAAAATTTGTTTTATACATTTTCAAAATTCTAAATTTATAAAAATAATTTTATGGGTTTTGTGATCATCAAAAAGGGGGAGATTGTTGGGCATGTATTGTCTCAATAATACTCAATATTTTATGGTGATTTGGATGCTCACAAATACCCTTGTTTGTTTTACTAATGATTTTACTTTAAGTGTATTTTAGGAAATTAATATTCTTTATATTCATAATTTTGGAATTATTTTAAATATTATTATTTGCGTAGATTATTTTTCAAAGTGTTTAGAAAATATTTTTTAGCATGTTTTGGGAACAGTATTCATACCATACATTGACGAATGTAACATAAGGAATAAACAGTATGTTCTTTTTATATCTGATGTTGGAGGATCAACACGTATGGTTAATCAAACTTATTTTGACTGAAAAGTATGGTAAAAGAACCTTACATTTGGATGGAACCTTATGTTTGAAATATGAGAAAATTATGGATTAAGAACCCTATGTAAGTATGGAACCTTTCATTCAAGAAGCAAATATATGGATCATCAACCCTACTTTTGTAATGAACCTTATGTTCTAAAGTCAAAGAAGCATGGATCATAAATCTTATGTTTGTGATCAACCTTACATTATGATGTTTTATTAGCTTATGAAAATAACCCTAAATTTTACTCTTTCAAGCATTGGAGATTTGAATTTGTTACTTTATTGGAGATTTTGTGTAATGGTCTTTTATGGAATATCAGGCTAATTTCAAGCTCAATTCAAAGCCAGATTTTAAAGCTCATCTTTGACTAATTTAAATCATATTTTTATTTGATTAAAAGGATATATTTAAGAGGATGAATTCTTTCATATTATTAATAGAGGTTACGACTACTCTTCTTTTCAAATTTGAATTATCAGGATCTTTTAAGCGATCTTTGTGGATCAAGATTTATGAAGTGGGAGCTCAAATTTATTATATATATCTATGAATTTGATTTATGAAAAATATATAGATACATACACATCTGTGTATATATAAAAGAATGTATAGTGATCTAAGAAATTAATTTTCTTGAGAAGAAATTTTTTAGATCTGTTACAATGAAAACGTTCAGACTCTATTTTCAATAGAAGAAGAGAAACGTTGAAGATTTACTTATTCTACATCTAATATCTATTATAAGTCTACTACTGATTTATTACTATGAATATTTCAAGATATATTGCAACTGGATCATTTCAAAAATGTACCTTCTAGAAGAAATCCTTTTTTAAAGATGATGATCCATCTACTATCAGTTGTGTTCTGCTGCAACTGTGAAGAAAAATCGAAAGCATTTTAAAACAATACCTGAATGGCCCAAAAGCCTTCATTTTAAAACAATACTATTTTCTTTTAAGGAGTACCAGATTCTTGATCAAAGATGTGTTTGTACAGTTCTTGGTTTGAGAATCATAAGGCTCTATTTTTTAATCCTTACTTTGTAAAGGTGTCAATTTCCTGCACTCAGTTGTGGATAGTCCTGTGATAAGAGGACCAACTAGTGAAAATCACCATGCTCATGGAGAAGATCATTGGTGGAGTGGACTAGGGGATTTTTGTGCCCCAAACCACTATATATATTCATTTCCTATGTTCTATTTATTTTTACTACTAAAATAATATTTAACAGATTTAAAATAAATAATCCATTCTGTTCAAGATTTTCAAGAAGTTTTTAAAGTCACGATTCACCCCCCCCCCCCCCACTCTTGTGGTTATCTCATATATTCTGACCTAACAATTTCATGGTTAGTTTTAAAATTATAATTAATGTATAAAAAAGATAATTATTTCATGATTATTATTATATAGGTGATTTAATAATGACCTCTTTGACCACAATCTACATACCAAATTTGTTTTAAAATTATTAATTGAAAATCCTCAAAATACATGACATAGACTTAACCGATTATTTAATTAAATATGTAATTGAAATAAATAAAATAAATGGTTTAATTATGATGTAATAAACCTTTAAAATATTATTAATTTTTTAAATAATTAATATAATTATATTATACATGAGTTAATGGGAATAAATAGAAAATTCTGGACTCTAGATAAGGGATTTCATATCAATTTCCCTTCATTAAGGCATGTTTTAATGTTACACACCTAATTTATTTAATATGGTGTATATACTTCCCATTTTAAATTTTATATCATTAATACTTCATAATTCATGATATTTTATGTTACAATTAAAATTACTTCATTCAAATGTATATGACTTGAAAGTTACCAAGTGGTAACAAGTTTCTTAACTCAATTTCCATTCATTGGGTTATACTTCTACTTCATTGAATTTGTTATGTTGTGATTATGTGTAAATTGATCTATAAATTATTTTATTTTTTATTTATAATTTTTTTATTTTTATTTATATACATTCACATAATCACTACATAGATTAATTATATCTTCAAAATTTATGATCTTTAGGAGGTTTTTCTTTGTCTCGATCTCATTTTCTGAAGACATGATTCATGTCGTGCACTATTATTTACTTATATAGTGTACATACTAACTTATAAATGAATTTTGACATATTAAATTATGAAATTAATGGGAATAATAGATCCATATAATACTCTTTATTTCAATTACTTTTGATTTGAAAGTTATAAAAGCAGTAAAGGCTTTATGTTACAATCTCCTTTATTTTCGAGATTGTTAATGTTCAAGGTTAATTTGGGGAAATAAAATGATCTTATTTTCTTAAAACACATAAATTTTATTCTCTTAAGTTTATTGATGTTTTTTAAATATTTAGTTTTCATTTATTCCCCTATTTGTTAAAGAAACATCAATAAAGTTATTTGTAAGTGATATTAATCTTTTATCTTCTTTTAGATCGGGAATCATTCTCTTACATATCCTTGTTTTCTAAAATATTTTCAGTAATGTTATTTTATAAACATAAATGATTTAATAAATTTATTTTACATGAAATTTTAACTTCTTTTAAAATATTTAAAGGAAAATTCTTATCATTTTCTGCATGGTTCACTTTTGACTCTCTTTACAATAGTTGGAAAAAAATGTTTATTTTTAACACTTACGACTTGAATTTATTTACCCACCATATTGACCATTGAATTATTTGAATATTAATTTATAGTTTTTCAAGGATAATTTAAAAGAAAATTATTTTCACAACATTTTGTGAATTTTTAGTTTTTAAATGTGATTTTCAATGTGAAAAGGCTATTTTTCTCAAGAATGTTTCTAATCATCTTTTAATGGTATTTATATTACCATATTCAAAAACCCTTGATTTTACTTATGATTCACTGATTATATATTCTAATGATACCATCCTAATTATTTTTTAGATGGATTATTATTGTTTTAGAGAGATCTTTATGGAACCCATTTCTTTTCCATGGGTAAATCAAGCCATGAAAGAATAATGATTATTGGTATGTTAAAAAGTGAAAGCTTTTAATTTTTTCTCACTATATGGTACTTAGAAATTATTGATTAAATTATTATTGGGTAGTTAACCCAAGACATTAAGGGACTTTGTACAATATGGTATAGTTGGGTCTGTTATATCCCTCCAATGCATTTGGCAATAACTATGGAGTTGACTGAATAAAAGTAACTCTTAAGAGAAAAAGGAGTTAAATGGTTAATAGATTACTCCTAATATATTATGAGTATTAACCAGATACATTTATCCTATTTTTAATTATTCTTGTAAGTGTTATATGAAGACAATATTCCAAGATACTGACACATTTTATTTATGCTTTCTTTGAATTTTTAATGATTCATTTGATCAAGATTGATATCACATGGATCAAGATTATTGTTTTTTATGACTCTTGATTTTGTTAAAGATTTATTCCATGTAACTTTTTAATATTCCAAGTTTTTATGGGTATTATTTATCTTATGTTATTCTTATGAACTTTGATTATTTCACAAAACCCTTATGCTCACCGATAGAATTTAGTTTTTAATTCCTATATTTACCCTTACTAAGCGTTTGAGCTCACCCTTATTATGTTTTCCATTTACCTGAGTTATGAAGAATATTTTAAAATGAATTATTTCTATAAATTTTTCATTTGAGAAGAATTTTATGGGAGATGATATTGATTTGTATTAACCAGTTGTTTATGTAGCCAAGTTTCTATGTAATATTTTATCCTATTTTTCTAAAAAACTAATCATAAAGGCCCTTGGGGATGTAAGTGATCCAATATTTTCATTTGATGTTGTATGTTTTGGATGGCTAAAATTGGGTTGTGTTTATTCTTTTTTGAAGCCATAAATGTAAATATTGTGTTTTTAGCACTAGATCTAGGAGTATGGGTCTAGGGTTATTGTAGTTGGTATTAGAGAAAGGTTTAGATAACTTTTAATATTTGTATATTTCTATGTGTATTTAACTTAAGATTTATGGATACCATCATGGATTTATAAGTTTAAGGTCGATAATAATTTAAATAAAATAAAAACCCCCTTTTAGGTATTAGGTGATAGGATTTAAAAGTGATTAATGATATTTTTGGAGACATTTTATTGGATTGAGGTATACGTAACCCTTAGGTTTAAGTGAAGGATTATTTTTGAAGAATTATATTATATTTTTTGGTATGTAAAATAAAAATTATGAGACAAACTTTGATGTTAAAAAATTATTTAATGTTGAGGTTATTAAGTTTAATTATGATATAGTGTTATTTATTTATGGAATGATCTAAGTTGAACATTTGGTGTTATTGTTTAATTTTGGAGATTAATATATTATTTATTTATGTGAAGGATTATTCATTTTGTATATTATCTTATCTTGTTCAAACTATTTCATTTTTGGTTAATATATAAATATGGGAGAAATATCTTGTTATCATCTTATGGATTATGCAATACATTAGAAGTTGATTTTAGTGCCTCATGCATTAAAAAAGCATCTTGAATACTCATAATTTGAAATGAAATATGAGATTGTGGTGGAAATTAATTAAAAGATAAAATTATGCTTCTCAAGTAAATATATTTCATTATTTTCTTAGTTTATATGGTAAATGAATTCCTCAACTCTAGGAAAAGGATATTGAAATAAAAAAATTATCATATTACCTTATTATTTGATGAATTGATGGTATTTTTTCACACTTTATTGATTTATGGTTTTGTGGTCATTGATTTTCTCATGATCATTCACTTTCTTGTTATCAATGTTCTCTATCACTATCCATAATTATTTTGAAATTAATTTTTCCTTTATCTCCATATTTTTACTTCACTTTAATTTTATACTATTTAGAAACCAAGTTATGTGCTATTCCAGATAAACTTCATATTTTTTCCCACTTTTCAAGAGGAAATTTTATTAACCTTTTTTATGATATGGGTTTTAAACAAAGGTATTTTCAAATGTTAAACCCTTAATTATTGAGCTTAAGTTCAAATTGTGAGGACTAAATTTGTTAAATGGCGTATAATGTAACACTTCAAGATTTTAAAAGAATTCTATATTCAATATTGTAAACAAGATGCAACACCAAGCTTAAATGAGCCATTTAATATTAATATTTAAATATGCCAGACAAAACCTAGCCATTGAATTGGTGAATATGAATAGGAGGATCCAAATTATGAAATATATATAGAGATCGGTCTCACTCAATACAAATTTATTGATTAATTCTTAGAAAATAAGAACTTAAATTTTAAAAAGTAGTTTTTTTCTTCAAAAATATGTTTTATTCAAAAATAGTTTTGATTAATTTTTATGATAGAATATTATAATTAATTTTTGGAACTTTTATAAATTGAATTTGATAAAAATAATATCATTTTTTAAATTAAAATATCAAAATTATCTTATGGATAATTTTTGGGATATTTTTGAAAATATTGATTTTTCAGTGAATAGTGAAAAATATCAATTTTTATAGAAATGTCATTTATTTTCATTGAAAAGTACCATTACGAATTTAATTTGATCTAAAATTAATTAAATAATTCTTTAATTATATATAATATAATTAAATACATATTAATCGTCATTATGCTTTATTTTGGCATAAGTTCATTTTTATGCTTAAAAACACATTTTTCATAAAAATGTTTTTAAGTGCATAATGTTAATCCATTTTAATTAATTAAAACAATACATAATTTTGAATGATTTAAATAAAATTTATATATTAAATATCTATATATGTTAATTTAAATTCATATAATGTTGATTAATAGTCACAAAGTTAATGTAAGATCATCTTATACTTGAAAAATGCATTATTCTAAAAACTATTTTCATTTTGTTTTGTGATTTTAACTTTAGATTAATTACTTCCACTTATATAAATTAAATATTAAAAAATGGATTACATATTTGGAATTAGGAGGTTAAAATTTTATAAATATTTCCCTTTTATTTTTTTTCATTATGAATAGAAACTGTGGTAAATATTTATCACCTCGGTAAGGGTAAATAAGGTAATTAAGGTTAAAAATAATATGATAAAGACTAAAAATAATCATAAAACTTAAATTTAATCAATTTTATTAGTTTATTTACCATAATAATCCATTATTTTAATTTATGTAAATTTTGTTCCATTTTTCTTGGAAAATGACATATATTATTTTAAGTAATGAAAAATAAAAAATATCACTCTCTTGCATTACAATTTATCTTATATGTTCACATAGGGATAAAAGTAAGTTAATAATTAATATTAAAGTTTATCTTTATAATAATGAAATTATTTTTATGATGGAAATTTATTTTTAATTTTTAGTGATGAAATAATAACCTTAAATCTTACACAACGTCAACATAGTGTTTGTGCAAGTAATTGAAAAATCAGGTAAATGATTTTAAACAACTTTAAAAGTAATTTTTTTGGGTTATTTATAGTGACTCAAAAAATTTATATATATATATCATATTATTTATGTGTTAAAATTCTATATTCTAATTACATTGTTATCTCGATGACTTTAAAGTCAAAGTAAATGAATAGTTCCAAAAATAACATTAATAATATTTTATAATAAACAGTATTTTATTAAATTATTTAAAGCTCATAAAAATATTATATTCATTCAAGTTGATGGTATATAGTTTAAAATATAAATTATGGTCCATTTATGGGTCACTTTTCCTTTTATAGTAACTTTATTGACCCTCAAAGAGTAAAAACATTAATATCGTGGTAATCATCAAAAATGTTATTATGGGTTAAAACAAAGAGATAAGGTTGAAAACATTACCTAATCATGTAAAAAAATTATTATATGGTATTATTTATACTAATACTAATAATATATTTAAAATATATTAATTTTTTACAACTACTTAATGAAAATTAATTTATATTAATTTAATACTTTAAGTAATTCCAAGAGTGTCCATCCCCTCACTTATAAAAGGGATCCTTCTCTCCTCTCTTTCACACACATTTTGAGAAATCTAGATTGGTAAATATCTAAAAACATTACCTTTATATAACCCCTCCCCATTTTCTAGAGTAATTATTTTGTGAATAATACCAACCTTAGAGGGATTAAGGTTTAAAGCAAAGGAGGTTCTCTGAAGAAGATGTATAGTTTTTAATCGAGCGTTTTCATTTTGTTTCTTCTTCTTATTACTTCAAATATTATTAAAACATAGTAAAATAAAAACATTAATGTCTTAGATATAATTATATGTTATTATAATAATTTAAAAACCTATATCTATCTCATTCATCTATCAAATGGGAAATGAAACCATCGTTCATGTGTACGGTGAACTATTGCCCCGCCAACTGATGTAATTAATTTTTCATCACAAACTCTTATGTATGGTTATAATGATGGATTTAATAAATAAATATGATATTAATTAAATAATTATAATTTTAAATATAATATATCATTTATTTTCTTACCTTTCCATCCATTAAAAAATTATAATGTAGTTCGTGTGTACGTGTGGATTTCCATCTCCACGAAGTGATGTGATTTTTTTTTCATCACCATCTCACATGGATGGTATATATAAGTGTATTTGAAGATATATTATGTTATTTTTGATACAATAATAATTCTATAAATATAAAATTATACTTACCTTCTTTCCCTCATGTTTTTTTAAAAATAAAAACATTACTCATGCGTACGTTCGGCCTACCAACTCCATGATCATAGTGTAATTAATTTTTCATAATCACATTTCATGGTTGGTTTTAAAAATATAATTAATGTATTAAAATTATAATTATTTCATGATTATTAATCTATATATTATTGAATAATTTCCACTTTGACAATGATCAACATACTGAAGTTATTTTCAAATTATGAACTGAACGTCCTCAAAATACCCAACATGGAATTAACCAATTATGTAATTAGGTATTTTATGAAAATAATTTAAATAAATGGTTTGATAATAATTTAATAAGGATTTATAATATTCTAAAATATATAAATAATTAATATGAGTTTATTATACGGGAGTAAATGGACATACATAGAAAATTCTGGACTCGAGGTAAGGGATTTCATCTCAATTTCCCTTCATTAAGGAATGTTTTAATGTTATACACCTAATTTATTTTATATGGTGCACTAACTATTTTAAATTTTATATCATAAATACTTAATACATCATGGTATTTAATTTTACAATTAAAATTACTTCATTTTAATGGTTTTTACTTGAAATTTATCAAGTGGTAACGAGTTTCTTAACTCAATTTCCATTCATTAGGTTTTAATTATACTTCATTAAATATGTTATGTCATAATTATGTGTAAATTTATCTCTAATATTTTTATTCTATATTTACAATTGTTTTATATGGATTTACTATAATTAACTAGTCTGTTATAACCCTCCGATAGATGCCTGAACCGGCCCGCCACTAGCTATAAGGGTGTTCTTGATCCCTATAAGCTGGAAACTAGTGTCTAGTCATCACAGGAACACACTTGGGAATGGTTTCACCCAATAATAAGAGTAAAAGAGATATAATTAATATAATAAAAAAATGTAATAACTTTTCCATACATTGGACATCTATACTAGAGAAAAATAAACAAAACTGCAACCAAATATCAAAACTAGTAAAGTAGTAAACAACATAAAGAACTAAAAACCTCCTTCACCACCCTGGTCTCCCTCTCCTATAAGTAAAATACACCCCTCTAATGGATTTTATTCACCCACTAGAAAATATATATACCATCCATATATATATAAATAAAAACATATTTTTTCAAAGCAAATTAATTAAAGGGACACATGATAGGAATTCTATAAAAGTAAATGCAGGTCCTAAAAAATCATGGAATGAGAACCCTAAGAAAAATGTGATAAAATAAATACTAAACTCAATAAAAAAAACTCAAAAAGTGGTCTGAAGAATAACCATGAACCCAAAACTGAGATAGTAATGTATGTATGAGCACAAAAACACTTGGTAGGCCACCACAACCTGCTGAAACTAAGTAGTCACTCTCATATTACATCCTAAAAATGATATTTGAAATAAAATAGAAAAATAGTAATTTTATATAATGTTTTAAATGAAAAAAACACATCACATGTGTGATAAAAATTATTTTCTAAGATTTTTATTAAATAAAAACAATCACTTGGAAATAATTTGTCCTCGGCCTAAATCACTTGGCCAAAACATTTCTTTAAATTCCCACTTTAAAAAACATTTCACAACCACCTCTCTTAGAAGTAAACATTTTAGAACACAAGGGGTTTCAATTTCTCACACGGTTTTCCAAATCAATCTTGAAAACTGACCATTTAATAAAACAAGTCCTAATGACCTAAAATATTATTTCAAAACTCAAACACACTTGGAGTTCCAAAAAAAAACATTTTCCCATCTCACTTGAGAATAATTTTCAAACTATTTATTAAAACGGATTGAAACACTTCAAAACTACACTTTATATTTCCTTATTTAAAAACATTTTATGATCCCATTTCAAAACACTTGTAAGGAAACCCACATAAAGGAGGAGGAAAGAACACAAGTAGACACAAATATGTCAAGTCACACAATAAGGAGAAACAAAATAAAAGGACATATGTGCCAAGAAATAATATGAATATTAGGGGAAACAATAAAATCACAAAGATAAATCCACTAAAATGATCTAAATGGTCCTAGTGTCATGGGTTCTACCCTAAGTCCTAATGGGATACCGTCTAAGAATTTTCTCAACAGGGACCAACCTGCCAGCATATGTTGTATCCTATGACAACCACCCAACTAGTCCACACCCAACCTCTTAGTAATGTAACACCCCATATAGACTTATCACTAACTAAAGGCGGAACTAGTAGTGTGCAGCTATGTAGTGTAACAAAATTCTAGACTCACTTAGCTACCCGGGTTCCTATGACCGGTCAAAATGGAGGTGATCACAATCAATCATTCTTTTACCCAAGGATAAAAAAATTTCAAAAAACACACGCATCACTTCCTACCCTCACAAAATTAACTCCAAATCAATAAACACAAATAAAAAAGAACAATGAATCAAAATAAATGTCCCTTTATGGGATCACAAGTCGTCATAGGTGCACAAGAATCATGAGAGGATTAATATGGTTTCACATCATTTATGAAAATTCATTTTACATAAAATGTAAAATGGGAAAACTCTTTAGAACATGCTTAGAATTACAATAAATTTCAATAAAACGTTTTTGAAACTCAAATGAGAACTCACTCTTCCCTTTATTTTAAAAATGCCTTTGAAAACATTAAAATCCACAACGAGTTTCAAAATACAATTCCCATGGTATAATGCACCATTTTTAAATCAAGAAACTCAGGAAAATTTCATTAACACTTTCAAAACACCCAATCACATGGTTTGAAATCCACTTTAAAACAAGACCACTTTTAAAACATAAATATGGAGCTCAACGCCACTTTAAAAACCAAAATCATCCTTTAAAAACCAACTAAACATTTCCAAAAACACTTGGCGTGGATTCACATCCCATTCCAAGGTTTAAAAATCATTTTTATACTAAATTGGCCCCTCATGGATCATATATATATATAATCATACATGGAAAAGAAATCACTTTCAAAAAACAATCATTTAAAGTCACATAATATAAAGTAATGGAAAAGAAAAACCTACCTAATACTAAAGGAAATCAAGCTAGAAGCAAGTCATGGAGATACAAAACGTGTTGCCTCTGATGGAAAACACACAAATGGGGTAGAATAAATCAACACACCCCTAAAAACAAAGAAAGCATCAAAAATCAGGTTAAAACTTAGACCTACGGTTCATCCATGATAAATTATAGTGTTGGTGGAGGATAAAATTGAGAACAAATAAGGAATAGAGGTAGGAGTCCTTACCATGAAAATCCAACTATGAATCACATAGAAAATTGAGAAGAAACTATGTGGAAGAGGAGGCCCAAAAGGGGGGTGAATGTGTTATGGGGTTTGTCACAGGGTTGTCACGTGTGTAAAAAAGGGGAGGCCAAAGGGAGGAATCCATAATGAGGGAGGGGTGACGTAGTGGAGGAGCTAGATAGAAGGTAGGGGTCATCGGTGAGAGGAAGGGAGGGTGGAATTGTGCAGAGGAGTGGCCAGGGAAGATTTCACGCAAAAGAGAGAATAGGGAAATGGTGCAAGTATTATATTTCAGGGGTTTTAAATTTTAAAAGTAATTAAAAATAAAAATAAAACCCTAAAATTTTAAAAACTCAGGAAAACCACATAGTTAAGATGCACGATTTTCTTAACCATGTGCCAACTGTGCGCAAGGCACTGGCCGCCAAACCCTTCCTCACGCAATTTCTCTTAGGCACTGTATGGCTGGAAAAATTATGCACCAACTATGCCAAATGGTATTATATCATTGATAGACTCACTTCCATGGTTTCTACATGGTTAGGAGTAACCATGCACAACTCGTATGCAGTAAAAAATGCTTAAATTTTTTAAAAACTTCATCCTATAACTTCAAAAAAATAATTATCAAAAATTAAATTAAAATATTATAGAATACACACCATGGTGAAATGAGTGGTATCAAAAACTCCCCACCATGGGACTTTCTACCCCCATAAAGTCTCGGGTCCAAGTAGAGTTCAAAAGGGAAACAAATTTATAAGGCCACTCTCTGAGGGAATGGAAAATCTTCAAATAACCAAGCAAATCCTCGAACAAAAATGATCGTCAATCGACCAAAAAAACTCAAAGAGAACCTCCATAGAGAAGGAAGACCAGGAAATGGTCTCCCTACCATTTAGAAATAGACTAAAATGGTCGAACAATTATCAAACCTTTTACCAAAGGAGGAGAGAACATCACCAAGTAACCACATTCCCAAAAACTCCAAGGGGAATCATAAAAATCCATCGTACATAGCCAACCAAAAGAAATTTTCTCACAACCATAAGGAGAGAAATAATACCAGAAACATACCAAACGAAAGCAAAAATGTATCACCTAAAATCAAGTCATCTAAACAAGAAGCTCAACAACAAAAGGCATGCCTTGCTAAGAAATGATGGGACTTTAACCTAAGTTTCACAACCAATATACAAGGGTATTTAAATTAAACTCCCCAAAATATTGTCCAAGGGTATTTGTGATGGAAATCACAACCTCATGGAACCCTAAACCCACCTAGAAATAGAACTACACCCCAAGAATCCAAGCATGCACCCTAGGTTCTACCCATGTCCAAATGAATGAGTATAAATATCCCATGGACTCTACCAAGGAAGGGAAACAACAACAACATCAATCAAGAGGCATGAACAAACTCCCCAAAAGAAACACTACCTAAAATGGGAAACCAAAGAAGAACCCAAGAAACACTAGGTTATGACTTCCTCAAGACAAAACTACTCTAAACCTAATGAGCATAAATCCTCAAATAGCTCATCATCTAGAAGATATGAAACCAAACACCTAAAAATTATACCAAATGGTGACCACCTATACATCAAAAATCAAACATATATAAAAATAACCAAGGAAACATTCCAAACTAGAGTTCACATGAAAGTATATAAGAGAACATATCCTCACTAATCTAACTATAAAACCAAATATCACAGCTATAAACCATTGTAACCAATAATATAAAAAGGAGGATACTAAATAAACACTAACTTAGAATAATACAATGTGAAACAATCCAAGAGATAAAAAAACATATACCACTCTATTCGAAGCTTGGGCAGTGTTAAACCAAAGGAGGAGGAAACCCTAAGATGAACACTCTACTTTAACCATGTACCTTTCTAGTGGGAGCTTAGATCAAGAAACATGAGGCACAGAACCTCCCATGATCATGTCACTAAAATCACACTAAGTTTTATCAATACTCACAAGGGACAAAAAAAGAATATGACTTACTAAAATAATTAAGGTTTTACAGAAATACTATTTTGAAAACCAATTCACCATTAAAAATTGTTCCTTCTTTCTTTCAAAACTGACAGAAAACATTTTAAAAATTCAAACCCTAAGCCCTCAATTAGCTTGGATAATTTTAAAATGTTTCCAAAACTAATTTAAAAATAATATCCACTTGTTTTAAAATCAAAACACCATTTTAGGTTTTAAAATAGAACACATAATTTCCATTTGAAACAATTTTCAAATCACTTACCCTTTCAAAATATACCCACTAAGGGTAAATTACCAATTTTGAAAATAGATATTTCCCTTAAAATAGGAAACGAAACCTTTGAAACACCATGAAATTCATTATAAAAACCCAACCACATGTAAAACCTTTTCCAAATTTTAAAATGAAGTCAACTGTTTCAAAACATTTTAGAAAATCCAAAGTCACTTTACAAACAATACCTGAGGCATTATTTTAAAAACTAAAAACATTATTCTTTTTAAATACATTTTTCACACACACATGAAGGAATTTCACATCACATGAAAAAAATTATAAACATAAGAATAACACAATACTCGACCAAAGGTGAAAACATATCATAATACCAACTGTGACCCCTATCTCATTACCCTAATACATAGCCAATATGAGGGTCAAGAGGTCTAAATAAAAAACCAATAGGTATATAGGACCATGACCCACTTGGACACATGGTTGATGGACATATTCTAATCATGAATTTGTTTCTAGATCATGTATAGAATCAAGTGTTTGTTTATCAGAAGGTTTTTTAGGCCCTATAAACCAACCTCATGTTTTGACTTCCTTCATCATCATCCTAAAACATTGCATACGTACCCCAAGGAAACTCAAAAATTAAAAATGAGGATCAACAAATCATCAATGGTAAATAAAATAAAATATTGAACTCAAGATTCAAATCTCACTTCCCATAGAAACTTGAGGCTCAGGGAAGGCAAGAGATAGCTAGACTCTCCCTATACCCACCTCTTAACTTCCAATAACAAACTCTAACTCGGTCTTACTCTGTCACCCCAAATACAAAAGTGTTCTAAAGTCTTAATATTTGATGTAAAAGAAGAACCTAAGCTCTGATACTATTTCTAACAAATTGGTCTGGGTTATCCCTTAAAAAAAAGCCCAAATCGTCCTAACACTGGTCTGAAGGGAGTTCCTTATACCCATAAGAATCATAGGAACACACTTGGTAATGGTTTCACCCAATAATAAGAGTAAAAGTGATAACATAAATATAATAAAAATATGGAATGACCCTTCTATACATTGTACATCCATGCTAGATAAAAATAAAAAAAATTGTAACCTAATATCAAAAGTAGGAAAGTAGTAAATAGAAAAGAGAACCAAACACCTCCCTCTCCACCTTGGTCTCCTTCTCCTAAAAATAAAAGAATCCCATCCAATGGATTTTATTCACCCACAAATAGATATTTCTACCCTCTATCTGTATAAAGAAATAAAATCCTATTTGGACAAAGAAAATCAAGTAAAGGGCCACACACTGGGTATTCTATAAAAGTAAATATAGGTCCTACTAAATCACGGAAGGGAACCATAGGCTGAATATTATAAAACAAAAACAAACCTCAATAAGAAACGCTCAAAAAGTGGTCTAAAGAATAACTAGAAACCTACAACTAAGATAATAATATAGGTGTGAGTACAAAATCACTCGGTAGGCCACCAAAACCCATTAAAACTAAGAAGTCTCTTTCATATTACATCATAAAAATTCTAGTTTGAAATACAATTAAAAATAATAATTTTATATAATTTTTTAAAATAAACAATAACACACCGCATTTTTGCTAAAAATTATTTTCTAAGATTTTTATTAAATGAAAACAATCACTTGGAAATAATTTTTCCCTAGCCTTAATCACTTGTAAAACACTATTTTAAATTATTAATTTAAAAAACATTTCACAACCACCACTTTTATAAATGCACATTTCAAAACTCAAGAGGTTTTCATTTCTCAAACATTTTTCTAAATCAATCTTGAAAACCAACAATTTAATAAAACTAGGCCAAATGGTCTAAAATGTCATTTAAAAACTCAAACCTACTAGAGTTCCACAACAAACCATTTCTACATTCTCTCTTGAGAATAATTTTCAAACTCATTAATAAAAAATAGTTTTGAAACAATTTGAAATCATGATTTATCATTCCTTTATTAAAAATATTTCACAATCATATTTCAAAACATTTATAAAGAAACCCATATAAAAGAGGAGGAAATAACACAAGTAGGCACCAATATGTCAAGTCACGTAGTAATAAGAAACAAAATAAAATGACATATTTACCAAGAAATAATATGAATAGTAGGGGTATAATCAAATAAAAAAAGATAAACCCCCAAAAATTATCTAAAGGATCCTAGTGTAATGGGATCTACCCTAGGTCTTAACCTGGGATTGTCCAAGACTTTTCTCAACATGAACCAACCTGCTGATATATGTTGGGTCCTATAACTACCACCTGATTAACCTACACCGAGAATCATTGGAATGGAACACCTCATATTTCCATATCACTATTTATAGGTGAAACTAGTAGTATGTGACTACTTAGTGTAGCAAAATTATAGACTCCCACTTAGCTACTCGGGTTCCCATGACCAGTCAAAATAGAGATGAGAACAATCAATCATTTCTTTACTCAAGGATAAAACATTTTAAAATAACACACACATAACCTCATACCCTCAAAAAATTATCCCAAAATCAACAAACACAAACATCATGTAAAATGAATCAAAATAAGTATCCCTTTATGGGATCATAATCCATCACAAGCACACAAAATCATGAGGGGATTAAGAGGGTTTCACATCATTTATGAAAAGTCATTTAAATGGGATATACCTTTAAAACATTCTCGAAATTACAATCCATTTCACCAAAAATATTTTGAAACTAAAATGGTAACCCACTCTTACCTTTTAAAAAACACCTTTAAAAACATTCAAATCCACAATGAGTTCCAAAAAACAATCCCCATGGGATAACGCACCCTTTAAAATAAAGAAACTCAGTCCAATTTCTTTAACACTTTCAAAACACCCAATAACATGATTTAAAAGACACTTTAAATCAATAACACTTTTAAAACATCTATTTGGTGTGCACCACCTCTTTTAAAACCAAAAACATTTTTTAAAATCCAATTGAGAATTTCCACAAACACTTGGCATGGATTCAAATCCCATGCCAAATTTTAAAAATTATTTTTATACCAAATTGGACCATCATGGTTCATATATATATATGAATACTTGGAAAATAAATCACTTTCAAAAAAAAATTAAATCCATATAATATAAAGTGACAACAAAGAAATAGCTACCTCAAACCAAAAGAAATCAAGCCAGAAGCAAGCTACGGATATCCGAAATGTTCCACCTTCAATGGAAGACACCCAAATGGGGAAGAATGAACCCACACAATCAAAAAATCAAATAAAACATCAAAAATTATCTTAACCCTTAGTCCTATATTTCAACAAAAAAGTAACACTGGTGGGGAAGGATGAAATCAAGAGAAAACAAGGAATAGAAGTAGGAGTCCTTACTATAGAGAGTCGAAAATCTAGAAGAAAACTAGGAAGAAACACCATAGAAGAGGAGGCCTGGTATGGAGTGTTTTCATTCCATGGGGTTTGTATTAGGGGTTTTGTGCATGTGTGAAAGGGGAGGTTAGGTTGAGGAGATTTTTGTGAGGGAGGGTGACATGGGGGAGGATCTCGGTAGGAGGGAGGGTCACCGGTAAGAGGAAGGGAGGGCGGCGTCGTGCGGAGGTAGATGAGAAACTAGAGGGTATCGCATGAAAGAGATGATAGGGTGAGTCTGATGATATTATATTTTAGTGGTTTTTAATTTTAAAAGTAATTAAAAAAACCCCAAAATTTTTAAAAACGCGGGTAAACTGCACAGTTAGGCTGCACGGTATACCTAACCGTGCCCCAGCCATGCACAAGGCATTTCCCAGCCAAACTCCACCCCAAAAAGTTCCTCCTAGTCATTTCATGGTTTAAAAAACATGCTCTAACTATGATAAATGAAACTATATCATTCATAAACTCCCACACATTATTACTACACAGTTACTCCTAACTGTGCGCAACTCGTGCATATTAAAAAAAATTAAAATTTTAAATAACTTAAGACTCAAAATTTAGAAAAATTTAATTAGATAAAATTAATGTAAAATAATATAAAATACAGACCATAGTGATATGGTGGGTTTCACATTGACATATGTGCACATATCACTTCATGGATTAATTATCACTTCAAAAGTTATGGTCTTTGCAAGGGTTTTCTTTGTCTCAATCTCATTTTCCTAAGACAAGATTTATGAAATGCACCATGATTTACTTATATGGTGTAATTACTACCTCATTCATGAAATTTTAAACATTAATTCATTAAATTCATGTGATTTATAGATCCATACCATACTCTTTCTTTCAATTAATTTTTATTCAAAAGTTATTAAAGCGGTAAAGGCTTTATGTTATAGTCTTCTTTATTTTAGATATTGTTTATGTCTAAGGTTACTTTGGGTAAATAATATGATATTATTTTCTTGAACCACGTATCTTTTATTATCATATGGTTATGAATGTGTTTTACATGTTTAGTTTCCATTTCCTTCCTTATTTACTAAAGAAACATTAACAATGTTGTTTGTAAATGATACTGATCTTGTATATTATTTTAGATTGAGAATATTTCTATTACATATACATGTTTTCTAAAATGATTTAAAGAGTGATATTTTATGAATATAAATGATTTACTAAAGTTAGTTTATTTTATCTTTGAATTTATTTTAATATATTTTAAAAGGAAATTTCTTATTGTTTTCCACATGGGTCACTTTTGACTCTCTTTACAAAATATTGAAAAGAATGTTTATTTTTTAACATTTTCAACATGAATGGATTTTCCCACCATCATGGCTATTATTTTATTTGAATATTTATTTATAAGTTTCCATGTTTATTTTCAATTAAAATAATTTTCACAATATTTTGTGAATTTTTTGTTTTTAAAAGTTATTTTAGAATTGAAAAGGGAATTTCCCTCAAGAATATTTTTAATGATTTTTAACGGTGTTTATATTCACCAAAAACAACAACCGTTAATGTTAATTATGCTACACTAGGGATATATTTTAATGATACCATCCTAATTCTTTATATGTATGGATATGATTGTTTCAAAAAGATTTTCATGGAACCCATTTATTTTCCACAGGTAAATCAAGCTATAAAAGAACAATGATTATTGTTATGTTGAAAATTGAAAGCCTCTAATTATTTTTCACATGATATGGTAATTAGAAATTATTTATGAAAGAAATATTGGGGAGTGAACCCAAATCCTTAAGGTATTTTTCCAATATGTTATGGGTGGGATTGTTATAGCCCTCCGATGCATTGGGTAGTGATGATAGAGTTGACTAAATATAAGTAAATCCTAGGAGATGACAGATTTAACCAGTTAACAGGTTACTCTTAATATATTATGGGTATTAACTAGGTAATTTGATCCCATTTGTAAGGATTCTTTAAAAAAATTATGCATATAATTTTTCAAGATACATACACGTTTTATTTATCCATTCTGATAGTTTTAATGCTTCCTTTAATCGAGATAGAAATCGCATAGCTCATGATTATTGATTTTTATGACTCTTTATTTTATTAAATCTTTATTCCACATCACATTTTTAATGACCTATGTTTTTATGGGTATGAATTTTCTTATATTATGTTCATGCAATTTGATTATGTCATAATACCCTTATGCTCACTAATGAAATTCAAATGTTAATGCCTATATTTACCCTTATGAGTGTTTGAGATCACCCTTATTATGTTTTCCATTTCCCCAGGTGTTGACGCCAAAAATTGGAGGCGAACAGAACATCCTGAAAGCATTAGGGACTACCTCACAAAGCCGGATCGCAAAGCCCTTGGAGCCCGGTGGCCGGCGCCAGAGATCCCCTTCGCGACTTGCCACGAATCAAGGAGGTGGGACGGCTCCGCGAACCCCTTTGACATTCACAACCCACCGCGAAGCAAGGAGGTGGGACAGCTCCGTGAACCCCTTTGACATTCGCAACCCACCGTGAATCAAAGAGGCGGGATGGCTCCGCAAACCCCTTTGACGTTCGTAACCCGCCGCGAAGCAAGGAGGCGGGATGGCTCCGCAAACCCCTTTGACGTTCGCAACCCGCTGTGAAGTAATAAGGCAGGATGGCTCCACGAACCCCTTTGACATTCGCAACCCACCACGAATCAAGGATGAGGGATGGCTCCAAGAACCCATTTGACGTTCACGAATCGCCGCGAAGCAAGGAGGCGGGATGGCTCCTTGAACCCCTTTGACGTTTGGAACCCACCGTGAAGCAAGGAGGCGGACGGCTCCACCAACCCCTTTGACATTCGTGACCCACCGTGAATCAAGGAGGCAGGATGGCTCCGCAAACCCCTTTGACATTCACAACCTGCCGCAAATCAAGGAGGTGGGATGGCTCTGTGAACCCCTTTGACGTTCGTGACCCACCATGAAGCAAGGAGGTGGGACCGCTCCACCAACCCCTTTCACGTTCGTGACCCGCCGCGAAGCAAGGAGGTGGTACGGCTCCGAAAACACCTTTGACGTTCGCGAACCACCGCAAAGCAAGGAGGAAGGAAGACTCCATAAACCCCTTTGATGTTCATGACCCACCGCGAGGCAAGTTTCAGCTTCGCGCCGAGCGAACCCTGCTTTGTGGTGCCTCTTGCCTATAAATATCGGGCTCCCCTCGAGCCCAACGGAAGGACTCTCCGACCTTTCACCTTCCTAGCTCTTGAATCATGAAGTACTTCCTACTGTATGAACCATGAGCTCTTCAAGGTACTTTTTCTCCGCAAAGTACCTCCCCCTTGGCATTAATTGAGCCCCTATTCCGAGAGGGATGCCTTTCATGAATCCTATGGGTCTTCGTGGAGGAAGGAGATCCCCAAGGGGACTCGAGTCTTCGTGGATCACTTACTCTTCACGAAGCACCCTCCATGCGCATGTAACCCAAGTGCCAAGGCTGGGTCACTATGCATCGCAAAGCACATTACTTCACAATGCTATGCTTTTTAAGGCACCCTTGCTTCGTGAGGCATTACTTTGCGAGTCCCTTTCCACTTCACGAAGCTCCTCCCATATGCACTTATGCACTATCCCTATCCTAGTTGACTGAACTTCGCGAAGCACATCCCTTCACGAAGTCCCTCCACTTCATGGGGCACCAGAGCTTCAAAAAGCTTCTACCTGTGAACCCCTTTGCTCTACAACTCCTTTTACCATGTGGCCCTTCAGTTTTTCATGAAGAAATTTCAAAAATTCCTTTGGATGATACTTCCTATTGCGTTTCTTTTCCACATTCTTCTTTGCATAGGCACACTAACGGTTATTGCTTCTTCGCATAGTCACGCTAGTGTGGACCCCCCAATGATTTTCTCTATAACACCCCCTAGCCATGGCATTGCCTGTCCCTTATCTTCACCAAGGTTCAGAGGGTAACGGTTATGTATGTCCTAGGCGTGTGGAGTGAACTCTCCCTCATCTGAGTTGTAGGACGTTAAACTTCCAAGCGCCATCGTCCTCAGCACATTATGTTAAACTGTGACCTCGCCCCATGCCTTGCATGCGGGGCACCCCGCCTCAGAAATTCTCTACGCCCATTGGTCTCCACGGGAGTGAGATCATTCCTCACATGGAATGAGATCCTCTTCATCAGAGCGGTGTCTATCCGAAGGGAAATGGAGACCACCTTGGTGTGATCCCCTAGATTTTCTTGCAGGAGGCAGCATCCCTGCCCCTCCTTTCTTCAGTGCCAAATCCCTCTCCCACTGGGATTTTCCACCATCTGGGCCTCCACCCTGAAGTAAGTCCCAATCTCCATCTCCCTAGGCCGCTAACCATGCATAAGCCCCTATTTCCTTTTTGGGCCTCTAACCACGTGTAAGCAACACTCTACTTCCCACAGGCGCACCTTTCGTGATGTGATATTTAGGTCTCTGTTGCCTCTTGTTTCTCACACCGAGCATGACTCACATGGGCTTAGAGTAAGCGTCGGCCATGACATCCTCTTTAGGCATCCTAGAGTGTAATCCCCACACACCCATCCTGAACTACAAGGATTTTGATCCTTACCAACACAGGGTACATAGGAAGCCTCCACGAGGTTCAAGCCCACCACTCGGTCATTCCGACCATCTTCACGTTGGTTCACCAACACCTCGGGCATCCTAGAGTGTAAGCCCCAAACACCATCCTAAACTATGAGGACTTTGATCCTTGCCAAGGCAGGGTATGTAGGAAGCCTCCATGAGGTTCAATCCCACCACCCGGTCATTCCGACCATCTTCACGTCGGTTCACCCAAACCCTTCTGAACTACGCGAACTTTGATCCTTGTCAAGGCAAGGTACGTAAGAAGCCTCCCTGAGGTTCAAACCCAACAACCAGTCATTCCAACCCCATTCACGTCGGTTCACTGACCCCCATCCCACAGGAACTACACAGGTTTGATTTTTATCTCTTAGATAAGGTATGTAGGAAGCCTCCCTGAGGTTCGAACATGTCCAGCAGTAAGCCGTTGTGACCCCATCTAGTGGTAAGCTGATGAAACCCCCGATTGGCGGTAATCCATCATCAAATAAACTACATGGACTTTGATTCCCTACCACATGGATACGTAGGAAGCCTCTTTGAGGCTCAAGCCCAAAATCATCATCATCCTCATGATGGTTCCATCCCATTCACTATCCAATTCACTCAACACTCCACCATCCATCCTGATTCTTACCCAGCCCGCCACATCCCGGTGGGATAATGCCACATCATTCCCCATTCCCCTTAACAACAATCTGGAAGCTAACCGCATGTTATCCCCAACATCAGTGTTCCCTCCAGAGGTTGAACCCATATGATCCACTCTAATCAGTGTTCTGATCAGTCTGATCTGTCTCTAATAGATGTTAAACTTGCGGAATACCTTGTGTTAAACATGGGAAGCTAAGGAAAAACTCAGAGACATTCATATGGAATATAATTCCTTACATTCAACGCGGGATGCCTCGGGCTTCCGCGCTCTCGAGAAGCCCTATAATAAGGGTAAGAAACCCAGACGTTCCAATGTTCCAACGTCCAAACACGCCAATGATGTTCAATGTGACTACTCCCCTTACTGAAGGTTGCTACCCTAACCGGACCCTTTGGGATGTCCCGATAGAAGCAGTTTAATTAACTGGTGTCCATGAAGATATGGAACTAGGAAGAGTTTCACGAACAATGTCTTAAGTCTATAAGGGAGACCCGGACTAGGTGACGAGTTCCAAGGAGGAATCCACAGAAGGAAGAACAGACATCCTATCATCCCGTTTTGATCAAGGAGAAGACATCCCTAAACAAGAAATGTATTCTGTCCACCTTTGGAAAGCAGGAATGTGGGGAAACAAACAGCGCTTCTATCCCCCTAAACGAGACGGATGCGCGCACCACGGAGAAATCATCGGAAACACAAATGGTGAACCCGACGTGAATGAATTCTCCTAAATATGGAGATTATTAGAGTTCGATACATTAGTGAATTAGCATGTCATCGAATCCAGATATCTGGTGTTGGGTCTTGCCAAGAAAATAGTGGGTCTGGCATGAAACTCACTAGAAGTTGGGGCAGTAGAACATTGGAAGTCCTGGTTTACAACGTTGTCAGCATGGATCCATCTTACTAACCATGGAAGACGGGATGATGTTGGGGAACTGGTCATCGATTCCTTTTCCCTTTAGCACTGATGAGTTAATCTCCCTGCCTTCAGGAATCAGGTTGTTGCGTTTGGAACTCTATCAATGCCCACCCTCCAACGTAGGGGCAGGGGCAGTACCAGCACGGCAGTCCCACGTAGTGCCACCTATTCTGCAACATCCTCTACATCCATGGCCATGGGGTGCCCATGCCCCATATCCCCGTCCGAGGTTATTCAGCAGAGGGTAATCAAAAACCTCGTGCGCTATTACGAGGGGGAGGGGATCATCCCTATGAGGAATATGGCCCACCTAGATTTAGAGGCGTTTGTGCCTCGTCATCAACGCCGCCCCCGAGGGCCGCACAGGGAGCCACTGCTCCCCACCCCAACATACAACTGTTTCAGGAGCCTGTCCTTGGAATGCTTCGAAAACTCCCTGCCCTACGCCGATGAGGTAGAGGATGTATGGACCAGCCCGGTTAGATTCCCATTCCAGGGGCTCCCAGCAAGGGCTCCCACCCGGCCGCGTCAACACTGCCACCCAGTATTACTGGTCGAGGAGCAGGTAAGTCATGCACCTTCACTACCAGTTCCAGTCTGTCTAACCCGACGCCAGTGTCGGGTACAAGTCAAAGAGGATGCCCACCAAGGGGCATCAATGTCAGCAGATAATGTGGACTGAGCCACCACTGACACATACCACCAGCTCCCTGTATACACTGAGAAGGGGCACTTGTATTCCCAACCTAGATTGAGGCCCCAAATTCCCCACGGGTAGGCTGGGTCGACTCTCTTGGTCGCTGGCACAGGAAATGGTCGCCGTAGACTAACCTACAGCGATGCCACCCAGTATGGAGGTCATCCCCATACCTTTACCATGGGGAATGTAGGCCTTCCCCTCTTCCAGTCTTGGCATGAAGGTATGCCCCATGCCACCTTCAATCCAAATGAGGTTCCTCCCCATGGCAGTGATGCTCAGCACGAAAGTCTCTCCCTTGCCCACTACATTGGATATGGGGTCATTCCTCCCGCCACCGATCACTGGTGTGGGGGTGTTGCACATCTACTCTCTCTTCAACCTGGGGATCCTCCCCGTGTCCTCTTAGCAGCTGGTGAAGTCCCTCCTCATCTCAGCAACCAGAGGGGTGAAGGCCAGCCTCGCCTCACTAGCACCCAGCACGGAGGTCCTACCCGTGTTCAGCTAGACCGGTACAAGGACCCTCCTCATATTTAGGTCCTCTCCATGATTTTTTCAGTTCCAATGGAGGTCTAACCCAATCCATTGAAACCCATGGAGGTCCTCCCCATGTCCCCTTTGACATCTGTCCTGGTGCTCCTCGCACCCCAGCTTACTCAGGCGGAAACCCTCTCTGCCCCAGCACTAGTGTGGCTGAAGGACCTCGTGTCAGAAATCTTCCCTATCCTGAAGAGCCACCCAGGGGCGGGAAGGTGGGTCATCTCCACCATAAGAAGAATTCTGGGAAGGTCCGGAGATAGATTAATCCAGTCCGCTTCTCAAACTCTGAAGCAGAGTACGACTCAGTGCGGGAACCTTCCCCTCGCTCATATGAGTCAAGGGTCGGGGCAGGAATGAGGTGCATCAGCCTAGTACTTCTGGTTTATAGGATTCCCGCCACCCTCCATAGGTATATCCAGGAGGATGAAAATCTGACAACCCTTCAGGTTACAGTCGTGCAATCACCACCGTCGTCACCAGAAGCACTCTCTACCTCGACAAGAGATCATGAAGAGATATTTTGGATACCAATGGTGGGAGAGCAGCATCATGGACTATCTCCAGTATCCCTAACCCCTGATCCAGGAACTGTGGTTGTCATCTCATCTTATCATGACGTAGCGGCCAGGTCGCTACACTCTTCGGAGGACAGCCCGAGATTTGGCGGCCAGTCAGCCCGCTCAATGTACTCTCCACCGGCCAGCCGGCCGCCCCCGTGGTCTACCTCAGTGCCGCTTCCAGTTCCTCAGCCGCCTTTGGTTAATGAGTGGGGTATTGAAGGGCCAGACCCTGAATCCAAGCCAAGAATCTTATGGAACATCCTCTTAGTGGACCACTTCCCTGAGATGTTTTGGCCTGTGGCGGCGTTGAATTTTCGTGCGCCGGAATCCCTCACCCCAGAGGAAGTTGAGTGTTTCCACCAAACCCTATGGGTGATGCATTTCTGCCTTTTTCACCAGCGGGTGGATTATCCCAGAATCCAGATGCATTTCTACAACATCGTCGAGCAATGTGGTCTAGTTGATCTGGCTGCACTCCCTCTGGCCTAGCTCCTCGAGTCTCCAGGCCGCTATAAGGTCCTCCAACAGCAATATGTTCAGAGTTCCGAGGTACTCTAAAAGGTTATCAAGGAGGATTCCCCCCATGTTTAAATCTATGGCTAGGGGAAGTATGTTTCCCTCCTCTTCAGTCCTATCCAGCAACGGCCCGAATCGCTAGGCGATATCGAGGATATTCCCCCAGGAAGGGTCACGGTCAACATGGCCGACATAGTGGACGAGGAGGATGATATGGAGCTTCTTTATGTGGACTTACCCCCTGAGGGAATTCCAGCATTACTAGATCCATCTGGAAGAGTTACTCACAAGCATAGGAATCTACTGGGTCTCCCTGCGCCCACTGAGGCATTAGTACTCAGCCGAAATTTCAGTAAGCGTAAAGAGCACATCGGATCTTCCAAACACTCCAAACCATCCACCTCAGTGTAGAAGATGGAGGAGGACCCTGAGAAGCCCACATTGCACCAACAACTTGCCGAGCAGAAGAAGTTAGTCAATGACCTCCAGGCTGAACGCATTGCAGAGCGACGGCCAGACTACGGCAATCCTAGACCAGTACAGCAGGGGCAGGAACAACTTCCCCTCAATGAGCTACCTCTAGGTAACCCTGTTCATTATGCTCCTATAGACAGGGTTGAATCTGGAACTTACGGCAAGAGGGTGCATTATGTCTCGCCAAACCCTCTCGAACGGCGCGACAATCTAAGGGACCCAGCTCGGGCTCCCCCAGCCGCCCTGAGGGTCATGCCACCAGCCGCTCCACGAGCCATTGGGACTACTTACCATGTTAAAGAACCTTCCAACGCGCTCATGGTTAGGGATACTCATCAAGACAGGGACCCCCGCGCAGATGATCCAATGGCGGCACTCATTTCCCACCTAGAGGCATTGGAAACGTGACAGGTGGCAATCCCACTCGATGGCAAGCCATATCCAGCATGGGTGGATGATATGTCGGCACCGCTGGGTTTCGGGAATCCCATCTTTTCCCCCTTAAATAGGACAGGGGACCTGCCACAGTATCTGGCCCACTTCGCCTCAATGTGTGGGCCCATGTTAGGGACTCCAACGCAGCAGGAGGCTGCCAAGCTCTGATGCTTTGTGTAGTCACTGGAGGGGTCTGTTTTTATCTGGTACAGCCAGCTCCCCATCGGATCGGTAACCAGCTGGGAGGACCTCCAGAGGCAATTCCTTTACCAGTTCAACTCCACCACATGGAAGACAAGCATCTGAGACCTCTTTAAGTGCAAACATAGTCCTAATGATCATGTCGTGCACTTTATCACCTGGTGGAAATGACTTACATACTCCCTTGACATGTCACTGACTTAGGATAAATTACTGACGATGTGTGTGAGAAATGTTAAGACGGAACCGGTTCCCTCTCTGATCACCTAGAACTACCCTAGAGGATTCTGAGACATCTCTGATAAGGCCCAGCGCTTGGAAGAAGCCCTGCAACATGTCGTCCAGGCACGCCAGTTGACTCCCGCAATTACCGCAAGAAGGGATGTCAGAGCTGAACCCGCCACGGTGTCCCAGATAGAGGCCCCCAGATGGCTAGAATTATTACCAGTGGAGCCACCTCTGCAAACTTGCAGAGGCATGCCACCACAGGTGCAGCCTCCAGCCCAGCGATGGCCTCTTCAGAACCGGCAGGTTCCCCCGCGTAATGCACCGCCACTGCCTATGTGGGACAATCAGGCTCCGCCTCCTCGACAGGATCCTCCAGCTCCTCTTCAAGGCCAGGATCCAAGAGCCCCCTTTCCGGATAGAAGAAACTGGACCAACTCGTTCAATGAGAATCAGGTCCAGGGCTATTCCCTAAGTGGCTTGGAACAGGGGATTGTGTGTTTTCCTGAGTGCAGAAGGCCAGAAGAGGTGAACCTCACTGATCGCCCAAACTACTACCCCTATCACCAGATCATGGGGAACACCCCCAAGTAGTGCTATGTGTTCAAATATTGGATTCAAGACTAGGTTGATAACAACATAGTCAGGTTGGGTATGGCCCCAGCACAAGTGGCATGCGTCGTCGTAAGGCCAGACAGCAGTAGCGACAGCGAGGGTGAGTGGAAGAAGGTTTATAACCGCGGGTCTCAGAAGTATGACGACTGGATGGCTTGAAAAATGGTCACTCGTTCCCATGGGATCATTCATGCACACCTGAATCAGCCAATGTCTTCAGAAGCTATAGCCGCCACTTCTGCATCATCATCTCAACTGGCCTCTTCCCAGAAGAGTAGGCATCAGCGGTGCAAGGGAAATCAACGTGCCCCATCAATGTCATCGTTGTCCCTTACTCTTAGTGACTTCATGCCCCCAGAGATGGGTATTCCTCCCAGAATCTTCCTTGTAGTGGATGACTCTTTAAGTGATAGTCAAGGGTACACTTCGGTTAACACTATGGAGCTGGTAAACCCCTACATGACTCTCGACGATGGGGAGCGCCAGGAGGACCTCCCTAACATCCCTAGCTGACACCAGCGTCGGAGGAGCCGTGGCTACATGGGTCATCAAGGCACATCAGTTGGCACCTCCAGCTAGGTCGTGCACACCACTGAGACCAAACAGCAGGCCTAGCGCAGAGCTCAGCACGCGCAGCCTCCTCATCTGGTGCCATTAGGCCCACCTCCACCATCGTTTGTGCTACTGGACCATGCAGAGTCATCGAGACCTCGCTGCGATCAGCCACGATCCACCGCAGACCGGTCTCAGTCAGCTAGCCTCAGCACAGTAGTCACTCTGCATGCTTTGACTAGTGAGCAGCGAGACATTCCCACTACCAGCCAGTCGCCAGTCCAGCTGGCAGGGCCCGCCATACTTCTTGTCATGAAGCGTCCTCTTGTAAGAAGAAGCTCATGCCTAGAATGGAAGTATGATGTTCTCAAACATCTTTCCAGCATTCCATCCAAGCTCTCTATCCTCGAGGCCCTTTGCCTGTTGTTAGATATGCGTGAGGCCCTCACCGAGTCTTTAAGAAGCCCCCTCCAGTTCGAGACGGAGGTAGCAGCTGGAGAGTCCTTTCATGCAGAGGCTCTCGATAATGATAAATGTTAGGCCATCATCTCTTTCTCTAGAGAAGATGAAGGTTCTCCTATACAATGGCACATCTCCCATTGTATATCATCGGTCGTTTCAATACCGTGGAGGTTCACCACTGTCTTGTTGATATAGGATCCAGGATCAATCTAATCCCAGCTCGGACATTGCGGAAGCTAGGGTTATTTGAGGATGACTTGACTCCCTCTGACCTAAAGATCCAAGGATATGACAGGATAGAGCAAACCCTGGTCAGCAAGATCCATTTGAAGACCCAGTTTGGTGGCCTAATTTCCAGCACCGAATTTATGGTTGTCTTCCAAGACATCGTGTATAATGCAATGATGGGCAGGCCGTGGCTCCACCTGCACGTGGCGGTCCCCTCATCGTATCACCAGTGCCTCAAGTACTCCCTTAATGGTCGAGTGGGCGTACTCCAAGGTGACGCATCTCATTTCACCTCTTGTGAAGCACGCTATCTAGATTCTAACTATTACAAGAGCAAGGATAAATAGATTCAGGCAAGTGAGGTTGAGCCCGCCACGGTAGAAACTGACCCCTGGGCAGGTCTGGATGACGCCTACGTCTTCTCAATCCATATATTAAAGGCCACGACCCCCAATATGGGGCAATGTTTTGTTGTCTATGGCATGGGGGGAAGCATATTATCAGGTCCAAGCAACGTTGAGAGATCACTTCGTATTCTTATACGAATCAAGCCTCAGTGATCTCTGAGCCCCTACCCCAATAAGGTATCAAGATGTTCATCCCATGGAAACGACGATACGTCATACTTGCCTGTTTTTTCATACTGGAATCAACTATCTCAAGCTGATGCGCCACTACTGCATTGACATCATCAATCATGGCCCCTTAGGCCGAAGACCAGATGGGATCGGATCGATAGCCTTCATTGTTATGGTTTCTGCAGCACTTGAATCTCCTGATACAGTGTCCACTTCCGCCCAGGCTGGTACCAGCCTCTCATAGGAGGCTGTCGACCCATAGGAAGCTCCTCCCACTGGAGATCCATCCTCTACAAGCGAAGAAGATGATTTGGAGGATGCTTCCCCTGCCTTTGAAGAGGGAATCTCTGCCACGGTCGATGAACTGGTATAGGTGAACCTTGGTAGCGAGGCAGATATGAGACCCATGTTGATCAGGGCTACCATGTCCCTAGAGGAGCAGAAGTTGTACATAGAATTCCTAAAGAAACATCATGATGTACACCGCCTCGGTCTCCTGAAAAAATCATCACGAGTTCAAATAGACTCCCAAGAATATGCACCATTCTCACGGCGCCATGGTAGAGGCAAAAGTTGATAAGCTCATCAGAGCCAATTTTGTTAAGGAGGTCCAGTACCCCAAATGGCTAGCCAACATTGTGCCAGTCAGGAAAAAGAATGGGAAAATCATAGTATGCATCGACTTCCGAGATCTTAACAGTCACTGTCTGAAGGATGATTTTCCCCTTCCTATGATGGAAATGTTGATCGATTCTACGGCTGGGTTCCAAGCCCTCTCCATCATGGATGGTTACTTCGGATATAACCATATCTGAATGGCCCCCAAGGACAAGGATTCCACATCTTTTAGGGCACCACAAGGTACTTTCTGTTACCAATTCGTGCCCTTTGTCCTGAAGAATGAAGGTGCCCCCTATCAGTGGGCCATGCATCGCATATTCAAGCCAATACTTGGGACATTGGTGTAATGATATGTGGACGATCTGGTGGTCAAATCTTGTTGGTGTCAGGACCCTCTCAAAGACATTGAGAAAGTGTTTGGATTCCTCCATTCTCTCCATTTGAAGATGAACCCATTAAAATGTGCCTTTGGGGTCACCTTCGAAAAATTTCTTGGCTTCCTTGTTAGGCATAGGGGCATCGAGATCGACCTAGAGAAGATCAAGACCATCAGCCAGATGCCTCCTCCGAGCAATATTTGAGAGCTTTGGGGTTTCCAATACCACTTAGCCTACATACGCTGATTCATTGTGAATCTATCCAGCAAGTGTAATCCCTTTTCCCGGATCATGAAGAAAGGAACTGCCTATGAATGGGACGAAGAGTGCTTGACCATGTTTGAGGAAATCAAGCAATATCTTCTCTAGCCTCCGGTCTTGATGCCACCCATCTCCGGAAAATCTCTGATCTTTTATGTGACTTCTCTAGAATGATCTCTTGGTGGCATTCTCACACAGAAGAATAATGAGGGGATGGAGAACAATCTTTACTACCTCAGCTGCATGCTCCTTGATACAGAGACCAGATACTCCCCCATCAAAAAGAGCTTCCTTGTGCTGGTATTCGCAGTGCAGAAATTATGACACTACTTGCAGCACCACGAGGTATATTTGGTGTCCCGAATAGACCTGTTGAAGTACATTTTGAACCGCCCCATGTTGAAAAGACTTCTATCATAGTGGGTGGTAATCCTCCTGCAGTTTGACATCAGGTTCGTCCATTAGAAATCTATTAATGGGAAAGCATTGGCAGACTTCCTTGCCGCCCATCCAGCACCTGCTGACCAGTCCTTGGATCTTGATTTTCTTGATGAGGCAATCCTCTCAGTTGATCATTCCATGTCGTTCTAGCAGATTCACTTCGATGGTGCTTCCCGGAGTCCTACTGGTAGGAGGCTCAATTATCCCATGCCCAACAGGGTAGGCTTGGGTATTGTCTTTATTACCCCAGAACAATCTATTCTTCCATACTCATTCCTATTGTCAGAAGGCTGTACCAACAATGAGGCAGAGTGTCAGGCTCTTATTACTGGCCTCGAGCTGGCCCTCGAGATTGATGTGCCCCATTTTCTTGTGAAAGTGGATTCCAAACTAGTCATAAAACCGATCAATGGGGACTACGTCATCAGAAAAATAGAGCTTGTGCCGTTGTTGGAGGGCACACTCTAGCTAATGGCCCAGTTCCCATCTCGGCCGGAAGTTACTCATATCTCTTGATCTCAGAACGGTCGAGCGAATGCCTTGGACAACCTGGCTGCATCACTTGCAGAACCCAAGTAGGATGATCTGATTATCCACGTGGCACATCGGAGATTCATTACTCCCATCACCCTAGGTGACTATGACGGCTTGTAGGTGATCCATCTTACCGAAGGAGCCTCTACATCAGGATCCCCGGGTCCCTCAGATGCAGTGGTTGAACTGACTCCCGATTGGAGAACCCCCTTTTTCAAGTATCTCCAAAATGGTTACCTCCCAACTGATCGGGCCGAGCATGAGCGAATCTGACGCTGTACGCTGCAGTTTACCCTCCAGAGTGGTCTCAATCTTGAGCAGATCCTCTACAAGCACGAGTTTGATGGTGTTATCCTTCGTTGCATCCAAGGAGTCGAGATTCCTTATGTCATGTAGGAGGTTCATGTCGGTTCTTGTGGGGCTCATCAAACTAGGCTGAAGCTATCTCACTAGATCCAGAGACTAGGGTACTTTTGGCCCTCCATGATCTATGATTGCATCGAGCTTTCCAAGAGCTTTCATGCGTGCCAAGTTCATGCCAACTTCATGCATCGGCCACCGGAGCCTCTCCACACTACCAAGTACTCTTGGCCCTTTGCAGTATGGGGACTGGATGTCGTGGGACCATATCCACTGGCGACAGCTCACTAGTGCAGGTTCATCCTGATCGCTACGGATTTCTTTTCTAAGTGGGAAGAGACAATCCCGCTCAAGGAGGTCAAGGCATGTTCTATCTTCGGCTTCGTAAGATCCAATATCATCTACTAATTTAGAGTCCCTCATTCCATCCTCACCGATAACGGCACCAAATTCTGGGTGGCTGAGTTGAAGAAGTTGTACACCAAGTACAACATCTGTTCTAACCATACCTCCTGCTACCACACGCAAGAAAATGGGAATATTGAGGCGTTCAACAAAATCCTCTCTAACATTTTGAAGAAAATGGTTGGTCAGAACAAGAAGAGTTAGTCAAACAAGCTCTCCAATGCCCTCTGGTCTTATCAAATGACAACTCATAATTCCACCCAGGTGACCCCATATTCCCTGGTGTGCGGAACTGACGCCGTCCTACTCATCGAGATTTAGTTTCCTTCGTTACACATGGAGGTCTATGACTAGAAGGCACCAGATAAGGTAGCCGAAATTCATCTGGATGAATTGGAAGCACTTGAAAATAATAGGATTCGTGCCCTGCACAATCTAGAAAGGCATCAAAACAAGATATCCAGAGATTTCAACATGAAGGTTCACCTTCACTTCTTCTTGCAAGGTGACTTGGTATTGTCCCTCCGGAAACCAATGATACATGGCAGAAAACCACCCAATTTGGAGCCCAAATAGGAAGGACCTTACATAATTCACAAGGTTTACCCTAATAGTGCATACTCCCTGGTGACTATGGATGGTGAGCGTATAAATCCTCCCACCAATGCCAAGTTTCTCAAGAAATACTTTACATGAGACAGTCCCTGATCCTACACAACCTTAAACTATATATGGTCCAGCATGACCCTAAACTGTTTGGTCCTGTATGACCTTAAACCGTTGGGTCCTGCACGACCCTAAACTGCTTCGTCCCACATGACGTTAAACTATTCATCATCCTCACCGCATGACGTTAAACTAAATGGCCCTTTAGAACTACGTGTGGCTTGATTCCCATCTACATGGGATACATAAGAACGCTCAAGCATTTCATCTCGAGCCCAGCCCCGAATTATTCTCTTTGACTACCCCCTGGGTATAGTTCTCTCATAGGATCCTTGCATGATATGGCATATGCTTCCTTATCCCCACTCATGTCAGGATTATGACGGTCGCACCATATGCCCACTACTTGTTCTTCTATCCTCCCACGTCCTCACCACACGACGCTAAACTGCACGACCTTCAAGAACTATGTACGACTTGATTCCCATCCTCATGGGATACATAGTAACGCCCAGACATTTCATCTGTTGGCCCAGTCCAAATGCCAGAATCTCCCCTTGGGTCAAGACATATGGTGTGGTGCAGGCTTTTTCCCCAATTCACGTCGAGCTAATCTCGATCCCGCCATATGTCCCGCTACCCGGAGGTGTCTGCCTCTTTTATAGATGGGAACATCTATGCTTCACCCACTCCTTTGATTGGGACTCCATCATCTTTCCCATCCAGAAGGGCCCCCAAATGGTAGGGATTCTAGGCCCAAGGGATCTCCTACAACTTCGGGCCAATTCCCTCGAGGATGTTGATCAAAAAATTGATACAAGTCTCACGTTGCGAGTATGGTCAGTGGTCGATGCTCATTTGTGGTTCCCATTCCAGGTCACTATAAGGAATATGTGTTTCCAATACGGTCAACAGTTATCCTTTGTCGTTAGAGCCACCCCAAGATGTCCCAAACATAGAGTGTAGTGGTTCATTCTGCCCCGTTGTATCTCCAAGCGGCAAATTCCCTTCTGGAGATGCCAGTTCTCATACCCTTACGAGGAAAAGTCGAGTCTGATTTCTTGTTTCCCACAACGATCACTACTCACATGGGATTAGGAGTTTTGATGAGGTGGTAACCACACAAGAGGTCATATGGATACAGTTGGCTGAGACGCCCAGCCTCATGCCCCTTGGCCTTTTCCAACCCCTTGGCCTTTTTCGGCCCCTATCCCAAGTTCTCATTTAGGATTGTGCGGTGTGGTGCAGACTCATGTCCTCATTCATGTCGGGCTATTTTTCCATGCCACACATATCCCCTTAAGACATCCCTCCCTTCATTTATCATCAATCCCACGATCAAAGGCTCTTCTATGCTTCGTGTGCCCCATCATTTGGGTTCTTTTCATCCTCTATATCTAGAAGGGCCCCCAAATGGCATGGATTCTTGGCCCAAGGTCTTTCCTACCATTACGAGTTAACATCATCGAGGATTGCTGGAGGAAAATCGATACGAGTCCCGTGTTGCAAATATGGTCAAATCTCAACGCTTAATTGTTTTCCCTGAACTCCGGTCACATGAGGGCAGATATTGTGTTGTGAACCTAGTCAACAGTTGTCTTCAATCATTATTTCTTCTTAGTGGTAGTCCATAAGCATGATGGTTCGCCCCTTCTGTCCTATGCATATGACATTAAACTAGGCATATAAGGTCCGAGATCTATGACCCTAAACTAAGATCACCTTCTTCCTCATTACAAGACGTTAAACTATAATCTAGCCACGAAATTCTATCTGTGGCCCAATATTGGGCCCCTTACCCAAGTCTTAACTCTTACGGGATTGTATGGTGTGGTATGGGATTATGTCCTCATTCACATAGGGTTACTCACCGCACTGTACACCTCCCTTTTTTGGGGTAACTTACCACTTTCTTCATCCTCATTGAAAGATGTTAAACTACAAACTGGTCGGGACTTTCTGTCTGAGGCCCAGCCTCAGGCCCCTTGGCCTTTTTGGGCCCCTAACCCAAGTTCTCACTCAGGATTGTACGGTGTTGTATGGGATTATGTCCTTATTCACGTCGGGTTACTCACCGTGTTGTACACCTCCCTTGTTTGGGGTATTTTACCCATTTTCATCCTTACTGAATGACGGTAAGCTTCGCATTACCCTCTTCAAGAACTACATGTGGCTTGATTCCCATCCTTATGGGATACTTAGGACCTCCCAAATGTCTAGACTTCGGGTCCATCCCCTCTCTTAGAGATCTCCCTGTTATCTGGCCCCCTTGGCCTACCCTTTCCCAGGGAGAGGAGTATATGGTGTGGTATGGGACTATGTCCTCATTCACATCGGTTTTGTAATGACCACGACATGTACCTCTACCTCCTGAGAGTCCTTTATCCCCTTATTTTATACTCATCCTTTCAAATCAGCCACTCTCAATTTGAGAACTCCCCTCGACCCTCTTCAGTGATTCACCATTGTGTACAAGAGTACTCCGGTTCTGCCTCTGGAGTGTCAACTTTTACGTGGACATTATTTCGCCCATTTTTTAAGCTTCGTGTTCCCCTTAATTTGGGCTTCCATAACCTTTCACACCCGAAGGGACCCCTAGATGGAATCGATGTTAGGCCTAAGGGCTCCCCTACCATTACGGGCCAACTTCCTCGAGGGTTTCAGACAACAAATCGATATAATTACCAGGTTTCGAATATGTTCAGCGGCCAATTCTCATTTGTTTTTCCTCATTACAGGCTAATTCAATATGGATTATACGTTTCGAACATGGTCAAAAGTCATCCTCCGTCGTCATGCCATCCCCTTCAAGCCTTAAATGTTGGTTACATGATTCACATCATTGTCCACCCCATCATGTCCAAATGGAATTTTGACATTCCTGACACTATCCCTCAGTGCGCATTGCCACGTTATGAGGATAAAGCCATGGTGAAGTCATCATTCGGGGATCCTCACTGACTTTCCTTTAGAATGCGTTCTAGGTTTTGAAAAAAACCTCTTCTTTCCTTGTTTCCCGCACTGAGTTTGACTCATGTGGGCTTAGGGATCTGGTTGAGGTCTGCATTTGGAAGGGTTTTGCTTCTCCTTGGTCCAATATCTAAGTCCATAAACTATGATCTCTATTAAAGCTATGTACATCTTGATTCCCATTCCCATGGGATATGTAGAAATTCCTATACATCTTGTCTTTGGTTCCAGCTCGAGTTCGACTGATTTATCTCTTCTGTTTTTCCTTTGGGGCTTTAAATCCTACAGGACTGTGCAGTGGGGAATGGGTTTATATCCTCATTCACGTCGGGTTTTCACTAGCTGCACCATGTACGCCCCATTCTAGGAGTTATCCCCCCTTACTTCATGTCCCTTTTCCTTCATGACGTTAAAAGGAATCTTCAAGAACTATGTGTGTCTTGATTCTCATTATCATGGGATACGTAGGAACACCCGAACGTCTCATTTTCGGGTCCATCTCAATAGGGAGCTAGTTTCTCCTACCCCCCCCCCCTTTCCTCTAATCTTTCTTGGCCCCTTTTCCTCATTCACGTCGAATATACTTTATCACGCTCTGTGCATCCCCTTTGGAACCTCATCTCTCCTGTATATGTCTTATCCATATGACTTTAAACTATGATTCTTAGTCCCAAATGACTTTAAAATGATGCGTCTATCCTTCACGACATTAAAAGTGCACAGTTGGTCCCATCACATGACCCTAAACTGTGACTTTATCGTCCTGGCCACATGACGAAAAAACGGCATTGCATCGTGATGACCTCACCCAAGGGGGCGTCATGTTTGGTATTGGTTACACACCATACCATTTTTCAACGCCTACATATGGCTTGATTCCTATAGCGATACCTGAACCTTTCATTCTAGGTCCATCACTTCACAAAAAAACCATTCATCCTAAAGGACAAACAAGATATATCAAATACCGCTTATTTTGGTGCAAGAGCCAGACCTGCACAACCTTATTATCGCTAGCACTATTATATTACCATTCCATCTTAGAACTATGTACAGATTGATCCCTATCCTCCTGAGGTATGTAGGAACATCCGTTCACTTTGTCTCGGGTTCATCCTAACTTTTGTTTTTGGTCCCTCAACCTGAAACCTCCCCCAAGAAGCACACGGTGATCCGGACCAGGTCCTCATTCACATCGGGTCTTGTAATTACATCTTTGTGTGTCTCTCCTTTACTACCATCCATGGTCTGAGGTCTAAGACCATAAACTAAGATCTCTTCCAGAACTACGTTTGGCTTGATTCCCATCCTCATGGGATACGTAGGAATGCCCAGGCATTTTTGTCTCCGGGTCCAGCCCCAGGAATTTACAAATCCTGTCCCTTCTTTTTCGGCCCCTTGGCCTGAACTCATTTTGGAACATGTGGTGTGGTTAGTACCTCCTAGGTTCTCTCTCACATCAGGTTTTTCAATATCCACACCATGTGCTTCCCATATCTTTTCCCAGCATGGCCCGAGTTCTATGACCCAAAACTAAGATCTCCATATGGGAACTGCACATCACGTTTGGTTGTTTTGCTGGCCTGCGCACAGTCCATTGAATCAATCCCCATTAATGGTCCACCCCAGGACCTTAAGATGAAAGTGTGTGACCCTAGGACCCTTTTCCTTGGTAAGGGACTTGACTCCCTCTATCTGATATGTCTTATAGTCGTATTCAGATGTGTTTTGACAAAGAGCCAGAAGTGTGGAATTTTCACGGGGATAGTCCCATCGTTCCATGTACAAGCTTCATGAGCACGTTATTTGGATCCTCATCTTCTTCCAAATCTGAAGGGACCCCCATCATGGCCTAGTCTCATGCCACCTCAGCTCACCTACCATTTCGGGCCAACGTCCCTAAAGACCATGGATGACATTTGCGACAGGTCCCGTGTTTCGAACATGGTCAGTGGTCGACCCTCATCTGTCTATCCCCATTCCAGGCTAACGCAATATGGATATTGTGTTTTGAACATGGTCAAAAATTATTCCCTATCGTCATTCCACCATCATTGTGGTACAGATATTGAGCGTCATGATTTACATATTTCCACTTCCTTATGTTCAAGTGGAATTCCAACATACTCGGCTTTACTCCTCCGCGCATCTAGGTGCGCAATATAGGCGGGTCAGCATCAGTGGGACGTTATTCACCTAGTTTCCCATCATCCCTAACGTGTTCCTCCCTGTTCTAGGAAAGTCCCATCACTACTTATTATTTCCCAAATCGAGCACAACTCACGTGGGCTTAGTAGTTCTGGTAGGACGTGTACTGACGCAGCCATGTCACACGCACCTTTCCTCATCCCGCATGACGTTAAACTATGCTCTCAGGGCTACATATGGATTTATTACCATCCTCATGGGGTACGTAGGAATTCCCGACCACTTTGATTTGGGCCCAACCTAACTTTCACTCTTGGTCCCTTGACCTTCTGGGGATACGTGGTGTGATCTAGACTCCAAGTCCTCATTCACGTCGGGTTTATAGCTACCGCACCACACACTACCTTCCTGGGATCTTCCCTTTCACTCCACATCCCATCGTATGGCGTTAAACTACATGAGTTTATATTTCCTCAACACATGACACTAAACTATAGCTTTACCCTGAACAAGTTCAGGATTCCCCACGATAACATTGGGAGGCGGCAGGTTCTCATTAGAGAAGTCCTGTTTGGAAGTATGTTTGATCCATGATCAGACCGATGTACCCACCTAATGCGTTTCCACTACGGTGGAGTAATTTAAAGAGTTTTGTAATCTAGTCGAACAACCCATCACTCCACTCTCCATGATTTGCGTGACCTTTATTCGGATCCTCTTCCTCCTTCACGTCCTAAAGAACCCCCTAACAGTATGGATGCACAGCCTATGGCTCACCTACTGTCCTGGGCTAACGATCTGGAAGACTAATGGATTACATTTTGAGTTAGGCCCTATGTTTCAAACATGGTCAGCTGTCGGCCCTCATTTATTATCCCCATTTCAGGCTAACGCAATTAGGATACTGTGTTTCGAACACGGTCAACAGTCATTCTTAATTGTCATGCCATCACTACAGTGTTATGAATCTTGGGTATTATGATTCACACCTTCCATTTCTCCCTATGTTCAGATTAATTCTAATTCCCATGGTGTTACCTCGTCCGTGTACAAGAGCACACTGGGAAAATGGTAATTCGATTGTTCTGAGAGCTTTATTCTCCATTCAGGTCTCTCCCCTCTCTTCCTGAGAATCTAGAATGGTTGTTCAGACCCCGGATGCCCAAAACTTGGTTAGTACTCTTATGTTAAGAATAAATAACGTAGCGATCATCCTTTGTTTCTTATATTTGGATCGACCCGTGTGAGCTTAGGGATTGATCAATGGGCATTTTGTGAATATAACAGTTGCGTGTAAAACCAGTACTAATAACAGGACTCATGCATGCTATGGCATCCAAATAATCAAATCATGAAACTATGTTAGAGGGTTTGTGATCTTTAAATCGCCTGAGGGTCTACCCCTCCCATGGACAGATTAACACTGTCAAAAGAAAGCTGCAGCTCTGCCACCCTCCGTCTTGTGGCATCCAGGATTTACTGTCGTCTGTTCAGTTCTCGCTCCTCCTCGGCAGCGATGGGGTGCAATTAATCGGCTTCAATCTGGGCCCACTCTACGTCGGTTCGGATAACGGTCATTTCCTTGGAGGCTCTCCTCATTCCCTCTTCGGCCTCTGCCAGCTAGGCCTTCAACCGTAGTATCATTCCCGATTGTGTGTTAAGGGTGGCTGAGTTCTCGTCCACCCGACTCTATAGTCGTTGGACCTCATCTTAAGTCTCCTAGAGCCTCTTTATGTTCACTACCTTCCTCCACTTCCAGCCCACACCAAGTCCACAGTATTACTCCCGAATATTCTCTGCCATAAGATATCAGACGATCAGGTGGGGACATCGGGCATCCACTCCCCCATCACACAGTTCGCGCAGTTGCGAGCGAAGTCTATCCATCTCATCTAGCCATAGTTTATGGGGGTGTTATTAACAAAGCACATAATCAACTTCCATGATCGGTAGCAGACTATTTTTCTGACCTCTTCATCAGAGGCCATTTCATCCCAGTTAGCATGGTTGGCAGGCTCATATGCGGGGAACACCCTCAGGAACTCTTCAGCAGGGTCCACATTTGGTGTTTGATCGGGCATGGCGGAACCTGGTCTATCTAATCTATCCTCATCATCAGATCCCACCTCAATGATATCAGGCACATCCCTGCTCACGGTCCCACCAGTGATCGGGAGCGCCTCGGTTCGCTCGGTCTAGATATCCTCCTCCACGATCACCGGCATTCCTCTAGGAAGGACGCCACCAGAAGCCTCGACCAACCTCGCTAAGTTGGCCCATGCCATTTGAAGAACTATGTGCACCAAAGAGAGCTTGGACATCAGTTGACATGGTCAGTGGGTGGAATTCAGTAATTTGGTAGAAGAGACTAATAGAGATCGAATTCCTAGTCTCGTTCTTGGGTTGACGCTATTGGGACCCTGAGGCGTGGCCCCCCATATATTACCAGAAGATCTGAAAGCTCCGAAGGGGACATATCAGGAGTCCTGGCCCTACTGGATGTAGAAATTCATGCAGCCATAGGTGTGGATCCCAAAGGCCCCGCATCTGTATCCACTATGGGATGAGAATGGGTTTTGTGAATTAGGCTTTCCTGCACAGTTTAAATGTTAACGGAGGGTCCAAAGCAGTTTAGAAACGGATCCTGGGGAGTGAATTCATGATTTTACCTCGAGAGACTTGGTGGATTATTCAAGCTCTGAGCCTTGGTCTCCAACTTCTCCCTCCTCTAATGGGATCCCTCTATCGGCCTTGTTCCCCCAGGAGGACTCGTCCAATTATTCTGGCAGATGGAAGCGCTCTCTCAGTTCAGCGTCCAACAATTGTGGAGGGACCGTACGATCCAGCAGCACCTTGACACGGTCTGTTATTGGACGCGGAGCACCCCGGGAATGCACAAAGTCCTCCATATCTGCCAAGTATTGCTCCACCTCCACCCAGGACACCACAAAGCTGGCCCTGATATGGCCTACCCCCGACAAGTCCATCCCGAGATGGTTCAGGTGTTGCCATATCTCAGGAGGGCTTAGGAACTGTTTGTTGACTTCCCGGATATCTCAGGCCTCTGGGAAGATAGCATCCTATGGAATGTCTATATGACGCAGCCTCTTCCTTGGAGCCTCGGTGGGTATCCTATAGAATCCCCTCGGTGGCCTCTCTTTTGGGTAACATTGCTCTTCTAGGGACACTGGGTCCATTGCCGCTGCCACCCCCTCAACCGGTGTGGACCTATTCACCACGGCAGCCCCACTACCGCGAGATGTACCTACCACCTTCCGGACCCTGCCTTGAGGTTGGAGAGGTCCACTATTACCGGCCCGGATAGTTGGCTGCTTTAGAATTTCCCCCAGGTAGTCCACCTCCCAACTTTGGGCATACTTTTTGACCAACCCGAAGGTAGCAATGGGTGGAGGCAGCTCATTCCTCATCTTTCCATACTCTTGATTGAACATGATCCACATCTGCCTCATTATTCATGGATTCTCTTCAAGGTTCACCCCTAGGAAAACCTTGGGGATCAGTCGCTGCATGCACCGAAATTGCTGGGAAAATCGGTGTGGGGTGTACGGCTCGTAGAGTGGCTCACAGTCCACCCTCACCACCAGGACTCCACCTCGAAAGGCTAAGAGATAATACTGGTTCTCTTCTATCCCTCATCCATCATCCATGAATGCCCCTGTTGGCAGTGGGAATGGATGGAAGTTGAACTCTTCTACCTTCCAGACTTGATTTAATACCGATGGTACGGTCAGCTTGGCTGGAAATCTCCCCACGGCGTTCAGGATGGATGGGCGAAAGTCCGATCCCAGAGGAGAAATAGGGTTTGGGTATTCATAAACCCCCTTAATGTGCGCCTCTATCCACCCGTACAGAAGGTGTAATGACCCACATATCCTCTGTGGCCTCTTCCCCTCGCTAATGTGCCAGAGCATTTTGTACATCTTGGAAAGCATCGGAATTCCAAGATTCACCTACCCTCCAGTCGCTAGCATGGAGGTCATGATGAAGGTGCTGGGTCACACACCTGTATTTTTGTCCCATACCGACAAGATTCAGCTGCAGATGAGGGCCGCGATGAATGTCGCCAGCCTGACTATCGGCTGCTGCTCGGTATTGATACTAATCCCCCAGATTTTCTACTGGATGTCCTCCAAGAGCCTCCAGTACAAGTTCTCCTTGCCTCGTTGAGCTCCCTTTGGGCAAGTCCGAGGCCTCACCGGAAACTGTCTACCTTTCGGGAAGTTCAAAAACTGCTTGAACCACCATCTGAAGTGGACATCTCTCATCGCTTCCTTGTCCTCTCCTAGCACCAATCTCATCAACGGCATCACCAGTGGTGGCATATGATCTGAATCCTCCCACGCACCCATAGCAGGGAGAAATTCTTCGTACATCACCCCTAGTATTAAGACCCATGAGATCTGATGCACGCCCCATAAACTGATGTCAACCTCCCCTTGATGTAGGTGGAAGGTATTGGTCCCCGATGACCACTAACTCAACAGATCTGGCATCAGCTGCTTCGGCTGGTATATGTGGAATTGGGAGGCCCAGGATGCCTCATATAGACCGACTCTCCTCAGCTCTGCCCCGAACTCTTCACAAGAGGCGCTTACCCTGTAGGCCCAGGCCCAGTCGTCTGTGAAGTTGCCTCCTTGGTGCAGGTCCCACTCATCAGACCATCCCTTCTTTGGGTTCCTCAGCGCCGCCTTTAGGATTTTTTGGTATAGATGAGGGGAAGTCTCTGGTTTCAATGCTTTACTGTCAATGTCGTTCAAATGATTGTATAAAAAATCAGTGGTAACGGGCGTAAAGTTCTCATGAGAGTGGTCGTTAGCTGTCCTGAACCACTGGCGTTGGCACGGCGTGCTCCTGAACATGTAAGTTGGCTCGTCCCTAATTGCTTCAGTGATGAAGACGCCATCCCTCAGTTCAAATCCATACAAAGGCAGCCTCTTGCACAGCGAGTAGTCCCTTTGGCTTTCAGACAATAGTTGCACCAGTGAATCATGGTTGGATTGGCTCTGTACCAACTCCCCTAGACCTAATTTGTTTTCCATCTCTTCCCTTCAGGCAGTGTCCGCAAGGACCCCCCTGACGACCTCTTTGTGAGCCATCATGTCCTTAAAATTTAGATAAATTTTGGACTGGATTGCGAAGCTCGATCGCAAAGCTCGACTGCGGAGATCGATCACGGAGCTTGATCCGGACAGCGAAATCACAGATCCTTGCACTGAACCTCAGATGCAAGTCGTGTAGCACACTAACGCAAAGTTAAAGATTCATTGTGCACCACAAAGCAAAAGGCCCAATTCGCGGAGAGCGATCATGGAGTACGCGGAGCTTCGCGAATCAAGAGTACCAAAAGTTGAAATCGCGGTGGAGATAAAAGGGAAAAAGAGAATTCATCCCCACTATTTATAGGTGATGACCCCAGGTGCTTCACGGCGCGTCCAGCCACAGCGGACTTCGTGGTGCGCCTGACCAGCGCATCACCGCTCCGCTTCGTTGGCCTCCTTCACGAGCCTCCTTCACGTGGCCACCTCGCGGGGACCAAGGAATTTTGGCAATGGACCCTCAAACTTGGATTCTCGTTTTCTCCTTGAATCCTAGTCTAAGGGGGGCATTTTTTGAAGCCAAAAATTGGAGGTGAACAGAATATCCTGAAAGCATTAGGGACTGCCTCGCAAAGCTGGATCGTGAAGCCCCTGGAGCTCGGTGGTCGGCACCAGATATCCCCTTCGCGGCCCTCTATGAAGCAAGGAGGCGGGATGGCTTCGCAAACCCCTTTGACATTTGAGACCCACCGAGAAGCAAGGAGGCGGGGCGGCTCCGCAAACCCCTTTGACGTTCGCGACCCGCTGCAAAGTAAGGAGGTGGGACGGCTCCACGAACCCCTTTGACATTCGCGACCCGCCGTGAAGCAAGGAGGCTGAATGGCTCCGCGAACCCTTTTGACGTTCACGACCCATCGCGAAGCAATGAGGAGGGACGGCTCCGTGAACCCCTTTGACATTCACGACCCGCCGCAAAGCAAGGAGGCAGGACGGCTCTGCGGACCCCTTTGATGGTCATAACCAGCCACGAATCGAGGAGGTGGGACGGCTCCATGAACCCCTTTGAAGTTCGTGACCTACCGTGAATCAAGGAGGTAGAACGGCTCTGCAAACCCCTTTAATGTTTTCGACCCACTGTGAGGCATGTTTCGGCTTCACGCTGAGCGAACCCTGCTTTGTGGTGCCTCTTGCCTATAAATATCGGGCTCCCCTCAATCCCAATGGACGGAATCTCCGGCCTTTCACCTTCCTAGCTCTCAAATCGTGAAGCACTTCCTGTTCTGCGAACCATGAGCTACTCAAGGTACTTTTTCTCCACAAAGTACCTCCCCCTTGGCCTTAATTGAGCCCCTCTTCCGAGAGGGATGCCTTTCACGAAACCTACAGGTCTTCATGGAGGAAGGATATCCCCAAGGGGACTCAGGTCTTTGCGGAGCACTTACGCTTCGCGAAGCACCCTCCATGCGCATGTAACCCAAGTGCCAAGGCTGGGTCACTATTCATCGCGAAGCACATTGCTTCACAATGCTATGATTTGCAAGGCACCCTTACTTCACGAGGCATTGCTACGCAAATTCCTTTACACTTCGTGAAGCTCCTCCCATATGAACCTATGCCCTATCCCTAGCCTAGGAGACTGCACTTCGCGAAGCACATCCCTTCACGGAGTCCCTCCACTTCATGGGGCACTAGATCTTCACAAAGATTCTACCTGTGAACCCCTTTGCTCTGCAAATCCTTTTCCCATGCGGCCCTTCAGGTTTTCACGAAGCAATTTCAAAGTCCCATGGATGATACTTCCCATTTCATTTCTTCACCTAATGCTTCTTCGCATAGGTATGCTAACGGATATTGCTTCTTCACGTAGCCACGCTAACGTGTACCCCCCAATGGTTTGCTCTATAACACCCCCTAACCACGGTGTTGCATGTACCTTCTCTTCACCAAGGTGTAGAGGGTACCAGTTATGTAAGTCCTAGGGGTGCGGAGTGAACCCTCACTCGTCCGAACTGCAAGACGTTAAATTGCCAAGCGCCATCATCCTCAGCACATGACGTTAAACTGTGACCTCTCCCCATTCCTTGCACGTGGGGCACCTCGTATCAGACATTCTATATGCCCATCAGTCTCCACGGGAGTAAGATTATTCCTCTAATTGAATGATATCCTCTCCATCAGAGTGGCGTCAATCCACGGGGAAAGGGTGACCACCTTGGTGTGATCCCATAGCTTTTATTACAGGAGGAAGCATCCCTACCCCTCCTTTATTTGGTGCCAAATCCCTCACCCGCTGGGCTTTGCCACCATTCGGGCCTCCACCCTAGAGCAATTACCAATCTCCATCTCCCTGGGCCGCTAACCACGCGTAAGCCCCTATTTTCTTTTTGGGTCACTAACCACGTGTAAGCACCACTCTACTTCCCACAGGTGCACCTTTCACGACGTGATCGTCAGGTCTCTACTGTCTCTTGTTTCTCACACTGAGCATGAATCACATGGGATTAGAGTAAGCATCGGTCATGACATACTCTTTGGGAATCCTAGAGTGTAAGCCCCACACACCCATCCTGAACTACGAGGAATTTGATCCTTGACAAGGCAGGGTACATAGGAAGCCTCCATGAGGTTCAATCCCACCACCCAGTCATTCCGACCATTTTCATGTCGGTTCACCAACACCTCGGGTAGCCTAGAGTGTAAGCCCCAAACACCATCCTGAACTACGAGGACTTTGATCCTTGTCAAGGAAAGGTACGTAGGAAGCCTCCCTGAGGTTAAAGCCCAACTATTTTCTCCTGAACTAAGAGGATTTTGATCCTTGCCAAGGCAGGGTATGTAGGAAGCCTCCACAAGGTTCAAGCCCACCACCCGGTCATTCCAAACATCTTCACGTCAGTTCACCAACACCTTGGGCAGCCTAGAGTGTAATCCCCACACACCACACCCATCCTAAACTATGATTACTTTGATACTTTCCAAGGTAGGGTACGTAGGAAGCCTCCACGTGGTTCAATCCCACCACTCAGTCATTCCTACCATCTTCACGTCGGTTCACCAACACCTCGGGCGGCCTAGAGTGTAAGCCCCAAACACCATCCTAAACTATGAGGACTTTGATCCTTTCCAAGGAAAGGTATGTAGGAAACCTCCACGAGGTTCAATACCACCACCCGGTCGTTCCGACTATCTTCATGTCGGTTCTCCCAAACCCTTCCAAATTACGCGGACATTGATCCTTGTCAAGGAAAGGTATGTAGGAAGCCTCCCTGAGGTTCAAGCCCAAAAATCAGTCATTCAAACCCCATTCGCGTCAGTTCACTGACCCCCATCCCACAGTAACTATGTAGGTTTGATCCTTGTCTCTTAGAGAAGGTACGTAGGAAGCCTCCCTGAGGTTTGACCCTGTCCAGCGGTAAGCCATTGTGACCCCATCCAATGGTAAGCCGTTGAAACCCCTGATCGGCAGTAAGCCATTATCAGATGAACTAAGTGGACTTTGATTCCCTACCATGGGGATACGTAGGAAGCCTCTTCAAGGATCAAGCCCAAAATCATCGTCATCCTCATGGCGGTTCCATCCCATTCACTATCCACTTCACTCAACACTCCCCCATCCATCCTGATTCTTACCCGGGCCGCCACATCCTAGTGGGATCATGCCACCCCATTCCCCATTCCCCTTAACAATAATCAGGAAGCTAACCGCACGTTAGCCCCAACATCAGTGTTCCCTCTAGAGATTGAACCCATCTGATCCACTCTAATCAGTGTTATGATCAGTCTGATCTATCTCCACTAGACATTAAACTTGTGGCATACCCTGTGTTAAACATGGGAAGCTAAGGAAAACCTCAAAGACATGCTTATGGCATATAATTCCTCTCATTTGACATGGGATGCCTCGGGCTTCCACGCCCTCGAGAAACCTTATAATAAGGGGAATAAACCCAGACACGCCAGTGTTCTAGCGTCCAGACATGCCAGTGATATCCAACATGACTACTCCCCTGACTGAAGGTTGCTTCCCTGACTGGACCCTTTGGAATGTCCCAAAAGAATCAGTGTAATTAACTGGTGTCTATGAAGATATGGCACTAGTAAGAGTTTCACAAACAATGTCTTAAGTCTATAAGGGTGACCTGGACTAGGTGACGAGTTCTGAGGAGGAATCCATGGAAGGAAGAACCGACATCCCATCATCCTGTTTTGATCAAGGAGCAGACATCCCTGAACAAGGAACATATGTCGCCCGCCTTTGGAAAGCGGGGATGCGGGGTAACAAACAGCATCGTTATCCCCCCCCCCAAACGAGACAGACGCGTGTACCACGGTGAAATCATCGAAAACACCAGGTTATGAAGAATGGTGTTAAATGAATTATTTATAGAAAGATTTCATGTGAGAATAATTTTATGGGAGATGATATATATTTTTATGAACCAAATGTTTATGTATCCAAGTTTCTATGTAAGAGTATGTCCTAATTCTTTAAAACTCTAAACCTAAAAGGTACTTGGGGATGTAAGTGATCCAATATTTCCATTTGATGTTTTATGTTTTGGATGGATAAAATTTTATTTTTTTATCAATATAAAATCTAAAAATATAAAATTAGTATTTTTAGCACTGAATCTATAAGTTTAGGTTCGAGGTTGTTATGTTATGACATGAGGTGACTGGATAAAAGTTCAATAACTAAAAATACATATTATTTAATTATCCTTCCCTTATTGTGAGTATAAGAAGTGGGAATCCATTTAGTAGGACATAGTAGGTGGATTTTAGGTGATTGATATGTTTTTTGTGTTCTTACTAACTTGACTTGTGATACAGCCTCTGTTAGATAGATGTTGGTGGAGACAGGATATGGTGGTGGAGCATATTTACACCCACCCTACATAGAGGGTTAGAATGAGATGATAATTATAGTACTTATTACCCACTGATCTGTGTGGATAATGGATATGACTTATGCATGTGTCTACTTTTACTCATCCACTGCTTTGGGATGATATAGATTAGACATTCCTAGGAGATAGTTGGAGAAAAGTATTTCCTCAAACATCTCTGTTGTAGGGTATATGGAGATGAGTAATTAATATAATATCCTAGATGTGAAACATAATGGATGGGGTGTGTTAATATGGGTAATTCATCTAGAAACCTTGATACAAGAACATGATAAGAAATAATTTACCTGAATGACAATGCTCTTCCCCACCCACAGCCCTGGGGTCGAGGTAAATTATGATACAGCTGATATTATATCCACCTCCACCCAATGATCAAGGATTGGGAGTATATGATATATATATATATAGACCTATAAATTTTTAATTCATCCAGTAACCCAATATATATCCTTATCCTTGGGGATGTGGATTTCCTTTGGCATTTAGACATGTGTACACTACTAACTGTGGAGATATGTATTACCCCTAACTGGAGATGTGCATTTCCTTCAGCACTTCAGAGATATATGGAGATGTGTATTTACTCTAGTTATTTTGAGATAATCATAGACCTATATTTCCTATGGCATCTTGAAACTATTGCATATAAGGTGAATTACCGAGTGAGAACTTATGATGGGTCGTAAGATATGATTTTTGTTTTTATATTATGAAACATTGTTATTTGTTGAGCATGATCATAGTGAGTTATGGGTTTATTGATTAGGATGTGTCAAGACTATACCTATTTATGACATTTAATGATGTGAAATTTTCTAAAATATGTTTATCTTTGATGAATTTATACATTAGATGTTTATAAGGTTGGATCACTACTTGGGGAGACCATATTAAGTATTTTTATACTCACCCCTGCGTGTGCACTTGTGTATTTTTTTCCTTATGTCCATGTAATTCCTTAAGTGCATATGATATATGGTTATGGAGTCAAGATATGGGAAACTGGTATAGATGGATGTAGTGAAAAGATCTCATTATGACATCATCCATCATTTCATCAATGGTTGGTATTATATATGTTTGGGATGGATGAGTTATATCTAGGGCTTCTTTTGTATCAGTTAACATTGTATCCTAGATATTTTGTTATGTATATGCATCAGTTATACTTTCTATTTTGTTTTACATGCCTATTATGGTGGATGTTGATGTATGATATCAAATGATAGGTTTACTAGAGGTAATATCTCTCATGATTGTGTAGATACCTCAAAACTGATCACTAGCTTCCATCCTAGTGGAGGTGGGATTGAGGAGTTCAGTTACTGGTAAGCTAGTACATGACATAATTACATTGTTATTTATTATTAATTCATATATTAATTAATATTAATTATATTGTTAACTATTATTAGTTAAATTATAAATTACAACATTATTATCAACTATCACTAAATACTTTTAATTACTTCACTATTACTAATAATTAATAAGGTGATATTATTATTAATAAAAAACAAAAAAAATAAAGGTATATTATATCCAATACTATGGAACATGATACAAGAAAATATAGGAAATAAATATTCAGATATGGGGACTTGAGTAAACATTTTAAAAAATTAATATGGGTTGTGTGAATAGGTTTACAAAATTTGTTTTAGTAAATAAAATTTACCCTAATTCATAGAAATAATTAATTTTTTCATAAATTTGAAATAAAAAACTAGACCAACAGGTTACCTAGATAGAACCACACATTGGTATGGGTCTTATAAATTTATAGTCAGCCTGTGTAGATCATATTTAGATGCATATGTGCAAGTGAAATTCTAGGTTTTTCCTAGGTTTTGGTGATTCCTAGGGTTTCCTAGGCATGTAAGTGATAATATGGTGATGTTATGATCATGATTATTGATCTTTATCTCTACCTCAATGGTTATTATCTTAGTGTGAGAGTTTGATCCTAGGTTTTCTTCAGGTTTGGTGATTCTTAGGGTTTTCTAGGAGTGGCGGTACAATGCTGGTGACGTTGCAATCATGCTTGTTAATGATGGTCCTTCCATCTATGATGCTTACCTGATCTTCTTCTTGACACTTGGAGAGATAGAGAGTTATCTAATGAATCAATAAAAAACTTATCCTTGAAAGATAAGGATAAATCTATTATTATTTCTAAGAACGATGATGATGTTTTCCCGGTGCATCAAGTGTCTCTTCTCATTGTTCATAAATTCATCTCTAGTTGTCCATTCATCTTGGGTGCACTGAAAAGTAAACTACAAACCATATGGTGATTAGAAGATGGTGTGGCCATAAGAGAAATTGGTTCTGGATTTTTGATTTCTGAATTTTTCAATGAGAAGGATAAACAAAAATTTCTCTATGGGAGACCTGGTCATTCGATAACCACCTCATTCTGGTGGGGGATTTAAGAAATTGTGGGGACATCCTAAATACCTCTTTTTCCAAATCTCGTTTTTCGGTGTGACTTAAAGGAATTCCTTTTTTGGAAGATAAAAATGAATTATGCAGGAAATTGGAGACCATATCAGATAATTTGTGGAATGGTATCGATTAGATACTATCCATTTGGGGTTGTCCATGTGGATCAGGGTTTTGGTGGGTGTTAAAACAAATAAAATATTATTAATCTGATGGATCATTTTCAATATTTTCAATGAATTTAACTTCATGACCAATAAAATCTTTCCATTTAGATATTGACTACAGAAAACCCAGAACCCAAAGAGGATATTTCAGGTTAAATTTATAATTAATTTATTTATATCTGAAGAAATGATTTAACTTATCTTAGGATACTTTCTTATATTTAGATGTTGATCATCCAAAAACCCTTTTCTATATTACCTTTGTTGTTCCATAAGGATCCAAGTGTATGATCCCTATAGTGGTGATCTACACATTCTCCTTTGATCTCTAAGCAATTCTAATTGATTTTCGGGTGATAGCACGGTGAATCAATTATCTTACATCATTCATGTTTACCAATCATCGTTAAATCTTGAAGGAATCTCTCTTGGGTTTCTGGTTCTTGAGAGGGAGAGAGAAAAATGAATTTAAGAGAGAGATCTATTATGTGTAATGGTTCTTTGTTTCTTGATTTTCATTTAACCCTACACAATAGACATAAAAATTAATTTATATTTCTAGGGTTTATGTTAAAATATTATTTTATTTCATGGCATCCCTTAAATAATATAATAATCATTATTAAATCCCCAATCCAAAAATAATAATAATAATAGAATCATTTTATGGTATGCATACTAAATTTCGTAAAAATATATATTATTTAACCAGGTTGTAAATTAATATTTTTCATCAGACACAACCATGGTATATTCAAACTCCTCTAGAGTTTATTGAACATCCAAATAAATATTTAGATTAAATATTTTATTCATCAATAAATTTTTTTGAATGATAAACCGTGAATAAAATTATTCCTTGGTCTTGAGAATAATATTTATTCCATTAATTAAATTTAAATATAATTTAATCGAGATCAATAGAAACACTTAATGTGTAACCCTATAGGATTATTTATCATTAGAATTAGACGAGCTTGTCTAAAGTCCAAGATTACTATCTAGTGATGGTTCAAGGAACCCAAGAAATAGAACTTAATGTAACAACGTCAACAACCACATATGAATGATTTCTATGTAATATATTCCATTTTTTTACAATATATCATTAAGCGGGTTTCACATCCATGTCACCAAACTATATACCCGATATGTATTTATTTGACTATCTAAAATAAACACATCATTGCACTGTGGCCATGAAATTTAATGTGATGGTTCTATTATAATCAAAGGGAGGAGATATCAACTTTTATAAAGATGGAAGTGAAAAATCCTTCCTCAACTTATCCATTAATAACATGTCATTTGTGATGCACCCAAAAAACCCTATTTCCTTCCAAAATATGGCATGAAAATTTTCATCAGTAAATCTAAGTGTGTGAGTCATGAAATGAATTGATGATAATCTTATATTCTAAGTACCATTACACATTCTCACTGATAGTAATTTCTAATATCACCAAAACATGTAGAATTCTTACTGGAGGGTCTTTTCTCATAATTTTCCATCTTGGAGATTACCAAGTGCAAACTTCATGAGAAGAATCCTAATATACTTATGAGTAATCACACTTAACAAACACTTTCTATGTGTCCCATTATATAATTTTATTCCACCGTATAACTATATTTAAGAATATCATTATGGAATTTCAAGGTTTTCATCATAGAGGGGAACTATTATGACCATATTGATGTGACAGATACTCTAGAAAATTATTACATTAAAGTAATGTAGAACAATAAACAATATGTAATAAGATGTTTTATTAATTTTCAAATCATTGAATATACATGTAATCTAAGTACAAATTGTTGGTCCTAGGACACCAACTTCAAAAAATCCCACTTGGACAAGAGACAATTAACTACAACTTTCACTCTACTAGACCTCATATGATAATCATGTTCTTGATGATTCAATGCTTTAGTAAATGGGTCCTCCATGTTTTATTCCATGGAAATAAGGCTCACTAAAACCTCACCTCTCTAATAAAAATCCCACAAGAGATGATACTTCAGAAGTATATGATTATTCTATTGATGTGACATTGGCTCCTTAGAAAGGGCCACCATTGTAGTATTATCATAATAGTGTGATTGGATCTTTAATTTTAGGTACCACATAAACCTATTATACAAAAGTTATATATCCATATTTCTTCTTAACAACCTCATAAGCCACAATATAATTAGAATCTAATATAGAGTCTGCAATTATAGTCTGTTTTGAGCTCTTCCAGCTCACAACACCTCCATTCAAAGTGAAGATGTATCTCGTTTGTGATTTCATATAGTCTTGATATATTTGGAAACTAGTATTTTCATATCCTTTGATGGCTAGTTATTCATTTCCTTTATAGAATGGGAACATATACTTAATACACCTCAAGTACTTGAGGATATCCTTGACTTCCATCTAATGTCGGTCACCTGGGTATGCTTGATATCTTCATACCACACTTAATACATAATAGACATCTATAATAGTACATAGTAAAGCATACATAACTGAATCAATAACTAATGTGTATGGAATCATTGACATTCTTTGTCATTCCTTATGTTTCTAAGGACACGCTTTCCTAGAAAGATGAATGTCATGTGACACTAACAACAATCTCATCATGAATTGTTCCATACTAAACCTCTTTAGTATTTGTCAATATATGTACTTTGACTTAGGATGAGAAGCCTCTTGGATCTATCATGGTCGATCTTGATCCCAAGAATATATACTTTCTTTCCTAAGTCCTTCATAGAGAATTGTTTATTCAATCGAGTCTTAACAGACTAAAATAATTATATCTCATTTCTAATAATTAATATTTCATCAACATATGAATGCACTACCACTAAACCACTTATATACAAAAGTCTTACATTCATTCTTTATGAAACCAAATTCTATTATGGCTTCATCAAATTGAATGTTCCATGACCTAGATGATTTCTTTAATCTATAAATTATTTTTTTTAAATTTTTATATCTTATTGGCATCCTTTGGAGTCACAAACCCTTCAAGTAGTGTCATATAGAAATCTTCATGAAGGTTTCCATTAAATTAATTATGTTTTGACATATATTTTCCAAATCTCATAATCATGGAAGGCCATAATGGAAATTATAATTCTGATAGATTTCAGTATTGAAACTGTTGAAAAGGTTTCATCATAGTAAATTCCTTTAAACTTTTTACACCCATTTGAAACTAGTCATTCTATATAGGTACTGAATTTTCCTTCGATGTCCAGCTTCTTCTTGAATACCCATTTACAACCAACAGGCTTTACATTCACTATAGGATCTACCAAAATCCATACTTGGTTTTGGTACATGGAATCTATTTCATAATTCATAGATTCTTTCCCCTTGGAAACTTATATTACACTTAATACTTCCTTATAGCTTAGAGGATCATTATTAAAAATTAATAATGATTCAACTTCCTCAGTGACTAAAAACCCATATTGTTCTGGTTCTCTAACCTCTATTGTACTCCTACACAATATGTGTGTCTCTAAAACAACTTCTTCTTCCATGGGGATTTGTGGAATGTGTTCCTATGCCAACTCTTGTATACCTCAATCCTCAACTTCTTCAAATTCTATCTCAATCCTACTATCTCTTTTAGATAATTTATCCCTCTTAAGGAATATGGAATGTCTTTCCACTATTACCTTTTGGTCTGAGGGGTTGTATAGGTAATAACCCCTTGTTCCTTTGGGGTATCCTATAAAGGCACACTTTGTGCCTAGGGATGCAAGTTTGTTACCTGAATAGGACTTGACAATTTTTTTTCAACCCCACACATGTAATAATGACAACATGGGTTTCTTTCAATTAAAAAATTGGTATGGTATACTATATTCTTTATGAGTTGAAACTTTGTTTATTATTTTTATTATTTTTTATAATGTGTATCCCCAAAAGTATAATGTAAGAATCTCATGAATCTTCATTAATATCACCATTCCCAACAAGGTGTGGTTCCTCATTTCACTTAGACCTTTCCACTAATGTGTATAAGGAGGAGTGTGTTGATATAAAATCCCAAAATCTTATAAATAATCAATAAAGTATTAATTAAGATATTCTTCACCACAGTCTGAGTGCATTTTCTTAATCTTATTAACAATATAGTTATAAAATTCATTCTTATATTCCTTGAATCACTCAAAATAATCTGACTTATACTTCATCAAGTAGATATATCCATATCTACTAAAATCATCATTAAAGGTTATAAAGTATGAGTACCCACCCCTTGCTTCAATAGGAAATGGTCCACACACATCATTATAGACTAATTCAAAAATTTATTTTTCCCTTTCACCTTTTCCACTAAATGGGGCTTTGGTCCTTTTTCCTTATAATCATGTGTGACATACACCAAGTGGTTTTAGTTCAAAAGAATCTAAATTCTCATCTTTGAGTAATTTAGTCAAACATTTTTCATTTACATGACCTAGATAGTGATTCCAAATTTGGGTTTGTTATGAGTCATGTGAATTATTTTCATTATTGAATGTCATTACTTGGTTTTTATAATCCAACACATAAAGACTTTTATTTAAATGTGTCTTACCATAAAAAATGTAATCTTTATAAAATTAGCAACATTTTTTTTGAACTTGAAAATAAAATCATCTGTATCAATTATAAATAAATAAATAATGTTTTTGATAATAGATGACACAAAATAACAATCCTTACAAACCAATATAATTCTTGTTGGAAACGTGAGGTGGTAGTCCTTGATAGACACAATAGCAGTTTTAGCTCTATTAGCTGCTATAAGTCTACCTCCCCTCGGTTAATTATTCTTGTAACACCCTAAGATTTTGAAAATAAATTTAATATTGAATTCATTAAACTATAAGTCTCTAAAAAAAACCACTTTTTTATAATCTAACCAGTAAACATAATTTTTTCACCTTTGTGATTTGAATTTCGAAAAACTGATATGCACGGTTGCATTTAGTAAGATATTTAGAGTCTGATAACACAAACTTGATTTTTGGTGAATAGTAACATAACCTTATGAATAGTAATATGAATAGTAATATAAATAGTAATATGAAACTTATTAATGGTGAATCATATTATTATTTTATTGTCTTAAGGTTATGATCTTGATTAATTTTTCAATGTGATATAAAACGAATTGTAGTTTTAAAATTGTTATTTTTCAAATAAATTATTATTTTATTTAAAAAATAAATTAATAAAATTTATAAAATTATTTTCAAAAAATGGAGTTCATTTTTTAATTCTACACATCAAAAAAATTAGGGTGAATTTTTGGGATTTTTCTGAAATACTTGAATTTTGGTGAATAATGAAATTCGATAATTTACAAAATATGTTAAATAAGTGAACTTATGCATCATGCTTGAGTAATGGGTGATTTAAATGACCATTGGTTAAAAATCACATGCACTTATTACTATTTCTGGTCACAAGAATCAATACTATTGGTTGTCTTTGGCAAAATAATAAAATAATGAGTAAAATAATAGGGAAAACCCTCCTCTTCTCTACTATAAACCCCCCACTCTATCTTCTATTCATTCCTCTAAGCCTTGATGATCCTAAAAGTTATATAAAAATACTCTTACCTAGTCACTCCCCATGTTCATGAGCTCTTTCTCTTTCCAAAATACCAAAACCCCTTCCCTTAAGGAGGTTCTCAAGGAGGTTATTTCAAGAGGTAAAACATCTTTTTTTCATTTAATTTCATTTCAGTTTATCTTATTTTGTTATTCTCTCATAACCTAATTTATAAAATTTATCCTTATAAATATATTATAATCTATATACTATAATTATTTCATTTTAATGTAATAACCATTATCAATCTTCTTACTCTCTCTCTCTCTCTTATAAATGAAATCATCGTTTGTGAGGTTCCAATTTACAACCTTCATAGATAACGAAGTTTTGTTATTAAATTTCTCCTTAATTACTGGTCATGAAACCATTTTGATGGTTTAACCAGAATATAAAATATTTATTATAACCTACTTAATATTCAGGAACTATTATATGTACATAGTATTAATTTATATGACAAAACTAGTTCATAATAATCTAAATACTACCAAATAATCTAAGTGATTTTCATTAATATTTAATCCAATGATTCATCCTCATACCATGTAAAAAATGATATATATAACCATTAACACTTATTTATGTTCATAAATAATATATAATTTCAATTTTGGAGAATTAAATCCTTTCCACATGAACATCCATACTCATATACAAATATATCGATCATGAAAACCAAGGAAACGAACACTCCAGAAATGACAGAATTCAATCTTATAACTTATCAATAAGGACATAATTAACTTAATAAAATTATGATAAACTAACTAAATGTCTAAAATATTCTTAATTAAATTATTAATAAGTCTAATTTCATATTTCATGACCTTAACTTCAAGAGCAGAACACATTCAGACTTAAGGTGAGGGTTTTCTACCTGAACCTCCATTTTCATTCGGGTTACTTTTATTATCTACTAACCTCATTTAAATTATTATTAATTCATATTAAATCCTCATAATTTCTATTTTTATTTTATATATATGTGTGTTCCAACCAGAATCATACCTTCATTTATGGGTAGTTATATGTTTTAAAAGGACCTTTCAAAAATCCTTCCTGATAAACAATCGTGTTTCAAGGGAATTCCTAAAATTCTTACCTATTTTCAAGGTCACTCTACAATTTGTTTTTTGAAAACATTATATTTATAAAATCACTAATTTTATTATGAAAATAATATCTTACTTAACATCTAGTTTTATAGAAATATTTTTCCAAGATAACTCTTCTTTTCAAAGTAAAAGAGTATTTATCTCAAGAATTACTCAAAGATTTTATAAGAGTATCTTCATCTATTTCAAAATTCTTATTGATTATTATGTATTATTGGTATTAATATTTTATGGTGTCGTATACCATATTTAATTTAATTTTTTATGATTATTTTGGTTGTGGATGTGCTATCTTAAAACCATTCACCAATTTACTCTGAATGGTTAGTGTTTATGCATAATGTTTGGGGAAAGTTATTTACATTTCATATATTAGTTTCAATATGAATGTATATGTTGTTTATGTTTATCCAAGTTCATATTAGGAATGCATTGGATGTAGTAAGTGTTTGGTGGGGCCCTCTATAGCCCCTCAGTGCATCGGTAGGTCTCATGAGACAAACTATGGTCTTGGCACAAGGCCTTGACAAAATGATTATTTATAGTCTTAGCACGATGCCTTGATGGTATGGTTATGATGTCCTGCATTATGAATTCCCTAATTATGAAAATAGTATTGATGGTTCATGTGGTTATTTGACTAGTAGAATTCCCATGATTATGTTTCACTATGGAATTATTTATTTAGGTCTTATTCCTGCGATAATATGTTCAAGTTTTTTGTTAAAGGCATTGTTTTTAGTTATTCAACATGCCTAATGTTTATGTTGATGATATATTCCAATGTATTTATTACCCTTACTAAGCCATTGATATCAACCCTTTCTTATGTTTCATTCTATCAGGACATGAATATTTTTATTATGAATGACATGCAGAAATAACCTAGGAGTTATGGATGTTGTCGAAGGAATTTCTATATTGTTTTTTGTTTCAAGTTGTAATGTTGAACTTATGAATGTATCTTGTTTCCAATGATACTAAAATAATCAGTAATTCAGGATTCATATTCCTTGTTTATATTCTAATGTAATTAAATAAGGCACTGGCTCCGGGTAACCAGGTTCGGATCCTTACATTTGGTATCAGAGGGCACTAGTCTCCCAAAGTTTCTCATCATATAAAGATATAGTCTCAAGTGATATCATGATGGAAAAAATTTTCTAAGTCTTATGACTTTAAAGGAAAACAAGATAATAATAGGCCTTCCAAAAACTCTAGAAAATGAAATAAGGAAATGGGGAAGAAGGTAAGAGTTGACCTTCCATCCTGCAGTAATTGTGGTAAGAAACACCCTGGCACTTGCCTAAAGGGAATGGGAGTCTCTTGCAAGTGCAGAGAAAAATTCCACCTATCTCAGGATTGTAAGGGGAAGAAAGAAGCTACCAATGTTAAATTATACAATTTCAGGTATATGGGACATTATGCACATTAATTTCCTAAGCATAAGGGAAACATTCCCCAAAGAATTTCAAGGGATCAATGCCAAGATTATGTGGTCAAAACTGTGGAGGTTGAAATTCCTAACGATGTGGTGGTAGGTACTTTAATTGTTTACTCAAACTTAGCCAATGATTTATTTGATTCTAGATCATTGCATTCTTTCATATCTTCCCAGTTTTCTAAGAAAATTAGATATTTCTAATTTGATTTAATAAGGGAGTTGTCAGTCAAAACTCCTAAGGGAAGTATCATTCCAACAAAGTTTTGTCAGGCAGTCCCCATTATGGAATATAAAAATGATTTATCTACTGATTTTATTTCCATAACCATGATTTACTTTGATATAATCCTTAGTATGGATTGGATTTCGAACCATGATGTGAAAATTTATTGCAAGAAGAAGGAGGTTACAATTTTTGAGGATGATGTGGAATACATTATCTTTAGGGAAAAAATATCACCATCTGATTCTTATCTAGATCCACCCCTAGTAGCTCTATTAAATTCAATTATTGGGGAGGAAGGGAATAAAATAACTATGGGTGAGGAAAAAAAATTTCAAATAGAGGACATACTTACTGTGAAATAATATGTTGATGTCTTTTCAGAGGATTTACCTGGACATCCTCCAGAGTGGAAAATTGAGTTTTGCATTGACTTAATTCATGATTCAAGGCCCATATCAAATACCCCTTATATAATGGCCACTGTGGAATTATTGGAACTTAATAAACAACTAGAGTAATTGAGTGATAAAGTATTTATTCTCCCTAGTGTTTCTCCATGTGGAGCCTCTGTTCTTTTCATTAAGAAGAAATATGGATCTATGAGGTTGTGCATTGACTATAGGGAGATCAATTCTATAACAATAAAAAACAAGTATCCATTACCTTGCATTGATGATTTATTTGATCAACTTCATGGAGCTCAATATTTTTCAAAGATTTAACTTCAATATGGATATCATCATTTGCTTGTGAGGAAAGAAGAAATTCCAAAAACAACATTTCGAACCAGGTATGGGCATTATGAGTTTAGAATAATGCCTTTTGGACTGACTAATGTACCTTCTATTTTCATGGATCTAATTAATATTGTTTTCAAGGAATATCTTGATGACTTTGTGGTGGTCTTTATTGATGATAACTTAGTATAATCCAAAATCTATAAAGATCATGAAATTCACTTGCACACTATTCTGAATACTCTTAGAAGAAATGAATTATATGGGAAGTTTAGCAAGTGTGAATTTTGGCTTCAATCAGTTTCCTTTATTGGTCACATTGTCTCTAAGGATGGAATATTTATTAATCCTGTGAAGATAAAGTTTGTTCAAGAATGGCCTACTCTAATGAACATAACTGAGGTACGTAGTTTTATTGGTTTAGAAGGTTATTATCGGTGTTTCATTCATAACTTCACCTGATTAACCAACCCAATGACCAAGCTTACACATAAAGAGGTTAAGTTCATATGGACAAAATAATGTGAGGACAATTTCGAAGAATTGAATAGAAGATTAGTGAATGCTCTGATCCTAACTCGGCCATCGAGGAATGATGGGTTTGTGATCTATAGTGATGCATCAAAGAAAGGACTTGGTTGTGTCCTTATGCAGAATGATAGAGTTATTGTCTATGCATCAAGGTAGTTAAAAATTTATGAACAAAACTATCATACTCATGATCTTGAGTTAGCAGCGGTAATCTTTGCTCTGAAGATATGGATACATGGTGTCTATGGAAAAAAATGTGAGATATATATAGATCATAAGAGTCTAAAATATATCTTCTCACAAAAATAACTCAACATGAGGCAAAGGTGATGGATCGAACTACTCAAGGATTATGATTGTTCTATACACTACCTCCTAGGAAAGGCAAACAAGGTAGTTGATGCATTGAGCAGGAAGGGTCATGGAGTTCTCAACAAAATAAGGATTGATAAGGATTCTTTGTACAAGGATCTAGTGAGGATGGATATGGGAATTATCAAAGAAGGTGAAACATCACTACTTTTTCAAATGGTTGCCCAACTGTCTTTATTGGAAAGAATTAAAGCTTCACAGTATGATGACGAGAATCTTAAAAATAAAATTAATGTTGTGAAAATGGGAAGTTGTATAACTTTATGTGTGAAGATGGATTTATGAAATTTAGGAAGAGGTTATGTGTTATCTCTCTACCCGAGCTAAAAAGGGAGTTATTAGATGATGCTCATAACTCAAATTTCTCTATACACCCTAGTAGCACTAAAATGTATAGTGATTTGAAAAAACATTTCTGGTGGGATAACATGAAGAGGAAAATTGCTGATTATGTATCAAGATGTTTAGTCTGTCAACAAGTGAAGGTTGAACGACAACATCCTAGAGTAGTCATGCAACCTCTACTTATTACTACATGGAAATGGGATTACATCGCCAAGGATTTTGTCATTGGATTACCCAAAAGTCCAAGAAATAATGATGAAAAATGGGTAATTGTGGATCAACTTTAAAAATCTACACATTTCCTTGCTATAAGGGAGGATTTTCCACTAGAGTGCCTAGAAATACTATATATCAATGAAGTTGTGAGACCTCATGGAGAACCTATCTCAATTGTTTGTGACTGTGATCCATGATTTACATTGAAATTATAGAAAGGTCTTCAGAAAGACTTGGATACTGAGCTGTGTTTGAGTACTTCTTATCATCCTCAAACCGACGGGCAATCAGAAAGGATGATCCAAACCTTAGAGGACAAGTTAAGATCATGTTCACTTGACTTTCAAGGTATGTGGGATCAATATTTACCTTTAGTGGAGTTTTCCTACAATAATGGTTTCTATTCCAATAATAAAATGGAACCATATGAGGCATTTTATGGAAAGAGATTTTGTACACCAACATGTTGGGATGAAGTTGGTGAAAGGAAGCTAGTGCGACCAGAGCTTGTGGAGGAAACAACAGTGAAGGTAAAGACTACTCAATACCATATCAAAGCATCTCAAAATAGAAAAAAAAATCTATGCTGATAATCTAAGGAAGGATTTGGAATTTGAAGTGGGAGATCATGTTTTCTTAAAAGTATCTCCATAGAAGGGTGTTATAAGATTTGGGAAGAAAGGGAAACTGAGCCCTATGTACATAATCCCTTTTGAAATTTTGGAGAGAATTGGAGTTATTTCATATCATTTGGCTATGCCACCTAGCCTATCTAAATTACACAATGTGTTTCATGTCTCATTTCTGATAAAGTATATTGCTGACTCAATGAATGTCCTCACTTCTGAAGGTATAGAATTGGAACCTAACTTATCTTACTGTAAAGAGAATATCTGGATTCTAGACACTAAAGAACAAGTTTTGAGGAATCAGATGACTCAAATAGTAAATATACTTTGGAAAATCATAAAATCTAAGAGGTAACATCGGATCCTAAGGAGCTTATGATGAAGAACTACCCAAATCTTTTTATGAGGTAATATTCTGGTAATTTCGAGAATGAAATTTTTATAAGGAGGGGATAATGTAACACCCCAATATTTTTCAAATAAATTTAGTATCAAATGCATGAAACACTAAGTCTATACAAAACACCACTTTTTTATAACCTATCCAGTAAACATTATTTTTCCACCTTTGTGATTTGAATTTCAAAAAACTGACATACACGGTTGTGTTCGGTAAGATATTTAGAGTCAGATAAGACAAACTTAATTTTTTGTGAATAGTAACATACCCTTATGAATAGTAATGACCCTTATGAATAGTGAATCATATTATTATTTTATTTTCTTAAGGTTATGATCTTGATTAATTTTTCAATGTGATATAAAATGAATTATAGTTTTATAATTGTTATTTTTGAATAAATTATTATTTTATTTAAAAATTAAATTAATCATATTTAGAAAATTATTTTCAAAAAATGGAGTTCATTTTTGAATTCTACACATCAAAAAATGGTTGGGGTGAATTTTTGGAATTTTTCTGAAATACTTGAATTTTTTGGTGAATAGTGAAATTCAATAATTTACCAAATATGTTAAATAAGTGAATTTATGCATCATTCTTGAGTCATGGATGATGTAAATGACCATTTTTTTGAACTCACATGCACTTATTAATGTTTTTGGTTACAAGAAACAATATTATTAGTTGTATTTGGAAAAATAATAAAATAATGAGTAAAATAATGGGGAAAACCCTCCTCTCCTCCACTATAAAAATCCCCACTCACTCCCTCTTATATTTATTCATATAAGCCTTGAAGGTCCTCAAAGTTCTACCCATATACCCTTATCTAGTAACTCTCCACATCCAGAAGCTCTTGGTATTTCCAAAATACAAAAACCCCTTCCCTTAAGGAGGTTCTTAAGGAGGTTATTTCAAGAGGTAAAACATCTTTCTTTTTCATTTAGTTTCATTTCAGTTTATCTTCTTTTCTTATTCTCTCATAACCTCATCTATCCAATTGATCCTTATAACTCCAGTATAATCTATATATTGTAATTATACCAAGTTAATGTAATAACCATTATCAATATTCTTACTCTCTCTCTCTCTCTTTTATAAATGAAATCATTGTCCATAAGGTTCCAATTTACAACCTTCATGGATGATGAAGTTTCGTTCTTCAATTTATCCTTCATTACTGTTCATGAAACCATTTTTATGGTTAAACCGGACTATAAAATATGTATTATAATCTACTTAATATTAATGAACCAGTATATGTACATAGTATTAATTTATATGATAAAACTAGTTCATAATAATCCAAATACCACCAAATAATCTAACTGATTGTCATTAATATTTCATCCAATGATTCATCCTTATACCATGTAAATAAATGATATATATAACCATTAAAACTTATGTATTTTCATAAATAATATATAATTTCAATTTTGGATAATTACATCCTTTCCACATGAACATCCCGACTCATATACAAATATATTGATCATGAAAACCAAGGAAATGAACACTCCATAACAACAGAATTCAATCTTATAACTTATCAATAAGGAAATAATTAACTTAATAAAAATTTTATAAACTAAATAAATGTCTGATATTTTCTTAATTAATTTATTAATAAGTCTAATTTTATATTCCAGGACCTTAAGTTCAAGGGTGGAATACATTCGGACTTAAGGTAAGGGTTTTCTACCCGAACCTCCATTTTCATTCGGGTTACTTTTATTATCTACTCACATAAATTAAATTATTACTCATTCATATGTACTCCTAATAATTTCTATTTTAATTTTATATATATGTGTTCCAACCATAATCATACCTTCATTTATGGGGAGTTATATGTTTTAAAAGGATCTTTCAAAAATCATTCGCGATAAACAATCTCATTTCAAGGGAATTCCTAAAATTATTACCTATTTTCAAGGGCACTCTATAATCTGTTTTTGGAAACCATTATCTTTGTAAAATAAATAATTTTATTATGAAAATATTATCTTACTTAACTTCTGGTTTTATACAAATATTTTTTCAAAATAACTCTTCTTTTCAAAGTAAAAGAGTATTTATCTCAAGAATTACTCGAAGATTTTATAAGAGTATCTTCGTCTATTTCAACACTCTTATTGATTATTATGTATTATTGGGATTAATATTTTATGGTATCATCTACCATATTTAATTTAATGGTTTGTTATTATTTTGTCTATGGATGTACTATCTTAAAAACTATTCACTTATTTACTCCGAATGGTTAGTATTTATGCTTAATGTTCAGAGAAAGTTATTTACATTTCATATATTAGTTTCAATATGAATGCATATTTTGTTTATGATTATTACCATTCATATGAGAAATTTATTGGACATATTAAGTGTCAGGTGGGGCCTGCTATATCCCCTCGGTGCATCGGTAGGTCTCATGAGACAAACTATGGTCTTGGCATAAGGCCTTGACAAAATGATTATTTATGGTCTTGGAATGAGGTCTTGATGGTATGGTTATGATGTCCTGCATTATTAATTCCCTCATTATGAAAATAGTATTGATGGTTCATGTGTTTATTCTACTAGTATAATACTCATGATTATGTTTTACTATGGCATTATTTATTCAACTCTTATTCCTACCATAATATGTTCAAGTTTTTTGTTAAAGGCATGTGTTTTTAGTTATTCAACATGCCTAATGTTTATGTTGATGATATCTTCCACTGTATTGCTTACCCTTACTGAGAATTTGAGCTCACCCCTTTCTTATGTTTCATTTTATCAGTACATGAAGATTTTTATTATGAATGACATGCAGAAATAACCTAGGAGTTATGGATGTTGTTGAAGGAATTTCAATGTTGTTTTTTGTTTCAAGTTGTAATGATAAACTTATGTATGTATCTTGTTTCCAATTCTACTAAACTACTCGGTACTTCGGGATGCATATTCCTTGTTTATATGCCAATGTAATTAAATAAGGCACCAGCTTCGGGCAACCGGGGTTGGATCCTTACACTTTTGAATCTACTTGTTTTCTATATTTGAATACATATATGAGCACCACAAACTATTTATAAGACCTAATTTTTATAAACAAATAAATTTCACTTAATAAAAAAATCACCTGAATCTTCCCCTTCTTTTGCTGGGTGAAATTTTTCTTCCAGTGACCCTTTTTTTTGCATGAGAAACAAACATCATCCTGCTCTCTAGCTTTCCCCTTGATCATTATCTTCAAGTAAGGGTGTAAGGAAGCTTTGGGATTAGTTATATTCTATTTACCTTTCTATTTATTCCCCCTAAGTATTGAATGATTTTCAAGCTTCATATCCTTATCTACTTGGAGGAGAATATTGAGTGGATATGAAATATACTTCTCAATTTTTTTATATTAAAATTTACAAAAAAAATTGGAGAAGCTCTAAGGGAGTGATGTGAGAATGAGATTGGTGTATAGTTCATTAGTTAGTTTTAACCCAAGAACCTCTAGGCACTCAATATAGCTAATAATCTTGATTACGTGAGGCCTAGTTGGTGCACCCTCTCTAAGATTTCTCTGAAAAAGAGCCTTGGAGATCTCAAATTTCTCTTGTTTATCTCTCTCTTGATATAGACCACGAATATTCTCGATCATTCTATAATCATCCATGATTTTGTGAGACTTCATGAGTTCACTAGAAATAAATGATAACATCAAACATTTAACATTGACCATGTTTCTCAAAAAAATCATAGACAAGGTACTCTTTGTCACTTACCTCCTTAATAAGTGAATAAGGCATTGAGGATTCTAGATTGTAATATTTTTGTTCATGGCATAGCATAACCTGAAGGCGTCTGAACCACTCCTAGAAGTTACTTCCAATGAGGAGATTGTCTTTCTCCAATATAGATCATAGGGATAGTGTGGATGTTTAACTTGTCATTTTCTATAATTATAAAAGTTTGTATTATCAGTACTTTACTTGATAACAAATTATCAGAGAAATTATAAATTAATTTATTTTATTAAATATTACACTATTTTATCAAGTCTCAATAGCCCTCACTATTAAACTTAGGACGTCTAGTTTCTAAGACATTTTAGTGGAAAAGATTTATATGCCTATTTGCATAAACCCAATGAGGGTTAGTCAAGTTACACTACTATAAATTTAGGTTATAGCCATGGTTTATAACTATGGATCCTATTGGTGTGGCAATAGGGCTGCATCTATTTGGAAATCGTGGATATAGACCTATATCTACAGTTTCCACCATGTAAGTACACCTATATCCACTGTTTTCAACCATGGATATAGGTAATTCCATTGAAATATATATCCATGGATATAAACCTATAACCAAAGTTCCCACCATGGAAGTAGATCTATATCCACAGTTTGAAACCATGGCTATAGGTAATTCCATTTAAATCTATTTCCATGGTTTGAAACTATGGCACTAGGATAATATCCATGGTTCAAATTATGTAAATAGGTCTAATTCCATGGTTTTCAACTATGGATATAGTCTTAACTTTCCATAAAAAAACAACAGATCTACTTCCATGGTTTACAACCATGGCTACATCGTAGTTTCAAAAAGAAAAATTAGCATATCTACTATATCATGTTGCACCTTACACCCTGCACTACACCTAGCACCTAGCTAAAACTCACAGATGAGTAAAAATAGAGTAAAAAACATGTAACCAATCATAGAAAAATTTTAGTTTTTTTATGAAAACGATGTTTGAAGTCTTCTTAAGAATCTTATTAGGTCATTAGAACATCTAGAGAAGTGTTGGAATAAGTAAAAAATCATTTTAGGAAGTTATTCCCCCTAGAAAAGTACCATGTTGTACTATTATTTTATACACCATTATTAATGTTTTATGAAGTGTAAATTGAAAATTCCTACATATTTAATAGATTTTTAGTTCATATGTGTTATTCTAAATATGTGTAAGTAATACTTGTGAATTGGTAGACCAGGCCATGAAATAGAGAACCATGCTATGGTGGTTGAAAAACATGGATTAGTTTTGCATTGGAAGAATACCTATGTATAACAAGGACTAGAGACATGTGAAATTTGGAATCCATGTTTGAGATCTATGGTATTGAATTAAATAATTGAATAGGGAGAAATATTCTTAGTATACATAATATATTTTATGCAATTGAAAAAATGATAATGTCCTCAATTTAATTATTTTATTTGAGAATATCAGTTAAACAGAAAAAATAATGGATATAAAATGGTGGTGGATACCATAATGGATTTTTATAATATTTATTATAAATTGGAAGGTTCACAAAAGGTGTTTATATTATGGTGTGGTACTCATAAATTATTAGCTAAAGTAGGATTCTAGAGTGACCTTGCATCGTGGTCGTAAATATAGAGTATTGGGGATCTAATGATGAATTTTATATAGGAAAGGTGATCTTGGTGTTGGGTATTATGAAGATAATTTTTATTAGAGATGAATTATTCCATGATTATCCATATGTCGTGTCATGGTGTGTGAGTAAAAGGTTTATTATGAAGTAATATCTATGACATGTTTTATGGGTTCATGTGAAATATATATGGTACACTCTATAGTGTTAATGGCCATGCCATGGAGAATTAGAGTCATAAGACTCATATGTTTCAATTTTCCACCATTCAAGAGGAATTCCCTATATTCAAATGAGTAATTTAGATTCATAATAAAAGGGGTGTAAGAATGAATTTTCTCCACATAACAAATGTTGATTTATGATCTTCCTAGAGGGAATCATGGTGATTATTTGATTATATGAGAGATATCATATATTCAAATAGGAGGATAAATTATTATTAAAAATATAAAGAGATAAATAATAAACAGGGGAATTCTAGACATTTCTCAAAGGTTAGTAAAAGGAAATCCATGAGGTATTTTCACTATAGGTTCATAAAGTTCAATAGTGGATGGAAGTCAGGTAGAATCAATAAACCCATATTGGTGTAAACTCACTCTTTGTTCATAAATATCAAAACAATAACACTCATAGATACCATGAGAAATTCAAATGATTAAGAGTATAGAGTTCATTATTTCTCTATTGGTTGTAAACCTAGAGGCCAGTGGGGTCTTTCTAAATTTTATTAAAGAAGCAATTTTTTTAGTGTTTCTAGTGCATGGAAAGTTTTTTCATGTCCTTTGTATTATACTGGTTAGGGAGAACCAAAAAAATTGGTTTTTTCCCTATTTTACTACTTTAACACTTCATATTAGTTATGATAGATTTTATTTTGTTTTTCTTCTAATTATAGAATAAGATCATTGGTGAGTGTTCATTTCAGAAATATTATTATAAGGCAATATCTTACCCTACATTTCCTTATCCTTTAGATATTTTATCCACTATAAGTGAATGTGTAATATTTTTATAGGCATTCATTTAGTTCTTCTATAGTTATAGCACTCTCCCACTATTCTATTCATGAGAAAATAAATAATATTATAACATGAAAATTAATAAATTAATTTTATGTTATAATGTACTAACTTGACTACCTTGAATCACAACCCTACCATGTTCGATCATTGGTGGTTAAGTATAATATCTTAATCAAGAACATACCATATACTAAAATGGGTTAATGGTAAAAAAACCAATTTATCCTATTTATATAGTAGTATGGAGTCCTTATGACGCTATCAATCTATCTAGGAAATAGACTAGAAATGAGTATTGTTAATATAAATGGTATATCTAATCCATATACTAAAAAGGATTTGTAATTATAATATTTTTCCATTGAATCCTTTTAGTGTAAAGGATTAATTATAAAAAAACAAGTCTATATAATTTATAGACTAGTATAGAGTATTGGTTACACAACCAATTTATCTAAGCTATAAACTAACAACATGACCCAACATAATATTGGTATATCCGGTCCTCTTTTATGGAGAAATATATAGGTGATGGATCATTGAAAATCTCCTAAAGGAAATATATTGTGTCTCCTTAGTTTTCTATTGGGTTCCAAGTATGTGAATCCTCATCAGAAGATCTGCACCATATCATAATATTTTTTTATAATAACATGATTAAGGCGGTAATCAAAATAAAATATGGCATATAGAACTCAATCCTAGTACTCTACTAGTATCTAGAATATACATCATGCCTTTATACTAACTAACATATATCTGGTATATGTCATTCTATAATGGCATACATTAATAATAATAATAATATAACCTATCACTCACTAATCAATATAGGTTAACCCTTAGATACCATTCTCTGATATATAAGCCATAGTAAAGTGAATGGATTAGCTGCCCCAATTTATACATGGTAATCTATTACACTTTTCTCCATAAGATCTATTTAAATTCCATACCTATTAAAAAACATTTCCTTCTCATCCTTGGTTATTATTAAGACTATATAACATACCCCTTTTCATCTTAAGAGAACTGCTGATGTCCTACTCTTAATATCATTAATTTATTACTACTTCTATAGTGGTTATAACTTGCAGGTATATTCCCAAAACAATCTCATTCACCTGTGAATGTTAGTGATCCCATCAATAAACCAACTCCTCAGCGCAACCTTAGGATAATTACTAACCCATTCCCACTATGACACTAAAGGATTACCCTCACTAATCATACCTTAATAGTAATTTTATCTTTATCAAATGAGATCTCATCTATCAGGAATCTCATTATTTCAATATGATGTTATTTATTCTAGAATAATATTCAATTTAATGAAATTAGAGGATAGATGGTGAAGAAACACCATAGTTCATTTTATTTCTCACTCAATTATAAACCCTTTTAACCCTATTCATTGATAACTTGAGCATTAAACCATCAACCGAGCATGGGAAAATCAAAGAGGATTTATAAAGGTGCTTTAATCAGTTCAAATAAAAAAAATTAATTAGGTACTAAATGGTTAATTCTTCCTTCTAAGGTAGTCTATTTTATCTAGTTCAATTTTATAGTGATTTTACTGAAGAAAGTTTCAAGTTTTTAATGATGGTTGTTTTTGTTTGCTGAAAATAAAAAAATATTTTCTTTAGTTTTTATATTTTTATGAGAATTTTCAGTTCATGTTTTCTCAAAATGAGGATATTTTTATCTCTAAAATGAAGGAAGTTTCATTTTATACTATTGATTTGGATGATATTTTCTACTAACCACATGAAGGGAGATTCATTTTTATTCTTAAGATAGAGAATGATGAGTTTTTTATTATATAGGATATTATATTCAATCCATTTGTATCCCATACAATCATGAAGATTCTTGTAAATGACCCATAACTAGAATAGAATGTCCTTATTATGTTAATTTTTGGCAGGGATTTCTCAAAGGGATGAGGATTTTTAAAAGGTGTTATTTTAAGACATGTATTTTATTTATTTTCTAATAAAATAATATAATGTAAATATGAACATATATATGTTGAGATGCTGTATCATTTCTCACATAGATCGGTAAAAATAAATTTCTATCCTTGTGGTTGGGTGCTAATACTTCTATTTGAAAAGGTATATGTAGATTCAAATCATCTAATAAAATGTCATCATGGTTTAATTTTATTAGATAATAAACTTAGAAGCTTTATATTCTTCTTTAATTCTTACTTAAAAATCTAGTGGTTATTAGAAAGAAAGGGGAAGAGGAAGAAAATTCTGATGAAACCCCAATAGATGCTCAGGGGAAGCATTATAGAGAATATTATTAAGTCTCTGCATTACCTATAGTAGTTGAGGTAGAGATACCAGCATCACTTACTGATGAATATAGATCTGATGGGGTTAAAGAGTCAACTCATGAGGATAAACCTACTATAAATGTTGATATTTGGGATCCTATAGTTGTAACTAATGATGTTTAAAGGATAGATAGTGAGGAATAATTGATGTCTAGTATCATCAGGAGATGATTAATGAGTTTATTTAAGAAGTTAGAAATAAATAGGTTGAGGTTCAAGTAGGATTTATTTATGTACATAGTCTAATTATTGATCTTGTATAAAATTTAAGGGAAGATATTGAGGATTTTGAGGTTTGGGTTGATGATCTTCCATTAATAAGAAGAAATAATGTAGTTTGGGATGAAGATTTCCCCTCCCTTGTTGTTGATTAAAGTGAAGAAGATAAACCTTTTGTTAATAGATATGAAATTAGTTTAGATGCTAATGAATAGGTTCAAATACCGAGCTGAAAACTAGTCCACATTGAAGGATTGGGTAAATCATGTAAAATAGGTTAAAATTCCATTTCAAATATCCATGACCAATTTTCATAGCATATACACATTATATAATAATATAAACAAGTTTTTAAAACAATCAAGAAATTATGGAATTCAAATTAAAGGGTTTGGCATAGGGAACCTACCTCAACCTCAAAGTGCACTGCTTTTGATGATGACAACTAAGATCTTCCTTTTTTCTACTTGCATGAATATGCACATTCACATGTATACAAGGACACATAGCCCCTATGTACATATTTTCATAGCCAAATATGTACAAGGGGTTCCTTAGATATATGTTTATACTTGCATATAACCATTTTCACTTACACACGTATGCATTTTTCATATCTATATATAATAACACCTAGAACCAATATATATTCATACTTTCATGAGTAAATATATATAAAGGGGAACTTATATATGTATATGACTACCTATGCAAACACATGTAAGTCACCTTCGACAATGGTGGCTCGAATCCACCTCAACGAGATCCAAAACGTACTACAAAAATATAAGGAACCAAAAAATCAAAAAAAAACTAATTAAAATTGAGCCAAAGAATAAAAATGAAAGAAACCTTACTCGAATATGATGTCAAACTAACTACCTTTGATAGTGGTGGATAGAACTGGCATCATCATAAGAAACCACCTGTAAGGAAATAATGGTAAAATAAGTGAGATATAATGACTTCTTATATATATGTGATCACTATGTCAACTATACATGATAAATGATACATGACTCCAATACTAAATAACATGATCATTAATAAATGATTTTTTTCAAAATATATCTAATTTCATTCAATACATACACCAAAGAGTGGTATCATGAATCACCAGATAACACAAACCACAATATTATGAATTTTACTACATCATGCCATATACTTTAGTGCATATTTACAATAATCTACCACTTTCATGTATTCATCATAGGTTTTATTCAAATCATTTAAAATCATTCTTAAATGATTCCAACTCTTTTGGATGTGATTTTTATATAAACACCATCAAACATTGGGAGAAAACATTATACAAATATTTATCCTAACTCTATGTCATGTTGTATAACACTACAAGCCTTTGTATAATTCAAAAAAATTATAATTCCCCAATAAATAATTGTATGAAAATGGTATCTAATATAAAAACATCATTTCTACTCAAGATATAAAGGGTTCTATAGTGATCACAATAGAACTCTTATATTCAAATGAAATTTTTCACTATAGAATATATCTCTATACATCATTTAAATTCTTTTATAATATTTTTTTAAGTAATTGAGTAAAATGTAGACATAGAAAATGTTAATGTACTATATAAAATCTCATATGATCTTAATTCTCTAAATATAATGACCAATTTGAATAAATAAGACATACGTCATTAATCTAAGTAGATCAGTATGTCACATGTCACTCAACTATGATGTGTTTAGTTCATTGGTGAGAAAAATGTTCATTATCTTGGATGAGATAGTATTTTTAAAATATTTGTTTAGTCTTATGAGTATAAGTTGTCTGATAGATTGAAGTAGATAATTTTTTATCTGAAAAAAGTTAAAAGAGAAAATGAAATATATAATCACAAAGGCTATTGGATGTACAGGTGAATGTTCTGATCAAATAAATTTATCAATTATTATGTTCAAGTTTTTGAATATGAAATTAAAATTACTAGTGATATCTCATCTTATAGGTCTTAATCTCTTATGATTTCAGTAGAAAATGTGAATCTGTTTTAACCAAAAAAACATATGATAATTCCTAATCTTCACACATATGGAAGGATAAAAAAATTTAAAAAATTTATATTCCAATACGAGATATATATATATATATAAATATAACAAAATAAGGTTTTCTGGAAACATACTAACACCAATCTAAGAATTATTGGAGACATAATTCCATAAAGAAACAAATTTACCAAATAACAAGGTCTAAGGGATACTATTGGTGTTGTGGTGTACATGTTCATAAAGCATACAATTTTTGGTATAATATGTCTCTTCATAGTCTAGGGAAAGATAATAGTGTAAGGGGATGACATTAATAACAACAAGTGAAGAACTATTTTAGGTATCAACTACATGAAAGGAATATTCAGATGAAAAATAATTTTTAAAGCCTACAAGAAAATTATGGATGGTGTGGTAGGGATAGAAATATTTCAAATTATTGTATTGAATTTATCCTATCACAATACAATCATAATCATAAAGTGGTTGCAGGGGTGAATTTATAAAAACTAAAGTGATAATAAATGAGGAAATAATATTCATATAGCTTGAGAATATTAAGAGAGGAAATGAAGAAATTAAAGGAGTGGTTTGAAAATTGTTTTATTTATGTGTGAATATATTTGAGTATTTAAATCATACATTGAAAATTATTAGAAGAAGAGGAAGAAGATCCTGATCTTTTGAGTTTAAATAATCTCATGATTTTTATTATTGATTTATCTTAAAATGTTTCCTATTTTTTATGTTAAACAAGAAAAAATTTATACATCTTTGGTTGGTGAAATTAACCTATAGCGAGTTCAAGTTCGTACATTTTTTAGTATATATAACATAGTAATAAATTTATAGTTGTGTTTGAGTGGGATAAGAATCACTGTACACCGAGGCGTAGTCATCCTCAGGGAGGAAAACCTTGTTAACAAACATGTTTTGTTCTAAATTTCTATTTAATATTAATTTGGTTAATGAGATTATAGCTGAATAATAATAAGGGAATATATATTACTTAAAATTTTGAAATCACTAATTCACCCCTCCCCAATCTTAGTATTTATCATCACTCATTCAAACCTTTTGAGAAACTACTATAGGGTATGATAGTAGGTTATACCCCAACATGCATAAAGGTTATACATGGTGCCCAAATTAAAGGATATGAAAGACATTATCACAATAAAATCCACTATAAATGTAAATAGAACATATAGATGGACTTTCCTGAGTCATCCTATAATTCAGTTCCACTGAGTAAGTCCCAAACCTGTTCAATATTACCTACAAACCAAATTAGAACACAAAAATAACCATCCTCTAAAAACATGTTAGGATAATCATCTCATAATAATTAGAGTACAGTAATGAAAAATAATTGTAGAATAAATAATAAAAGTGAAATTATAGCAAAATAAACAAAATAGAAAGAGTCTCCACCTAACCCACAAACATGAAGGATCAAATTAACTTTAAACATTGTGTCAAATCCAAGAAACAATAAAAGTGAAATTATAGAAAAATAATTATCATATGATGTAAGTGTTACTCCAGTAGAAGTGGTTTAAGTAAGACTCTCATTACACAAAATAGTTGAACCTGAAACAAATAGTTTATATATTTTAGATGAACTGATTATTTGGATCCATTTTGGGTAATTCTAAATTGGTTGATTTTACAAAAAAAATACAATAAGTAAGAATTTAAAAATTATGTATATGGAACTATAATATGAGAACTACTTGCAGTGTGATAAGGGATGTAACATGGTCATGATATTCAAATTACTTAACATATAATATATTAGTAAAAAATAAATCAGTATGATTAATTGGATATTGATATCTAAAAATATCTCAGTATTTGTTTAATTTTGTTAGAAATAAATGAATAGTGGATGAGGATGCATTATCAATGGGTAACTATTAAAAGATATATATTTTCATAGATGAATATGTAATATTCCTGTAGTGAATATACATCATTCAAATAAAATATATGAAAAAATCATATAAAACATATGTAGTTTTCATATACCAAGTATACCAAATATTTAAAACCCGAATATACAGTATGCATTGGGAATAAGAATATAATTTTTTTATTAAATGAAAAATGAAATAGTGGTTAAAGGGAAGGAAAAAAAGGAACTCACCTAAAATAATTAGACTACTGTGTTGCAAAAATTCATGGAATGAATAGAAAATTAGCCTTAATGTTTCATAGTTGGTGAAGTTGGTATCTATGAAGAAGGGAAATGCAAGGCAGCGATGAAGAGAGTTTTATTTGGTATCTACCCCGAGCTTCCAATATAATGAATCAATAAATATAATTCCACCAATGAGAGGTGAAATACAATTTTTTTCATTTCATTCAAAGGGAAATAAGAATTATTCTTTCCTACAGGAATGGGTAAATCATGATAGAAAGCAGCTAGAAGGTTCATTCCCTTGGCCAGAAGGGTTCGTCTCCAAGAGAAGAGAGTGGGTAGGGTTTCTTTGATAGATCTAGAGATGATAGGGTTACTTTTCATGGGTCGATGTTACGAGATCAGGGAGTGGTTAGGGTTACTTTTCATGAGATGGTGTCATGAGAGCAAGAACTCGATCAGGTTCTTCCCGAGAGTAGGAGGTGGGGAAGGGCAGTTCGATCATGTGGAAGATAGGGGGCTCGATCTCGAAGAGGAGAAGCACTGGACATGAGTAGATCTTCATAGGATGGGGGAATGGATTGTTAGCACTAGTTAGAAGATATCTACAAAGTATGGGGAGCTTGATCGCAAGTGCTGGCTAGGAGAGATCTGTAGAGGATCCGAGGGGCTTGATTGTGAAATGGGAAGCGGGTTCTCAATAACATAAGGGAAGTGGGGTGGGGGGCTTGATCATGAAAGTGAATGAGCTATATGGCCATGATTTTATTTTACTATGGAATTAGATATCCTATTTCCATGGTTTTAGTAAACTGTGGTAATATATGTGTGGCAATAGATCCATTTTTTAGTAGTGTTACTTGAAGGTATTTAGGTAGGCAGGTCTTCACCAACTGCTGGCTTGCAACTCCTTAATATATTGAATGGACTCCCCAATCTTGAAATCCTGACTTGGATTTATTCAACACTTGCCTCAAAGTTATATCAAGTCTAGTGATGGATGATTAACTTGATGTAATATTGTTAATTCAACCCATCAACCTTATATGAACTCCACATTAAAAGTAAGTATCCTAATGAGGGTTGGTCAAACACTTAGTTTTAAGGATTTCACTCCTAATCAAGTAACATAAATCCAAGTTTGACTTACTATATATATTAGGTATTTAAATTTATTATACATAAATTTTATCTTCTTTTATCCTTTACATGTCTTGTTAAATATTAAGTGGACTTACTTAATTAATTAACCATGTTTGATAAAACATATACACATAATCCATTTATTTAAATTTTATCTGTATACATTAATTTATTTATTTATGTGATCATGGCCTTGAATACATAAAATAAATAATTTATAGATAGAAATAAATAAATAAATAAACCGGTCATTATCTTATCTAACGGATGATTTGTTGAGTGGATAATAAATCAACCTATGACCTAAGGGAATAACTCCTTATACCAGTATAGGAATGAGTTGTAGAATTCCACTTTTACACTTGTGTATCACTAGGGTTGTAATCATCTAGGTTCTATCTTGAACCGCCTCCACACACCTTGGGATACTCCATTAATTACATGTATTTATAACTCGCATGTAGGTGAGGGGAGCCAAAAGATTGGTTAAGAGGAATTTCATAAATAACCTTGGACATGCATATTCTACATAATAATGGAGGGAAGGATGACACAAAAACCATATTATTTAATTTGATAAAAAATAATTGCAAAGACATGAAATAAATTAAATTAAATAATGTTAACAGATACATAGGTCTTAGTCAAGATCATGAATAGTTATACACATGCAATGAATTCACAAAATTAAAACAGGTTAACGTTTATTTCTTATATATTATTTATTATTAAGATAAACAATATTTAATTAATTAATTACCTTCCATATTAATGACTATATGAACTCATTTGGAGATACTCATTATTAATTTAATTCATGGAAAATAAATGGCAGAACCAATAATCACTGATTTATTACAACAAATTAATTGATAATTTAAAATTATTTAAAACCGTTATTAAATTTTCAAACATACTAGGTATTCTAATCAATAAAATAAGGTTTTAATGCTATAATTTTTCAATTTAATTTAATTTAATTCTTTCCTTTATTGGAAGACTATATGGTGTGTACTTACGAGCTACATGTCATGTACCTCGGTTGTCATGTACCTCAGTTACACGTTTGGGGCTTCAGTTATGTACCTCGGCTATACTATTAGTGTATACAGGAAAAATACCCTATGTGTTCCAAATGTCATGTGTCAGTACAACCCATTGAAGAACTTAGTGTGTTCATTAGTTGCGACTACACGACATGTAAAAACTAGTTATGTGTCATGTATCACTCATGTTATGTATCTGCATAACTCGCTGAATGGATCGGTGTATATTTTAGAAGTAGGAAATGATGAATTACACAATGTGTACACTGCATACACATCGTGTATATCATTAATTCTCTTGGTTATCAGTCTCACGTGATTTTCCCATGTATAATGACCACACGGATTTCACAAAGTTCACCGTTAACCCATGTAGACTACACGGCGTGTATGCCAACTACACGTCGTGTAATTCGAAAACTCGTGTGCTAAAATGGCATGATCTACACATGGTGTGAAATAAATTCACACATATAGTTACTATTTTTCATGTCATGTATCTCGTTTCATGACCAGATATAGTGTACCTTGGTACATGGTGTGTACTCCAGCTACACACCATGTAACCCAGTCTTATCAGCCAAAGATTTGGCACTTATTGATGGTATCTTCGATCATTATTCATCTATTATTAGACCTTTAAACCCAAGTATAATCCTTATATTATTATATTCATCCCTTTGGTATGAATTACTTTAACCCTTGAGGGTAATCTTAAATCCCCCTCTGGTCCAAAACAGATCTGCTCTGACCCACCAGATCAGAACATTCCCCTGAATTTTGATCATTCCTTACATTCTTCCCTTCTGGGAAATTATCCTAATTAATTTCTTATTTTTATCCCTAAAATAGTGTACATATAGGAGGAAAGGTATAGGATATAGTAGTACTGGCTTGTTCATTGTGAACCCCAACAGCTCCAAAAGATGCAAGGAAGTTTCATAGGCCAATGAGTGATATTCTAAAAGGTGGAAAGTAGGGTAGGATGGTTCCTTACTAGAATATTAATAGGAAAATGTTTAATTTAACTAACCCCATCTATCTTTATGAAAATCCTATGCTATAAGTGTCGTGGGTTTAGAAACCCATGCACAGTTCGGATGCTCTGGGGTCGATGCACTAAAAGTATCCCTAATATGGTTTTCCTATATGAAACCATGTTGGAAAGAAAATAAATGATTGAATTTGTGTCTAAATTAGGGTTTCATGGTTGTATTCTCATTTCTCTACAAGGTTAATCAGGTGGAATTAGTCTTTTATGGAAGTAATGGGTTGAATTCATGGTTAAAATCTTTTCTTCGAATCATATTGCCACTTATATTCATCAGTTTTATGATCCCATTTGGGAATTCATTGGTTTTTATGGATGGACCTATAAAAGGGATAAATGTAAATCCTGGGAAATTCTCAATTCCTTATGGGATATCTTACCTGGACCTCTTCTTACTAGTGGGGATCTCAATAAAATTATGTTCCATAATGAGAGTAGAGGGGGTGTTGGCAGGCCATGCACATTGATGATGGATTCCTTATGGGTAACTCATATTGTGAGTCTCTCTAACCTAAGATACTCAGGAAACCCTTTCACGTGGTTTTATGGGAATTTTTAAAATACCTATATTTCAGAATGTATGGATAGATTTTTGGGATCGAAATAAATTGACTAATACTCATAATTTTTTCTAAGTATCTCACCTTACTCTCACCATTTCATATCATTGACCTATTCTCATTAACATGTCCTATGGTTGTAGAAGACCTAGAAATAAGAAACTATTTAGGTTTGAAATATTCTAGACCAAGGAGAAGGATTGTGAAGAAGTGATTAGATAGTGTTGGAAGATGGGGGGTTTTGATACAAGAAGAAAAATCAATCAATTGGCCTCGATGTTGAAACATTGGAGTTATAAAAAGTTACTCCAAACTGACATTAAATGTGATTTTATTGAAAGGAGATAGAATTATTTGTACTATTTCCCCTCTTTAGGCATAGTTTTAGTTAGAATTGTGAGTCTTGAAGAAAATATAGATGTAGCTCTCAGAAATAAGAAGTACGTCTGTTCCAGGCATACTTGTGAAACTCATATCAAAGGAGGTGACTCTAATACTCTATAATTCCACAAAAAAATCTATGTGAGGTAGTGAAATAATTTTATCTTCTATGTTAGTACCACTGAAGGTAGATTATTTTTTAATGATAAGGTGATCCATGATCATATTTTTTATTTTTTTCAGGATCTTTACATGGTTGTGGAGTCTGTTATTTCCTCTAATATATCTTCTTGAATTAAGTCAGTGATTACATACACTATGAATCACCAACTTACCCTTGAAATTGATGATGATGAAATTTTAATGCTCACAAACAAATACACTCTACCAAATAATTGGATCTTGATGGATTTCATGTCTTATTTTTTAAAAAGTTCTAGCATGTTGTGGGGAATGATATTTTCATGTGTTATGAAAGATATTTGGATGGATAAAGCCAATTTTTGTTCCATCAATAAAACTTTTATTACCCAGATTCCCAAGATTAAAAACCCTTATTTGGTCTCAGACATTATGCCCATTAGTTTTTGTAATGTTACTTATAAAATGTTCTCAATGATCTTGTTCATCCACTTGTGAATTTAGTTACCTTCCATTATTTCTAAGAATCAAAGTTTTTTTTCCAAGAGTATCATTTCTAATAATTCCATTATCACACATGAACCTTGTCATTCCATAAAAACGTGCTCTGTAGCTAAAATAGGTGTTATGACTTGAAAATTTTATATGAAAAAAGCCTATGATAGAGTTGAATAGTCCTTTATTCAACTCATAATGAGTAAATTGGTATTTTTTATAAATGTATTAAGGTTTTATCTAATTTTTCACCTTATTTTATTTCAAGATTAAAATTAATGGTGTCCTCACTCAGAGATTTCCCCAGGTAGGGGTCTCCACCATAAGGATCTTATCTCTACTTTCCTCTTTATTCTGGTGGATGGAGTTTTCTATAATATTATATATATGGTAGATAAAGATAATATTATTTATAGTGCAAAGTTTTGTCATTAGGGACCACCTATTTCTCATCTCTTATTTGATGATGACGGTTTAATTTTTTTTCAAGGGCCATTATGGAAGAATGTGGTTCTATTTTTCACCTTATCTGTAGGTATGATATGGATTTTAAAAAGTCAATTAATCTCCCTAAATCTGAAATATATTTCATTTCAGGTGTTCCTTCAAATAGAAAGGACAACCTAAATAAAGCTTCAGGTATCTAGGTGGTTGATAAGCATCATAAATATCTTGTACTCCCTTCTATTTTTTATCACTCTAAAAAAGATGTTTTCTCAAGCATTCTAGATAGGGTGGAAAAAAACCAAGGTTATATTATTAAAAGGATTTCTAAAGTAGGTAAGCAAACTCTCATTAAAGATATCTCCAAATCAATCCTCGCATATGTTATGTCCCTTTTTAAACTCCCTTGTATTATTATTGACCAACTCTGTAATGGCCCAGACCTCTCCGGCCCATTCCTTTGTCAAAAATAAGGTCATGAAGTGTTCTGGAGGGTAAAATGGAATTTTCCCACACTTTCCAGAATTTTTTAAGTACACGTCGTGTAGTGTAAGTACATGTCGTGTAGTTTAAGTACACGTCGTGTACCACCTTTCCGGTTATACCCCGTGTTGCAGGTTGTGTCCTTACCGTGTGAAAGAAATGGGTACACGCCGTGTACCCTAAACTACATGTCGTGTAGTCCCTCCCCGCGTACGCATTACCAGTCAACATCTGTGTGCCGTGTTGGAGTCATGTCTTTTCCTTGTGAAATAAATGGGTACACGCCGTGTGTCTAAACTACATGTTGTGTAGTCCCTCCCCGCGTATGCGTTACCCTCAAACTGTGTGTTGACCAGTCAACGGTCGCGGAGCCGTGTTGGAAGCCACGTGGAGACCGTGTGAAATAACCGAGTACACGCCATGTACCATAAAGTACATGCTATGTACTTTTTATTTTCTCGCCTATAAAAGGAGGGTTCCCCTCCTCCTTTTCAACTCACCCCTCTCCTCCCCTTTCCTCTGAGCAGAGTTCTCCCAAGAGACTCGAAGGCTCTTTCTTCCATAACTTCTTCGTCCGAGCTCTGATTTATGATTCGTCAGAGGCCACGGGATTGTAATGACGAGGCGGAACTTCTGAGCTTGGATCTGTTGTCCTTCCTTTGGACCTTCCTTTCCAACTTCCACCCGAGGAGGTTTTTCCGGGACTCAACGGAAGTGATGGACGCTGACGGACGTCTTCTAAAGTTGATCCGGGGGAGAATTGTGATTAGAACCTATTGAGGTAGGGATCTTACCTTCATCTATCTAATTTGTGCATCATGCGGGGTGGTTATCCTCTTGTTTTCATGAGAAAGAGTTGAACCATTAAATAAAGATAATAACTGGCTTAAAGAATGGGGATGGGGAAGTTGTTATGTTTATCTTTATATCCTGTGATATTATGTTGTGAATTGAATAGGCTTATGCCTACTAAAAATCACGGTCATTGGGGGAATTTTCTTGCACAATTAAATGTTTCCCTGTCTTTCTAGACCGTTTTTGTGGATGGAAACTTTTGTGGAATGTGGAAATTGGTTAATCATATAAAGTTGGCTATTTAAAATCTGGAACCCTTGTGTGATCACCCCGATTGAACAAAATGGAATAATGAACATGTGGGTGTTGGCTTGGATATGTGGCATGTGATGGGGGTGTTTTGTGGGTTTTTGTGGATCGGGTGACCAGCGGGGCTGCGGTCGACTTGGTTGTGGGTTGGTGTGAATGTTATGTTGGTGATGGGCAGCGGGGCTGCGATAAATGGTATTAAAGGGATAATGACGTATGGGTTTTGGTGTGTTTGTGGTTATGGTGGTTGGCAGTAGGGCTTCAGGGATGGGCTTGAATGTGAACGGACCATGGGTTGTGAATAATAAATAAAAGTGGAAGAGTTAATGAATGATGGGGCGTGGTAATGGAACGGGATTAATAATCATGGGGTTGTTTGGCTAATAAGAAGGACTTGGTTTTGTTTCTTGCGTTTTCCTAACTTGATTTGTGGATGGTAGGGATATTCCTTATGAACGATTGATGTGGTTGGTTGTGGATAGTTTCCCAGTAGTTAAGGAACTAATAAACTATTTCTGTTGAAATGTGAAAACCTAAATAGGGTTGGGGTTGTTTATTATATGCATGCTTCGTAGTAGCAGTGTCGAGGCACGTACTCAGTTTCTCTATTTAGAAGCCATAGGTTGGGCTATGTGTTTGGTATACTTATATATATATGTATCTTTGTGTTTTATCTCACCCCACCCATGTTGAGCACTTAGTGTCGAACACTCCCATTTCATGGGAGAGGGTGTTTTCCCCTTAGTTACTAGCTCTTTCCTGCTCCTTCTTCCCTAGTCTATGATGGCTTGAGGCGACCTTACACCTAAGACCCTTCATGTAGGTTTCGATTGGGGTGGTTCTAGCCCAAGACTCTTCGGGAAGGTTTTACTATTTCCCAAGAATCTTCGGGATGAGGCCTAGGTGTGTGCGGGTGGGATACGTGGTTGTGAGGCCTAGGTGTGTGCGGGCGGGATACATGGTTGTGAGGCCCAGGTGTGTGCAGGTGGGATACATGGTTGTGAGGACCAGGTGTGTGTGGGTGGGATACATGGACGTGAGGCCCATGTGTGTGCAGGCAGGGAGAGTGTGGCAGCGTCAGGATGTTCATCGTTAGGAAGAGAAGCTAACTAATGGGAAATGGTGTGGGGTACCCAATACTCTTGTTCTTATATACTAATACCTGTTGTGATTTTGTTTTTGGTGAGTGTGGCTGGTGAGGTTGGGTGGATAGAATTCCTTACTAGGTTTCTTCTGTTGTTCTCACGGGGCATTAGGATGTCTCCCCACTTGTGCACGAGGGATTTAGGTTTCCCTACTGAGTATACTTGTATGCTGACCCTACGTTTACTTTTAGGTTTCCAGGAGGACTACCAGGGTCGTGCGGGACCCTACTAGTCGGGCAGTTGGAGTTCTTGCAGTTGTTGCACTCTTGTTTTCTTTTGGTATTGTAGTTTGAGCTTTCTTGTACTTTCACCTTGTTATAAAATTGTTTAAACATGCATGTGGGATTAGTTTGGGTTTATTTATATACACTTGTTCTTTTCCTTTTTGGGTGGTTGACTTATCCTATTTCCCGAACTTAAATAATAAAAAGGGTAATGCCTCCCATATTTGTGAAAACGCATACCCTTGGTGCTAGTCACCAACCCGGGGGATACTGAAGGTGGGACTTGGGGGTCATTATCTCCCTTTCACCACTGCCAGCTCAGGAGGGGCATCTTTGGTGGGAGGGGGTCATGACAGAACGGTATCATAGGTGATGGTTGAGAGATAGGATGGAGTCTGGAGTTAGGTACAGTGAGGATTGCATGGGATGGTAGGGCAGTAGTGTTGGTTAATCTTGGTGCGTGACATAGGTCAGGGAGGACCGGCTAGGACATGGGATTTTAGGGCCCCTCGTGATCCGATGCAAGGACTCTGAGCCTACCAAATGACCAAGTGATACTACATTGATTGCAGGGTAGAGACCCTAGGGAAGGTACATGTATCATCATGATTGTGTTTTACCTGATTTGGGTGTTCTGGGAAATAAATTGAAATAAAAAAAATGATAAAATAAAACCTTGAGAAATTTCCTTACTACTTGGGCTTAGGCATTCTTTGTTTACCGTACCGCTATGGCACCTAGTCGACATCAGAGAGGCAGAGGAACTAGGCGTGGACAGTTTCACGCAGCAGAGTTGACAACTCCGGCAGGACCAGAGGTGGTGCAAGGTACGATTTTTTTGTTTAGCACTCTCATTTCTGCTTTGTTTGATTCGGGAGCTTCGCACTCCTTTGTTTCACCTGGTCTAGCCCATTCTTTGGGACTAGACGTAGAGAGACTTTCTGTACCATTGGTGCTTAGTACACTAGTTAGAGGCCAAACCAGCATATCTTGTGTTTGTCGGGGATGTGGGCTGACGTTGGGACCACATCAATCTAGTGGGGTCCTTCCTCTGTTACAGATGCAGCCATACGATGTCATCCTAGGCATCGACTGATTGTTTTCTGTTAGTGTCGTTATCGACTTCTTCCGTAGAAGAGTCGTGTTCTCCGACCTGGATGGGAAACGTGTATCTTTTGTTGGCGAGAGGAGCTATCAGGTGGGAATCTAGCGTGTGAAGCCTCTCCTTTCCTTGTTAGGCGGGTTATCAGTGGTTCCAGCTGATACAGAGATGATGGATGTCTCGGAGGTTGTTGGGGAGTTCCTCTATCTTTTTCCTGAGGAGGTTGTGACTCTACCCCTCCCCCCCCTGACATGACGTTGAGTTCGGTATAGACTTACAGCTTGGTGCCTGTCCGATTTTGATGGCCCCTTATCGGATGGCACCTTCGAAGTTGCGGGAGTTGCGGATTCAGATTGATTATCTGATGGAGAAGGGTTTTGTTCGACCCAGCGTATCGCCATGGGGTGCTCCAGTTTTATTCGTGAAGAAGGCAGATGATGGTCTTAGGCTATGCATAGACTACTGAAGGTTAAACCAGGTAATGGTCAAGAACCATTACCCCCTTCCAAGGATAGATGATCTCTTTGACCAATTGAGGGGAGCAGGTTGGTTTTCCAAGATTGATCTACGATCTGGATATCATCAGCTGAGGGTAAAGGACAGTGACATCTCGAAGACGGCTTTCAGGTGCAGGTATGGGCACTTCGAGTTTGTAGTGATGTCGTTTGGAGTTACGAATGCACCGGCTGTGTTCATGGGACTTATGAACTTTGTCTTCCGAGAGTTTCTGGACCGGTTCGTCGTTGTGTTTATCGATGACATCCTGATCTACTCAAGATCAAAAGAGTAGCACGTTGAGCATCTCAGGGAAGTCTTGGAAGTCCTTCGACACCACCAGCTTTACGGTAAATTGTCGAAGTGTAAGTTCTTGACACAAGAAGTACACTTCCTTGGGAACGTAGTGTCTCATCTTGGAGTGTCAGTGGACCCGTCGAAGGTGGAGGCAGTTGTTTCTTGGGCAGCACCCAAGAGCGTGGCAGAAGTTCGTAGTTTCCTAGGGTTAGCAGGTTACTATCGGAGGTTCGTTTCGGACTTATCTCGAGTTGCTGCTCCATTGAAAGCTTTGACTAGGAAGAACCAAGTCTTCCTATGGAGCGAGAAGTGTTAGAAGGCTTTCGACTACCTAAAGGAGAAGTTGGTCAGTGCTCCCGTACTCAGGTTTCCAGAGGAAGGGTTGTTGTATGAGGTGTTTTGTTATGCTTATGGCCTTGTTCTGGGGTGCGTGTTGATGTAGAAGAAGGGAGTGATCTGTTATGGGTCTAGGCAGTTACGCCCTCACGAGCGTAACTATTCCACCCATGACCTAGAGCTTGCAGCAGTAGTGTTTTCACTGAAGTTGTGGCGACATTACCTCTTTGGGGAGCACTTTGTGGTCTTCTCAGATCACCAGAGCCTGCGTTATATCTTCTCCCAGCGTGACCTGAACCTGCGGCAGCGGAGATGGGTCGAGTTTCTCCAAGACTATGACTTTGAGATCTCTTACACTGTAGGTAAGGGAAACGTTGTGTCTGACTCCCTGAGCAGGAAGTCACATAAGGAAGTGGTTAGAGAATCCACTGATGCTTGGAAAGTGATGGGAGAGTTGGCTACCTTAGACTTGGATGCCAGGGTAGAAGGTGTTAGAGGCTGTTTGTTTCAAATGACGGTGCAGTCCTCCTTGTTGAAGCAGGTGGAAGAGTCTCAGTGGGGGGACTCCGAGTTTGAAGTGATGCGGGATCGTGTTGATCAGGGAAACGCTCCAGAGGGATGGTTAGAGGACAGCCAACATCGGATGCTTTCCCATGGAAGGTTGTTTGTTCTGGAGGTGATGTGTGAGGGAGTTCTCCATGAATTCCATAGCTCATCCTTGGCAGTACATCTAGGAGTTTCAAAAATGTACTGAGGCCTGAGGGAATAGTTTTGGTGGTCCGGGGTGAAACGGGAAGTGGTGGAGTTTGTGGCTAAATTCCTAGTGTGTCAGCAAGTGAAGGTTGAACACCGTGTTCCCAGTGGTTTGTTGCATCCTTTAGATGTCCCCGAGTGGAAGTGGGATGACATCCCAATGGACTTCGTCATAGGACTACCCAGAACTCAGGGTGGTTATGATGCTATCTGGGTAGTGGTGGATCGACTGATGAAATCAGCTCACTTCTTAGCAATTAAGGAGTCAGGCCCGGTGAGTACCTTAGCACAGAGGTACGTAGACGAGGTTGTGCAGTTGGATGGAGTCCCAAAGACTATCATCTCGGATCAGGATACTCGGTTTACCTCACGAGTCTGGAGGGGGTTACAGCATGCTTTTGGCACCCAGCTATGCCTTAACACTGCTTTCCACCCCCAGACCAATGGTCAGATAGAGCGGACTATCCAGATGTTGGAGGACATGCTGCGAGCATGCGTTTTGGATTTTGGAGGATCATGGGTACGACACTTGCCTTTAGTAGAGTTTTCCTACAACAACAGCTTCCACTTTACTATTGGCATGGCACCATTTGAGACTTTGTATGGAAGGCCATGTCATTCACCCATTTTCTGGGCAGAGGTTGGTGAGACAGGTGCTCTTGGGCCAGAGGTAGTGCAGAACACCATGGAGAAAGTCCAGCTTGTACGTGAGAGGATGAAAGCGGCTCAGGACCGACAAAAGTCTTATGTTGATCATCGGAGGAGGCCTTTGGAGTTCGAGGTGGGAGACCATGTGTTCTTGAAGGTTTCCCCTCGATGGGGGCAGCGGAGGTTTGGGAAAGGGAGCAAGCTCTCACCTAGGTTCATCGGACCCTTTGAGGTGCTGAGGTGATTTGGAGAGGTGGCATATCAGCTAGCCCTGCCACCTCAGTTGGAGAGGGTTCATGACGTCTTCCACGTCTCCTAGCTTCATCGGTACTTACATGACGACTCTCATGTTATTGACTGGGGAGAGTTAGATATGGGAGACGATGAGACCTTCGAGGAACGACCAGTCAGAATCAAGGATCGTAAAGAGAAGGTGCTCCATGGAAGAACCATTCCGTTGGTTCGTGTGTTGTGGAGGCATGGTGGCCTCGAGGAGAGCACTTGGGAGCGGGAGACCCAGATGCACGCTCAGTACCCAGAGTTGTTTTGACTTGTGTTTTCCCTTGTTCTTTTGAGCTTTGTGTTGATTTTTTACTCTGTACCTTTGATATATGGAATGCTTGGCTTGTCGGTTATGAGACCTTTTGTTTTCTTTTTCTCTGGAAGTGTGTAGCATGTCTGGATGTGTGGGGAAAGGGAAAAACCTGACTCTTAATCGAGACGCATTAATGACGATGCGATTGAACCCGTGCAGGTGAGTCAGTGCCGCCTAAAGCGGATAATATCTCGACATAAGAGAAGGAATTTTCCCCAAACCATGTGTTCGGGAAATGTGTGGGTTGTACGGTGTTGGGGGTAGTGTAAGTTGGAAAATCCTAATATATGGAAGTGGGAAGGCCCAATCCTTAATCAATACGCATTAATGCGGATGCGATTAAACCCGTGCAGGTGAGTCAGTGCTGCCTAAAGCGGATAATATCTTGACATAGGAGAGGAAATTCCTAAAACCTGTGATTAGGGTTGTTGGTTAGGTTCCTGTAATAATGATAACCCTAAGAGGTATCTTGTTGGGTTCCTATGGGTTGGTTTTTGAATTCTCGGGGATGAGAATGTTTTAAGAGGTATCTGATGTAATGGCCCGAACCTCTCCGGCCCATTCCTTTTTCAAAAAGAAGGTCACGAAGTGTTCTGGAGGGTAAAATGGAATTTTCCTACACTTTCTAGAATTTTGTAAGTACACGCCGTGTAGTGTAAGTACACGTCATGTACCACCTTGCCGGGTATACCCCGTGTTGTAGGTCGTGTCCTTACCATGTGAAAGAAATGGGTACACGCCGTGTACCCTAAACTACACGTCGTGTAGTCCCTCCCCGCGTACGCATTACCAGTCAATGATCGTGTGCCGTGTTGGAGTCGTGTATTTACTGTGTGAAATAAATGGGTGCACACCGTGTGTCTAAACTACACGCCGTTTAGTACCTCCCCACGTATGTGTTACCCTCAAACCGTGTGTTGACTAGTCAACGGCAGTGGAGCTATGTTGTAAGCCACGTGGAGACCGTGTGAAATAACCGAGTACACGTTGTGTACCATAAAGTACACGCCGTGTAATTTTTCTTTTCTCACCTATAAAAGTATGGGTCCCCTCCTCCTTTTCAACTCACCCCTCTCCTCCCCTTTCCTCTGAGCAGAGTTCTCCCAAGAGACTCAAAGTCTCTTTCTTCCATAACTTCTTCGTCTGAGCTCCGATTTACGATCCGTCAACAGCCACGGGATCGTAATGACGAGGTGGAACTTCTGAGCTTGGATCTGTTGTCCTTCCTTCATCCCTTCCTTTCAAACTTACACCTGAGGAGGTTTTTCCGGGACTCTACGGAAGTGACGGACGCCGACGGACGTCTTCTAAAGTTGATTCGGGGGAGCGTTGTGATCAGAACCTGTTGAGGTAGGGATCTTACCTTCGTCTCTCTAATTTGTGCATCATGTAGGGTGGGTATCCTCTTGTTTTCATGAGAAATAGTTGAACCATTAAATAAAGATAATAACTGGGTTAAAGAACGGGGATGGGGAAGTTGTTATGTTTATCTTTATATCCTGTGATATTATGTTGTGAATTGAATAGGCTTATGCCTACTGAAAATCATGGTCGTTGGGGGCCTTTTCTTGCGCAATTAAATGTTTCCCTATCTTTCTATACCTTTTTTGTGGATGGAAACTTTGTGGAATGTGGAAATTGGTTAATCACATAAATTTGGCTGTTTAAAATCTGGAACCCTTGTGTGATCACCCCGGTTGAACAAAATGGAATAATGAATATGTGGGTGTTGGCTTGGATATGTGGAATGTGATGGGGGTGTTTTGTGGGTTGTTGTGGATCGGGTGAGCAGCGGGGCTACGGTTGACTTGGTTGTGGGTTGGTGTGAATGTTATGTTGGTGACGGGCAGCGGGGCTGCGATAAATGGTATTAAAGGGATAATGATGTACGGGTTTCGGTGTGTTTGTGGTTATGGTGGTTGGCAGAGGGGCTGCAGGGATGGGCTTGAATGTGAAAAGACCATGGGTTGTGAATAATAAATAAAAGTGGAAGAGTTAATTAATGATGGGGCATGGTAATGGAACGGGATTAATAATCATGGGGCTGTTTGGATAATAAGAAGGACTTGGTTGTGTTTCTTGCGTTTTCCTAACTTGATTTGTGGATGGCACGGATATGCCTTATGAATGATTGATGTGGTTGGTTGTGGATAGTTTCCCAGTAGCTAAGGAACTAATAAACTATTTATGTTGAAACGTAAAAACCTAAATGGGGTTGGGGTTGTTTATTGTATGCATGATTTGTAGTAGCAGTGTTGAGGCACGTACTCAGTTTCTCTATATAGAATCCATAGGTTGGGTTGTGTGTTTGTTATACTTATATATATCTGTATATTTGTGTTTTATCACACCCCACCCATGTTGATCACTTAGTGTCGAACACTCCCATTTCATGGGAGATGGTGTTTTCCCCTTAGTTACTAGCTCCTTCCTGCTCCTTCTTCCCTAGGATGTGATGGCTTGAGGAGACCTTACACCTAAGACCCTTCAGGTAGGTTTCGATTGGGGTGGTTCTAGGCCAAGACTCTTCGGGCAGGTTTTACTGTTTCCCAAGAATCTTCAGGATGAGGCTCAGGTGTGTGCGGGCGGGATACGTGGTTGTGAGGCCCAGGTGTGTGCGGGCGGGATACGTGGTTGTGAGGCCCAGGTGTGTGCGGGTGGGATATGTGGTTGTGAGGCCCAGGTGTGTGCGGGCGGGATACATGGATGTGAGGCACAGGTGTGTGCGGGCGGGATACGTGGACGTGAGGCCTAGGTGTGTGCGGGCGGGGAGAGTGTGGAAGTGTTAGGACGTTCGCCATTAGAAAGAGCAGCTAACTAATGGGAAATGGTGCGGGGTACCCAATACTCTTGTTCTTATATACTACTACCTATTGTGATTGTGTTTTTGGTGAGTGTGGCTAGTGAGGTTGGGTGGATAGAATTCCTTGCTAGGTTTCTTCTATTGTTCTCACAGGGCATTAGGATGTCTCCCCACTTGTGCACGAGAGCTTTAGGTTTCCCTACTGAGTATACTTGTATGCTCACCCTACGTTTAATTTCAGGTTTCTAGGAGGACTACCAGGGCCGTGCGGGACCCTACTATTCGGGTAGTTGGAGTTGTTGCAGTTGTTGTACTCTTGTTTTCTTTTGGTATTGTACTTTGAGCTTTCTTGTACTTTCACCTTGTTATAAAATTGTTTAAACATGCATGTGGGATTAGTTTGGGTTTATTTCTATACACTTGTTCTTTTCCTTTTTGGGTGGTTGACTTGTCCTATTTACTGAACTTAAATAATAAAAAGGGTAATGCCTCCCATATTTGTGAAAACTCATACCCTTGGTGCTAGTAGCCAACCCGGGGCCTACTAGAGGCGGGACTCGGGGGTCATTATCTCCCTAACACCACTGCCAGCTCAGGAGGGGCATCTTTGGTGGGAGGGGTTCATGACAAACTCCATTGTAATATTACTAATTTCTAGCAGGGAATTAATAATGGGAGGAATAAAATCCATTGGATGGCCTGGGGTAAGATTTTCTTCCTAAAGAATTTGGGGGAATGGGGAATTGGGATATGTGTCACTTCAAAAACAATCTTCTTTCCAAGTAAGGTTGGCGGGTTATGCAGCATCCCGACTCTCTATGTGCTAGGATCCTTTGTGAAAAATACTTTCCCCACTTGGATTTTTATGGAGTATTCACTGATACAAATTTGGTTTTATTCAGTGCTACCATTTATCAATGCTAAAAACGTTGATAAAAGTATCTTATTTATTGATTCTTTTTTTAGTGCGATAAAGGGTACCTTTATTAGCACTGATAAATGTATCCCTTTTATCAGTGATAAAACGATTGTTTTTAGTACTGATAAAAGGTATAATTCATAAAAAAATATCATTAAAAAAATTATAAATATATAAATATATTTAAATTGATATAAATATAATATATTTTATAAAATATGATTTATATAATACTAAATATATAATCACACTCAATATATAAGATATTTAGTGAAAATGACTAATAAAATAATTAAAAATTAATATTTATTGATAATTTGATAATTATTAATGATTAATATTCATTTAATAACAGTTTGATGATAGAAAAATTCAATAAATTAATAAATGATCTAAAATGAGTTGAAAACATTACCCAACCTTCAAACGACCATAACTTTTGATATGGGTCTCTGTTTGAGCTCCACCACATAACAAATCAATTCTTGAAAAAAATATATACATCATGAGGATATGGGGGAACCGAGATTAATGTTTTTTCTAGATCAAAAAAAGGCTTGAAATACCACCAAAAATGATTTTTTTTTCGAGGTACCTTAATTTTTGAACATTTGAGGGAATTTTAACCTTTTTTAAGAGAGTCTTCATAGATTTTTTTAGTGGAGGATCAATTTATTCTCAATTATAACACTAATATGGATATTATGGTGTTCAAATTTTATCATTTATTATATTTTAGTGTTATTTATAATTAAATATATACACATATATACATATCTGTATATATTTACAAATAAAAATTTTATTTTATAAATAAATTTGTAAACATATTTACATATAAAATATCTTTCTAAATATATTTGTGTGTGTATGTATTTATATGTATGAATATTTATATACCTACACAATGTATATATAATTTATATATATATATATATATATTTGTGTGTGTGTGTTAACAAATAGATATATATTTTTCTATATATTCTAATATGTGTATATAAATATCAATATATAATATATGTAAATAAATAGAAATATGTTTAATTATATTTATAGACATACACATGTGTATAAATATATATACGTATGTATGTAAGTACGTATGTACGTACATATGTATGTATGTATGTATTTATAAACACACACAAAAACATATTTTATATATAAGTGTATTTAAAAAAAATATACAGATATATATATAAATATATGGATAAATGTATGGATAAAACTTATAACTAACTATATATAAATTAATAGATATATCAAAAAATAAAGAAAAAACAACATAGAGCAGTGGTAAAGGCACAGGTGCATGAGCGTGGAGGTCCTAAGTTTGAATCCAAGTGGAGGTGCATGTGAATTTGGTCGGGAGGATTTGTCTAGCACTGATAAAGGTCAAGGGGGTCTAAGATGAGGGATGATAGGGGTGACCTCCCTAAAAATATCTCAACAATTAATATCTTTTTTAACTTTTATCAGCGTTTTTTTTTGCGGATAAAGGCCCCTTTTATCAGTGTTAACAAAAAAGCGGTAATAAAATGGCCATTTTATCAGCACTTTTTTTAGCACTGATAAAATGGATCTTTTATCAATGATTTTTTTATTAATAATAGAAGGAACCTTTATTGGAACTTTTTTTTAGTGTTAATAAACATTACTATAGTTTTGGATTTATTTAGTTCAAGCTTTTACCAGTTCTAGAAAAAAGTGATGATAAAGGTTGCCTTTATCAGTGCTAAAAAACCCTGATAAAGTGTAACATCTCAGAATTTATGTGTAAATTTTTTTTATTTATATGGAATTATTTCGAGACTGTGAAATTTGACGGCACATGATTCTGAGATCCGGAGAGCCCAGAACAGAATTTTGAACTTTTTTAAGGTACGTTCAGTAAAAGAGTGAGCATGATTTTCAATCTTTTGAACCATCACTCGGATCAAAAATATGAGGGTACCGTTGAATTCAAAACGTTGGGATTCACCTATAAATGACTTAAATTTGGCCAGAAAGAGCCGAATAGACAAGTTATTTTTCAGATATTTTGAGAAAAATAATAAAAGAATTTAAAAGAATTATTTTCTTTTCTTTCCCACTTTTGAGTGGCGGTCGGCAACACTAAGGGGCATTGACATGGCGAAAACGATGCGCATAAAAGAGACTCATTAATAGCTTGTTAAACTCGTAGTGTAACGATGCTCTAATGACGTGTAACAGCGACGTTGTTTCTTAAATAAAACAACATAACGACGCGACGTCGCATCATAATGGGAATGTTGCGACGTGATCCTATTTATAGTTCGACGTTCTAGGAAAATATGGATTAAAAAAATTTGGAGGATTCTCTAGCGAACCTCTGATGGACTTCCACCCCAGAAAAGAATGAATAACGTCGGTGAAACTTCATCTTCTTCATCACGCCTTTCGAAGATCGGAGCTGAGAAGTGATGTTTATGTCTTAACCCCTCGAGGATGAACGTGTAGCAACGAACTTAAAATAGGTAGGTGTTTTTGATTTATTGTTCTTCCCCATCCATTTCTAGAAACGACGGACACGGGTCAACCCACGAATAGGCTGACCCATGATTTAGGCGTTTATGCAGGAGGGTGTTTCATTCTCAGGGTTTTATATTCAGGGTTCAAATCTTGGCAAGTAACGATTGAATCAAGACTCCCCAAACCTCCCCCATCTTTAAACCTTATAACATGGAGGGTGAGTGCCAACACGAACAAAGGTCTGGACCCCTCTGTTTGATCACTCTTGGTGAAAAATTTGTCTGAATCAGTGGTAATGTGGATTTAAAGGATTCTTGATAAAGAGGATGCTCCCTGGAGGTCGTAGGCGTAGACGACGAGAAGAACAGACCACCGGAGCACGTCTGGTGGTCTGCCAAGGGATCTACCGGCGCACCGGTGCTGGCAGCGGTAGCACGTGGTGGCGGCAGCAGCACGTGCCAGCCGTGTTCCGAACAGCAGGAGTAAGACACCAGCCAGATGGAGTGGTGCACCGGTGCGGTGGAAGTTGTTGTCGATCGGGTCGTGACGTTGGAGACCCACGGCGCCAGCATGGCGCTACATCGACCGGGGTCAACCCGCAGACTGGGTTTTCGGGTGACGTGGAGGGTGGTCGGTCATCATCGGCCATGAGCACGTGAAGGATCGGCCCACTCCTTACAGGCCACACTCGGACAGGGAGGGACGCGGTGGTCTGCCACGTCCCAGGCGCACCCCACCGGCCGCTAACACGGTCGGTCTTCGGACCAGCGAGTCACGCCCCCCAGCAGACCGCGCCCCCCAGTGAGACAAACCCAAGCCCAGTGGGACAGAACCACACCAGCGGGCCAAACCCACATCGAAAGGCTGGACCCGCACCCCTTCAGGTTAGGCCGGTCCAAACCGGATCACTAGGCGACCGGCAGGTTGGACCCTCTTCCAACCGGGCCAGGTCTAGCAAGGCCTATTGGGCCTAGCCCACTAGCCAGGACGAACCAGACCGAACTTGACCCATACTAGGTCAGGTCGAGTCCATCTAAATGAATTGGGGTATGTGGAACCCCCGAGCCGGGTTGGTCGGGTCAGTCCAACCGGGTCAGACTGGGCCACGTCGCAACCGACTCCCTGGTTACTAAAACACCCATATCTTGCAAACTGTGCATTCGATTGACGATACATTTGTGTCATTGGGACCCTCTCTATGAGTCAAATCTTTTGGAATTCTCTATGGTGACTTTTGTGATATTTTAGATGATACAAAGGGCATGAGGAGCGTTTATATTAAGCGCACTACATAAATAACCCTGGGACTCGCTGAGACCTGACGACTGCTGACTTTTGGCCTAGTGGGAATCACCTCTCCATGACTTGGAAAACCCAAGGTGGGAAGCACCACTCTATGACTTTGCAGGTCCATGGTACGTGATTAGGATGAGTACCTCAGTAGGCCATGACTAGTGGTAAGCACCTCTGTGTGACTTTTCAGGCCCACAGTACGTGATGGGGGACGAGTACCTAAGCAGTCCAAGGTTAGTGGGAAGCACCTCTTCGTGACTTGGCAGTCCCACTATACTCGCTAGAGGAGGAGTTATCCAATATCTGAGGTGTTCGATGATGTGACTGATGATTCTATTGTTACTACCCTAGAATATATCTAGTGTGAGTTGTCTTTTGTTTTGTGATTTACTTTGAGAATTGTTGTGTAGTATTTCCTCTTTTTTTAGGGTATCTACTAAGTACTGTGTTACTCACCCCTACATAGGCTTCACTCGCACGTGTTGTTTCTGGTGTATATGATCGACATTTTGATAGGGGCGCTTAGGGATACGGGACTGACGGATGCTACGACGGTGGACTTGGTGGCCTAGGACTAGGTGGGGCCCAGTAGGACTGAGCGAACAGGATGTACTACTTCAGCTTCTGGTATCTTCACTACTCTTATGATCACGTGGGGTTTTCTGAAGATGGCCATCAGAGTTTATTTTTTTTACTTGTTGTTTTCATTCTTTGTTGGGTTTGTATTCTGGATCACATAATTTCAGTTGTACATACACTCAGCTTTGTTTTAGTGGTACTTGTTCCCTTTTTTCAGTGTGTTGGGATGTGGTTGGGTGTGTGTGTACATACAGGTACTCAGGAAAATTCCTCCCACTTTCAGGTTGACGCCTTTGATGCTAGTCGCCAACCCCCAGCCTTTGGGAGGCGGGCTTGGGGTAGTCATGGCATGGGCCCCGGGGGATGGGTTGTGACAAAGTGGTATCAAAGGGTGTTCGGTTCCCCCCTCAAATATCAGGAGTCTGTGTTTTGTTTTGGGGAAACAGTGTAAGTGTTGTGAGTTATACTTTCAGATTCGGGGAGTCCAGTGTTGTTGCGGCGACCAACGTATCCATACAGCGGGACCTTGAACTCTATTTTCATCTCAATACATGAAAACACTAGTTTCATAAGTGTATCTTTATCTTATATAAGAGTTATCTCACCAGGTATAACCTTCTAACCATGGTACATATTGATATATCTCAGGATGCCTCCATGTATATGACCAACCAGGATCCCGATGCGAGGTCATGAGGACAACCTGCCTAGCGACGAGGCGTCCATTCAGGGACTAGTTCTAGAGATGGCCCCACCGTGTGGTGCACTAGTGCTACCACCACCCGATGGTCAAAATCTAATGCCAGAAGTTCTGGAAGAGGATGTTCATAGGATCAATACCCTATATGAGTTTTAGAGACAGAGACCTCCCAGGTTTAGGGGAGATACGGATCCTCATGTCGCTGAGGACTGGCTAGATTCCATGACACGGGTCTTCTGCTTAGTGAGGACATCACCTGACCATATGGCGATCTTGACAGTGAGCCTTATGCATGACTCAATAGGGAGATGGTGTATTTTGACCATCCAAACTCACGATGAGGTGACCCTCACTTAGGTTGACTTCAAGAGGCTTTTTTGGGAGGATTGTTTCCCCATGACCTTGCACTTTGTGTGCATCCAGGAGCTACTTCACCTACAGCAAGACAGCATGAGGGTGGTTGAGTATTAAACAAAGTTCACGGAGCTTTTCTGCTACTCTAAAGATATGGAATGAGACCCTTTCTTCAGGTCTAGAGCCTTTGAGTAGGGACTTAGGTGGGAGATCAGGGCTTTGGTGGTGTCTCTCAGCATCCATACCCAGGCCGGGGTGTTGGAGCGAGCCCTTCTGATGGAGATCTTATTAGTAAAGTAGGAGCTCACAACTAGAGCTACCAGCAGACCCTAGGCAGCAGAGTCTTTGTTTGGTAGCAGACAGCAGATGCGTGGGCCCAAGTGGGCTAGGTCTTTCAGAGGCCAACCTGAGGACTCAGGGTCAGCAGTGCGAGTCTCTTAGGAAAGAGGGAGTCATATGGGGGCCAGGTTTTGCTACTCATGTGGAAGGTAGGGACACATGTAAAGTGAATGTCTGAACCATGACCATCAGACGATTGAGGAGGTGTCGAGGCAGCAGCAGAAGTTCGAGCAAGGAGATCCACAGGGCAGCAGACGTGGCAGGGGATCTGGTCGAGCAGCAGGTAGTGGGCGACGATTTGAGTTGTTGCTGCCACCACCCTCGGGTGGTCCACCCTGACCTCAGGGAGTTGGCGGAAAGGGGCGAGCTCAGCTTTAGGAAGCATAGGCTTACGACCATGATGCTCTAGAGATGATATGAGGTATGATTTGTGTCTTCTCCACCCTAGTTGTAGTACTTATAGACACAGGTTCTAGTCACTCCTTCCTTACCACAGCCATCATTCATAGCTCTTAGATTCTGATGGATCTGTTGGCTTGATCCTTGCAGCTATAGACTCCTATGAGAGGGGATTAGATGATTACACACTATTTTCGGTGGTGTGAGCTTACTCTAGGGGGTGAGAGATTCAGCTGGGATCTCCTAGAAACAGCGTTGAGGCCTTACACCGTCATCTTGGGTATGGACTAGTTATCCATGGACCATGACCAGATCAACTATTTTAGGTGTATAGTGCGGTGTGTATGTGGAGATAGGACCAAGTTTTCCTTCACCAGTGAGAAGGAAACCCTTGTAGTGTAGGATAGATTCTCTTGGAGGAGGGTGAATCTGATCACTCACTAGTTTGATAGCCTCACCCTTAGTGTAGTGGAGGAGAAGATTCCAAGCTTTCCTGTAGTGGTGGATGAGTATGAATGTGTTTTTCCTGATGAGGTTACAGGGATACCTCCTCGTAGAGAGGTAGAATTCTGTATCAAACTGTACCCCAGGACGGCACTGATATCCACACTGACATATTTAATGGATCCCACAGAGCTTCGTAATCTGAGGTTACAGCTAGAGGACTTGTAGGAGAAGGGATTCGTAAGGCCCATCATTTCACCATGGGCAGCCCCGGTACTTTTTTCCAAGAAGGCAGATGTGAGTTTGAGGTTGTGCGTGGACTTCCGGCGCCTAAACCTAGCGACCGTGAAGAACAAGTACCCACTGCTGAGGATTGATGACCTATTTGACCAGTTGAAGGGAGTGAAGTGGTTCTAGAAGATAGACCTTAGATCATGCTATCACCAGCTCCGGGTATGGGACAAGGATGTACCGAAGATAGCCTTCAGGTGCCGGTATGGCCACTATGAGTTCCTGGTGATGCCTTTCAGTGTGACCAATGCCCCAGAAGTGTTCATGGTCATCATGAATAGGATCTTTCAGCCCTACCTTGACCAATACGCCATGGTATTCATCGATGACATCTTGGTGTACTCAGCGTCATAGGAGGAGCATGTTGTACACCTACGGATAGTCCTGGATACACTTCGAGAGCACCAACTTTATGGTAAGCCCTCTAAGTGTTAGTTTTGGATTTGGGAGGTTTATTTCCTAGGACACATCATCTCAGAGGCTGGAGTTGTAGTAGATCCAACAAAGATAGAGGCGGTTCTCTCTTAGGAGCCACCTAGAAGCGTGACTGAGGTATGGTTGGCTGGTTACTATAAAAGGTTCATGCCCGAATTTTCCAGGGTAGCAGCACCCTTATCGGCATTGACATGGAAGGGACAACCCTTCATGTGGATGGAGAAATTCTAGCAGAGTTTTTAGGAGCTAAGGTAGAGACTGAATAGTGGCCCCATCTTGAGACTACTAGAGGAGGGCGTTGGGTATGTAGTTTACTGCGACTCGTCAGGGACCGGGCTCAGTTGTGTCCTGATGTAGGAGCAAGCAATGATCACCTATGTCTCACAGCAGTTGAGACAGGATGAGTAGAACTACGTGACCCACAACCTGGAGTTAGTGGTGGTGGTCTTTACCTTGAAGATGTGGTGGCACTACTTGATGGGGGAACGGTTTACAATTTACTATGACCACAAGAGTCTTAGGTATATCTTCTCCCAGAAGGGCCTAAACCTAAGACAGCGGAAATGGTTATAGATCCTCTAGGACTATGATTTTGAGATAGTCTATACTCTTATAAAGGGGAACGTAGTGGCAGACGCACTCAACAGGAGGACTGGGTTGCAGCTGCTGAGTGAGGTGACAGAGTAGTTAGCCACGATGCAGATATCCCTCATGGATGATGGTGAAGCTGTTTACCTCCAGTCGTTGGATGTTACTCCCCCACTCTTATAGAAAGTCAGGGAGGCATAACTGGGGGATGTTGAATGCAAGGCCCGACGTGCTCAAATATCCTTAGGATGGGCTCCTGATGGATTTTCGATAGGTGGGGATCATGTCATTATTTTTAGAGGGCTCACCTTAGTACCAGTGGTGTTGCGGGAGGAGTTGTTTATGGAGTTTCATACATATTCCTTGGAAGTACATCCTAGAGTGGAAAATATGTACTAGGACCTCTGGCATAAGTACTGGTGGACAGGGATGAAGAAAGTAGTGGTCGAGTTTGTTTCACGATGCCTCACTTGTCAGCAAGTAAAGGTTGAGCACTAGGTTCCAACAGGCTTGACTCATCCACTCGAGGTATCAGGGTGGAAATGTGAAAGTATCTTGTTGGACTTTGTGATGGGGTTACCACGTATTTATAGAGATCATGACTCTATTTGGGTGATCGTTGACTGACTCACCAAGTCGGCTCACTTCCTACCCATCCGGGAGCAAGGACTGGTAGAGGACTTGGGACACCTCTACATCTAGAAGATAGTACAGCTTCACGGGGTTCCTTCGATGATCATCTTAGATCGCAATGACCACTTTATATTCCAGTTGTGTAAGGTATTACAAGAGGCATTCGGGAGGTAGCTGCGTTTGAGCACAACTTTTTATCCCCAGTCAGATGGTCATACAGAACAGACCATACAGACCTTGGAGGACACGTTTTGTGGTTGTGTCCTAGACTTTGGTTATAGTTGGGAGGACCACCTTCCACTAGTGGAGTTTTCATACAACAATATCTATCACTCCACCATCGGCATGGCACCGTTTGAGGCCTTGTACGGGCGGCCTTCCAGATCACCCATATGCTGGACAAACCCAGGGGAGTCGACACTCATGGGTCCAGAGTTGGTACGGGCTACCACTGAGAAGGTGTAGATTATCTAGGAGCAGATGAAGACTGCATAGAGCAGGCATAAGTCTTATGCCGACAGGAGAAGAAGACCCGTGTAGTTTGAGGAGGGAGATCATATGTTCCTTCGGGTCTCACCCCGACGAGGATTGCAGAGATTTGGTCAGGGCAGCAAGTTATCTCTGAGGTTCATCAGACCTTTTCAGATCCTGAGTAGAGTTGGTGAGGTGGTGTACCAGCTAGCTCTTCCCCCACAGATGTACTGGGTTCATGATGTTTTCCATGTGTCGCAGCTGAGGAGGTATGTGCATGATCCATTGCACGTCATCGACTGGGGAGAGCTGTACATTGATGATGGGATGATGTTTGAGGAGTTCCCAGTAGAGATAGAGGATTTACAGGAGTGAGTCCTACATGGATGGTCTATTCCTCTAGTGCGTTACCGATGGTAGAATGGGAATCTCTAGGAGAACACATGGGAGTGGGAGGCTCAGATTTTTGCTTGGTACCTCCATCTTTTTGTTTAGTTATTGTTTTGGATTTAGGGGATGTAAATACCTAAGGTGGGGATAATGTAACATCTCATAATTTCCATGTAATTTTTTTTTTATATGGAATTATTTCGAGACTGTGAAATTCGACGGCACGTGATTCCGAGGTCTGGAGATCCCAGAATGGAATTCTGAACTTTTTTAAGGTACGTTTAGTAAATGTGCGAGCAGGATTTTCTATCTTTTGAACCATCACTTGGATAAAAAATCCGAGGTCACCATTGAATTAAGAACACCATGATTTTCCTAGAAATGACTTAACTTTGGCCGGAAAGGGTCGAGCAGAAAAGTTATTTTTCGGACATTTCGAGAAAAATAATAAAAGAATTTAAAAGAATTATTTTATTTTCTTTCTTACTTTTGGGTAGCAGACAGCGATGTTGTGGGGCAGCGACATGGCGGTGACGATTTGAATCAAGGTGGCTCATTAATATCTCGTTAAATTCGCAATGTAATGACGCTCTAATGATTTGTAACAACAACGCTATTTCTTAAATAAAACAGTGTAACAACGCAACATCTCATCATAATGGGAACGCTGCGACGTGCTCCTATATATAGTTCGATGTGTTGGGGAAATATGGATTAAAAAATTTTGGAGGATTCTTTGGTGAACCTTTGATGGACTTCCACCCCAGCAAAAAATTAAGAACACCGGTGGAACATATTTTTCTTCGTCACACCTTTATAATATCAGAGCCAAGAAGCGACACTGACGTCTTAACCCCTCGAAGATGAACATGCAGCAACGAAATTCAAAGAGGTAGGGGTTTTTGATCTATTGTTCTTCCCAGTATATTTCTAGAAATGATGAACATGGTTCAACCCACAAACAGGTTGACCCGTGATTCGTGCATTTATGCTGGAGGGTGTTTCATTCTTGGGTTTTTATATTTGGGGTTCAAATATTGGCATGTAACGATTGAACGGAGACTCCCCAAACAACACTCATCTTTAAACCTTCTAACGCGAGGGTGCGGGCCGACACGAACAAAGTCCCAGACCCCTCTATTTTTTGAACTCCTAGTGAATGGTTTTTCTAAAACGATGGAAAGGCAGCTTTGAAGTCTTCACAGTAAAGAGGATACTCCCCAGAGACTGTAGGCACAGGAGGCGAGAAGAATGGACCACTGGAGATGGGACTGATGGATGCTACGACGGTGGACTTGGTGGCCTAGGACTAGGCTGGGACCAGTAGGACCTGGAGGACAGGGGTGCTCAGGGAGATGGGACTGATGGATGCTACGATGGTGGACTTGGTGGCCTAGGACTAGGCTGGGACCAGTAGGACCGGGCGGACATGACATACTACTTCGACTTTCGATAGCTTCATTACTCTCACGATCAGGTGGGGTTTTCTGCAGATGGCCATCAAAGTTTCCTTTTTGTACTTGTGATTTTCAGTATTTGTTGGGTTTGTATTTTGGGCCACATACTTTTAGTTGTACTTGCACTCAGCATTGTTTTAGTGTTACTTGTTTCCTCTTTTTTCAGTGTGTTAGGATGTGGTTGGGTGTGTGTGTGCATACAGGTACTCAGGAAAATGCCTCCCACTTGCAGGTTGACGCCTTCAGCACTAGTTGCCAGCCCCTAGCCTTCAGGAGTCAGGCTTGGGGTAGTCACGGCATGGGCCCCGGGGACCGGTCGTGACATAAATGGTACCTTTTATCAGCGCTAAAAAATGCTGATAAAAGGTACCCTTTATCGTCGCTTTTTTAGCGCTGATAGAAGGTACCCTTTATCAACTCTTTTTGTAACGCTGATAAATGACAGCTTTATCATCACTTTATTTGTAGCGCTCATAAAGGGTAACCTTTATGAGGGCATTTTCAAGCATTGATAAAGGTCTCGATCACCAACGTGAGTCCCACATTGAAATATCGGATGTTCGGTCGCTTATTTATAAATGATTCTTCCATATCCAAACTCCAGAAGTCAGCTGTGGGGATGAGCTCTCGCATATACCCTCCACACAAACCTATATGGGCTCGTGCCTATATGCACGATCCCACACAGACCTTGGTCCACCCTATGCTTCTCGCGGGCTTTAGCCCACCCGCATACACACCGGCCAGGTCATGTCCTACACGGCCTGGCTCACCCGTCTCCCCATCCGTACCAATACACGACTCGACCAACCTTTCCATACATACCATGACCGGGTAGTGCTCAGACAGGGAGGGACGCGACGGTCTGCTGCATCCCAGGCGCACCCCACTGGCCGCTAACGTGGCCGGTCTTCGGACTAGCGGGTCGTGCCCCCCAGCGGGCTGTGCCCCTCAGTGGGACGCACGCCCATCGGGCTAGGCCAGTCCTGCTGCCCAGTGGGCCAGACCCAAGACTAGCAGGCCGAACCCGCACCGGCGGGCTGAACCCATGCCGGAAGGCTAGACCTGCGCCCCTTCAGGCCGGGCCGGACTAGACCGGGTCATTGGGCGACCCGGCAGGCTGGACCCTCTGCCAACCGTGTCGGGTCCAGCGAGGCCTATTGGGTCTGGCCCACTAGCTAGGCCGAACCAGATCGACCTCGACCCGTACCAGGTCAAGTCGAGTCCGTCTAAATGAATCAGGGTATGTGGAACCCCCAGGTTGGGCTGGTCAGGTCAGTCCGACCGATTCGAACCAGGCCCCATCACAACTGGTCCCCTGGTTACTAAAATGCATTTATCTTGTAAATCGTGCATCCAATTGAAGAGACGTTTGCGGCATTGGGACCCTCTCGGTTAGGCGAATCTTTTGACATGATCTATGGTGACTTTCGTGATAGTTCAGATGAGATGAAGGGTTTGAGGAGAGGTTCTCTCAAGCGCACTATGTACAAAACCCTGTGACTGGCTGAGACCTGATGACTACTGACTTTTGGCCCAGTGGGAAACACCTCTTCATGACTTGGTAGGACCACAGTGGGAAACACCTATTCATGGCTTGGTAGGCCCACGGTGGGAAGCACCTCTCTATGGTGACTTTTGTGATACTTTCAGTTGTACTTGCACTCAGCTTTGTTTCAGTGGTACTTGTTTCCTCTTTTTTCAGTGTGTTAGGATGTGGTTGGGTGTGTGTGTGCATACAGGTTCTCAGGAAAATGCCTCCCACTTGCAGGTTGATGCCTTCAGCACTAGTTTCCAGCCCCTAGCCTTCAGGAGGCGGGCTTGGGGTAGTCACGGCATTGTCCCCGGGGGATGGGTCGTGACATAAATGGTACCTTTTATCAGCGCTAAAAAAATGTTGATAAAAGGTACCCTTTATCGTTGCTTTTTTAGCACTGATAGAAGGTACCCTTTATCAACTCTTTTTTTAACGCTGATAAATGACACCTTTATCAGCGCTTTATTTGTAGCGCTCATAAACAGTAACCTTTATCATTGCATTTTCAAGCATTGATAAAGGTATCGATCACCAACGTAAGTCCCGCATTGAAATATCGGATGTTCGGTCGCTTATTTATAAACGATTCTTCCATATCCAAACTCCAGAAGTCAACTGCGGGGATGAGCTCTCGCATATACCCTCCACACAAACCTATATGGGCTCGTGCCTATATGCACGAGCCCACACAGGCCTTGGTCCACCCTATACTTCTCGCGGGCTTTATCCCACCCGCATACACACCGGCCAGGTCTTGTCCTACATGACCTGGCTCACCCGCCTCCCCATCCGGACCAATACACGACTCGACCAACCTTTCCATACAGACCATGACCCCAATTTTTTATATATACCAATAAAAATAATGTAATAAAAATAAATAAATAATACAAGTACTAAAAATATTAAAAAATTGAAATAATTAAACAAATAAAGATTAAAATTGAATAAATTTAAAAAATATTAAAAGAATCATTAAATAAATAATTATTAATAAATTTAATATATATATAATTTATAAATATTAATAAATAGTATATATCGAATATATATATATATAATAAATAAATTGAAATAATTAAAAAAATATTAAATAAAAATGATTAAATTAAAAAAATATTAAATATTTTATTAATTAAATAATTATTAATAAAAATGACAAAAATTAATATACATATATATAAATTATAAATATTAATAAATAGTATATATTAAATATAGTTATATAAAATGAATAAATTTTAAAAATTAAACAAAAAAATTAAAAATGAATAAATTGCAAAATTATTAAAAAAATATATTAATAAAAAAATTATTAATAAAAAAAGAATAAATTTAATATATATATATATATATTAATTATAAATAGTGTAAATAATATAGATTAAATATAATATAAAAATGAATAAAATGTAATAATTAAAAACACATTAATGTCTTATTCATTTTTAATGGTTTTTATACATAATTATTCATTAATATTTTTAATATTTTTAATATTGAAATATATTCATATATATTTCTATATATATATATCAAAATATTTAATATTTCCTAAAATGTGATTTATATAATATAAAATATTTATGCGTACATTAAATAAGTCATATATTTATTGAAAATGGATTATAATTAAAAATTAATATTAATTAAAAATATTGACCAATTTTATCGAGTAATGGAAATTTAATTGAGTTTCATTTGATTTTTCAATTTAACATATATCAAACATGTGTTACATTGATTTCACACACACATATACATAATTAATGCATTTTTATACAAACACACACATCATATTTCTGTAATTTATTCAATTTTTAATATTCATTTTAGAATTATATTTATTAAAATAATATATTTAATATATATTATTTTTATAATTGGTAAATTTTATCATTTTTTATATTTTTATTAAATATATACTATTTATTAACTTTTAATATTTTTTTGAATTTATTCATTTTTAATATTATTTATTCATTAATGATCTTAATTTTTTTTTAATATTTTTTAATTTATTCATTTTCAATTTTTCATTATTCAATATGTTTGTAATTTTATCCATTTTCAATATTTATCTATACATGTTTATTCATTAAAATTTAATTTTTTTAATATGGTTGTAATTTATATAATTAATATGTATTCATTTCCATTTTAACATATATAAATATTCATTTTTTATTTTTTTAATTCTCTATATAATTAATAATAGTTATTTATTTTTTAAATTTATTCATTATAATTATTATTTATTTCATTAATAGATTCTATATATCATATAATCTTATTGTTCAATTTAACGTATATTGAACTTATATATATACACATTAATTTCACACAAAAAAATATTTATGTAATTAATGAAATCTTATATAGAAACACAAACATCTAATATTTATGTAATTTATTCAAGTTTTAATATTCATTTTAGAATTTCATTTAGTAACATAATATATTTAATATATTATGTTTTTAATCAGTAAATTTTATTTATTAATTTTTAATATTATTAGAGTTAGTATTATTTATTCATTTTTAATATTTTTTTATTTTTTTATAATTTAATCATTTCTAATATTTATTTATATATATTTATTTACTTTGTTTTAATATTTTAAATATTCATTCATCTTCTTTTAAATATATATCCATATTTTATTTTTTTAATAATTTGTATAATTAATAAAGCTTATCCATTTTTCAATATTTTTAAAGTATACTCATTTTTAATTATTCAATTTCACTCATTTTTAACATTCATGCATTTAAGATTATATATTCATTAATAATGTTAAAAATATATTTGTAAATAAATATTTATAAATAAATATATTTATAAATTTATATATTCTATATTTATAAAATTATATGTTTATAATTATAAATAAATAAATATATTTTAAAAAAATATTTATATAATTATAAATACATAATGATATATTTAAATAGTTATTAAATTATAATAAATATATTTAAATAATGAAAATATTTCCTATATTTATATTTATATTTATATATATTTATTCACTACTAGAAAAATACCCTATACAAATGGTTTGGAACCGTTGGTATAGGCCTCCAAACCGTTGGTATAGCCTATACCAACGGTTTGGAGAATCATTGGCTAGTAAGCCATGGGAATAGGTCTATACCAATGGTTTTTATAAAACCGTTGGTATAAGTAATATGAAAATCTATACCAATGGTTCCATAAAACTGTTGGTATATGTAATTCAAAAAAGAATCATTCGGTTGGTTTTGATCCCAACACCTCTGGTTTGTGATTGAACGACCTAACTACTAACCTAACTTACTTTTTTGAACATAATTTCATAAATATATATATGTATTGTCATAAGTATTTTAAATTTTGATTTATTTAATGTCCTATGTAAGAAGATTCCATTAAAAATACATGTACTTATACCAACGGTTCTCAAAACCGTTGGTATAGACCTATACCAATGGTTTTGAGAACCGTTGGTATAGATTCTTTGATTTTGGGACATATACCAACGGTTTTGGACTAACCGTTGTTATAGGGAGGACCTATACCAATGGTTTGAGGTCAAACCGTTGGTATAGGGTCTCTATAATGGACCTATACCAACGGTTTTCCCAAAACTGTTGGTATAGGTCCAAATTAGTGAACTATTCCAACGTTTTTCCCAAAACCGTTGGTATAGCTCCAAATTAGTGACCTATACCAACGGTTTTGGCCAAACCGTTGGTATAGTTCCAAATTAGTAAACTAAACCAACGGTTTGCCCAAAACCATTGGTATAGATCTTATTTCCAGTAGTGATTATATATATATATATATATATATATTGATATAGATATATTTATAATTATAAAATTATAATAAATATATTTAAAAAATGAATATATTTACTATATTTTTATTTATATTTATATATATTTATTATATATATATTCTAATGAACCAACCTGGATACTCTATCAATAATGTTACCCAACCCAATCTACCACATACCTGAAGGGCATTCCCGATCTCCACAGGTTGGCGACTAGCACCCAGACATCAAACAATGAGAAAAGGAAATGATTTTACCCAACATGAAGCAACAACATGACATATATACACATAGTAGAGAGAAATAGTGTAAGATAAAAATATAATCCATAACAGATAGAGAACAATAGATGCGATGCAACTTAAAAGGTAGAAAAACAATATCCAAGAGTCAAGTCCAACTACAAAGGAAAAAAGAACTAAAACATCTACTCTAACAACTCTATGTGATAGTGTGGGAAAACTCTCATAATCTCACCACTAACTACCCAAAACCCAACTAACAGAAAACCTCACCGCCTCCCTACGACACTTTTCCTTTCCCTGCATTGAAAGACATTACTAGGTTTATGCACTACCAAAGGGATGCATGGGGTGTGAGCTAACGGGCTCAATATGATCTCACTCAGGTGTTCCATAACAAGTTTTTGTACAATAATCCAAGCATGCTCAACTCTAAAGAAAACAAGGCATGATATACTGTTTAGTAGTTTTTATCTCAAAATCATGACAAAACAATTTAATTTCCCCTTTTTACACATTTTCAAATAGAGTGGGTAAATCAATTTCAAAGAATTTATATCAAAGTAGATATATTAAATCAAACCAAATCATGTATCACATATCATATCAAATCCATGGAAACACGAGCTAAAAAAGTACAATCCCAAAACATCCCAAAACATCCAAAAGCACATGTAACATCACATCAAGGATCAAACTAGGTCAAGATAGCTAGGACACTCATACCTTACATAGAAAATCATGTGAAAATCAAGCCACTAGACATATGCATTGAGCCTAGAGAGAAGAGAAACACCCCAGAAAGTGACCCCCCCCCCCAACAGTTCTAATGATTTCCTAGAATAATGGGCCTAGGGAGTAGAGAAAAGTCCCATGAGCAAACCCCCTGATAGTGGATGAGACCTATTACTACACCCTCAACCTAATTACCCAAGGCTTCTCATGTTATCTATTTTTCAAACCAATTCATTAATCCATTTTCATCAAACCATTATTTGAAAACTATTTCACAATGCTTTGAAAACACCTTTTCATTTACCAAAACTAGGGGAAACCATCTTTTATCAAAAACTCATTTTGGTACGCACAAATCAAATCAATTAATCATGTAGTTTCATTTATAAAAAAATTTATAAAAAATTGGAGTAATGATGTTCATCAATATAAGCTAGATATAGAACCACATACCTCAAAACTTAGGTCGTACACACCTGCAACAGGATCCACCAATAAGGAAGAACACACAATGAAAACGGAGGACCTAAAACCAATCCACACATCTCATAATTGATTTAATTAAACAAAAGGTTCGGTGAAGAGGAAAGATCACAACATAACTCAAGAATGCACACTCTTCGCACCACAACCAATAAAGAATCATACCCAGAATAAGATCCCACAATGGATCTAGAAAGGAATCAAGATAATCATTACCACAAATCAATAGATCTAATAATGCAATACAATAGAACTACTGTGATCAAAGGTAATGAAGAAGCTGAAAGGATTACTCAACCTGAAGAGATGTAACACAACCACAATAGATATCAATCATTGAACGAAGCAATTCGGATAAAGCATAGGTTCCCAAAATCACTATAGGAGATCTCTAGGTCAAGAGAAAGAAGGCTACATGTTGAATGAATAAACAAATCACTTGTGTAGTGCCTTAAAAGCCTTGTCCATGAAATTTACATGGAGTGTAACCCCTTTACACATCGTGTAATCCATGGTGTCGAGATATGCTGAAAAACCCATTGTCTTTTTATTAAAAATCCTATTTTTAACATTACACAGTGTGTAATTTGTACATGGCATGTGCTCCCTTCACGCTATATACCAGGTTCACAGCATCTTCCCTGCAGAAATTACATGGAATGTAAAACCATTACATGAAATTTATTTCTCCTACAAACTAAAAAAAGTCTATATTACTACATGAAAACCCAAACCACCTTGTGTGTTATCTAAACTTGGGGAGAACCCCACAAATCCATTATACATTTATACCTGAACTCTATTAATTCAAATAAACATAAATCCATGAACTTTATATCATTCTCACCAAAAAATGATATCCATTCTCGGGAGTGCCAAGACATGCCTAATTAAAGAGGAAATAAGTAAAGAGAAGGTAAATACCCAAAATAGAGTAGCAGGGTGTTACAAACTCCACACCATGAGTCTTTTTATCCCTGGGAAGTCATGTAGAAGAATAAAGTCTAGTAAAGAGTTGAGGCCATTTCTCCCTCTCTAATGACTTGTACTCCCAAGTCTCATAGGAATATGATTTTTTCCTCCATAATAATTTAACCAATATAATTGAATTACCATGCAATAATTTCACTTGATATTCAAAAATATATATTGGCTTCTCAATAATAGAAACATCCGGATCTAACTCAATATCTTCCTAACTCATAATGTGAGAGGGATCAGGATGGTATTTCCTAAGCTTTGATATGTGGAAAACATCATGAATTCCTGCCAACTGAACTGAAAATGTTAACCAATAAGAAACCTATCCAAGGTGATCATCATCCTCAAATGTTCTAACATATCTTCGAGCCAACTTTCCCTATTTTCCAAGCTGACAGTGACCCAACCGAGGAGAAACTTTCAAGAAAACCTAGTCACCTAGAAAAAACTATAAAGGAAAATTTCGTTGATCTGTATAATAATTCTGTAAACTTTGAGTTGTAATTAGGCATCAACGTATATCCTAAATCCTCAAAGACATCTCCTAAACCAAACTCAGTTCTATCAAAGAAACTTATCCCACCTATTCCCAAAAAATAAGTGACTACATGAGCGACCATAAAAATCCTTGAAAGGATCCATTATGATCGACGGATGATAACTGTTGTTATAAGAAAACTCTACTAGTCCTGGATGGTTATCCTATAATCCACCAAAATCCAAGACATAGGCATGGAGCATATCATCCAAGATCTGAATAGCACGCTCCATCTGACCATCTGTCTATGGATGATAAGTTGTACTCAATCTGAACTAAGTCATCATTGCACCTTGGAGACTCCTCCATAACCTCGAATTAAACCTAGGATACTTGTATGGAACAATGATTGGATGAAAACCATGTAACATCATAATCTCCTTCACATACACCTTACCCAAATCTTTAAATTTTGTGGTGTCTTTGATCGGAATAAAATGATATGACTTTGTCAATCGGTCAATTTTCACTCAAATAGCATTCCTCACTTGGGGATTCCATGGTAATCCAATAAAAAAATCCATGGAAACCTCATCCCATTTCTAAACTAGCACCAAAAGAGGCTGAAGAAAACCATAAGGGTTCGGATGCTCTACCTTTATCTATTGGTAGGTGTAACAGTGGGACACAAAATCAGCAATGTCACGCTTCATACCCATCCACTAGAATCATCGTCTCATGTCATAATACATCTTCTTAGTTTCTAGATGAACGATCCATGATGAACTATGACAGTCAAACGAAACCTATATCCTCATAGATGTTGGGATGAAAAATCGATCCCCAAAACTGAGAATACCATTTGAAGAGAGTGACCAACCAGAAATAGTCTCCCAACTATATAGGGTTACTTTAATTCCTTTGAAATAATCATCTTGCTGCTAACTTTGTAGAACAGACTCAAGAAGAGATAATGATAACTGAACACTAGTTAAAATAATACCTGAAACATCCTCCTGAGAATCCAAATACAATTGGGAAAATCCTCATAAGGTTCCACTCCTCTGATTCCAAAACAACTTGTGATGGCACTTTCTTGCTAAGAACATATACACCAACATTCCCCTTCTTTGGGGTTTCAGTGATACAGAAGTCAAATGTATGAAGATATTCCACCCATTGCCTCTATCTAAGATTTAAGTCTCTCTAAGAAAATATATAGATTAAACTCTTATGGTAAGAAAATATTGTTAACCTTTCCCCAAAAAGATATTATCACTAACATTTAATTGCATGCATAACAAAATAAATCTCTAAATCGTGAGTAGGGTAATTCTCTTATGCGATCCTGCATGAGCACACAACCCAAAGAAAATCCAGAACCATAAAAAAACCACATACCCCTTATTGGGCTCAAGTAAGATTAGAATAGGTGCTGATGTTAGAAGTCATTTCAACTCATCAAAAAAACTGACACTTTTCATCCCATGTGAATTTCATCAGTTTCCTAGTAATAACAGTCAAAGGTGGTGCTAACATTGAGAAATCCTTGATGAACCATCGGTAGTATCTAGAAATACAAAGGAAGATTTTAATCTCTAAGACATTTTTTGGTTCTTCCCATGATAAAACAACCTTCACCATATCAGGATCAATTGATAATCCATGCTCCGAAATCATGTTCCCTGAGAATTTTACTTCTTGAATCTAGAAGTTTCATCTCGAAAGATTTTCATACAAATGGTGACTCCTTGGGATTTCTAGAACCAAACTCAAATAGTTCTTGTGATTGTTCTTGGATCTCAAATAAACCAAAATATCATTCATGAACACTGCTACAAAAGTGTTGAGATACTGATGGAATATCTGATTCATCAAATCCATAAAAACTATAGGAACTTTAGTCAAATCAAACAACTTCACAAGATATTTGTAATGATCATACTTGCTCTTGAAAGTTTTCTTCAGTATATGAGACTCTTAAACCCTGAGCTGATGATAACTCGATCGAAGATCAATCTTTGAAAACCACTTTAACCCCTTTAATTGATCAAATAAATCATCCACACAAGGAAAAAGATATTTATTCTTAACCATTACTCAGTTAAGATTCTGAAATTTTACACAAAATAAAAGTGAATCATATACCTTCTTGGCAAAGAGAACTAGGGATTCCCAAGGTGAAACATTAGGTAAAAACTCTTTTCCACCAGATATTCCAACTGAATCTTGAGATCTTTCAATTATTTTGGTGTTATACAATAATAAGGTATCAAAATCAGTTGTGTACCTAGAAATCAGTCAATCATAAACTCTACATACCTTTCTAGGGGAAGCCTAGAGAAATCATCTAGGAAAACTTTAGTAAAATCCTAAACAATAATAGGAAAATTAACAACATAAGAAACTTTATTGGTCACAACCACCATAGTAGACAACAAACTCCTAATATCTAGGTGGGAAAGTATTTCATGACCAGACCTTGAATCCCACTCTCCCTAAAGCACTTTTGATCTCCCATCAACCATAAGAAATGAGACATGACAATGATAGCAATCAACCTCAACACAATGAGAAATAATTCAATCCATCCTGATGATGACATCAAACAGATCCAGATCAATAATAAGAAAATATCATACTAACTCTGCTTCATCTATCGATAATGCACAATAATGGTACTAAAACCCTTAATCTTTCCTCTTTATAAGAGGTTTCACTAGCTCCATAAAAAAAGGACATGAGCTCTATTGGAAGTTTAATCATATCAATTAAACAGATAGATATAAATGAGTGGGAAGCACCAATATCGAATAAATCAATCGTTGTTGAGGATGCAATAAAGATGATACATATCACTATCACTAGAACCACATCTACCTCTGATAGAAACTCATATACTTTATGAATTTTATTCACTCTTGAGGCCTGTGGATGGAGCCTTGTAGTCTTTGAAGTATCTGATTACACTGTAGTAACCTTTGGAGGTGATAATCCCTGACTATATCAAGTAGTAGACATAGCCTAAAAGAATCACTATAGATAACCATAATGTCCACAACTATTACACCTATTTACAGGTGAAGGATAAGAACATCAGGTGTGTCCAACCTTGAAACATTAATAGAAATTCATAGGCACAATACTAACTACAACTGGAGGTACTAAAGAGGCCATCTATCAAGAACCACCTCCACCACTACTATGATGATCTTGTCACTTTATATTTTTCCTTAACGCACTAATGAATATTCCACTAGGTTGAAGAGAAGATGAAAAATATCCAACCTTGTCTTCCATATTTATATCATCCATAATAGCCCTATCTACTATCTCTGCATAGGTCGAAATCTTCAGCATAAATACCTATGATATGATATCTGATCGAAAACACAGTATATACTTATAATATTTTATATGGTTATTCTTTACAACCTCTAGTGAAAAAATAACCATCTAAGAAAACTGATTGATGTATTTCGTTACTGAATGTTCTCCCTACTATAAAGATAGTAACTCTAAATACTTCTCCATCATCAGTGATTGTAGAAAAAACCATTGTAAGAAGATAGTCTTGAAACCCTTCCAGTCTAAGCCCATGCACCTGTCCACCTATACCGTGGAATCCCGTCAATGCTTGTTAGTAACCTCAAGTCTGAATGCCACACATTTCACCTTAATACTCTTAGGTGTATCTAAAAAGTATAAGAATTGATTGATCTTTTCAAGATAATCCTCTGCCTCTGGAGGTTCAGTAGTACCTTTAAAGGATGGTGGATTCTCACACAAGAACTCCCATTATCGATCCCTTTCTCCTCCAACTCCTGGCTGGACCTCCACAACTGCATTCTGAACTTGTGGTATATTCTAGTCTACAACACAAAATTCTCACATGATAGTCTCAATAAATTTATGATTGAGGGGAGGATTCCCCTAAGGAGCATCAGTTTCACCCTCCTGTTGAACTCACAGAACTTATCTTAGAGGCTTACCACTGCACACAAAAACAAAAGAAATTACCAGACATAGAATAATCTTAATTCAAACTAGAAACCCCATAATAAAAAAATGATATTAAGATAAAAACTCAAAATAGGAGTCACACATCCTAACATACCATGGTAACTTGAGTCTCATCATAGTAAGAGCTGGCTAGAAACTTACCGCAATCTACCTCTCAAGTACCAACAATCCTATATCCAGTATATCAAACATCCCAAGATAAGGAATCTTAATAAAAAAACCTCCGTTTAATTCCATTTTGTAACAAACAAACCCTGATACACACTCAATACTAGAACCCGACCTAATCCACTATATACCCAAAGGGATTTCTTGGTCTCCACGGGTTGGCAACTAACACCCAGACATCAAACAATAAGAAGAGGGAACAATTTTTCCCAACTTGAAGCAACAAAATGGCATATATACACATATCAGAGAGAAACAAAAGAAAGATAAAAATATGTTCCATAACAGATAGAGAACAACAGAAGTGATAAAACTAAAAATCTAGAAAAATAATATCCAATAGGAAAGTTCAACTATAAAGGATGATAGAACTAAAACAAATACTCTAATAGCTCCATGTGATAGCGTGGGAAAACTCCCACCATCTCACCACCAGCTACCCAAAACCCAGCTGATAGAAAACCTCACCATCTCTCTATTGATCCTTGCCTTTCCCCGTATTGAAAGACATAACAAGGTCTATACACTGCCAAAGGGGTGCATAGGGTGTGAGCTAACGGGCTCAATGGGATCTCACCTAGGTGTTCTATAATAAGTCTTTATACAATAATCCATGCATGATCAACTCTAAAGAAAATAAGGAATGATGTATATTTTAGAAGTTTTTATACCAAAATCATGGGAAAACAATTTAATTTACCCTTTTTCCACATTTTCAAATAAATAAGGTAAATCAGTTTCAAATAATTTCATATACATATATCAAAGAATATATATCAAATCAAACCAAAGCATGTATCACATCTCATTTCAAATACATGGCGGTACAAGCTAAAATAGTACAAACCCAAATCGGCCAAAATCATAGGTAACATCAGGGAAAGTATCACACTAGGTAAGGATACCTAGTACGCTCATACATAATATAGACAACCGTGTGAACATGAATCCACTAGACATATGCATTGAGTCTAGAGAGAAGAGGAACACCCCAAAAAGTGAACCCCCCCCAATAGGTATAACAAGTCCCTAGAACAACAAGCCTAAGGAGAAGAGAAAATTCCCATGAGAAAACCCACTGAAAGTGGATGAGGCCTATTACTACACCTTCCACCTAAGTACCCAAGGCTTCCCATGTTCTCTATTTTCCCAACCAATTCATTAATCCATTTTCATCAAAACATGCTTTGAAACCCATTTCACAAAACCATTTCACAATTCTTTGAAAACACATTTCCATTTACCAAAACTAGGGTAAATCCATATTTTATCAAAAACTCATTTCCACATGCACAAATCAAATCTCTCAATCATCCCATTTCATTTATAAAATAATTTATCAAAAAAAATTCAATACAGTTCACCAACACAGGATAGAGATGGAACCACCTACCTTAAAACTTGGGTCGTATACTCCCACAACGGGATACACCAACATGGAAGAACACACAATGAAAATAGAGGCCCTGGAACCGATCCACACATCTCAAAAATGATTGAATTTAACCAAAGGGTCAGTGAAGAGGAAAGATCACAACATGCCTAAAAAATGTACACCCATCGCACCATAACTAACAAAGAATCGACCCTGGAACAAGATCACACAATGAATCTAGAAAGGAATCAAGATAATCATCACCAAAAATCAACAAATCTGATAACAAAATGTAATGGCGCTACTGTGATCAAAGGCAATGAAGAAGAATAAAGGATTACTCACCTGGAGATATGAAACCCAACTGTAATAGAGATCAATCACCGAACGAAGTGATTCGGATGGAGTGGAGGTCCCAAAAATTGTTGAAGGAGGGATATAGGTAGAGAGAAAGAAGGTTTCACATTGAATGAATAAACAAATCACTAATAAAATTCCCTAAAATTCTTGTCTGTGACATTTACACAGCATGTAACCCCTTTACATGTCGTGTAATCCACGATGTCTAGATATGCCGAAAGATCTATCTCCTTTTTATTAAAAACTAAGTTCTTAAAATTACATGGCATGCATATATACACAGCATTTACTCCCTTCATGTTGTGTATGAGGTTCATAGAATCTACCCTACAGAAATTACATGGTGTGTAATACCATTACATGTCATGTGTTTATCCTACAAACTACAAAAAGTCCAGATTCTTACATGAAAACTCAAACCACCTCGGACATTCTCCGAACACAAGAAGAACCCAAAAAAATCATTACATTTTTATACCCAGACTCCATTAATTCAAATAAACATACATACCTGAACTTTAGATCATTTTCCCCCAAAAAATGTTCTTTATCTTCAGGAGTCCCAAGACACGCCCAATTAAAGAGGAAAACAAGTAAAGAGAAGGGAAATACCTAAAGATGGTAACAGAATGTTACATATATAATTATATAAATATTTATAATGATATAAATATATTAATAATTATAAATAAATAATTATAAATATAATTAAAAATATATTTATATTCATTTATTAAATATATATATAATTATATAAATATATTTACAAATATATTTATGTATAATTATAAATATTTATCAATGCTTGTTTAGCATTGATAAAAAGGTCTTTTATCAGTTCTTATTATTTGAACGATGATAAAACCCCTCTTTATTGGCGCTTTTTTGGAAACACTGATAAAACCCTCTCCAATCTTTTAAAAAGAACCCTAACCAAACTGATTTCTGTCACATCGTTCAAGATCTCACGGAAGTTCATCTCTTCCATCACTCCCCATCAATCTTCTCATGTATGAATCCACTCTCAAATATAAGGTATATTATTTTTTTCTCATCAATCGTTGCTTGCTTGTTCGGGTTCAGCGGTGTGTGATAGTGTGGTGTTATCTTGGCTCGGTGGTCTTGTGGTTCTATGTTTAGGAGATCTATCGATGAAGTCCCCACTATCATTCATTCTCATCAGACAATTACTTGTTTTTTGGTCTCTACATTCCTGATTTAACCCTATTATGACTCATATAGGTCATGCTCTGATGGCATCTGGTTCACGGTGTTGTGTTTTGGTTTTTGTGTTGCCCTAGTTTTTTGTTATGGTTTCTCTTGAACCTCCTCTACCCAGTTTTCCTATCCCCATCACACATGTCCCCATTTTGGTCATGATCATCAACTTTAATGATTTGGTATGGTGTTGGGGGATCCTGTGGTAGCAGACTTATATAGAGTGGTGTTTACGAAGAAGATCATTGTTATGTTTCTTCTCCAATGCAACACATGTTTTTTAGTCACCGAGAGAGTTAGTAAGAGATTGAATTTCATGTAATACTACCTTCAAGAGTGTGATTAGAAATGGAAAATAAATGTCCAGTCAGCAAGTCTCGTTTAAAAATTAAAATTTTATTTATATAATATTTTGATTTTAAAATATTTATTTTATGTTTGGGAATATGTTTTCAAAATTCTCATTCTAAATTTTCAAAACTCTCTTGTAGGGGTATCTAGTTTTAAAGATATTTTGGTTTCCAAATTGAGTTTGAGAATTTTAAATCATATCATCTTATGTGTAAAAGGTAAAAATATATCATGTTATCATTTCATGTGAATTTTTTTAATTAATAAATTGAAAATATAACTCCCTTTTAGTGGATTTTGTTTTTATAATATTCTGTGTTCAAAGGGATTCAAGAAAATTTAAGTGATTCTCATGTTTTTTTTCTTTTAAATGTTTTTAAGTGTTTTATTAATGTATATTTATAGTTTTCATGTATATATCTAAATTTTATGATTTCCATGTATAGTATTTTTTAAATCCGTTACTTTTTAGTATAAAGGATAATTAAATTATTTATTAAATTATTCTTATTATGAAATTCAATATTTTAAATAAAGAGTTGAAGTTGGTTGTTGTTTGATTTAAATTTTAAATTCCTTTTTAAAGTAAGGAAAATTAATTATTATTGAATAAAGTCTCATTTTTTTATATTAAACTGATTATTACTTTCATATATACATAATTTTTTATCTAATGGGATATTTGAATGAGTTATGAAGATTTTATAAATTAAATTTATGACTGCATTTCTTGTTTGGGAAGTTTTATTTAGAATAAAAAGGTTTTAAGGTTTTAGAAGATGATAATGTCATTGTTTCTTTGTTTTCAAAGGTTTTCTTGGAAAGAAATGGGTTTGCTTATATTTTAAGAAACAAATGTGATTGTTCTTGACCTATTTTAGGTGTAATGTATTGTTTGGGTGAGTAGATGTTTTTTAAAAACCCATTTTATGATATTATAATTTTAAACTCAATTTATTTTGGGTAAATATAATTAGGTTGTGATTTTTTTAGTTATATGAAAATGGATTTGGTTATGATTTCATTCATTATGAAAGTGCTTGGTTTTGTTAATGATTTATACTAGGTATGATTAATCTTTGATTTAGAATGTTTTTAGGTTATTGAATTTAGTATAGAATTGCTTATATTAAATTAGTTACATGATGTTTTAGGGATATATATTGATTCAAGTGTAATATGGATTTAAAACTAATAATTCAGGTTTTTACCATGTGTAATATTCTTAAATGGGCATATTGGGTATGAGTTTGATTGATTTTTCTTATGAATTATAAAAATTAAATATTTAGTTGTTGAGTTTTCATGAAATTTAAGATGTTTTATAAAGAAACAAATAATAAAATGAGTAAAACTCATTAAAACATGTTTCGGGAAGCTAACTAACACCTCTAATAGGTGAGTTTTAGTGTATAAAGATTTTAAGGAAAGTTTAAAGTTAGAATTATGAAATACAAGCATCAACTAGGTATTTACAGTAGATGCATAGTCTTTTGAAAAAAACGCATGGTTAGTTTACATTATTTATTTTGATTAATCTATATACACAATATTATTATTATTTTTATCTATTTTATATAATTATGAATGGTTTTAGTGTCATGCGTAAAAATTTCTAATTTAAAACACTTTTATCTCAGACATTTGTAAGATTATAAGATAATGGAAGAATTTTATAAAGTTTATTATAATATCCCATAATGGTATGGAATTTATTAAGAATGAGAATATTCTTTTGGATATACCAATAAAGGATTTTAATACTATATGTGGAAGATAGCTTATAGTGATATGTGTCGTTGTTAGAGGTGTAATCAAAATTTTTTGGATCTCAATGATATGAAATCCATGATAACTGAATTTTGTAGAATGTTTATTAATCGAAAGAATTTATGGTGTTTTAAGGAAATTGAATAGAGGTTTTGGATATTGTAGGATATGTGAAATATACCCAATATTGATAACTATATTATTTTTGAAATAGGGGTTTTTCATTTGGTTATTGTAAAAATATATTTGTTGGTATTCATATAATACATGGTATAGAATAATCTATAGAAAAAGGGAGTAACATTGAATCAAACTTCACTTATGTCATTAATAACAATTTCATCCATTCATTTCATGAAATTCCAAGCTCTTTGACCCTGTGTCAAAATTTGGTGATTATATGACCTTGTATGTTTTGAGGAAATATATTTTTACACAAATTTATAAAGTCCATTCATAATTAAATGACAAGAAAGAACAAGAATTTCTAAGGGAAGTATTTCATCCAATAATAAATAAATTTTGTTTGGCAACATATTTATTACCACATTTTTGTACCACACAACATCAAATTGAGAACCAAGAGCAAAAACCACATGTTTACCCTGGGTTGTTTATTTTCATGTCACCCTTGTGTAAAATGATAACTTTCTATAAAATCATAACCAATAACATTCAAATATTGGGTTCCCCTTATTAGAATTATCTATAACTTTCTCCTTTGATTATGAATATCTTATGTGTATTTATTTATTTTTTATACAAAATGAATATTTTATGAACCTAATAGGATGTATATGAATAAAAAATGGATGTATTCTAATCATATGCTAAAAGAGGATGAATATGGAGTTAAAGAGTTCATCAAGTTTTCAATAAATCATGCATACAACCCTTCTCAAAACCTTTTTCCATGTTTACATTGTTTTTATTCAAGAAAAAATAGTTCAGAATATTTGGAAGAACATTTGATTTTTCATGGATAAATTAGAGCTATAAATTTTGGACTAAACATAGGTAAAAATGAATGTGCTCACCGATTAGTATGACACTATGGTTTATGGATCATTTGATATGAATACCAGTGTAAATAGTGATAGAGATCATATAGAAAAATGACAATGTAAATTGAAGATGACCTTAGTTATTTTCAAAAGTTTTTTGAGAAGTTAAATAGTTGTGAAAAGAGACCATTTTATATCGGTAGTACTAAATACACAACATTGTCAACTGTATTGAAGTTATATAATTTGAAATCTGGCAGTGGATGGAGCAACACCAGATTTATAGAACTACTTGGTCTCCTGAATGATATGATACCGGAAGAAAATAAACTTCCTTATTGAACATATTATGTTAAATGAATTATATTTTCAATGGGAATGATCTCTAAAAAATACATGTTTTTTCAAATGATTGCATATTATTTCTCAAGGACCATGAATCACTCATAAAATTCCCTAATGTGGCACAAATCGATACAAGAAATATGAATCGAGTACTTAAAAAGTTGTATGGTATTTTCCTATTATTACAAGATTTAGAAGACTATATGGATGTCAGGAAACTGCGATATAATTGATATGGTGTATAGATACAAAAAATAAAGATGGGAAACTATTTCATCTAATAGACTCCCCTCAATGAAAGAAAATTGATTATGAGTATCTTGAATTTATAAATGAGCTGAGAAACTTTTTTCTTATGTTATCAATAGATGGAATAAATCCTTTTGGTGTACATAATAGTACTTATAGTACATGCTCAGTTATATTGGTAAAGTATAACTTGTCTCTATGGTTATACATAAAGCACAAATATATTATGTTATCTCTGCTTATATCTGGACCAAAACAACCTAGTAATGATATTGATGTCTATTTTTCTTCATTGATCGAAGATATGAAATTGATGTGGTATACAGGTGTTATAATTTATAATTCTCATAGAAGTGAATAATTCACATTGAGTTCCATGTTGTATGGGATGATAAATGACTTTCCTTCTTATTGAAATTTGTCAGGCTATAAAATTAAAGGAATTTTGGGGTGTCCCATTTGTGAAGAATTCACATACTCAGTTGGGTTGAAACATTCCTTGAAGATATTATTTTTTGGAAATCATAAATTTTTACCACGATAGCATAAGTATTGATCCTGTATGATAGTGTTTGATGGGAATACCAAACAAGGTACAACACTGTCTCCGCTAATGGGTGATCAAATGTTTGATAAAGTAAAAGATATTAACACTGTTTTAGGTAAAAAAAATTCAAAAAACCTTATAAAATCATGTTGGAAAAAGATATCAATTTTCTTTTAATTTTCATACTAGAATTGTTTTTATGTTAGGCATTTTCTTGATGTCATGCATGTAGAAAAAATGTGTTTGATAGTATTATTATCATGTTACTAAATGTTCATAGAAAAAGAAAGATGACATCAATTCTATGATGGACATGATTGACATGGTATAAGGGAATATTTGTCATAGATGAATGGGAAAATTCGGAATTTTCTTCCTCCAATAGCTTACACTCTATTCAGACAATAAAAATTTTAATTTTGTACTTTCTTTAATGGTGTAAAAGTTCAATAGGGGTATTCATCAAATATCAAGAATGTAGTGTCAATGAATAATTTTAAGTTATAGGGAATAAAAACACATGGCTATCATGTTTTGATTCAATATTTGATGTATATCACTTTATATTTCATTTTGACCAAAAATGTACGACATACATTAACCAGACTCTGATTGTTTTTCAAATCCATATGCAGTAAAGTTATAGACCTGAAAAAGTTTTTAATCATGAATAAGGAGTCTGTAGTCATATTATATGAATTATAGATGTTTGTACCACCATAATTCTTTGATATAATGGTCCACTTGATGGTTCAATTGTCCTACTAGCGACTAAAACAACTGCAAAGTTGGATGAAAAATTAATCAAGGATAACCCTTTCATTGGGAGATCACAATAATTTCATGGTGGTTCTAATGTAGAAAATGTGTTATACATTATAGGGGGCACAAAGAGGGGATTTGGATTCTTGATAGAGGAGAAAAATCCATTCAATATTTAAAGAAAAGAAATATATTTTAATGAGCATGTTAAATTGTTTTTTAATATACTATTATTTTACTTATACTATTATGTGTTATATAATTTATTTACATAATCTAAATTAAATGTTTAATTATTTAGGTATATAATGACTTCTGAAAATGTTTATGTTACAAATCTCAGGGAAGAACAGGCGGTTGATGTTGAAACTACAGAATTATTATAGGATCAACACCATGTGGATGAAAAAAAGAACGACACAGTATCATAGTGTTGACTAAAATTATCAATCAATAAGTAAGGGTATAAAATTTTAGGTTAGATGGAATCAATGTGGCTAATCTGTTGACCCCAATAATTCAATTTTCATTAGTTGTGTTTGGGTTACAATGAGGATGAAGGTGTTAATTGATATAGATTCATGGTGTCATGTCTATCATGTAATGAAGGAAACCCTTTAGGATGATATTAATGTAATGTTATGATATACTTTATCTATTTTACTGGAAATTTATATAATGAAACATTGATTTAATTTTCATTATCCCTTATAGAATTCATTTATTTTAGATTATTTACATAATAAATATATCTTAATGGCCATTTGAAAATCCCACAGAGGCTTCCAGACACTTCTTACTAAGTTTCATCTTAGGGATGCTAAGGGGAAACTAAAGCTTCACCCACCAGTTACTTATGCACGCATTATAAAGTAGGAAACATGGAATGATTTCATTATTCATCATGATGAGAAATCATTTTAGGTGCATTTTAGTCTATAATATATTATTTGAAATTATTTATTTTATCCAATTTGATTCAAAAAAATTAATTTATGAAATAATAAAGGAGTTATGTAAATAAACAACATGCATCAAAATCAATGTACCCCTATCACAAAGCAAGGATGGGGTACGCTTCACTAGAGAAGAAAATGGTATGTATTTAAAATAAATAATAATAAAAAATTGTGATATGAAACAATATATGTTCCTTTTTTATATGTAGATTGATGAATCAAAATCATAAGCCACTTTCATCCCACGTCATGCGCTATGAAAGGAGGCCCATGTAAAGAAGGAGGGTAAAATAGTTGATGAAAATATAAAAAAAAAGTATGGGAAACATGTGTAAGTATGACATAATAGTAATTTATTATGATTTATAATAGTATTACATAAAAATATATATTTATGTTTATATATTTTAAAACAATTTAGACACAAGAATAAATAGTGACCATACTAGAAGAAAAACTACTTTCAGTAGCTTTGAAGAAGCTAGAACAATATGGTTGTGTTAGAGGTATAGGTTTTGGAGTGTCTCCTCAAACATATTTTGAGAAGAAAAAATCACAAGAAGATACATATCATATGATGAAAGGATTGCAGGCAAAAATAGATTCTTTACAAGATATTATTTTCCGATCTGGTTTGACATACCAATATATGCGAAAGTATGAAATCAAATCAGTAGTAGAACAAAGATCAGTGCATAAACAACCAAATGACCCCACTAGATTTGAGGCTAGTCATTCCCATAAACCATATACCTTACTCAAGGTAATAAACTTTTTCATTACTATTTCTCCTAAATGTGAATCAAACAAATTCCAATAACTTTATATTGCTAAAATTCTATAGGGTAAAGTTGTATGTGATTTCTATATATCAACACCCACACACCACCTTTTTGTGAGGGGTATAGTGTATAATATCCTAGGAGACATCCTACATAATAAAGAAATCCCAAAAGATCAAATGAGAGTGGGGATTGAATTATCCCAATATTCAAGCATTGAGTTTCCTATTCCACTTGATGATTTGGATATTATAATGGTCAATGATACTATTGGAACTTTCATAGCATAACCATCTAATCTTATAAATATACATAAGGTGCATCATTAATAATTTTTTTTCAAATGAAAAACCTATAACAGATGATGAAAAAATGTCTAAAGTGAGGTATGGTATTGCATATGGATAAAAATATGGGGAGACAGAAGGTCAAATCAAGAAAATCTAGTGAATCGCCCAAGAAAACAAAAATACCTTCTGAGAGTACCTTCTTCCCTCTAGTTCCACTGCAACATATATTATCATTACAACTTCATGTATACACCACATTCAAATATGGATACTTGTTCTATATTCCATATGAAGAATAAATATTTGGAATTTTCATTACATACATGGTTGGTCTCGAGAGTATAAATAAGATTCACAAGTTTGAATGGTTGGGAGTCTTAGTTTTGAATACATACATATGGCATATTTTCATAATACATCTATCTAAAAAATGGTTTAATGTGTTCATTAAATTTAATAATTATTCATATTTTCTATAGAAATTTATATTTATACTATATAAAGGGAAAACCCAATGAATCACAATTTGGATTCATTAATCCCTATATCATTTCTATGGAAAAAATTCATTGGAGTTGGAAGAAATTGATAAGAAAAAAGATGTTCTAAACAAGGTGTTTGCGAAGAAAATAATAGAAGATATACTCTTTTTGATACCTACAATACAGGGGTAAAACTTTTCAATCTAATAATATAAAATATATTTTTATTTTTTTCATTACTTATTTATTTTTGTTTTTTTATGAAGCACTAGATGTTGATCACAATCAATCTGAATACCCCAAATATTTATTTTTTGGATCTAATTCATGGATTTCCATTAAACTGACCACACATTATGTTTGTTGTGAATTTTTAATGTACTGTAATCAACATTTAATAGATAAAATTTGAAATATATGTTTCAGTCTGTGTTTTAACAAGAATTTTATTATGATAGGAAAATTTGTAAATATAGGATAAATCATGGTATGAGGTCGATGACTGAAAATAAGAATCCTATGGATTAATTCAAATGGAAAAAAATAAGGTATATATAGAAATATTTAACTATCAAAACATATATCAAAATAATTTACTTATTTTGGTCAATGTTTCTGCAGTCCGAAGTAAGATAACAACAATGATAGTAGATATTATGTTTTCAAATTTATAAAATATATCATATACCATCAAAATAATAGCATCCCCAAATAGGTAATTTTTTAAGGTAATTACAATTTCATTAAAAATATTTTTTAGTCGTTTTTTTGTCTATATTTTCTCAATACTACCAAGATTTCCAATAATATACATGCTCAAAAGAAGAAGTAAATTTTTTTAGAGATGAGTGGGCAACATATATAGTGTTGTAATGTTTTTTGACATCAAATTTAGGAGATTACCTACTATGTTTGTGATCTAGTATAGGTTATGACCTTAGAAATATGTTTCGGGTGTAAAGAATTAGTATTAGAATGCTTATATTTTATTTTCGATTTATTTATCAAGGATAAGTATAATGGAGGAAATTAATTTGTTTAGAAATGAATAGGCAGAATACATTGCAACAAAATGTATATAGACATCATGAAGAAATGATTTCCTACTACTTATTTAGTTAATTTTCTTATCATTTTATCTAATTTTTTTAATTAATTTCCTTATCATTTTTATATGATGCTTATTTTTTAAAATTTACACATTAGTTAAAAACATATGTCACATGCTTCAAACTAAGTTTTGATACTTTAGGACAGTGATCCATAATTCATTTTTGACATATAGGAATTGACCGCAAATCAATCTGACACACGATGTGGTTTGTGTGACTCAAAGTGCATGTTTTTAATAAAAAAGCATAATTTTAGTTTGAAACACATTTCATATATCTAAAACCAATAAAATAAGGTCATATTGTTTTCAAAATTTAGTAAAATGACCCATAGTTCATTTTTCACATGTAGGAATTTACCTCACATCAATCTAACACACGATGTGTTCAATATGACTTGAAGTGCATGTTTTTAATACAAGTGTCATTTTAGTTTAAAACACGCATCACATAACCAAAACTGAGAAAAAGAGCTCCAATTATTTTCAAACTTTAGGAAAATAATTCATTTTTCATTTTTCATGTGTAGGAATTAACTGTACATAAATATAATACCTAATGTGGTCAGTATGACTCAAAGTACATTTTTTCAATACAAAAGTTTCATTTTAGTTTAAAACATGCATTAAATAGAAAAAATTGGGCAAACAATCACAAATTATTTTTAAACTTTAGTAAAACAATCTATAATTCATTTGTAACATGTATGAATCAATCACACATTAATATGAGACATTATGTGATCGATATGACTCAAAGTGCATGTTTTCAATAGAAAGGTTCCATTTTAGTTTAAAACGTGTGTCACGTCACCAAAACTGAGAAAATGAGCTCGGGTTGTCTTCATAATTTAGGTAAAAAAACTATAATTCATTTTTCACATTCAAGGATTGAACTAATGCCAATCTGACACACGATTTCATTGATATGACTTGAATTATGTGTTTTCAATATAAAAGTTTCATTTTAGTTGAAAATGCGCGTCACATATACAAAACCAAGAAAATTATCTCTAGTTGTTTTCAAAATTTAGAAAAACATTCCATAATTCATTTTTCAAGTGTAGTAATTGACTGCATGTCAATATGACACACAATGTGGTCGTTATGACTCAAATTACATGTTTTCAATATAAATGTTTCATTTTAGTTTAAAACACGCATCAAATAGCCAAAATCAAGAAAATGAGCTCATACTATTTTCAAACTTTAGGAAAATGGTCCATAATTCATTTGTGATGTGTATGAATCAACTGAACATTAATTTGAGACATGATGTGAATGATATAAATCAAAGTGTGTGTTTTCAATAAAAAGGTTCCATTTTATCTTAAAACATATGTCACATCACCAAAACTAATAAAATGAGCTCGTATTATTTTAAAACTTTAGGAAAATGATCCATAATTCATTTTTCATGAGTAGGAACTGATTTCACTCTAATCTGACACATAATGTGGTCGATATGACTCGAAGTATGTGTTTTTAATATAAAACTGTTATTTTAGTTTAAAACGAATCGCATAACCAAAATAATGAAAATAATATCAAATTATTTTCAAACTTTAGGAAAAATTATTAATAATTCATTTGTGACCTATAGGAATTGATCACACATGAATCTAACACCTGATGTGGTCAGTATGACTCGAAGTACGTGTTTTCAATACAAAGGTGTCATAGTTTAAAACACACATCAAATAGCCAAAAAACCAAGAAAACATAATCAGATTATTTTCAAACTTTATTAAAATGATCCATAATTAATTTTTCATGTTGACGAATTGACCTCACATCAATATGACACACAATGTGGTCGATATTACCCAAAGTGTGTGTTTTCAATACAAAAGTGTCATTTTAGTTTAAAACGCACTCACATAGCCAAAACCAAGAAAATGAGATCGTATTGTTTTAAAACATTAAGAAAATGATCCATAATTCATTTTTCATATGTAGTAATTGACCCTACATCAATCTGATACATGATGTGGTCGATATGACTCGAAGTGTGTGTTTTCAATACAAAAGTGTCATTTTAGTTTAAAACACACATCAAACAGACAAAACCAAGAAAACAGCCTTGGATTGTTTTAAAACTTTATTATAATGATCTATAATTTATTTTTCATGTGTATGAATTGACCACACATCAATCTAACACATGATGTGGTCGATATGAATCAAAGTGTGTGTGTTTGATACAAAAGTTTCATTTTAGTTTAAAATACACATCAAATAGCCATAATTGAGCAAACAAACTCAGATCGTTTTCAAAATTCAGGAATACGATCCAAATTTATTTTTCACACTTAGGAATTTACCTCACATTAATCTGACACATTATGTGGTCAATATGACTCTAAGTGCGTGTTTTCAATACAAAAGTTTCATTTTAGTTTAAAACACATATCAAATAGCCAAAATCAAGAAAAAGAGATCATATTATTTTCATACTTTAGTAAAATGATCCATAATTCATTTTTCAGATATATAAATTGATCTCACATCAATCTGACACACAATTTTGTTGATATGACTCAAAGTGTGTGTTTTCAATACAAAAGTGCCATTTTAGTTTAAAACACACATCAAATAGCCAAAAACAAGAAAAATAGATCATAATGATTTCAAAAATTATTAAAATGATACACAATTCATTTTTCACATGTAGGAATTGACCGTATATCAATCAGACTCACAATGTGGTTGATATGATTCGAAGTGCATGTTTTCAATACGAAAGTGTCGTTTTAGTTTAAAACACACATCAAATAGACAAAACTAAGAAAATGATTTTTTATTTTTTTCAAACTTTAAGATAATGATTCATAATTAATTTTTCACATGTAGGAATTGACCGCACATCAATATGACACACGATGTGGTCGATATGACTCGAAGTGCGTGTTTTCAATATAAAAGTGTCATTTTAGTTTAAAACACACATCAAAAATCCAAATATGATCAAACAATCTCATATTCTTTCCAAACTATAGGAAAACAATCCATAATTCATTTATCATATGTAGGAATTGACCTCACATCAATCTGACACAAAATGTGGTCGATACGACTCGAAACGTGTTTTTTCAATACAAAAGTGACATTTTAGTTTAAAACACACATCAAATATCCAAAACCAAGAAAAAGAGGTTGGATTATTTTCGAAATTTAGTACAATGATTCAAAATTCATTTTTCACATGTAGAAATTGACTTCACATTAATATGACACGATGTGGTCGATATGACTCGAAGTGTGTGTTTTCAAGACCAAAGTGTCATTTTAGTTTAAAACACACATCAAATAACCAAACCAATAAAATGATCTCAGATTGTTTTCAAACTTTAGTAAAATGATCCATATTTCATTTTTTACATGTAGGAATTGACTACACATTAATCTGACACACGATATGGTCGATGTGACTTGAAGTACGTGTTTTGAATACAAAATTGTCATTTTAGTTTAAATCACACATCAAATGGCCAAAACTAAGAAAACGAGCTCAAATTATTTTCAAACTTTAGGAAAACAATCCATAATTTATTTTTTAAGTGTAAGATATGTGGTCGATGTGACTCGAAGTGTGTGTTTTTAAAACAAGTGTCATTTTAGTTTAAAACACACATCAAATAACCAAAACTAAGAAAACAAGCTCGGATTATTTTCAAACTTTAGGAAAATGATCAATAATTCATTCATCATGTGTAGAAATTTACCACACATCTATCTAACATAGTATGTGGTTGATATGACTCGAAGTACGTGTTTTCAATACAAAAGTGTCATTTTAGTTTAAAACACACATCAAATAGCCAAAACTGAGCAAACAAGCTCATATTGTTTTTAAAATTTTGGAAAACGGTCCATAATTTATTTTCCACATGTAAGAATTGACCCCATATCAATCTGACACATGATGTGGTCGATATGACTCAAAGTTCATGTTTTCAATACAAAAGTGTCATTTTAGTTTAAAACATACATCAAATATCCAAAACTATTCAAATGATCTCAGATGTTTTCAAACTATAGTAAAATGATGCATAATTTATTTATCACATGTAGTAATTGACCTTACATCAATTTGACACACAATGTGGTCGATATGACTCAAAATGCATGTTTTCAATACAAAAGTGACATTTTAGTTTAAAACACTCATCAAATAGCCAAAAATGAGAAAAAGAGCTTGGATTGTTTTCAAATTTTAGTACAATGATCCATAATTTATTTTTCAGATGTAGGAATTGAATTCACATTAATCTGACACACGATGTGGTCGATATGAATCAAAGCATGTGTTTTAAATACCAAAGCGTCATTTTAGTTTAAAACACACATCAAATAGAAAAAACCAATAAAACAATATCGTATTGTTTTCAAACTTTAAGAAAATGATCTGTATTTCATTTTTTACATGTAGGAATTGACCGCACATCAATCTGACATGTGATGTGGCCAATGTGACTCCAAGTGCATGTTTTCAATACAAAAGTGCTATTTTAGTTTAAAACACACATCAACTGGCCAAAATTGAGCAAACAGGCTCGAATTATTTTCAAACATTAGTACAACAATCTATAATTCATTTTTCACATGTAGGAATTGACTGCACATTAATCTAATACATGATGTGGTTGATGCGACTCGAAGTGTGTGTTTTCAACATAAAAAGTGTCATTTTAGTTTAAAATACACATCAAATAGTCAAAAATTAGAAAACAAGATTAGATTGTTTTCAAACTTTAGGAAAATGATCTATAATTCATTATTCATGTGTGTAAATTTATTACACATCAATCTAACATGTGATATGCTCGATATGACTTGAAGTGCGTGTTTTAAATACAAAAGTGTTATTTTAGTTTAAAACGCGCATCAAATAGCCAAAACCTAGCCAAAAAACTCATATTGTTTTCAAAATTTTGGAAAACGATCCATAATTCATTTTCCATATGTAAGAATTGACCTCACATCAATATGACACATGATGTGGTCAATATAACTCAAAGTGTGTGTTTTCAATACAAAAGTGTCATTTTAGTTTAAAACACACATCAAATAGCCAAAAATGAGCAACGAGCTCGAATTGTTTTCAAACTTTAGGAAAAAAATCCATAATTTATTTTTCACATGTAGGAATTAACCGTGTGTCAATATGACACATGATGTGGTTGATATGACTCTAAGTGCATGTTTTCAATAAAAAAGTGTCATTTTAGTTTAAAACACACATCAAATAGCCCAAACCAAGAAAACTGGATCATATTATTTTCAAACTTTAGGACAATAATCCATAATTTAGTTTTCATTTGTAGGAATTGACCAAACATCAACCTGATACATGATGTGGTCAATATGACTCGAAGTGCATGTTTTCAATGAAAAAGTATCATTTTAGTTTAAAACACACATTAAATAGACAAAAATGATAAAACAAACTCATATTATTTTCAAACTTTAGGAAAATGATGCATAATTCATTTGTCACATGTAGTAATTTACTACACATCAATCTAACACATGATATGATCAATATGACTCGAAGTGCATGTTTTCAATACAAATATGTCATTTTAGTTTAAAAAATGCATCAAATGGTCAAAATCGAGCAAATGAGCTACAACAATCCATAATTTATTTATCACTTATAGGAATTGACCTCACATCAATCTGACACATGATGTGGTCGATATGACTCAAAGTGTGTGTTTTCAATACAAAAGTGTCATTTTAGTTTAAAACGCACATCACATCACCAAAACCAATAAAATGGGCTTATATTGTTTTATCATCATTTTATCTTCTATTACTTAATTAATTTTATTATCATTTTTATCTTATACTTATTTAGTTAATTTTCATAGAGATAATGTTTGAAGACGAACAAGAAATGGTGTGATAGTTGAAGTCTTGTTCTCAAAAAGCAAGTCCTCTTGAGTTGGCTCTCATCCGTAGTGATTTTTTTATCACCACATATTAGAGACAATTCAAGAGTACCTACTTTTGAGAACAATAATAAATGGTGTAACATGTAAGAATCAACCACAACTCAATCTGATGCATGGTGTGTCTGTTATGACTCAAAGTATATGTTTTTAGTTTAAAATTGACACTTTGTGTTTAATTTTTTTCTTTATAGTGTTACTGACATAAGAATTGTTTTCTTATACATGTTTATTCTTTTGCTCGAGCTGAGGTGGTTTGTTTGGAAACTAATAGCATGATCGGGGGTCAGGGGATAAAGATAAAGGAACATTGATGTTTTTGAATGTCTATAATAATTTATACTTATTTAATTGTATAAACCAATGTTTTAAATGTCTATGATATAGATTTTTTTTCTTGTATTTGTGTTGTAAATTTTATTTCAATTAAATTGTAATGGTTTGTGTCCTCCCAGTCCATTAATTTGTGGTTTTTTTGGTTGTAATTGTTCGAAGGAGGCTTGTAAGTAGTTTGGAGAGGTTTGGTTACTAAAGGCTAGTAGTAGAGTGATTACACATTGTGTAATCACGTTACACAATGTGAAATTCGGTTTCATGGCTTGTCTTGGAGTTTTCACAATGTGTAGATATTTTACACAGCGTGAAGAAGAGTTTCACAATGTGTGATATTTCAAGTTTTAAAAAATAAAATAAAATTAAGAGGTGACACATTTTTCAGCTGACCCCAAACCCCAGGTATTACACAACGTGACAGGGTATTACATGCCGTGTAATTCCCCGATCACGTGCAGTTTTAATAATTCTTTTCATCCAAATCATTATTCATTCGGACATTCTTTCTTTTTCCTCTCATTCTAGATGAACCCTAGGTTCCCCAAGGAGTCCTTCGAGCCTTACTCCTCCCTCCTTGATCTATCAATCCTGGTGGTTGTTTGTTGGTGATTTGTGATCGATCTATGGTGAGTTTTCTCCTTTTTCTCATTTGTTCCTCTTGTTCTTTCCCCAAGATTCGTTTTCATGGTATGGGTTGGATTGTGTTGGATGTTTGGGAAGTATTTTGATAATATTCTTGTGCAGAATAGGTTGATCCACATTTCTATTGGTATGGTTGTCGCTTACAGGAATTCTTCTTCACCCTGCAGTGCAAAGACGAGTTGAAAGGATTCTTCAAGGTAGGGTTTTTCTTCGTTTCTCTTTGATTGTGCATCATGAGGGAGGGACCTACTTTTATTTGCCTACATATCATAGTTTTTTCACACTAATCAAATATAAGAACCGAGTAAATGAATTGAAAGGGGTAGAGGTATCTAATGTGTGTTTTTTTGGCTTTGATATTATTGTGATGTTGTGAATTATACAGGCTAAACACCCCGCTGAAAATTGTGGTCGTTGGAGGTCCTTAGTTACGCACTAAACAAGTTTCATGTTGGTTGATTCATGTTGAACACTTGTATACAGAAATTTTTAAATCACGTACACTTGTATAATAAACATATTCCCCAGTTTCTGTGAAAACCCCTGAATTAACAAGTGGAGTTAAATAATGGATGCCTCTTTAAATCTGAAATTGTGTTATGATTTAGTATGTGGGTTGATGTGTTGTGTGGGATAGTTGTGGTTGTGTGTACAGGAATAATGGAATGTGAAGTGGCTATGTTGTGAGGTGTGGATACGATTTGGTTTGTGTTGTGGTATGTTTTCGAAGAACAGGTGTGTGATGTGGGTTGGTTTGGGCGGTGTGGTGGATGAACTTATAGATGATACATCAACCTGACCATGTAATGGAATCTCAGGTTAACAGATTGATTGATTGTGGAATGAATGATAAGTGTTACGTAGCGGGGTTGTGATTGGGTTGTACGGTGATGTGTTGTTGTGTTGCTTGTTGTGTTTTGTGCTTGGTAGTTTCCCATATAGTAGTAGAATAAATGAATAATTAATTGGTTAATAAAGTTTGAAACTGGGTTGACTTGGTTTGGTTAACATAATGAATAAATGATTTGTGAATAAAGAATGGTAATGGTTAATTAAGTTGGATGGAAATTAAAAGGAGGTTGTGGCTTGATGTGTGGTGTTTTGCATTTAGGGGTAGCAGTAAAGTTGGAAGTGTTTTGAGCTAGTTGTTTGTTGAGAACCCATAGGTTGGGATTGAGTGTTTGGTATCATATATGAATATACTTATATTTTTAGTTGTAATTTCTATATGCACCCCACCTTAGTTGATCACTATGTGTCGAACACCCCATCGTCACATGGGAGGGTGTTTTTCCCAAACATCCTGGTGGGGGATGGATGGTTGGCCACTCGCTCTTCCATGCTCCCTCTTCCAGGAATTGATAGCCCAAGATTATTCGGGCATGTTGTGGTTGTGAGGCCCAGGTGTGTGCGGGCGAGTTGTGTTTTCCTAGGTGTCTTTGGGATGAGATGAGTTGTTCTTTCCCAGGTGTATTTGGGATGAGATGAGTTATGCTTTTTTAGGTATCTTCAAGGTGAGATGTGATATGGTATGTGGACCAGGTGTCTGTGGGCGGGATGTGATGTGGTATGTGGCTCAGGTGTCTGCGGGCGGGATGTGATGTGGTATGTGGATTAGGTTTCTACAAGTAGGATGTGATGTGGTTTGTGTCCAAGGTGTCTACAGGCAGGATGTGATGTGGTTGGTGTCCCAGGTTTCTGTGGGTGGGGTGTAACATGCCTCGTGGCTCAGGTGATGGGACGAGGTGTGGTTGTGGGGCCCAGGTGTGTGCGGGCAGGTTGTGACGTGGTTCTTTCGGAAGAGGTGGGAGCGCAATGACATTTGTTGTTATGTAAGAGCAGCTAAACCAATAAGAAGTAGTGTGGGGTACCCAAATCATCGATATGATTACTATATTACTTTACTTGACTTGTGTTATTTGGAGAGCGTGTCTTGGTGAGGACTAAGATGGTTAATATACCTATTAGGTGTTCTTTGGTTCTACTGTTTTCTCACATGGGAATTAGTATGCTCGCTTTCACTTATGAACGAGTGACTTAAGTTTTTCCTACTTAGTATATCTGTAAACTCACCCTACGTATATAAGACTGTTTTTAGGTTTTCATGAGGATTATGTGGACCATGATGGGCGTTACTAGCTTGGTCTTTGGGATAGTTGTTGAGTCACTGCTTTATCTTACTTTTGGTACTTACTTTGGAGTTTTATTGAACTTGTAATAGTTTTATTTTAAACATGCATGTGGGGTGGATTTTGATTTTCTTATGTGTGTGTGTGTGTGTCTTGGAGTTATTTTGGGATGAACCATCTTATCTCTCAATCTTGTTTTCCTAAAAAAAGAAATGCCTCCCATTTTTGTGAGATTGTATACCCCCAGTTCTAGTCGCCCCCTCGAGACCTATTGGAGACGGGACTTGGGGGTCATTATCTCCCTTTATTCATTGGGAAAGGTGTCTTTGGAGGGAGGGGTCGTTGTAAGAACTCGGTTCTTACTTTGAGGTACGGGTCGAGTTTTTTTTCATTTTCGGATTGTTTCTGAGGAAACTGGGAATTTTGGAAAGTTCTAGAAATTTTAGGGATACATGTCGTGTACTCCTTAAGTACATGTTGTGTACCCTTGGCTGTGTGTGGATTCCATACATGGCGTGTGGACATGTTGTCCAGGTAGAATTGTTTAACCAAGAACATGTAGTGTACTCCTTGTACACGATGTTTAGTCTAGCCATGTATGAGGGATATACATGGTGTGTGGGTAAGTTGGCGAGGAAGAGAAGAAAAACCAAGTACACGTTGTGTGCTTCCTAGTACACGATGTGTACTCAAGTCGGCAGGTTCTGGAAATTAAGTCGGTGGAAAAGTGGCTGCCATATGAACAGTAAAAGAACCTACATGGTGTATATTCCTAAGTACATGTCATGTGTTTTCTTTTTTTCACTTAAATCAGGAAGTAGCTCATTTTTGAGGTTCTGGACAGAACCTCATCCCTTCAAGCAGCTGGGACTTCATTTTGATCTTGCTTCATCATCTGAGGTCAGATTCAAACCTCATTTGATCCATCAGAACCCCCTCGATAAGGCCTTGATTCCTCTTGAGCCGTTTTCTTTGATTCCTCTTCTCAACCAAGTTATAGGAGGTTGAGAGTTTTTGACCATTTTGTAGATCTACTGCATTTTAGGCTGAATTGGAGGTTGTTATCGGAGGAGTATCGTCGTACTAGTCTGAGGTAGGTGGTGCATACCTCTTTTTGTGTTTTTGTGGTCATTTGGGTGGCGCGTCCTTTGGCGCGTCTTTAGGTATTTTTGAGTGGAACCCGTTTTACCTGCTATTACATATTAAATTTATTATTATACATGTGGTATGCCTTTGGCTATGCTCTTTACCTGTTTTTCTTGAGCGGGGTCGGGCGAGGGGTCGTTGCTCAAATGGGGCATTTTGGTCGGGTATGCCAAAATGTGTTAAAATGAATTGTTTTGATTGAACTGTTGAGTTTAATTTGTTGAAGTATGATATAAATTGTTAGTCTTTAAAGGCCTCAGTGATGGTATGAGAAAACACTTGGTTAGTGAATTTCAACTGTTTAGTTTTTTTTCTTATTTTAAAGTGATTCTTTGATTATATATGTAATTGTTGAATTGCATATGTTGGAACCCTTTGGGTTGTGTTGTTCTTGGACCAGATTACTTTGGGTGGTTTTGACTATGGGATTGGGTGTCATGGACATCGGGATTGAGGCAGTGCGACTGTCAGGTTGGGCATGGCCAGGGTTACCTAGATGGCAAGGCCATCAGATACTGAGTGACATGGTCACAGGGGCACGAGGTGCCATAGATGTTGTGGCTTGGGTAATATTTTGGTGATTACCACTCACCCATGATTTGAGTAGTTTTCACACAGAGAGACTCTATGATGAGTTGGTTTTAACCACATGTGTGAGTAGAGGCCCCCGATAGTTGCAGTTTAGGTACTATTGGTTGGGGGTGCTTACCGTAGGAAGCCACGTGGAAAGCGAGGAGCCTTCAGGAGATAGCGATGAGGCTATCAGGTTGGGGGCTAAGGCTCGTCGTGATTAAGGCCATGGGTAGGGACACTTTATTTGAGGGCAGACATCATTGTCCCTCCGATTGCTTTATTTGAGGGAAGACATCGATGTCCCTCCGGTTACTTATTTGAGGACAGTCATCGTTGTTCCTCTGAGTTACTTTTGTTTGGGTGTGCCTTCGGGGCATCGGTACCTTGAGACACGAGGTTTCAGAAGGCACATGGTTTCGGGTTACGTGATTGAGGTGGAACCAGAGGGTTCACCTGGGATTTGTGACGACATGGGTACTTGGGCTATGGGCCAAGCACTCTATTTACATCAGGTATTTCGGCATTGGCCGAAGCAGGTGACACTCCATGGTGTCTGCTGAGCACTAGTGGATGTTGTGTTTATTTATTACATTATACTACTTACTTTACATAGAGATGGATGTATGCTTAAACACTTATACTAGGTATGCACCATCTGGGTGGTATCCTACTGAGATTTGTCTCACACCCTACACAAGCCCTTCGGGATGCGTATAGACTTTATGGATTTACGTGTAGGTAAAGGATCATCCTCAGGAGCTGGATCATAGTATTGTTTGTCATAGAGACTGGTATGGACCTTAAGGTCATACCTAGAAGAAGTTTACTCTGTTTAGTTTCCATTTCCTATAACATAATGACTAATTTAATATGTAGTAATTATTGGTTATCCATTGGTGCTATTTATATAGATTTACATGTATGACCTGTTATGGATGCATGATTTGTCTGTTTTAGTAGTTGTTACAAGTAGTTCAACATGCTGTTGTGTTTACATTCCGCTGGTGTTGTTTATATTTATTGCTTCCGCTATTTATTACTATTGATTGTGCTTCCACTATGTGGGTTTGGTTCGAGTCTGCAGAGTCTTCTGGTTTTATATTATGCTTGGACCAGTACCATTATTATCCTCCGAGAGGGTATAACCTCCCCACTATACCTATAAGACCCTCGTTACTAGTTGGTAGCCTTTGGCGTTCGGGGAGGTGCGCCTAAGGTAGTAACACTCGACCCGTTTAACATTGTTCGGGTGGCTGATTGGGTCCAGGACGTTACAAAGTGGTATCAGAGGAGTTCTTGAAATGGATTTAGTAACAGTGTTTTGTTGGCTACTGATGATATTGAGACTTCTCTTTTTATTTCTACCAGTTTTACTATTTGGGATATGGTAGACTAGAGATAGGTTGTTGTTGGAACTGAGTTTCTAGCTTGTGCTTAGGTGCCTACAGCCCTAGGTATGAGGTGTGGACCAAGTTGTCATGGGTGGGAAAATTTGTTTTGCTTTTGCTCAGATTATAGTTTACATGATTTCCACCTTGGTGGCTCACTTGGTGTGTGATGTTATTGGTTGTGATATGTGGACCTTGGCCACTATGGAAAGGCTTGGTTACTTGGTTTTTGATAGGCCCAATTTTAGGGTATTTCAATTTCATAACTGCATGTATTCTTTGTGAAGTGATAATACCATGTGAATAATATCAATTGTCATGTTGTAGGATTCTTTTAAAATGTGAATAGGTGAAATTCCTGATAGAATTTCTTGTTTATTGCAATGTGTTATGCTATGCTTTATATATTCCTAGAATTATATGTGGCAAGAGATTTGGGCCTGACTCTTGTATGAGTAGGCAGGTACTATGGTTGAGGTGATTTTGAACATCAGGATTGGGAGACCTGGTCATTGGTTTGAAACAATGTTGGTTGTCAGGACGGGCATGGCCCGAGATACTTTTGATACTTGGCTCTGTTGAGGGATGGTAAGGAGGTCGGGATGTTGTGGGCATGGTTGCGATAGGGGAGAGTAAGGGTAGTAGTTATGCACTGTCTTTTATTGCTTTTCTTATCTACATTATATGTATTTATTGTTATATATGTGGGTTGTCTAACCATTTATGGTATTCAGTGGGTTCTTCTTAGACGACTCAGATGGAGCAACAGGCGGGAGATGATACAGTGCCACAGGAGTAAGGGTGTAATTTTGGCCCAGCGGCCCGAAAGCCCGACAGGCCCGGCCCGAAAGCCCGACAGGCCCGACCTGAAAGCCCGAGCGGCCCGGCCCGGCAAAGCCCGCATCGGGGCAGGCCGGGCTCGGGCCGCAGGTTCAACGGGTCAGGCCTGGGCCTTTCCAGGCGGGCCCGTGGGCCAGGCCGGGTCGGCCCGAAAAAGCCCAGCCCGCGGGCCCACGCGAAGCCCGGCCCGCTGGCCCGCCTGCTGTAAAAAATATAACGGGGGAACCGTAGGTAGGGGGATTTGATCCCCCTCAAGCTCCCAAGGCTGCACCTGGACCAACTGGTCCAGGCGTTGCGCATATAAATTAATCACAGGTCTATATATATAGATATATTTATATATATATATATGTAGATCTATATATATATCTATATATATCTGGATATATCTATCTCTATATACATATATCTATATATATATGTATGTATATTTATATATATATATATATGCATATATATAGATCTATTTATATATATATATATATATATGTATATATCTATCTATATATATCTCTATATCCATATATATATCTATACATATATATATATATTAATATATATATCTCTATCTCTATATACATATATCTCTTTATATATCTGTATATATACATACATCTATATATATATATATCTACCTATATATCTATATATACATGTATCTTTATACATTTATATTTATCTATGTGTGTGTGTGTGTGTGTGTGTTTCTATCTATATGTGCATATATCATTATATATTAACAAAAAATGATATTATATATATACATATAATTATTATTATATATAATTATAATGTGTGTATAAATATATATATATACAACGATATATAATTATATATATAACAGTTTATATATATAAATAAAGCCATTAATAATATATATCAATTAAGTGTGGTTTTTAAAAATCCATTAATAATATATATGTGTGTGTGTGTGTGTGTCTGATTTAATATAATATATATATATATATAAACAAAGCTATTAATAAATATATATATATATATATCAATGATTTAATATTATATATATATAATAACTTGTTGTATATTAATAAAAAAATAAGTATGGTTTTTAAAAATCCATTAATAATATATATATATATATATGTATATGTATATGATATAATATATATATATATATATATCAATGATTTAATATAATAGTGTATATATATAAACAAAGCTATTAATAATATATATCAATTAAGTGTGGTTTTTAAAAATCCATTAATAATATATATATATGTATATGTATATGATTTAATATAATATATATATATATATATATATAAACAAAGCTATTAATATATATCTATATATACCAATGATTTAATATTATATATATATAATAACTTGGTGTATATTAATAAAAAAATAAGTATGGTTTTAAAAATCCATTAATAATATATATGTGTGTGTGTGTGTGTGTATATGTATATGATATAATATAATATATATGTATATAAACAAAGCTATTAATATATATATATATATATATATATCGATGATTTAATATAATATTGTATATATATAAACAAAGTCATTAATAATATACATCAATTAAGTGTGGTTTTTAAAAATCCATTAATAATATATATATATGTATGTATGTATATGTATATGTATATGATTTAATATAATATATATATATATAAACAAAGCAATATATATATATATATATATCAATGATTTAATATTATATATATATAGTAACTTGTTGTATATTAATAAAAAAATAACACACTCGCCTAATGATGTTCATGCAAGTCACTCAACTTCATTAATTTTTTTAAGTACGTTGCAACATGCATAAATTATATATACTATACATATATAAATCTATTTAGAAAAAAAAATTCACCCAATGATGTTCGCGCACACCCCCAATATATATATATATATATAAACAAAGTCATTAACTCACCCAATGATGTTCGCGCACACCCCCTAATTATTTTTTTACAATTTTCTCATATTATATATTAACAAAAAATAACTACTCACTAAATGATATTCGCACACCCCCAACCTCATTATTTTTTTTAAAATATGATAAAACTTTCATATATTATATATACTATATATACATATATAAATCTATTTAGAAAAAAATTAACTCACTCACTGCTGCGCACCCGCTAAGGGTGTAATTTCAGTCCAGACAGGGCCGGGTCGGGCCTGCTCTGCAAAAAAATTAAAAAACGTTTAAAATAATGTTTTAAATTAAACAGACGCTAAAAAATACTTTTAATAAATAAGTTTAAAAAATAAATGTAAAAAAACGTTTTAAATAAATGATAAAAAAACATTTAAATAACAACACTTTAAACTCACCACTCACTGCTGCGCACCCCCCAATAACTTTTTAAATTAAACGTCTAAAAATAAATGTAAAAAAACGTTTTCAACAAGTGTTAAAAAATGTTTTAAATAAAAATGTTTAAAAAGTTTTTAAAACAAACATTTAAATTATTTTTTTTAAAACAAACACTTAAAAAATACTTTTTACATTAAAATGTGAAAAAAAGTTAAATGTTTTAAAAAAATACTTGTAAAAAGCATGCGTTTAAAAAAATTCAAAAATGTTTTAAATTAATCATTTAAAAATAAATGTAAAAAAACGTTTTAAACAGATGTTAAAAAAACAGTTTAAATAAAAATGTTTAAATAAAAAATACTAACAAACACTTAAAAATTAGAAATAAGTTAAAAAAAATAAATGTAAAAAATGTTTTAAATAAATGTTAGAAAAACGTTTAAATAATAAGGTTTTAAACTCACCCACGGCAGGTGCGCACCCCTCATTATTTTTTTTACAATTTGCAAATAATATATATATATATATAGACAAAAAACATATCCACCCACTGTAAAATGTTAATAAAAAATAAAATAAACGTTTTTACAAAAAACATGCATTTAAAAATAAATGTAAAGAAACGTTTTAAATAAATGTTATAAAAATGTTTAAATAAAAAAAATTAAGAGACAATTATTTTGAAAATAATAAAAGCCCACCACGGCCCGACTTGAAAAAGCCCGGCCCGGCCCGAAAAAGCCCGTCCCGGCCCGATGGTTTGGGCCGGCCCGAGGTCGGGCTCTGGCCGCCTCATGGGGTTGTTCGGGTCGGCCCGACCCGGCCCGAATAGTGGTCAGCGGCCCGACACTTTGCATGGCAGGCCCGGCCCGGCCCTGTCCGGGCCGGGCCGAAATTACACCCCTACGCAGGAGCATAATCAGGTTCAGAATCCTGAGGGATAGGTAGAGCATGAGCCACAGGTACAGGCTCAGGGACAGAATCAAGTTCAGGATCCAGTGCAGACAGAGCAGATGCAGGGTATGACAGTGTTTGGGTCATGGCTTGACGAACAACTCCAGACTAGCCTAGTATGCATCTTGCAGGGGATCGACAGAGGTGCGCAGGGTACACAGTCATCTATGGCATATCTAACAAGGGAGTTCTAGTTGAAGCACCCACCACTTTTTTAGGGTGAGGGTGGTTCATAGGCAGCTGAGAACTGGATAGAGAGAATGCAAATGATCTTCGAGCAGCTCGAGACGCCTCATGGGCGGAGGGTCAAGCTAGAGACGTACATGCTGAGAGGACCAGCGAAGCGTTGGTGGGATGTGCAGGTTCAGGCTAGCAGACACGAAGGACTGACATGGAAGGACTTCAAGGACAGGTTCTTTGAGCACTTTTATCCAGATACACTGAGGGCAGAGAGAGATCGGGAGTTCTTGAGCCTTCAGTAGGGAGACATGTCTATCATGGACTATACAACAACTTTCACTGAGCTATCGTGTTTTTCACCTGGTATAGTAAGTGATGACTCATCAAGGGTGAGGCGATTCGATGATGGCTTAAGACACACCATTCGGATCTCGGTAAATATCTTCAGGTTGGGTTCATTCTTAGAGGTGGTGAATCAGGCGCTCATAGCGGAGGGCAACCAGAGGGATAGGCCCCAGGTTGGTCGGGCGACAGCTTCAGGTGATGGTTCGGATAGCAGGAAGAGAGGATGGGATGAGTTCCAGCAGGGCAGTTAGGCCAAGGAATCAGTTAGACCACCTCATAGTAGTTCGGAAGTGGTTTGATTTTAGTGTGGACAACCCGGGCATGTCTGGACTCAGTGCAATAGGCCTCCAGAGGAGTGTCGGGCATGTGGACAAGTCGGACATCTTGAGAGGTTCTGCATGCAGCCTTCTCAGACAGTCGGCAAGAAGAGACCAGGACAAACTATGGCATCTGGAGTTGGTTCAGGTTTGGTAGCAGGATAGGGTAGCCGAGTTTCAACTGCACGTAGAGGACATGGCAGAGATAGTGGGACCCAGTTGAGGGGTCAGTGGTCGGCGACTGGTGCAACACCGTAGGGATGACAGGCTTCAGGCAGTCGTGTGTCAGGTCAGGTGCATGTCGTGGAGATTCTAGAGGCTGAGCAGGCTGGTGAGCCAACAACGGTTAGAGGTACATCGTGGGTGTGGTCGTGATCTGTTCTGTTTTTACTTATTTTGGCATGACCCGTTGAGGCATGTCCGTTTTGAGTGCACGGTGTGAAAAGGATATATGTGGAATGACTAGATGATGGTCAGTGGGGTTTTGCGCCATATCAGGTGCGTGATATTTATATATATGTATGTGGTGCTTGGCATCAGGAGCATTGTTAGATGCGGGTTACTTGAGGTGTCATGAGCATCGGGGTATCGAGGATGCAAGTTACTTGAGGTGTAGTGGGCATCGGGGCATCGAGGATGCGGGTTACTTGAGGTGCATGACATCAAGTTTTATTTTTTGAGCATCCATGGGATGCAGGACCTCTTTGAGGCGGACATCGATGCGGTGCAGATACGTAGGGTGTCAGAAGCGACACGGAAGTACCGATGAGGTGCAGGAGTGACGATGCGTCACGGAAGGATCGTGGGTCCGGAAACAGGTTAGTGAACCATTGTTTGATTTAATCTTTGGGTTAAAGTTTTCCCTGAAATGTTTATTCTCCACCCTTGGAAGGAAAATTTGGGGACAAATTTCTTTAAAGGGGAAAGTCTTTAAGAACCCGGTTCTTCCTTTGAGGTATGGGTCATGTTATTTTTTTGGTTGTTTTTTATGAAATTGGTAATTTTGGTAAGTTCTGGAAATTTTAGGGATGCACGTCGTGTACTCCTAAGTACACGTCATGTACCCTTGGTTGTGTGTGGATGTCATACATGGCGTGTGGGCGTGTTAGTCGGGTAGAATTGTTTAACCAAGAACACGTCGTGTACTCCTTGTACACTCCATGTAGTCTAGTCGTGTATGAGGGATATACATGTCATGTAGGTAAGTCAGCGAGGAAGAGAAGAAAAACCAAGTACACGCTGTGTACTCAAGTCGGTGGGTTCTGGAAAGTCAGTCAGCAGAAAAGTGGTTGCTATATGAATAGTAAAAGAACCTACATGGTGTGTGGTCCTAAGTACACGCTGTGTATTTTTTTTCTTAAATTGGGCAGTAGCTCATTTTTGAGGTTCTGGACAGAACCTCCTCCCTTCAACCGGTCGGGACTTCATTTTGACCCTGTTTCATCATCTGAGGTTGGATTCGAACCCTGTTTGATCCATTAGAACCCCCTTGGTAAGGCCTTGATTCCTCTTGAGTCATTTTATTTGATTCCTCTTCTCAACCAAGTTATCGAGGGTTGAGTGTTTTTGACCATTTTGTAGATCTACCGCATTTTAGGCTAAATTGGAGGCTATTATCGGAGGAGTATCATTATACTAGTCTGAGGTAGGTGGTGCATACCTCTTTTTTTTGTTTTCGTGGTCATTTGGGTGGTGTGGCCTTTGGCGCGTCTTTGGGTATTTTTGAGCGGAACCCATTTTATCTGCTATTACATATTAAACTGATTATTAGACATGTGGGATGCCTTTGGGTGTGCTCTTTACCTGTTTTACTTAAACGGGGTCGGGTGAGGGGTCGTTGCTCAAAGGGGGCATTTTGGCCGGGTATGCCAAAATGTGTTAAAATGAATTGTTTTGATTGAACTATTGAGTTTAATTTGTTGAAATGTGATATAAATTGTTGGTCTTTAAAGACCTCAGTGTTAGTATAAGATAACACTTGGTTAGTGCATTTCAACTGTTTAGTTTGTTTTGTCTATTTTAAAGTGATTCTTTGATTATATATGTAATTTCTAAATTGCATATGATGGAACCCTTTAGGTTGTGTTGGGCTTGGCCCGAATTACTTTGGGTGGTTTTGACCACAGGATTGGGCGTCATGGACGTCGAGATTGAGACAATGCGACTGTCAGGTTGGGCATGGCCCAGGTTACTTGGATGACAAGGCCATCAGATACTGAGTGACGGGTCGCAGGGGCACGAGGTGCCAGAGATGTTGTGTCTTGGATACTATTTTGGTGATTACCGTTCACTCGTGATTTGAGTAGTGTGCACACAGAGAGACTTTGTGATGAGGTGGTTTTGGTCACTCGTGTAGGTAGAGGCCCCTGATAGTTGCGGTTTAGGTACTATTGGTTGGGGGTGCTTGCTATAGGAAGCCACATGCAAGACGAGGATCCTTCAGGAGATAGCGATGATGCTATCAGGTTGGGGGCTAAGGCTCTCCATGATTGAGGTCATGGGTCGGGACACTTTATTTGAGGGCATACATTATTGTCCCTCCTTTTTCTTTATTTGAGGGTAGACATCGTTGTCCCTCCAGTTACTTATTTGAGGACAGACATCGTTGTTCCTCCGAGTTACTTTTATTTGGGCGTGCCTTCGGGACATCGGTACCTTGAGACATGAGGTGTTAGGAGGTACATGGTGCCAAGTTACGTGATTTAGGTGGAACCAGAGGGTCCACCTAGGATTTGTGACGACAGGGGTACTTGGTTCATGGGCCAAGCACTCTATTTACTTCAGGTATTCTGACATTGGCCGAAGCAGGTGACATTTCATGGTGGTTGTTGAGCACTCATGGATGTTGTGTTTTTTTTTAAGAAGGGAATTCCCATGTGTGTCCTTTTCTAAAACTCCACACATGGTAACCCCCCTCCCCATGAAGAGGTCAATGCCCTGAGGTAGATCCCCAGTCGGGGAAGGAGTCGTTGCCAGTAGAGATGGCAGAGCATCCCGAAGGGTGACAAACTGATCGACGATGGTTCATCAAAGAAATATGTCAGAACCTTGGGTTTATTTATTGCATTGTACTGCTTAATTTACATAGAGATGCATGTCTTCTTAAACACTTATACTAAGTACGCACCATCTGGTGGTATCCTACTGAGATTCGTCTCACACCCTACACGGGCCCTTCAGGACACATGTAGACTTGATGGATTTACGTGTAGGTAAAAGTGATATTATTAATATTTTCAGGACTTATTATATACTCCCTTTACTTATTTTATATGAAATGTGCATAATTTGTGTGAAATATTAATGTTTTAATACTAAGTATAATTTGTGAGCATTTTTAGAAGTAGTCCAATTGAGTCTGTTTACTATTTTATATATAACTATCACCCTACTGATCCAAATGGTGTGGTTATTGTTTTTTAGGATTCCTCATTCAATATCCAACATTTCATTAGAATGTATCATGGGCCAAGTCTGCCATTTGAAGGCTCATATGGACCACACAAGAGGGCCTACAGAATCTGTGAAGAAACTGGACCAGCCATGAAGACTGAATTACTGGGCTCAATCTAGAAGTTAAAATTCCTTCATTCTCCTCAAAGGTTATGGGGATAATTTAATAAGTCTTGGATAAAAATTTCAAGGCCCAAATCCAAATACAAGGGGCCCAACTGATTCATTTAATCTCAGTCCACCATTCTGGACGGGAATTAAAATTAGTACAGTATTCATGACATGTCTCCTAATCTAGTAATCAAATAAAGATGATATTTTTAGTGTGAAAGAGAAGATATAGGTGGCCGACTTTTTTGAATAAAGAATTCGGATTTGAAGGCATATTCCTATTCCAAAATCTATTCACATTTTGGTCATCGAAAAAGCATGGATTGAAATGGACAGTTTAACTTTGTTTAATCAAACCTCCATAACTTTGGCTACATAGGTCAAAATGACTCAAAATTTTGAGATAAGTCGGAAAAATTATTATATAAAACTTTAAAGAAGGAGATATCTCGAGATTCGACAGTCTGGATGTCAAAATCGTCGGGCCAAGTGGAGGGACAGATTGGGAATGCCAACAGTCCACTTCCTTGGGCTATAAATACATCCCCCTTCTCTCCTTAAAAAGGGTTGGAATTTAAAAAGAGAGGAGAACATATTGTAATGAATAAATACTTTACAAGGGCTTGGGATTACCTTCCATACTCAAGTTTTCACTTGAGAGACCTTTCCTCCTCTCTTTGTTTTTATTTACTTTTGTGTTCTTAATTTTTGTAATCTTGTAAGTCTCTTTATTTGTAATTCTGTTTTAATGCAAGTTTCTTCTTCAATATCTCTTATTCTCATCCACATTATGTAGTTTAATATTAATTTTCTTAAAATATTTTAAATATATTTGAATCCCCTTCCCTTCTTTTGCTTTCTCATTCAATCTAAAATCAGTATTTAATTCCCTTCATCGTTTGTGTGTGTGTTCGATGCACCACTATTTTCTTATCCCTTTCTTTTTCTTATCTTATTAATTTATAATCATAATAATTATAACCAGATTACTAATAATTTAAATGGATGAGTAAATCTACCATTGGGGTGAGTTATAATTTGGGGATATTAAGTGATTGAGAGTCTTTGCTCGATGAGTATTTTTTGAGTTGATATTGTGTATGTTGAACTTTATATGTCATGGATTAATGACATGTTTTGTTTAATATGTGGATTATATGGATTATTGGAACTAAAAATACACTAACATAAACAATTAATAGTAATTATTATAACCCTAAGTTAAGTTACGGCTTGGATTAAAGCTTTAACACTTGGGAATTCCGATCAAAATCATCTTGTGAAGTGGGTGATAATTTAATGCAATATAAAGCAAAGCTCAAGGGTATCATAAGATTAAATACACAATAATGAACTCAACACAATATTTATCAATTTTTTAAATCAAACATCATCCATAAATTATTTCATAAGATCTTCAAACAAATCCCACAATCAGAATACAATTAACTAAAAACAACCGACTAAAAAAAAGTATCATCGCCGAGGATTCGACCCGAGTGCTACTATACACATTAGCAGAGCATCAGAACCTTGACCGGTCAATAGGCAACAATCGGACGCACTTTCAAATGGCTCCATTTCTAGGGATGGTTCTTTATGTAGTCATTAGTTTCTAGTTATTGTAAAAAACAAAAAAAAAATTGAAATTTTTTTGAAAAAAAACACAAAGAAAACCCCACCTTTCTCATAAAAATCATAAACAGAAAACACAAAGAAAAAAATTATCTTCATCTTTCTTACAAATCTCTATGAATGCCCTGTAGCCTCCCAAATAATCCCTCAAATTTGTTTGACCCTAAAATTGAGCGAACTCTTCGCCAACTTAGGAGGAACTTAAGAGATAATCAACTCATTCAAGAACCAGTCCTTGTCCAACCAGTTGAATTAGATATGACTAATCCTAGGGGAAAAACTTAAAGAACTTGTTGCCCCTAATATGAATTAACAACCTCTTGGTATTCAATATACAAACATAGAGTCTGACTTCGAACTCAAATCAAGTTTGATTCATCTTCTTCCTTATTTCCACGGGCTAGCCGGTGATGATCCACATCTCCACCTTAAAGAGTTCCAAGTGGTGTGCTCTACAATGAAGCCTCAAGAGGTTTCTGAGGAACAAATCAAACTATGAGAATTACCTTTCTCCCTAGCTGACTCTTCCAAGTCATGGTTTTACTACCTCCCTTATGGTTCCATAACCACATGGAATGACATGAAGCGACTATTTTTAGAGAAATTCTTTCCTGCTTCTCGTAATACTTTTATCCTAAAGGAAATAAGTGGTATTCGTCAATTATCAAGTGAATCAATCCATGAGTACTGGGAGAGGTTCAAAAAGCTTATGACAACCTGTCCACATCACCAAATCCCTGACCAACTCTTGATCCAATACTTCTATGAGGGGTTATTGGCTATGGAGAGAACCCTCATTGATGTCGCAAGTGGTGGTGCTCTTACTGATAAAACTCCTGAAGCTGTGAGAGATATTATAAGAAACATGGTTGTGAACACACAACAATTCCATACTCGAGCACATGCTCAAGTCAAACAAGCCCAAGATAGTCAGTCAATAGAGTCGAACAAGATGACAGAGTGGATGAGTGAACTTACAGGTCTTGTGCGACAACTAGTTGTGGCTACTAAAGCTCTAACTTCATCTTATCCACAATAAATGTTTCTTGGACCTGTAAAAAACTGTGGAATCTGAAACTCTCCATCTCATCCAACTAACACATGACCACAACTTCAAGAGGATCAATCTGATTCATCTGGACCAATGAAGCTCAATGCGGCATATGCTCAGCGGAACCCCAACCCTCAAAAATCAGTTAAGTTCATTAGAAACTTCAACCAACCTCACTTTGAGCCCTTCTCTTCTTCCTATAACCAAGGCCTGAGGTATGGTAATCCCGTCTCTCATCCAACTCAATTCCCTCCTCAAAACCCAAACCAGTTTCAATATGGTCAAGGTGTTGGTAACTTCCAACAACCTTATCACTTTGTTCCTCAACAACAAAGGAACAATCCTCCTCCTAGATTTCACTATTTTAATGAGCCTTACCAATTCCAAAACCAATACAATCGCTTTACCAAGAACCAAAATCAAGGTAATCCCAATCTGGGACAAGCCTCTTCTTCCAAGAAACCATGGGAAAGTGCAGTGGAAGATCTTGCCTCCTTCACCTGTTCCAGTCTCAAGAACATTGAAACCCAAATTGGTCAACTTGTATCCCACCTGGGCCAGAAAAAACAATCAAATTCTTCCCAACTCCTAGCTCAACCATTACCCAGCCCCAAGGGTAATGTAAGTGCAATTGCACTTAGATCAGGAAATAAAATTTCTATGCCTCATGATAATTCCTCCAACTCCCCTTTAAATGTTGACCTATAAAATGAAAAGAAAAAGAAACTTGAAAAGGAACCTGGATCCATTCCCTCACCTCCTTCCATTCCACTTAGGAACCCAATTCCTTTTCCTCAAGTTGTTTCTAAGCCAAAGAAGTCCTTTGAACCCGGTCCTAAAATGCTTGACATGTTTAGACGTGTTGAAGTCATCATTACCCTCTTAGATGACATAAAAAAAATCCCTAAGTATGCCAAGTTTCTTAAGGAATTGTGCACCCATAAGAGGAAACTTAGGACCATTGAAAATGTTTCCACCCAACAGTCTATTCCCATAAAGTGCAAAGATCCAGGGACCTTTATAGTTCCATGAAAAATTGGATGTTCCAACTTCGATGATGCACTCATAGACCTAGGAGCCTCAATTAATGTCATGCCCAAATCTATCTTCTCCAACCTTGGTCTAGGTCCCTTACATCCAATGGGTGTTGTCATTCAATTGGTCAATCAAAGCACTGCTAGTCTTGAGGGTATAATCGAGGATGTCCTTGTTCGTGTCAATGATCTTATCTTCCCTGTTGATTTCTATGTCCTTGACATGGAAGGTGAGACGAACTCTTCTCGATCTCCCCTAATTCTAGGAAGACCATTCCTCATGACTGCTAGAACCAAAATTGATGTCCATTCAGGTATCTTATCCATGGAATTTGGTGACCAACTGGTCAAATTCAACATTTTCCAAGCCACGCGATACCCATCTGAGGATCACTCTGCATTCTCAATCCATGCTTCCGAGGAAACTTCTAAGAGTCAATTGAACCCTATTCCATCATGTTCATCTTGTTCTGATGATAAAGGATCTTGTGAAATATTCACCATGATTAACCAAGTTATAAATGGTGAAGTTGATGTTGACCTCTCATTCATAGACTTCATTAATCTAGAGGAACTTGAAATCTCTCTTGAATCCCACATCAACTCTGATCTCTACTGGTCCACCTTGGACATCATTAAGGAAAATTAATCTAAAGCAAATGAATTCCCTTCATCTATTACTGAGTTATCTAACCCACAAATGAAATATGAGACTGATCTGAAACCTCTTCCTACACACCTGAAATATGCATTCCTTTTCCATGATCACTCATATCCTGTAATTATCTCCACTTCACTTACTGAAACTGAGGAGTCCAAACTTGTTTAGGTGTTAGAGGAAAACAAAAAGGCCCTAGGTTGGACCCTAGATGATATATCAGGAATCAACCCTGCTCTTTGCATGCATCACATCCATCTTGAGGAATCATCCAAACCAATTATACAACCACAAAGAAGACTCAATCCACTCATCCTTGAGGTAGTTAGGGAAGAGATCACCAAGCCTCTTAAAGTTGTTATTATCTATCCAAATTATAATAGTGAATGGGTTAGTCCAATTCAAGTTGTACCTAAGAAAGGTGGGATAACTGTTGTCACAAATGAACATGGCGAGGTAGTCACAACTCGAGTGAAAAACAAATGGCATGTGTGCATCGACTATAGAAAATTGAATGTTGAAAAATGAAAAGATCACTACCCTCTTCCATTCCTTGATCGAATGCTAGAACAATTAGCCAAAAAGTCACACTATTTCTTTCTTGATGGATACATAGGGTACTTCCAAATCCCAGTCACACCTCAGGACCAAGAAAAGATCACTTTCACATGCCCCTTTGGAACATATGCATATAAGAGAATGCCTTTTGTCCTTTTCAATGCTTCTGAAACATTCTAGAGGTGTATGATGAGTATCTTTTCTGAATTCATTGAACACTCCATGGAGGTCTTCATGTATGACTTTACCATTTATGGTGAGTCATTTGAATCTTGCTTAAATTCACTCTCTTTAGTCCTTAAAAAGTGTTTCAAGTGTAACATTGTGTTAAATTTTTAAAAATGTCACTTTATGGTTGCAAATGGGATTTTTCTAGGGTACATAGTTTCAAAAGATGGTATTGAAGTCGATCCTTCCAAAATTGAAGTGATCCAATCACTTCCTAAACTCACTTCTGTTCGAGACATCCATTCATTTCTCGGTCATGCCGGTTTCTATCGGCGATTCATCCATAACATCAGTAGGATTTCCCTCCCACTCACTCGGTTTCTCCAAAATGATGTCACTTTCCATTTCGAAGAGGTTTGCAAGAGATCCTTAATTGAACTCAAAACTACTCTTACATCTTCCCCAATAATCCAACCTTCAGATTGGTCCTTACCCTTTGAGTTGATGTGTGATGCTTCTGATAGAGCCGTTGGGGCTGTTCTTGGTCAAAGAAGAGAAAAAATTCCTCATGTCATCTATTATGCCTCAAAAACATTGGATGAAACTCAATCTCACTGCACTGTCACTGAAAAAGAACTTTTAACTGTTGTTTTTGCCTTAGATAAATTCTGGACCTATCTCTTAGGTTCCAAAATCATTATCTTTACAGACCATTCTACTATAAAGTTCTTACTCAAGAAAAGTGATTCCAAACCGAGGCTAATAAGATGGATCCTAATGCTTCAAGAGTTTGACCTTGAAATCAAAGATAGACCAGGAAAAGAAAACCCTGTGGCTGATCACTTGAGTAGAATTTTTAATTCTTCTCATTCTGAAATAATTGATCCAGAATTTCCAACTAAGCACCTTTCATCTCTCACTCCAAAAATACCATGGTATGCCCCAATTGTAAATTACTTGGTTTCTAGTGTGTTTTTTCAGAAATGTTTTCAAAAGAACAAAAAATGAAGTTGAAAAGTGATTCAAAATACTATTTTTGGGAAGAAAATAAACTTTGGAAAACTGGGGCTGACATGGTAATAAGGAGATGTGTCAATGAAAATGAACATTCTTCCATCTTAGAATTATGTCACTCAATGCCTGGTGGCGGCCACTTTGGACCACAAAGGACCTCCCGAAAGGTCATAGACTCTGGATTCTTCTGGCCTTCACTCTTCAAGGACTCACATGAGTTCTATCAATCATGTCCCACTTGCCAAAAGTTTGGTACAATTTCCAAGAGAAATGAAATGCCTCAAAAGCCTTTAATTTTCTGTGAGATCTTTGATGTTTGGGGTATCGATTTCCTGGGACAATTTCCCCCTTCCAATGGATTATCATACATTCTTCTTATAGTTGATTATGTTTCTGGGTGGGTCGAGGCCAAACCCACTAGAAAGGATGATTCGCATACTGTTAGTGAGTTCCTAAAGACACACATCTTCCATCGATTTGGAACACCATGTGCCTTGATCAGTGACTTAGGAACCCATTTTTGTAATAAAACCATGGAATCTCTTTTGAAAAAGAATGGGGTTATACATAAAACTTCAACTGCATATCACCCCCAAACAAATGGCATGGCTGGACTTTCTAATAGAAAAGTGCAAAGAGTGCTTGAGAGAATTGTAAAACCCACCAGAAAAGACTGGCCTGAAATACTTGGTGAAGCACTTTGGGCTTATTGAACTGCCTATAAAACACCCCTTGGGATGTCTCCTTTTATGCTAGTTTTTGGTAAATCATGTCATATACCAGTTGAAATCCAACATAAGTCTTTTTGGGATGTGAAAACCTGTAATTTTGATTGTGAAAAATCAGGTGAAGAAAGATTGTTGCAATTGGCTGAACTGGAGGAGCTTCGACTTGATTCTTATGAGAATTTTAATCTCTACAAAGAAAAATACAAGGCACTTCATGATAAACACATCCTGAGAAAGGTATTTCATGAAGTTGAAAAGGTAATTCTCTTTAATTCTCGATTTCGGCTTCACCCAGGTAAGCTTAATTCTTGTTGGGAAGGTTCTTTTGTTATTACTAATGTTTACCCATTTGGTGCAGTGCAAGTCCAAGACCCCTATTCAAAAAAGACATTCACAGTTAATGGACATCGGTTAAAGCATCACCATGAGAGGACGCACAATCCTAGATCAACATCGACTTCCACTGGATCCCCAAATTCTACAGTCGACCTACCCCTAGATAGAGATGGTAACCCACCAAATCCAAACCAGGGGGAACCTCTTTCCCTTTAACTCTCTCTGTATCTCTTCCTCCCTCTACCTCTTTCTTCTCCTTCCTATGTCTTTCATTTTTTTACCACTTTCTTTATCAAACCCTTTATTTTTCTCTTTATATTTTGTGTGGGTGTGTCTTTATTCAAAACCTAACAAAAACCTAAACAAAAAAACAAAAAAAAAAGCATCATAACAAAAAAAATTCAAAAAAAATTCAAGAGTCATGCTTACTCACCATTGAGTTTTGAAACTTTGTACAACCTTTTTGGGGATTCAACAGACATGTTTTCATCTCAAAAATTTTTTATTTTCATCATGACTTTGGATAAAGAATTTTGTGTTAAAACCAACAAATTTTGAATGCTCACTTTTTGATTTGGAAAATGATTTTCCCCACCTGTGAGGAAAACCATTTTCTTTCATGCCAAGGCTACCTATGGTCATCTTTTCAAAATATTTGTTTTTCACCCCCATTTGTGAAGTCTTGAGTTTGTGGACCTTCGAGCTTAATTTCCTACTTTAGTGCGTATTAATATGATATAGGCATTTTCTGAACCACATGAGAATCACAATAGCCAAATAGCCTCTCATTTCCCTTACATTAATCCTCCTTTTGAAAGCCCCTTCGAGCCTATGAAAACCTTTTCTTTGATAGCCACATTACAAGCCCAATACATTTTCCCACCTAATATCAACATGGATTTTCATTGCATAATTTTTTAAAATTTAAGTGTGGGGGGAATAGATTTCATTTCAAGTACCTTTTTTTTTATTTCACCATGTTATCATATTCTTGAGGGAAATCATCCATTTTAGTGTGGGGGAGAGGTTTTCCTTCAGTGGGGTTTGGGAATATATATATACTTATGACATATTGTTCAAATTTTATTGACAAGTGTTCAAGAAAAAAAAATAAAAAAAACAAAAAAAATGGGTTGTGTCTTGGGTAGGTCAAAAATCACTATTTCTCAGCCTTTGATCTTATTATAAATGTTACAATTAGTGTCATGAAGATATCAATCATGGGTTGGGATATGAGTGTGAGATCTGTTTCAAGTTCAACTTTCGAAAAAAAAGAAAAAAAAAAGAACACTTGCATTATATTCTTATGTCATTGGGAGAAGTTTTGTGTTTCATAAATATTCCATCTTCTCATTCCCTTCATATTGCCTTCCACTTTTGTGTATTATTTCACATTTTCATTTCCTCGTAAATATGTGTTTCCATTTCCTTTCATGTCTCATTACAAAAAAAAATTGCATTGCTTTTTCCATGTTGGTGTTTTACCCCCCTTCTTCTCTCTCTTGGACATTATATTCCTACTGTCCCATAGCCACAGAAAAACCCCTTCAAAAGACCTCTTGATTCTTGTTCACTTTGGATAGGGATTGGAAGCTGAGAGCTCTTTCAAACTCTAAGATTTTTACTTTTGGTTGGTGAAAGATTGAACCTCCACAAATGAATTTTATCATCTTGAGAGGTGTGAGTTTTGAGTGTCCACATTTTCCATTTCTAAATTTGAGCATGAAAAAAAGATTTGTTTTTGGAACATTGTTTCTATAAAAATTTGAGGTGTAATTCAATATGGATGAGTGAAATAGTCTAAACCTCCCCTGATTGGAGAAAACAAAATTTTAATATTTATTGGTGAGTAAAAATGATTTTGTCATGTTTTTATATTTGTTGCACATGAGGACATGCACAAGACTAAGTGTGGGGGAGTTGATGTTATTAATATTTTCATGAATTATTATATACTCTATTTACTTATTTTATATTAAATGTGTATAATTTGTGTGAAATATTAATGTTTTAATACTAAGTATAATTTTTGAGCATTTTTAGAAGTAGTCCAATTGAGTCTATTTACTATTTTATTTATAACTATCACCCTACTAATCTAAATTGTGTGGTTCTTGTTTTTTAGGATTCCTCATTCAATATCCAACATTTCATTAGAATGGATCATGGTCCAAGTCTTCCATTTGAAGGCTCATATGGACCACACAAGAGGGCCTACAGAATCTGTGAAGAAACTGGACCAACCATGAAGATTGAATTACTGTGCTCAATCTAGAAGTTAAAATTCCTTCATTCTCCTCAAAGGTTCAGGGGACAATTTAAGTAGTCTTAGATAAAAATTTCAAGGCCCAAATCAAAATACAAGGGGCCCAACTGTTTCATTTAAACTCAGCCCACCATTCTGGATGAGAATTAAAATCAGTATAGTATTCATAACATGTATCCTGATCTAGTAATCAAATCAAGTTTATATTTTGAAGTGTGAAAGAGGAGATATAGGCGGTTGACTTTATTGAATAAAGAATTCATATTTGAAGCATCTTCTTACTCCAAAATCCATTAACATTTTGGCCATCGAAAAAGAATGGATTGAAATGGACAGTTTAACTTTGTTTAATCAAATTGCCATAACTTTGGATCCATAGGTCCAAATGAGTCCAAATTTTGAGATAAGTTGGCCAACATTATTATCTACAACTTTAAAGAAGGATATATCTTGAGATTCAGTTGTCTGGATGTCAAAATTGTCGGGCCAAGTGGAGGGACAGATTGGAAATGCCAACAGTCCACTTCCTTGGGCTATAAATACATCCTCCTCCTCTCCTTCAAAAGGGTTGGCATTTCAGAAAAGATGAGAACATATTGGCACGACCAAATCATTGCAAAGGGCTTGGGAGGACCTGCCATACTCAAGTTTTCACTTGAGATATCTTTCCTCCTCTCTTTGTTTTCATTTACTTTTGTGTTCTTCATTTTTGTAATCTTGTAAGTCTCTTTCTTTGTAATTCTGTTTTAATGCAAGTTTCTTCTTCAATATCTCTTATTCTCATCCACCTTATGTAGTTTAATATTAATGTTCTTAAAATAGTTTAAATACAGTTGAATCTCCTTCCCTTCTTTTTCTTTCTCATTCAATCTAAAGTCAGTATTTAATTCCCTTCATCGTTTGTGTGTGTGTTCGACGCACCACTCTTTTCTTATCCCTTTCTTTTTCTTATCTTCTTAATTTATCATCATAATAATTATAACCAGATTACTAATCATTTAAATGGATGAGTAAATCTACCATTGGGGTGAGTTATAATTTGGGGATATTAAGTGATTGAGAGTCTTTACTCGATGAGTATTCTTTGAGTTAATATTGTGTATGTTGAACTTTTTATGTCATGGATTAATGACATGTTTTGTTTAATATGTGGATTCCATGGATTATTGGAACCACAAATACACTACCATAAACAAGTAATGGTAATGATTAGAACCCTAAGTTAAGTTACGGCTTGGACTAAAGCTTTAACACTTGGGAATTCCGATCAAAATCATCTTGCGAAGTGAGTATTAATTTAATGCAATATAAAGCAAAGCTCAAGGATATCATAAGCTTAAATCCCCAATAATGAACTCACCCCAATCTTTATCAATTTGTTAAATCAAACATCATCTATAAATTATTTCATAATTTATACAAACAAACCCCTCAATCAGAATACAATTAACTAAAAACAACTGACTATAAAAAAGTATCATCGCTGAGGATTCGACCTGAGTGTTGCTATACACATTAGCAGAGTACCAGAACCTTGATAGGTCGATAGGTGACAATCGGCCGCGCTTTCAAAAGGATCAGCCTCAGGAGCTGGATCATAGTACTGTTTGGCATGAAGACTGGTATAGACCTTGAGGTCATACCTAACAGGAGTTTACTTTGTTTAGTTTCCATTTCTTGTAACAGAATGCTTACTTTATATAGATTGACATGTATGACCTGTTTATGGATGCATGATTTGTCTGTTCTAGTAGTTGTTACAAGTGGTTCAGCATGTTGTTGTGTTTACATTCCGCTGTTGTTGTTTATATTTATTATTTCCGCTGTTTATTGCTATTGATTGTGCTTTCGCTATGTGGGTCTGGTTCGAGTCTGCAGAGTCTTCTGGTTTTATATTATGCTCAGACCAATAACATTATTATCCTCCGAGAGGGTATAGTCTCCCCACTATACCTATAAGACCCTCGCTGCTAGTCGGTAGCCTTTGGCATTTGGGGAGATGCACCTAAGGTAGTAACACCCGACCCGTTTAGCATTGTTCGAGTGGCTGATCGGGTCCGGGATGTTACAATCATGACATAAATTCTGTACTTGCTTCCTGTATTTGTTGTTTTTGTTGCTGCAGTGTGTGGTAATTTTAACACCACACTGTAGTTGTATGCCCCGTTATTAGCGCTAATAATAGCACTGATAAGGAGACCCTTTATTTGTGCTAGAAAAAACATTAATAAATGGATCATTTATCAGCGCTAAATAAAAGCACTGATAAAGGGGGTCCTTTATCAGTGCTTAAAGAAGCGTTGATAAATGTTGTCTTTATCATCATTTTTTAACGCTGATAAAGTGTCCATTTGTGAGCGTTTTTCTAGCGCTGATAAAAGGCTAGAGATTTTAATCGTGCTCTGATTGTCAACACTTTTTTACGCTGACAAAGGCCTGTTTTAACGTCGTTAAAGACATTATTTTTAGTAGTGAAAATGGACCTTCTTTTAACGGCGTATAGATTATCAATGTTTTTTAGCGCTGATAAAAGGTTTTTCTAGCGTTGATAAAAGGGGGATCTGTAGTAGTAAGTCTTAGGTCTTCGCCCCAACTTTTTCTGGAGAAGTCGATGGGGTTCACGCAGGGTGCTTAAATAAGGGGCTTTACTGGAGGATTGGAGATGTGGGGACACTTTAGAGATTTGGAAGGACACATGGCTGGTCGATAGAGGTGGGTTTAAGGAGACTTTCCCTGTGGTCCCTGGTTTGGAAGATGATATGTTGATTTCTCTTTTTAACGAGGCGGGTAGTGGTTGGTGCACCAAAAAAATGGACTCCTGGTTTACCGAGAGAGGCGGGAGCATCATCCTCAGCATCCCATGTGTGAGGGATTTGGATTCAGGTAGGCTTTGATGTAGTAAAGAAGGTTCCGCTGCCTACTCGGTTAAATCTGGTTATAAGGTGGCACTTGAGACGCCGAACACAAAAGATTGTGAGCCATGGAAGATCCTCTAGAGACTATCAATTCCACCCAAGATTTGGCATTTTTTATGGCAATCTAGATTGTGAGCCATGGAAGATCCTCTGGAGACTATCAATTCCACCCAAGATTTGGCATTTTTTATGGCAATCTTGCTTCGATGTTCTCCCATCCAAGGAATTCTCTCACTTTTTCACCATGTAATGGATGATACGACTTGCCCTCTCTACATGGTTGCACCCGAGTCGTCCCTGCATGCTATTATCAACTGTCCAAGGTCAGGGCTGTCTGACATGCTTGGAATACAAACCCTGATAACCTTCTGGCAATTGTGTATGGTTTGGCAGCGTTGCTGATGAAGTGGGGTTCCTCCCTCCCCGCGAAGACCGCGAGTATCATGTGTACAATGGTCTGGATGATTTGAGTTAGACACAACGACTCCATCTCTAATCACCTGGAAAGACCAAGCTTCTTTTGGATTGATCAGGTTGCTTCATGGTTGGGTATCTGGAAATGCAATGATACGCAACACGGTAGCCTAGATGCGCGTCTTGGTACAAGCATGTGTAACCCTCCCTCAACGGGTTTTTTGAAGATAAACGTGAATGCGTCCCTTTCTGGTGGATGCCCAACCAGTGTTGGTGTGATTGTTTGAGATTCTCTCGGATAAGTTGTTGCGACATGTCAAAAATCGTTCTTTTGCAACCTGGATTCCACTGATGGCTGAAACCCAAACTATTATTGGTGGACTCATCCTCTATTGAAAGAGGGTGAAATTCTATCATTTTGGAATCAAACTGTCCTACCATTCTCAATGTTATATCTTTGCTAGAATGTGGTCGACAACAGTTTGGTTTGTTGGTTATGAAGATTTGATCCCTTCACCACATTTTGAGGGCGTGTTTCTTATATTTCATCAAAAGAGCGTGTTTGATTTGATGATTTTTTTTCATATTTGGTTTACATCACTAGTATTGCCTGATTTTCGATTATAATTAAAACTATTTATGATCTTCAATATATATATATATATATATATAAAATTAAAAAAAAAACGAAAAAAAAAACAGCGAAATGGAAGTGACTAACACGCAGCAGACCCAGAATCTCCGGCGTCTAGATCACGGGGAGGAAGAAACGCGGGCGGGGCGGGCGTGACGGCCCGGCCGCGTGGGCCCCCATCGCCTCCGTCAATTTCGAGACAATCCCCTGCAACCCTTCGCTACCCCCACCATGTGAAGCTAGAGAAAATACGAAACTCTGGTCCTCTTCTTCCCTCTCTATCCATTGGTAGCCGAGAATACCAGAAATCAAAGCGCTTCATTCTCCGGCAACTCGGCCCTTCTCCCTGTAGAAAGCGAGGATCGGAAGGCAAACTTTCGGAAGACGAGGCCTCTCCTTTTCTCCCCACCCTCTCTGGGTTGCGGGTATCGGAAAGGCGTACGCGGACAGAAAAAGGTAGCACTGTATTGGTTTTGACAATGTCTCTGTCTTCCCCGTCTCCGGGATCTTCTCCGCCAGCCAATGCCACTGCGCCGCCGCCGGCGAACAATACCCCGCCAGCGCCCCCGGCTACCAACACCACGACCCCGCCGCCTGCCCCGTCCGCTTCACCTCCTCCCCTACCCCCTTCGGCTCCCGCGCCTGCTGCGTCCACCCCCAACGCTACCAGACCCGCACCGCCCCCGTCGCCTTCTCCCCCGCCTCCCGGAACACCGGAGTCCGCTTCTCCGCCCTCTGCTTCACCTCCGTCCAACGGCTCCTCCCCTCCGCCGCCTTCTTCTGGGAATAGACCGCGCTCTCCTCCTTTGTCGCCGTCCCCTCCTCCTCCGAGGAGCAGTCGCGCTACCCCGCCCCCACCATCCAGATCGAGGTCTCCGCCCTCGATATCTTCTTCTCCGCCTCCGCCACCGTCGAGCTCGTCTAGTTTATCTACTGGTGTTGTGGTCGGGATTGCTGCGGGCGGGTTGGTGATACTGCTGTTGTTGAGTATTATTTTCGTCTGCTTTTGCAAGAAGAAGAGAAGAAGATACAATGAGCCATCCAATTACTATCCTCATCCTCCGCCACCTGTTCCCAAAGGTAAGAATCAGTGGCTCGATCCATCTTTCTCGCTCCCAGTTCCATTTTGACTGATTTCTCGCGTGTTCCCTCTATTTCCGATCTCGCAGTTCGATTTATCTTCCTTTTTTTGGATTTAATCTGTTTCCGGCCGATTTCCCCCCTAGTTTTGAAATTTCAAGCTGATGTAGTTATTTGATCTGATTTCCTATCTTCTCAAATGATGATCTAGAGACTGTTTGAAATTGTCTGAATTTTGTTGATACGCCATTGAGAATTTTGCCGACCTTTGAATTTCCACCGCAGACCTGTGCTTCCTGCTTTCGGCGATCGATCTGAAATCACTTCAAATTCCAAATTAAAAAAAAACGTAAAATTCTAGTCCTGGATCTAAGCATGAAACCACAGAAAAATTTAAGCTGTTGAATCCGCCTGATCTAAGTATCAAACAACTTGTTGTTTTTGAATGTGTTGTTGACGATGGAAACATTTTCTTCGTGCAATCTATCTTGCCTCAACTGCTTCTGTTTCCTTTTATTCTCCTCTAGTTTTAACGTTGTGAATTCATGGCAGCTGATTCTTATGCTGTTCAGCAACAGCAATGGCAAAACAATACACCTCTGTCATCCTATCCTCCGTCTGCAGATTCATCCCGACCGCTTCACCAGCCCCCCCCACCTCCCCCGCCTATTCTCATGAATAACAGTGGAGGCTCTGCGTCCAACTATTCTGCATCCGAAGGCCCATCACCTTCCCCGGGCATGGGGTTGGCATTTTCAAAGAGTTCTTTCACCTATGAAGAGTTGTCCATGGCAACTAATGGGTTTTCTGATGCCAACCTTCTTGGGCAAGGTGGCTTTGGTTATGTGCACAAGGGTCTTCTCCCAAATGGTAAGGAAATTGCAGTTAAGCAATTGAAAACTGGAAGTGGGCAAGGGGAGCGTGAGTTCCAGGCTGAGGTTGAGATTATTAGCCGTGTTCATCACAGGCATCTTGTTTCTTTGGTTGGATACTGCATCACTGGTTCTCAAAGATTGCTTGTTTATGAATACGTGCCAAATAACACGTTGGAGTTTCACTTGCATGGTACGCCGGTTCATCAATCCCTTGTTATCGTTAAGGTTCCATTTGACAGCACTATTTGAAACTTGCTTACATCACTCATCACTTAGGATATTTTATGTGGTTTTCTTATGAAATTTAAGTGCAAGTGTTCTTTCAGAATTAGGACATTCCCCACTTATTTCTTCAAAATCTATTATCATAAGTGTAAATGTTGTAAACAGTTTAACAACCCATTGCTTTGTGTCTTTTGTAACCAAGTTCTGATTTTTTTTTAATATGCATTTTTCAGGGAAGGGAAGACCAACAATGGATTGGCACACAAGGCTGAAAATTGCTCTTGGGTCGGCAAAGGGGCTAGCTTATCTGCACGAAGACTGTAAGTTAAATTGATTTTTCCTTTATATTATCTTCTTGTGCAAGATACAAAGATTTTTCACATGATATGGTTTTGCAGGCCACCCTAAGATCATTCATCGAGATATAAAAGCCTCAAACATACTTCTCGATTTCAAATTTGAGGCAATGGTATTATTGATAATTGGTTTCTTTGCTCCTATGATGGGCTCGTTGATTCATCTAATGTAATTTTTTTTAATGATATAAAAAATTCTGGCGTGGGTTTGGGTTGGCTGGTTGGTTTATTGTGTCTACTTTTTCCTCTCATGTTAAATCTTTGACAAGCTTGACCACTTCATCAGGTTGCGGATTTTGGTTTGGCGAAGTTCACCTCTGATATGAATACTCATGTCTCCACTCGAGTAATGGGAACTTTTGGGTCAGATCAATTACCTATGGAATTTTATTTCTCGTCTGTTCTGCATAGAATTAGAGATGGCGATTCGGGTTCACAGGTCGGGTTTGTGTTGGGTTGACTATCTCGTGAATTCATTTATGCTCAACCTTGACCCGACCCATTTAATTAAATTGGTTTAACCAACCCAACCCATTTATGAAAGGGTCAAACCTAACCGGATCCGCCAACTCATTTAACTTTAAATATATAACAGACTGTATCATGACATGTCTAACTAGTTAATATCACATCAACTCAACGACCTAACCAAATCGAATCCCATTTAGACTAAAAATATCCTAATTAATATGAAACATATGTTGCCCATGCTGTAATTTGACCCTCTTTAAGCTTTTAAATTAAATTACACGTTATAAACATGTTGAATTATTTCAAATTAAGTTGATTATAAAAATAAAATTTATTATGAAATTAATTATTATCATATCTTTAATATTTTATATTATCATTGTAATTTTAATTGGGTTAGACAGCTTAAAAATGGTCAACCTGAATTTGACTCGAATATTATTTGCGCCAGATTGCTCAACCCGATTACAACCTGAACCCATTTATGTGTGATCCAAACCCTCGTGTCGTGTCATGTTGGGTTCAAACGGAGACCGAAGTCCATTGTGGGTGATTTTTTGTACAAAACATACCCAAGTTACCTTTTTTTGTGTATTCTCATTTGCAGCTACCTTGCTCCTGAGTATGCCTCTAGTGGGAAACTCACAGATAAATCTGATGTTTTTTCATTTGGGGTCATGCTTCTCGAGTTGATCACCGGCCGCCGCCCTGTCGACTCAAACAACACCTACATGGATGACAGTTTGGTGGATTGGGTAAGCAACTTCCCATCCCATGCATCATGACTGAACTCTTTTTTTAATTTTTTTTTATTTGAAAATGAATGCTTGGGTTATTGTTAGGGATTGTTTGGTGTTATTCAATTAATTATGTTAAGATGATAGGCAAGGCCTCATCTCACAAGTGCTCTGGAAGATGGGAAACTTGACGCTTTTGTTGACCCACGCCTGCACAACCGGTGTGATCCTGATGAAATGACTCGGATGGTGGCTTGTGCTGCTGCCTGTGTTCGTCACTCTGCTCGGCGACGACCACGGATGAGCCAGGTATAGCGTTTCTTCTCTTTTTGGCACTTAAACAAGAAACAGAAACACTTTTAGTCAAACAGAAACACTTCATTTTTCATTAAGCATTGCCAAACACAACCTTTGCTAAAAAATGTTTGGTGACATAGAATCTTGGGTTTATTATAAACGGTCGGGAAAAGGGACAACAAAGTTGTAAAGAAACATGCAACACACACATGAGACTCGAACCCGAGACCTCCCAGACATTCCACAATGCCCTTTGCCACTAGACTAGGCCCTGGGGGCATCTTGGGTTTCCACAATGCCCTTTGCCACTAGACTAGGCCCTGGGGGCATCTTGGGTTTATTCAATAGTCAATATCTTGTATTTGTTTAAAACCTTTAGCAACCAAGTGAGATTTGTAGATCGACACTTCATGATGCATGTCAGTCTTTTTATGAAATACTCGTTTCTAACTGATGGGTTTTGTTGCGGTGCACTGGGCAGATAGTTCGAGCTTTGGAAGGCGATGTGTCCCTTGCGGATCTTAACGACAAGATGAAACCCGGCCACAGCACCATTTACAGCTCCCATGGCAGTTCCGACTACGACACAGGACAGTACAATGAGGACATGAGGAAGTTCAGGAAGATGGCACTGGGGAGCACAGAAGAGTATGGGAGCAGCGAACTGAGCTCCAGGCCCACTAGTGAATATGGGCTCAACCCGTCTGGGTCCAGCAGCGAGAGCCAGCCCACAACCCGAGAATTGGAGATCGGAAGGCCCAAGAAAGACAGCTTTGGCTTCGGCCCCGGAGGGGGAGGCTCTTGACCCACTAATTTTATTCACTGTAACCCAATATCTTTGGTCTCTCGATTTTTTCAAGAATGACATGTTTTTGATTGGGACCACACGTTGATATGTTTATGTATGTATGTTTTTATTTTATTATTTTTTATAATAACCCGATGTTGGGCTGTGGTTTGTCGGTCACTTTTACAGCACATGCGGGCTTTGTTTTTTATTTTTAATTTTTTTTAAGGAAATATAATATTTCAGGGAAGGTACCTTTGGCTGGCTGGCTGGCTTTGTCATCTGCTTTATTTCGTCTGCATCTTATTTTATTATTATTTTATTTTTTGAATTAGTTTTTTATTATTAATTTATTGACACGGTTTTGCGTTGATGCATTATTTTCATTTTTAATATCAAGATGCATATCAACATTCAGAAGTAATTGTTTTTTTTTTTGCAAGGCATAAGTAATTGTTACATGTAAAGAATGACGAAGTCAAGTTTAATAATATTATTAATGCAAGACCTGGTTGCGTGAATTGTTGACCAGTTTTGATTAATGTTGAAAAAAAGTTTTCAAATCTGAAAACTTTAATTGATTTACATAACTCATTGGCATACCCAAGGAAAGAAAAATTCATCAACATATAGATAGCTATCACCACTGTAAGGAATTCACTATTGGCATATCCAGAGATATATAATGCTAAAGTATTCTCATCAATTGGTGTGAAACTTCATCTTATTATTGATTCTAGCAAAGTTCTTTCAATCTTTTTGCACTCAATTCTCAATATATGTGCACAAATGGGCAACGGTAAAAGCATTTTTATATGTCCTACATAAGATAATTTTAGCCTTTGAACCAAAGTTTCATGAATCAGGTGGCATGAGACAACGACATTGGTATATGAAAAAAAGGATGTGGAGATCTGTCAAGCAATCGGTGCACAAAGTTTCTGATCCTCCAATCAAACACAAACATGGACATTCAAGGCTTAAAAACCATGATAAATGAGCAAAGAAAGACTCACGACTCCCCATGAGTTCAATTTTAATCTCACAAAACAAAAATAAAAGGAACACACCTCTTTTGGTGTAGTAATACCCTCCATGGTCCTCTTCTTCAACTTTGGCACAATGTATAAAGGGTAGAAAACTCCTTCAATTCCTTTAACAACCTCTCTTTGGAATTTTATATTCTCTTTCGTTCTTCTCTGTTATCTATTGCAAATATGATCTTTTCATTCACTTCATGAAATTTGATCAACGGATAGGACCTCTCCATGTCATCCAAAGCCTATATGATCGCGACACCTTTCATTCCCCCATATTAGATAGTCTAAGACATCCAAAAGGGCCGAACTATCACTATTGGAAAGTAGCCATTTAATGTCGGTTATTTTTCATTTTTAACATCGTTTAAAAAGCGTTGTGAATACAACCGACGTTAAAAGTAAACTTTAACATCAATTTTTAATAATCGACATTGAAAAGACTCTCAACATCGATTTTTATAAAAACCGACATTGAAATCTCGACAAAATATAGGTATAGAGAGACTTTCAACGTCATCTATTATGAAATTCGACATTGAAAGTCACTTTCAACATCGGTTTTCATAATAACTGATGTCTAATTCCACTTTCAACATCGATTATTATGATAACCGAAGATGAAATCCCAACTAATTATAGATATAGATAGACTTTCAAAGTCAGTTTAAATAGAAAACCGATGATATCTATATTTCATGCATTATTTTTATGATTAATTTTATTAATTTTGGAGTTTAAATGTTTAATTCTTGCCTCATTTAAATGGTTTTCTCATTCCTTATGACATGAAACAATTTATATTGGATTATGGAGACGATAAAAATAAAAGGAAGAATTGTTGCTGAAGAAGAAAATTTTGCAAAGGAAATATAGAGGAGTTTGTATAAAAAAATAGGGCCAGCCTATAACGACCCAAGCTTAACATACATGGATATTACATCATTTTAGATGAATATTCAACACATTACAAAAATACGTGTTTGAGGACCGTAATAGTTTAGTGTCCTTGAAAACTTAGAAACATAATCTTCTAACTTGGCAAAAGATCTCCAATATCTCCCTTAAAGATCTCCCCCTTTAGTACTCCTACTTAAAACCTTTTTTATAACCCGAGAAAAGGAAACATAAGAAAGGGGTGAGCTTAGATGCTCAGTAAGAGTAAACAATGAGATGTGTAAGCATAATCATGAGCATAAGGGTATGAGAACATGATCGTATCATTAGAAGATCATACCCTGCATATCAAAGACCATAATAAAGAGTCATGACATAAATATTGGCAGTTCATAAGACATGAATGACAAGGTAATCAAGAGAATAAGTCATGAAAGCATAACATAGGAATAAGACATGAAATCATGGCATACACATCAACTTATAAATATTGGGACCAAGTTAACAAGAGGTTGTTTTTGGAAGCTTAAAGATGTTTGTTTTGAAAGTGTTATCTTTTGTTGTCATGAAGAAAGAAATCAATTCACTTTGTAAAAGTTGACAATCATACCGACCATCGTATTCATTATTTCGAACTCACAATACTTACGAAAGTCCATCGGATTGGGAAGAAGTTTTTTGGAAGAAAAGGCTCATCAGACTTACCTTGGGTCCAAAATGAGGTTCTAATCGTAAGAATGAAGAGAATCAGATTCTATATGGATTCGATGTAAATCGAACGATGCCTTGCTGATCTTGGAGTTCTCATAAATCATAAGTTTCTTGAAAAACTTATGATGAAAGTTTTATGAAAGAAAGGGGAAGAAGTGCTGCTCCCAATCATATTGAGGTTTAGATTGGAAAGAAAGAAGTTTCCTGAAGTATGGGAAGTTACAAAACTTTCCATTATAAGTTAGACGATGCTGAAGTTGATCTTAAACATATTCAAATTCATGAGGAAGTCATGATACAAGAAGAAGTTTGTGGAAGAAGAAAGTTGATGAAGCTGAAGCTTTCTGGTCTCAGTCCATCGGTATGAGATTACCAGACACAGATTTGCTTAAAGGCTGGGAAGGTTGATCAAATCATGAAGTTATGAAGATGATAGTTTTCAATCAGAACAATAAACCACGAGAAAAAAATCTTCAAAGAAAGAAATTGACGAGGATCGTAATTAGAAAAGGAATGAAGTTGCTAAAGTCAAAGCTGCTGGAACTGATCCATCGGACGTGGTGTGCCATTGATTATCAGAGTCATTCTGACACTGATCATCAAATGAAAATTAGAGGCATAATTGTTTTGTGGGAAATTTTTTGGGACCAATAAAAGGAAAAAATGGGAGTTGTTGGGACCAATGAATATAGTGAAGAAGAAAAGTTTGTTGTGACTGATACGAAGAATAAAATTAGAGTTTTATCAATAATGTAGTCAAACATTTCCATCAAGATGAATCATTGATTGTTTTTTAAGTTAGAACTTTATTTTCCTTTTCAAGTGGGTCAAGACTGAAAGAAGAAGAACTCTGATTTATTTTCATTTTGGGAATGAGATAAACTATCTTTTTTCTTGTAACAATTGGGTCAAGATCCATCAGACTAACACTGGAACCGATCATTAGAGTGAATTCGAGACTAATCCATCAAGCGCAGGTTGAGACCAATGACATTATCAGACATAGGATCATCAACCTAAGAAAAAGAAGAAAAGAAAAATTGTTTCAACCAACCATAAAAGTATTGTCAAGGGGGATCTTGAAAGGATGATTGAAGTTGTTTCCAAAGTGTTGTCAAGGGGACATCAGAATGGGTAGTTAATTCCAAAGATCATAATGAGAAGACATTTGTTTTTTATATGTTTGTTTTTCAATTAGTGCAGATAAACATAATGAAGAATATGCAGATGAACATATGTCTTCATCATAATGAAAAAATTGGAATGGGGAATCAGAATTAGACTGAGGTTTGTAAAGAATGTCTGAAGTGAGATGAAGGTGTGAGAAGTTTCTAGAAGTTTTGAGAATAAGCGAGAAAAGTGGAGAAGTATTGAAGAAGTCAATGATGAATCCAAAATTCAATAGGAATTGAAGTGTTGGGAAATTTGTTTGAGTAGGAAAAACTTTTCAGAATCCCACCCAAACTGGATCTAGATCACCTATAAATAGTGGAAATACTTTTTACTTTTTTAAAATGATGTACTATTGAAGAGAGAAGGCTAGAGAGAAGAAGTTTCTAGATTGAGCATACCTGGGGAAGTTTGCTGGACAGAAGAAGAAAGAAGAAGAGAGAAGATCAGATTTAGAGTTTTCAGATCAGACTGAGAAACTGAACTGTGATTTCCAAACTCAGACAGAAGAAGTTCAATATTTTCTCAGTGGTATTCTTACAGAGTTATTAGACTGAGCAATCAGACTGGGGAACCAGATTGGAAAATTGGACTGAGTATCATTACGAAGTCCAGGATGTTCTTGCTTACTGCTGGGTAAGAAAATGAAGAATTGTTTTGAAGATATTATTTGTGAAAGTTGATCAAGCGACACCATAATATGTTTGTTACACAAATTGTATTACATCATTTCATGCTACTTGAAGCGCATGCACTGTTGTACTGAACATAGTGTTACACAGGTGTAAGGTAATATTCTACTCATTGTATTCCACACAAAAGATTATATTCTAGTGGATTGTTTGATATTGTATTGTTTCCAAACCATACCAAGGATGTAGATAATATTTTTGAGTAGTGAACCTTGTAAATTCTTGTGTTCCTATGGATGTGTAATTATTTTATTTTCAGCAAAAGTGATAAATCTTTAACAAGAGATGAATGTTTTTTAAAAAATAATGAAACTTAAAATAAAAATATATAATTGATTCACCCCTCCCCCTTCAGTGATACTTGATCTTGACTGGGCACTTTTAATTGGTATAAGAGCTAAAGGTTCCCTTTGTTTACTCTTTCCTAAAGTTTTAAAGAAGAAAGTTGTGATGGATAATCTCAATTGTGTGAACAATAATTGTATTTCATTCTTTGATGGTAAGAAATATCATATCTGGAAAGATAGAATGATGCCTTATCTTATGTCTCTTGGGTATGAAGTTCTTGAATCTGCAACAGATGGATTTCCTCCTATTTATGGAAAATTTCCTCTTATATATGTTGACAAGAGGAATTTTGAGAATGATGGAAGGGACAAAAATTCTATACTCTCATCACTTTATGAAAGTGAGTTTTTTCAGAGTGAAGGGTGTTTCCACTGCTAAAGGTATCTGAGTTAAGCTAAAAAAATTTATGAAGGCAATACAAAAGTGAATAAGGCAAAATTAAAAATCTAGAGGCTGAAGTATAAAGATCTAAAAATGGGTGAGTATGAATCTATTGGGGAATTCTTTACCAGGGTGAATGGAATTTTTAGTACTATCAGATGTCTTGGTGAAAAGTTAGAAGATTCTAAAGTTGTTGAATATATCTTGAGAATTCTTCCTGACTTGTTTGATGCTAAAGTTTTCTCATTGAAAGATAGATATCCAGAAACATTATCTTTGGATGATTTTCATAGCACACTCATTACTTATGAAATGAGAAGGGAAAAAGTTATGAAAGGAAAAACAAAAGTCGACATAGAAATGTTGTAACGCCCCGACCCTAGTTACCCAGAGTCGGTGCATTATTACATAACATTGGCATGATCATGAGAAAGATCAAGTCTCGAAAGACCGATTAGTTTAGTAGCCTTGGAATAACTAGATACATCCATAAATTTTTTACATTACATCATAAAAAAAAACATCTTGTCTTCATATCCCCTCATACTATCCCTGCAGGTCATTCATAAATTACTTCTTCATAATCCTGGGAAAAAAAAATAAAACATTGAAAGGGGTGAGCTCGGATGCTCAGTAAGGATAACATTATAGCAGAAGCTTTCATAAATAAGCATAAACACTTAAGGCAATTTATAACTAAAACAAAAGCCTTTTAAACTTGAACTTCAGCATAAAATGGAAAAGGTAAAATGAAATAATGCCATTTACTTACTCACATGGATATTCTACTAGTCGAATGATCACATGCAATATCAATAACCACTTTCATAATGATGGAATGCATAATGCCAGACTATCATAACCACATAGCCAAGGCCTCGTGCCAAGACTACAAATAAGATTTTGCCAAGGCCTTGTGCCAAGACACTAGTTTGTCTCATGAGACCTACCGATGCATCGAGGAGCTATAGCGGGCTCCACCCGTCACTTATTAAGTCCAATGCATTCCTCATATGAATAGGTTTAAGCATAAAATAAACATTCGTATTAAAACTAGCATACGAAATGTCAATACTTTAACCACAAACCATGAATGGTATAAAAATAGAACATCCACAGTCAAATATAACTCATTTGATACAATATGGAAGATTGTATTGTATCACATTAACCTCAATCATGAATAATGAAGGATGTTGACATAGATGAAAATAATCATCAAAACTATTTGAGAGAAATATCCCCCTTTTCTTGAAAACATTTAAAAGTCACACTATTTGTCAAGAAGCCATTTAAAAATAGATTTTTGAATCAAAGTGTCCCATACCACTTTGAAACTTTTTAAAAGGAGTTTTAATTTGTAAACTTTAATGTCCATATAAGTAAATCCTTAAAACCATTTTTTTAAAACATGGACATTAATGAGAAAGATTTAGACGAATAAGTCTTTAAATCATTTTAAAAATGGTATTTTAGTTAGAGATTCCAACCAAAAGAGACACTTGAATACAAATAATTGTGGTAATCAAAACTTTGTAATATCATGAGAATAAAGGGATTCATGATATACTATGTCAAAGTACGTTATATACACCACATAAAAGTGATTTGGTGTATATCAACAAAGAAGTCTCAATGGAATGTAAATTGAGATGAAATCTCTTGTAAAGGTTGTATCCTTAGGTTAAGGATAAATCAATGACATAATTATGTGTGACAAATATAAATACACTAAATATGATTGGATATTCAGTGTAAAACAATCAAAGGACATTCACACATATTCTTGTAAAAACAATACCAACGAATTGGATGTTTAACTCAACAAATGGAGAATGAGTTAAAATTACTCTTATCAAATTCATATCAATGACTTGAGAATTACCAATGGAGTGATTATGTGCATCAAACTTATATCCACAGGAAGGGGAGTGGAAATTATGACATAATCAAATGAATAGTGATTCCACACATAATCTTGGGGTAATATAATCAATGAAATATGTGTAAAGCCAAATGAGTGGAAATTGAAATCTCAAATTCCCTTATCGATTAGGTAACATTCGAAACATACACCCATGAAAGAAGTATCATACCATGATGATGTAAATACCCATAAATTAAAGTATATTACAAAATGAATACAATCATGGGCAGTACACATACACCACATGCAATAATTAAGTGGTGAACAATAGAATTCTCACGAAATTAAAAGTGAGATTAGAAAATCCCTTACATTGTACTTTTTCCTTGGTCGATGGTAGGTTTACCTCCTGTATAATGGTGAAATAATTGTTATTGAATAATAAAAGAATCATTTACTTTAATATGATATCATATATGATCTTTTATCATTGATTTGTTAATAATATCTTAGAATTATCATCATTTCGGGTGTTAACGGGTTCATTTTACTTTATATTCTTTGTTATGTGAGCCATATTCGTTATTAATGGGATGTATATTATTCATATACAGAATGGTATAAAGTTCTTAAACATCATTTTTAAATCATCAAATGATAATTATACTTGAATGGATACGATGGAGAATGAATCTCATCGCGTTCGTGGAGACGGTAGTCCGTACGTACGCACGAACGCTACTTCCATTTAATTTTTATTTTAAAAGAATCGAATCCAAATTATACATAGGTATATTACTATTCCAGTATAATATAATATTTTATATATGTTACTTAAGTTCATTAACACCATCCTTTATACGTTCCATGTGTGGTATGAACGAGTCATATCATTTTAAGGGGGCGGTAGTCCGCACTTCCTCAAATGAAATTATCGTATGTATATACAACATGAAATGAATAATGGTATGAAATAAAATGGAATTACAGAAGCTTATATATAAAATATATATCATTAAAATCATATTTAATTACAGTGCCATCATAATGGCCACCATGAGAGGCGGTAAGATGTATTTGAACAATCATCGTTTCGTGAGGCGTTAGTTTGCCATCCACAGAAACATTATGTTCATCATCCATTAGATAGAGTTGTGTGTATGTGTATTTGAATCATTCTTATAACAACATCCTAGTATATTGAGGATACTGGTGTTGTTACAAAATAAAGGAAATAAAAAGAGTTTGGGGGTTGGAGAAGGAAAATAAATGAAAATAATTTAAGAGAAAACGTTACCTTTAATTTAGGTAACTCAATTTGGTTGGAACCAAAGGACTTGTTGAAATGCTTTCTGCCTAAGGGGAAGCTTCAAGGAGGAGGAGAGGGATGTGGGGATCTTATTTGGGCAGAGTTTGGACGATCCAAGTGGCTTGAGAGGTGTGAAGAAATGAGAAGGAGGAGTGCCCTTTTATAAGAGGGGTGAGGGGCACCTTTGGAAAAGCTAGAAATATTAATTTATAATAAATTCATATTCGGTTTCCAATGGCTCCAAAGTTGATTCTTCAAAGGCTAAGGTGGGGATAGGTCGAAAACCACTCAACCAATAGAATTTAGACAGGTTTGGGTACTTATATTAACCTTATCATTAAGTATTAACTCTAAGTTAATTAGTTTCACTTTTACAATGTCTCTTTGTATTTTTATATAATATGGTTAATAAACTTACTATATACATCCAAGCGACCCACAAGTGGTCCATTAATGATGAACCTATCCTGATATAAGTCTTTTGGCCTAACCTTAGTTTTTTAGGAATTTAATATCAATTAATAATATAATATTTGTTTTAAGAATTCTTTTATGTCAATTTTGACACTATTCAATAGTTGATTTTTGTGAAACTCATAACAGATTGATTACTTCGAACAAAGTCAATTAAATCAATCCTAATATATCATATTATCCTAGAAAATTAGTTTAATTCATTAAAAGTTTCATATTATATTTTTTTGGGTATTTATAATATCAATTATTTTAATTTTTCACTATTATAGTAATTACTGCATCATCATTGTGTCATAAATAAAATAAATTATTTAATGTCTAAAAATTATAAATAAAATATCATCATGTAGGAAATATTTTTATCTTTCTAATGAATATTTATAATCGAAAATCCAACATGTATAACCCTATGTAAAAATTGTTCTTCTAAAAGATGTAAGCCTATTCCATTTTTATTTTTATTTTAACTTTATTAATATAATGTGTCCCTACCACATACAAGTGGCTCCAAGGGGTCCCCAAATTGACCCAAGGATGCCCATGGTCGGGTATGTGTCCACCAATAAGGTTAGGACACGTTTTAGGGTAATTTTGTATTATTATAATATTATTTTTTAACCCTTATTTACCGGATTTACCCTTTAACCATGGTAAATAAAATATTTACCACAGTAACTATTCAAAATGTCTAAAAATAAAAGTTACCTATTTACACAATTTGAACATCCTGATTCCAAATATGGAATCCATTTTCCTAAATTCAAAACACAGAAGTGGCAGAAATTAATTTAAAATTAATTCCCGCTGTCAAAACAAAAAGCGTGTTTTTAAGAGATAATAACTATCAAAAGATTGACACTTGTTTATGTTCGGTTTAATTGTAAAATTATGTCCAATGACCAACATTATATTAAATGGTAAAAATATATTCTAAATATACTTTAAAACCACTCAAATTCATAATTTATCACTATTAATTATTTTGATTAAAAAAGTTGTTTTTAATTAAAATTTAGTAATTTTCACTATTCATCAAAATATGAAAGTTATCCGAAAAGTACCAAAATTTCACCTTAGGCTAAATTCGATATTCCGAATCCAAAAATGAAGTCCATTTTAAAATATAAAATATACATAATTTCAAAATTTAGGTATTACTATCCATAACGGTTAGTTTGATCGGTTGTGGTGTGTGTTAAAACTCGAAGTTGCGTACAACACACGCTACTGTTTTATTCAAAGGAAAGCGTACCGTGTAAGCTTGGGATGTTTCATTTTAAATTTTTTGATGTCCCCATTTAGTCAAAAAGTTTGAAATAATTTATTTAAAAAGGGTTCACTATTAAAAGTTGGTAAAACTACAATACTGAAGATGAATTTGTTCTTACATTATGTCTAAGAAACTCATAATATGGATTCTAAAATTATAAGGATTATATAAAGTTTAAAATTTAGTTAATACTATTCATAACCTTTTTTGAACGGCTTGTTTGGTGAGTCATGGTGCGCTTGAACTCGGTGTTGCGTGTAGTGCATGTTATTGAATTATTTTGAAGAAATAACACACTATGAAATCTTGGGGTGTTACATTCTCCCCTCCTTCAATAAATTGCGTCCTCGTAATTTGAAATTGTTCTTAGAAAATAAAAGGTTGAAAATAGAAAATATATTTGTGGGAAAACCCACATCGGAAATTGGTTTACTAAAATTTAGTCTTAATATGAGCAAAAGAGAAATGAAAGGGTCACCACCAAATTATGATCTCGATTAGGAGAACATTGGTGGCAATTAGAGACATATAATTGGAGGAAAAACGTAAATATTTATAGGTAGTGGTTGAGGTCATCAATCACAAACAAGTATAAAATTGAGGTCCTTAAACTCATCAATCTATGATGATTTGAAGTACCATCGGTTCAACAAAATATAGGGTATTGGGATCACACATTTTTGACATTTCAAAATATCTTAGTTGAAATCCCACATCGAAAAATGAATTAATGAGGCCTCTATTTAAAATAAAGAGTGGAAAGTATGAAGATTACCGAAAATAACACATACTAGGGTTCCATGTAGGAAAATATGGATATGGAGGAGAAATCTAACCATCAATTATCTGATGGAGAGTGGTAGAGAACATGGCTATGAAAAGGCCAACAATCCCAAAGCCATAAATTAGTGATGATTTAAGGTACCATCTAGGACAACATTTTTTTTCATAGTTACATTACATAAGGAAGAGGAATTCATTTATGATATTGACTAAGAACATTATGAGATATACTTAAATTTTAAGTAGATTTTCATTCTTTAATAAATTTCCACCACTAACTCAATTTTTTTTTAAACGATGAGTATTCAAGAAGACTTGGTCACACTGGAAGAGCTAGAATAAACTTCTATAGAATCACATGATCCATGCAGGATAAACCATATATTTACATTGTCTTTGAAGATTAATCAAAACCAAAATGGTTAGTGAATGATCTAATGATCCCCCAAAAGGATATTCATTGAGATAAATATGCACTAATCTTAATTTCTAAAATTAAACCAACAATACCCCAAAGTTAAATAGATACCATTCAATAACCAATTGTCCTTAAAATCCTTTAATATAATCCAAACTAATATTGAAACCCAAAACATAGAAGAATTTGATTATGTAGTCTCCCATGTTACATTGTATCTCCAAATTACATCAAATACTCTTAAAGTCACATACTTAAAAGTAATCAACATCATCACATATTCTCTGTTATAGGTTAATCATTTCCATAAATAACCCAAATCACTATAAATCAACAATAAAAATGTAGATAAAAATCCACCATTACTCTACAAATGAAACCTCATTGTATTCTATTTTCCTTGGGCATATAGTGTTCCTAACAAAACGAACATCTTCCAAAATAACATTTATCACTTAATCACCAAATCATTTTCCTATACCAAGGGTATTCATTTGATAAGACATAAGAACCCAAATCATCTTATTATTGATCAATAAAATCATTTAACAAAAAAAAATAGTCACACTAACCAGGGACTTCACGTAGTCCAGTGGTAGGCGATAAATCCCAATCACACTTTGGTTGTGGGTTCGATTCCCACAGCTTTGTCTGACGCGACGGGTTGTCACACGGTCTACGTGTTGTCCTTTTTCAAAAACTATATTCTATAATATTACCAAAATGAGATAAATTCCTCAAAATAACAAAATTTAACCACAAATGTCATACTTTGCATTTTCATCCCAAATTATAATAACTTATCATTTTCTCAAACCCCAATGATCATATAAAACCAAATGGTTATTTATATCTATATCCACAAGGGAAGAGACAATTCTTCCTCAAATATCATTCTCACATGGAAAACTGTGGGGTTACAAATACAAGAGAAAATTATTCCAAAGTAAACCCATCAACAAGGAGTGCTAATACTTTTTAAATTTTTATCCAACCATTTATTTCCACATATCTTCTTCTTTGACCAAGAAAATATCCTATAGAATAGGACATTCACTCGGGTAATGGCCAGGTCCCCTACATTTACGACAAATGACTGTAAATGGACTCTTGGGACCATTTTTATCTTCTTCCATAGTACTCTTCATTTTTCTTCGGCAATTCTTCACTTTATGTCCTTCCTTCCCGCACGTAAAACATTTCGTTGTCCCATTGAGACACTTTCCTGGGTGTCTCTTTCCACAATTCCTGCATGATGAAAATTGAGGTTTCTTTTCTCCATGGTCTCCATTGCTGGAGATCTTATCATTTATCACCTTTCTCTTCCTTGTTGAGTCTGGGAGTTGGTTAATATATATGTTGTTGATCATATTTTTGGAAAACTGATTTGGCATAAAGACGATATATTTTACACCTATCAACATTCCATTTTGTTGCTCATTGCCACCACTGTTCCCAATTTGTACATCATTCTCAAAGTCACTATGACTTCCTTGGAATCCAGCCATTGACTAAAACCAGAAAGCATTGTGTGAGTAATAGTAGTCGTAAAATCATTTAGAGATTAAAATGTCACCATATTCTCAATTTGAAACATATTAGGATTAACCAAGGTCATTTACTCTCATCTTATGTATATATTACTTAAATCGGTTTGTAAAGAAAATGTAAATTATCCTAAGCATATCCCCCGGGAGTGTCGTAACCAAGAGTGCAGCAAGGCCCGTTGTCGTGCACCAGTTCCCGTTCGAGTCTAGCTCAAAGCGGTGTTTTCGGGTTTTACCCCTAGGTACATCTGTGCCAGAGCCGCCTCTACCTGCTCGTATCCAGACAGGGATGTATTGCTCAGAAAACTCACAAAATCTCTACAATACCAAAATTCTAGGAAGTTCTTTTATACTAATCCTCAAAGTTCATCTTAGGTCTACGTGCTCTAATCAGAGTTTATCTAAATCTAGCTACCAAGGTTTGTACTAAACTTCCTCTGATACCAACTGTAACGCCCCGACCCTAGTTACCCAGAGTCGGTGCATTATTACATAACATTGGCATGATCATGAGAAAGATCAAGTCTCGAAAGACCGATTAGTTTAGTAGCCTTGGAATAACTAGATACATCCATAAATTTTTTACATTACATCATAAAAAAAAACATCTTGTCTTCATATCCCCTCATACTATCCCTGCAGGTCATTCATAAATTACTTCTTCATAATCCTGGGGAAAAAAAAATAAAACATTGAAAGGGGTGAGCTCGGATGCTCAGTAAGGATAACATTATAGCAGAAGCTTTCATAAATAAGCATAAACACTTAAGGCAATTTATAACTAAAACAAAAGCCTTTTAAACTTGAACTTCAGCATAAAATGGAAAAGGTAAAATGAAATAATGCCATTTAATTACTCACATGGATATTCTACTAGTCGAATGATCACATGCAATATCAATAACCACTTTCATAATGATGGAATGCATAATGCCAGACTATCATAACCACATAGCCAAGGCCTCGTGCCAAGACTACAAATAAGATTTTGCCAAGGCCTTGTGCCAAGACACTAGTTTGTCTCATGAGACCTACCGATGCATCGAGGAGCTATAGCGGGCTCCACCCGTCACTTATTAAGTCCAATGCATTCCTCATATGAATAGGTTTAAGCATAAAATAAACATTCGTATTAAAACTAGCATACGAAATGTCAATACTTTAACCACAAACCATGAATGGTATAAAAATAGAACATCCACAGTCAAATATAACTCATTTGATACAATATGGAAGATTGTATTGTATCACATTAACCTCAATCATGAATAATGAAGGATGTTGACATAGATGAAAATAATCATCAAAACTATTTGAGAGAAATATCCCCCTTTTCTTGAAAACATTTAAAAGTCACACTATTTGTCAAGAAGCCATTTAAAAATAGATTTTTGAATCAAAGTGTCCCATACCACTTTGAAACTTTTTAAAAGGAGTTTTAATTTGTAAACTTTAATGTCCATATAAGTAAATCCTTAAAACCATTTTTTTAAAACATGGACATTAATGAGAAAGATTTAGATGAATAAGTCTTTAAATCATTTTAAAAATGGTATTTTAGTTAGAGATTCCAACCAAAAGAGACACTTGAATACAAATAATTGTGGTAATCAAAACTTTGTAATATCATGAGAATAAAGGGATTCATGATATACTATGTCAAAGTACGTTATATACACCACATAAAAGTGATTTGGTGTATATCAACAAAGAAGTCTCAATGGAATGTAAATTGAGATGAAATCTCTTGTAAAGGTTGTATCCTTAGGTTAAGGATAAATCAATGACATAATTATGTGTGACAAATATAAATACACTAAATATGATTGGATATTCAGTGTAAAACAATCAAAGGACATTCACACATATTCTTGTAAAAACAATACCAACGAATTGGATGTTTAACTCAACAAATGGAGAATGAGTTAAAATTACTCTTATCAAATTCATATCAATGACTTGAGAATTACCAATGGAGTGATTATGTGCATCAAACTTATATCCACAGGAAGGGGAGTGGAAATTATGACATAATCAAATGAATAGTGATTCCACACATAATCTTGGGGTAATATAATCAATGAAATATGTGTAAAGCCAAATGAGTGGAAATTGAAATCTCAAATTCCCTTATCGATTAGGTAACATTCGAAACATACACCCATGAAAGAAGTATCATACCATGATGATGTAAATACCCATAAATTAAAGTATATTACAAAATGAATACAATCATGGTCAGTACACATACACCACATGCAATAATTAAGTGGTGAACAATAGAATTCTCACGAAATTAAAAGTGAGATTAGAAAATCCCTTACATTGTACTTTTTCCTTGGTCGATGGTAGGTTTACCTCCTGTATAATGGTGAAATAATTGTTATTGAATAATAAAAGAATCATTTACTTTAATATGATATCATATATGATCTTTTATCATTGATTTGTTAATAATATCTTAGAATTATCGTCATTTCGGGTGTTAACGGGTTCATTTTACTTTATATTCTTTGTTATGTGAGCCATATTCGTTATTAATGGGATGTATATTATTCATATACAGAATGGTATAAAGTTCTTAAACATCATTTTTAAATCATCAAATGATAATTATACTTGAATGGATACGATGGAGAATGAATCTCATCGCGTTCGTGGAGACGGTAGTCCGTACGTACGCACGAACGCTACTTCCATTTAATTTTTATTTTAAAAGAATCGAATCCAAATTATACATAGGTATATTACTATTCCAGTATAATATAATATTTTATATATGTTACTTAAGTTCATTAACACCATCCTTTATACGTTCCATGTGTGGTATGAACGAGTCATATCATTTTAAGGGGGCGGTAGTCCGCACTTCCTCAAATGAAATTATCGTATGTATATACAACATGAAACGAATAATGGTATGAAATAAAATGGAATTACAGAAGCTTATATATAAAATATATATCATTAACATCATATTTAATTACAGTGCCATCATAATGGCCACCATGAGAGGCGGTAAGATGTATTTGAACAATCATCGTTTCGTGAGGCGTTAGTTTGCCATCCACAGAAACATTATGTTCATCATCCATTAGATAGAGTTGTGTGTATGTGTATTTGAATCATTCTTATAACAACATCCTAGTATATTGAGGATACTGGTGTTGTTACAAAATAAAGGAAATAAAAAGAGTTTGGGGGTTGGAGAAGGAAAATAAATGAAAATAATTTAAGAGAAAACGTTACCTTTAATTTAGGTAACTCAATTTGGTTGGAACCAAAGGACTTGTTGAAATGCTTTCTGCCTAAGGGGAAGCTTCAAGGAGGAGGAGAGGGATGTGGGGATCTTATTTGGGCAGAGTTTGGACGAGCCAAGTGGCTTGAGAGGTGTGAAGAAATGAGAAGGAGGAGTGCCCTTTTATAAGAGGGGTGAGGGGCACCTTTGGAAAAGCTAGAAATATTAATTTATAATAAATTCATATTCGGTTTCCAATGGCTCCAAAGTTGATTCTTCAAAGGCTAAGGTGGGGATAGGTCGAAAACCACTCAACCAATAGAATTTAGACAGGTTTGGGTACTTATATTAACCTTATCATTAAGTATTAACTCTAAGTTAATTAGTTTCACTTTTACAATGTCTCTTTGTATTTTTATATAATATGGTTAATAAACTTACTATATACATCCAAGCGACCCACAAGTGGTCAATTAATGATGAACCTATCCTGATATAAGTCTTTTGGCCTAACCTTAGTTTTTTAGGAATTTAATATCAATTAATAATATAATATTTGTTTTAAGAATTCTTTTATGTCAATTTTGACACTATTCAATAGTTGATTTTTGTGAAACTCATAACAGATTGATTACTTCGAACAAAGTCAATTAAATCAATCCTAATATATCATATTATCCTAGAAAATTAGTTTAATTCATTAAAAGTTTCATATTATATTTTTTTGGGTATTTATAATATCAATTATTTTAATTTTTCACTATTATAGTAATTACTGCATCATCATTGTGTCATAAATAAAATAAATTATTTAATGTCTAAAAATTATAAATAAAATATCATCATGTAGGAAATATTTTTATCTTTCTAATGAATATTTATAATCGAAAATCCAACATGTATAACCCTATGTAAAAATTGTTCTTCTAAAAGATGTAAGCTTATTCCATTTTTATTTTTATTTTAACTTTATTAATATAATGTGTCCCTACCACATACAAGTGGCTCCAAGGGGTCCCCAAATTGACCCAAGGATGCCCATGGTCGGGTATGTGTCCACCAATAAGGTTAGGACACGTTTTAGGGTAATTTTGTATTATTATAATATTATTTTTTAACCCTTATTTACCGGATTTACCCTTTAACCATGGTAAATAAAATATTTACCACAGTAACTATTCAAAATGTCTAAAAATAAAAGTTACCTATTTACACAATTTGAACATCCTGATTCCAAATATGGAATCCATTTTCCTAAATTCAAAACACAGAAGTGGCAGAAATTAATTTAAAATTAATTCCCGCTGTCAAAACAAAAAGCGTGTTTTTAAGAGATAATAACTATCAAAAGATTGGCACTTGTTTATGTTCGGTTTAATTGTAAAATTATGTCCAATGACCAACATTATATTAAATGGTAAAAATATATTCTAAATATACTTTAAAACCACTCAAATTCATAATTTATCACTATTAATTATTTTGATTAAAAAAGTTGTTTTTAATTAAAATTTAGTAATTTTCACTATTCATCAAAATATGAAAGTTATCCGAAAAGTACCAAAATTTCACCTTAGGCTAAATTCGATATTCCGAATCCAAAAATGAAGTCCATTTTAAAATATAAAATATACATAATTTCAAAATTTAGGTATTACTATCCATAACGGTTAGTTTGATCGGTTGTGGTGTGTGTTAAAACTCGAAGTTGCGTACAACACACGCTACTGTTTTATTCAAAGGAAAGCGTACCGTGTAAGCTTGGGATGTTTCATTTTAAATTTTTTGATGTCCCCATTTAGTCAAAAAGTTTGAAATAATTTATTTAAAAAGGGTTCACTATTAAAAGTTGGTAAAACTACAATACTGAAGATGAATTTGTTCTTACATTATGTCTAAGAAACTCATAATATGGATTCTAAAATTATAAGGATTATATAAAGTTTAAAATTTAGTTAATACTATTCATAACCTTTTTTGAACGGCTTGTTTGGTGAGTCATGGTGCGCTTGAACTCGGTGTTGCGTGTAGTGCATGTTATTGAATTATTTTGAAGAAATAACACACTATGAAATCTTGGGGTGTTACAAATGTCTTTCAAGGTTGCAAGAAGGAAAAGTCAAAGAATATTCTTATTGAAGAAGAAGCTGGTGAATTTGATTCTAAAAATGAGGTATGTAAAAATATTGACGAATTTTTATCCTTGTTTTCTAAAAATGTGAAAAGAGGTACATATAGATATAAAGGAAAACTTCCCTTGATTTTTTTGAATGTGGAGCTGTTGATAACTTTTTGGATAATTTTCCTTGAATAAATAAAGAAGAGGATAGCGAGGAAGATGATAAAATGTAGAGAAGATCATGTAATAAATAGGTTGATAAGGATAAATACTACTCTAAAGGAAATGACAAAAAATTATACAAATCCAAAAGGTGAATTTTATTATCTAAAGATGATGAAGAATAATACAGTGAAGCTAAATCTAAAAAGTATATTGAGAAGGCTGAAAATAATTTTATTGCAATAATCAACAATGGAGAGTTTAGAAGAAACAGTTCTAAAGAAGAAGAGTTGGAATTTGTCCAATAGAAATTTTCTAAAGCTGAACATAGGGTTACAAGTTTCAATAATTCTATCTCTGAAGTTAGTGAAAGATCTAAAAAGGATGAACCTGATAATGATCAACCAAATTTACCATCAAAGGATGAAAAGAAATATGAAATTATTCTTGAGAAGAAGAAATCTGAGAAAGTTATGTATGTGGATAAGACCAACAAATTCGGGAAGTTAGAAGTTTTTAAAAATTATGATTCTGAAAAAGAATCTATTGCTTATGGTTCCGATAAGGATGAAAAGAAAACCAAGTTGAAAAAAATATTCAAGTTGATAATAGAAATATCGGTGGTCAACACAGTTCTGATAATAAAGATAAGAAGGTTGATGAGAAACATGCTCACAATTCTGGCCAGTATGGAAGTTATAGAGACAAATATTCTTTCTATAGATACTGCTGGTATTGTGGTGGATTTGGGAATATGAACATATTTGTTGGTTCAATCAACAACATTGTTACTATTTCACAAATTTCAGAAGGTAAATATTGAAGGGGATTCAATCTAATCAAAGGATTAAGTATGAGAAGGATATTATGAAGAAATATGAGAAGGTTGGTGTAAAAATTGAAAATTGGTTTCAATAACTGAAAACTATTTTTGAAATGTGTGAGAAACTTGAAAACCTTGTAAAAGGATATCTTGTTTTGTTACCAGCATAACAAAAGTTTGTTAACAAGTCTCAAAAGCTAAAAGTTAATAAAGATAAATGGAAAGAAAAGATTCTTGTTGTTGAAACAGTTCTCAAAGAAACCAAAGGAGAAAGAAAATGGATCTTGGATAGTGGGTGTTCTTCAAATATGATAGGAGACTTAAAATTGTTGAAGAATTTGAAAGACTTCAAATAAGGAATGGTGACATTTGGAAATGATGAAAATATCAGAATCAAAGATGTTGGATCATCCATCATTGGGAAAGAAAAATTGAAATCCAAAAAGTTTTTTTATATTGATGGGATGAAACAAAACTTTCTAAGTGTTTTAAAAAATTTCGATGAGGGAAAAAAATGATTTTTAGAATATATGGGTTTTTTTTGTGAAAAGTGAGGAAGATGGAAAGATAGTTACAAGAGGCCAACGTATAAAAGGAAACTTTTTCCAAGTTGGTGAGACCCAAAACACTTGTTACTTAAGTATGGTGGAAGAGAATTAGTTGTTGCATAAAAGTATGAGACACATGTTCTAGAGAAACATGAGCAAGTTATCAAAGTGTGACAGTTTTTGGGGTATTTCTGATAAGAAGAAGAGATTGGTGTTTCAATATTTTTCAAAAGGGAAAGATAACATACTCTATGAATAAGAAAGTTGACATTTATTCAAAACAAACCATGGAACTTATTCATTATGATATCTATGGGCCAATGAAAAAACAATCAAATCATGGAGATAAGTACTTCATTAACTTCATCGATGACTTTACTTGCATTACTTGTTTTATGTATATGAAACATAAGTGAGATGCTCTGAAAATGTTTAAAGGTTTCAGGAGGAAATATGAGGAATGTGAGTATTCAGTGAAGAAGTTGAGAACAAATAATGGTGGTGAATACAAAAATTAAGAATTTGAAAGTTACCTTGAGAATTATGAATTTCAACATGAGTTCAGTACACCATTTACTCCTCAACAAAATGGTGTTACTGAAAGAAAGAATAAAAGCTTGGTTGAAATGAGAAGAACTATGTTACTTGAACATGGTATTTATTGTTGCTTTTGGAGGTAAGCCATGAGCACTGCTCTGTATATTCAAAACTAACGTTTCTATAGACCAAGTTTAGATATGACTCCATATGAAATGTTATATGTAAAAACTAAAAGTTTGAAACACTTAAAAGTTTTTGGGATTCCATACATTATAAAGAAAAAAGGTGGAAACCTTGGAAAGTTTGAGCATAGAGGTGAAGATAGAATTTTTCTAGGCTATGATCAGGATATAAGAGGATATAATGTTTCAACAAAAAGTCAGGAAGATTAGTTGACTCCATTGATGTGAAATTTATTGAAAAATTTGAGGAAGATAAATAGACTCATGAAGATAAGGAAGATGAATAGGAATAAAGAATTTCTAATAAGGATGAAAAAAATATTAATCCTTCTTAAGAAAAATAAGTAGATTCAAATATTTCTAGTGATGAGGAAGAATCTCAAAAATATCATTCTAGGATGAGAAAGCAAGTGGAAGCTCAAAAAATTATTGGTGATCAACATCAAAAGTTTCAAACAAGAAGAACAATTACACATACTTCTTTGTATTCAAAAATAGAACTGAAAGATGTGAATAAATATTTTGAGCATTCAGAATGGTTTTAGGCTATGAATGAATAGATTGATCACATTAAAAAGAATTATACTTGGGAACTCATACCTAAACCAAATGAAAAAAAATGTTATTGGTACAAAATGGGTTTTCCGGAAAAAGCTAAATGAAGATGGTGAAGTGATAAGAAACAAGGAAAGATTAGTGTGAAAATGTTACTCACAGATTGAAGGCATTGATTTTGATGAGAATTTTTCTCCAATGAAAAGGTTATAAACAATCATAATCTTTCTTGCTATTGATGTACAATAAAGTTAGTTTTTTTTTCAGATGCATGTGAAATTAGCATTTTTGAATAGTGATTTGATGAGAAATTTTACATTGAACAACCATGTGGATTTTTTATTGGGAAGGATAAAAGTTATGTGTACAGGTTAAAGAAAGCCCTGTATGGGCTGAAACAATCTCCAAGGGCATGTTATTACAAATTGGATACATGATTAAGGAAGATGAGTTTTAAGAAAAGAAGAGTTGATAAAAATATATACGTTAAAGAAATTTAGATTTTTTACCTCATCATAATTGTTTATGTTAATGAAATTATCTTTACTGGGAATGATAAAATAACTTATGAATGATTTGATAAAGAGATGAAAAAGTTGTTTGATATTTCTATACTGGGTGAAATAAAATAATTTCTTGGGTTACAAATCTTAGAAAAGAAGAAACACATTTTTCTTTCCCAAGAAAAGTATGCTAAGTAACTTCTTAAGAAGTTAGGCATGGAGAATTCAAAAACTGTTTCCACATTGATTTCAATGGGAACCAAGTTGACTAAAGATAAATAAGTTAAGTAAGTTGTTTAGAAGGAGTTTCAGAAGTTTATAGGAAGTATTTTGCATTTGACTGCCTCAAGACCCAACATTGTTTATACTTTTACCATATGTGAAAAATTTTAGAGTGCTCCAAAAGAATCACACTTATTGGCTAAAAAAATAATTCTCAGATATATCAAAGACACATCAAATTTTGGAATCAGGTATGATATCTCAAAAAGTATCGACTTGTTTGGGTATTTAAATGCTAATTGGGAAGGAAATGTTGATGGTAGAAGATCCAAATTTGGTGGAGTTTTCTTTATGGAAAATAGTTGTATTAGTTTTCATACAAATAAACATAATTTAGTAAATCTTAGCATAGATGAATCTGATTATGTTGCTGCCACTCAAGTTTCTACCCAACTTATGTGGATGAAGACTCAGTTATAAGATTTACTTATTGAAGTGAAGTTACCATTGAGCTTGGATTATGATAAACAAAGTTCCATCAACCTTACTAGAAATACCGTATAACATTCTTGTTCAAAAAATATTGGTATCAAATATAATTTCATTAAATATCATGTGGAGAAGAATGAATTGAAGCTGGATTATATTCCTATATCAGAACAAGTTGCTAAAATTTTCAAAAAACCTTTATCGAAGGAACATTTTTTCTAAACTATGGTTGAACATGGGTGTAAAAACACTTTCTCATCAAGTTTGACGTAAGTGAATGTGACCCCTCTCTCATCTTTTATTTTTATAGTGTTTTCAAGGGGGGAATGTTTCATAAATCTAGCCATTGTTATATAATAAAACTTTTAAGTAAGTATATAAAAAGGGGGAGTTTTTGATAAGCTGTGATTTCAGTATTGTAAATGTGTAAACTATTATAACTATTTTTAGAGTGGTTTTAGGAAAAAATTGTTTTTTGGAAAGTTGAATAGGTGAAGAAAGATGTGAATAAAAAATGAGGTGGTTTTCACGAGTCACTACTTTTGGACAACATGGTTTTGATTTCATTAATTTTTATTTCCTACAATGAGTTTGATCACGTAGGCTTAGAATTGTTGATAAGTAATCCATATCTTTAGGTTACAAAGTTTAGTGATTTATGAACCTTGGTTGATAATAAAATCCAAAGGGGGAGATTGTTGGGACTGAGTTGACAAGAAGTTGTTTTTGGAAGTTGAAATATGTCTGTTTTGAAAGTGGTGTCTTTTTTCTCAATAAGAAAGAAATAAATTCACTTTATAAAAGATGAAAATCAGACTAACCACTATATTTAGTATTTCATACTCATAATTCTTAATGAAGTCCATTGGATTGGGAAGATTTTTTCTAGAAGAAATGGCTCATCGGACTCAACTTGGGTTCAAAATGAGGTTCTAATCATAATAAGAAAGAGAATCAAATTCTATATGGATCCTATGTAAATATGATGATTCCTTTCTGATCTTTGAGTTCTCATAAATCATAAGTTTTTTGAAAAATTTGTGATGCAAGTTTTATGAAAGAAAGGGAAAGAAGTGCTGCTTCCAATCATATTGAGGTTCATATTGGAAAGAAAGAAGTTTCCTGAAGGATGAGAAGTTACAAAAATTTCCATTATAAGTCATAAAATTCTAAATATGGTCTTAAACATATTCAAAGTTATGAGGAAGTCATGATACAAGCAGAAGTTTGTGAAAGAAGAAAGTTGATAAAGCTGAATATTTTCTATCTCAGTCCATCAATATGAGATTACTAGATACATATTTTCTTACAGGTTGAGAAGGTTGATTGAAATGTGAAGTTATGAAAATGATGATTTTCAGTTAGACCAATAAATCATGAGAAAAAATCTTCAAAGAAATAAGTTGATTATGATCATAATTAGAAAAGTAAAGAAGTTACTGAAGTCGAAGCTGCTGGAACTGGTCCATTGGATGCAGTGTTCCACCGATTATCAGAGTCATAAAATCACATCCATGACTTATTTTAAATGAATATTTCATTTAATTTCCATACTTGCTTTTTTATGGGGGGGTTTCCAAGCATTTTGGTGGAAATGGTGGGTTTTCAAAATTTGGGCCGAACTGTGAGCCCATTTCCAGATTTAAAAATAAATTTTGTTTCTTTTATAACTCCTTCATTTTTTAGAGGTAAATTTATCCTTTCACAACTCCTATTTTTAATATTTTTATCCCATTCTAGTTCCTACATTACCTCCACAACATTATTCGAACCTCATTTTCATTTATGGTTGTTTTGAAATTCAGATACTAGTGTAATTGGGTCATTTTCTTCAAGATTTATTTGGGTAAGTGTTTCTCTCTTCATTTCCTTCCTTCTCCTTAGGGTTTCCTCCCTATTTCATGAATTTATAGAGTTTCCAGAAGTTAGGGTTCATACCTAGGGTTTTATTTTGGGTCTTTTTGGTGAAATATTATGGTTTAGGGTTCGTTTTCACTTCTTTGTGGTGCGACGGAGGTGCGGTTGAGGTTTCACACCAAGATTCAAGGGTTTTGACTCAAAAGGCAGGTGGTTCCATGTTTAAGCAATTTTTGATGAGTTATATTGATTTATTTACTGGTTTTAATGTTCCTTATATGCTTCTTGTGGTGTGAAAACCTTTTTTGATGGATTTGCTCAAGCGTTTAATTTTATAGTTTCATTATGGCTTGAAATTGGGTGCTTTTCATGGGTGAATCTTAGGGTAATGTTTGGGTGTATTTTATAACACATCAAAGTGAATTATTAGTGTTTAAAGGGGATTCAAATTCTATTTTGTTAATTCCTTAGTGTCATGTGGGCCTTGAAATGTGGTTTTTGAATGGGTTCAAGGTGTAAAACCATGTTGTACTTCTTGGAAGTGATTTATGAAAACATGTGTTTTTAATGTGTGTATTTTGTGTCGTTAATTGAGGTATTTTTATAACACTTGGGGGTAGTTTAATAAATGTCGTTAGGGATTCCAATTCTATTTTTTATTGGTATTGGAATTATTTTGTAATTTAATGAGGGATTTGAAATGGGTTTTGTGTGCGAAGCATAGTTACACCCCTTGGGTTTGTTTTATGAAAATTGTGAATGTTTTGTTTGATTAAAGAAAGTGGGAAAAAGGGTGTATATTTATTGTTTGGTGGGTGTTTTCACCTAATATGGGTTTTTTAAAGGTAATGTGGTTATTTAAGATGTCAAATATATATTTTAGAATGTTTTATAAAGTGATGAAATGTTTTAGAAAATGGAAAGAGAGATGTGAAACACGGTTGTGGGTTGTTTTGTGTGAGTGTGTTGTGCAAAATGAATTTTGTTGATGAAAGAAGTATTATATGATATTTGAGTGGGATGTTATGTAATTTATAATGTATTTTAATGGTTTATATTTTTTTTAAAGTATTTGTGGAAGTGTTAAAAGAAATGTGAAAAGCGTTGTGGGCTATTTTTGGCGTGAGTATGATTTCAAAATGCATTTGAATGAAAAAGTGTATTTTTGTGACTTTTGTGATGTAAATGTGGACTTTTTGGTGAACTTGTGATGTGGAAATGATATTTTCATGTGCAAATTATATTTATTAACTTGTTGAACTTGTTTGAGCACAAGGGGAAACTCAGGTATCTAGGTGGGTGGATGCGTACTAGTATGCTAGTGAATCCATGGGGTTTGGCCTCAGTTTCACGTAGAAAGATTGACACTTACAACAATAACTAAAATATTATGATGATTATTGTGGACCACTAGGTTATGGGTATGTTCCCTACTAGTGTCTCATGCACGAGAACATATATTGTGATGGTTACTCTCACCGAGATATGAGGTACCTGGGACCCACAACGAGTTAGTGCCTAGGGGTTATTTCCTATTACTTGTGATCATTAGTTACTTCGTGCTTACCATCGGGATATGATATGGTTGGATGGAAAATTCAGTAGTGTTGAATTTATTTTTAAAAGTGTCGATTCTTAATGATATCCCACTTGAAAACTGTCTTCATTTTTAACTTGCATCTTTTAGAAATTGTAACTAACATTTCTTGTTTATAAAAACCTACAATATTTTCATCTTTGAATGTTTATAACATGAAATATCTTAATGGTGGTATCCTACTGGGCATTGTCTCACACCCTACTTACACCCTTGGGTGAAAGTAAACTTGGTTATTTTTTTTTCGTAGGCTGGGTGCATTTTTTTAGTGCGAGTGGTTTGAGTTTCTAGCAGGTCCTTGGTGGTGAAGTCATGCAGAGATGGCTTGAGGGCGGTACCCCTTTCCATGAGGGTTCGTGGGATGTTTTATTTTGGTTTTTTTACCTTTTTTATAGTCTTGGTGAGTTGTTTTAAACTATGTAATTCAGTTCTGAATTTTTTTAAAAGATTGTTTGGTTTGAAAAATCCAGATTCATTTTATTGGATTCATTTGTTGTTTTAAGTTTATAAACTCGGGTAAATAATTTCCAATTCTCATTTTATGATACTCGAGCACTTTTTCCATCCCCTGGGGATTGGGAACGCCCTTTGGGACTTGTCACGGGCTGGGTTTGGCGCTGGTTTTGGTGGCGAACATATTTGGTTCATGACAAAATGGTATCAGAGGAGGTTCATGTTAACTCTTTGGGTCATGTTATTTGGGGAAGAGTTGGGATAGTCTGGAGTTAGGATTGTAGAGACTTGGTATTCTAGTTATGGGTAGTGTGGCTGATCACCACACCTCACGACAAGATTCAAGTTTCAAGGGGAAGTCGTGATTTATCTAAGTCCTTTGGTTTTCTTGGTTTGATGATGATTAGGGGAAATGAAAAGAGAGTTGGGTTAATGGTCTCAGTGAGCTCATAGGGCCTGAAAAGCCATGTGGAGCTGGGGATATTCCCTAGAACACTCTCTATTATGGTGAAGTGATTGGAATATGGATGCCAACCATATTTCCAAGTCACCCACTGAAACTAGTTTCCTCTCACATTGTCTTGTGTACTTTAGTTTTGAAATCTTGGAACTTTGGTTTTAAAGTGACTTGGTTTTAAGAAGCATAAAGTTTTTGTGAAATGATTTTCAAATAAATAGGGAATGATTTGATTTATGAAATGGTGTAACTGAATTTTCATAATTGTTTTGAAATGGAAAATGGTGTGCTTATACCTCTTTTGAAAGCATGAACTATATTGAAGTTGGTTTTGAAAAAGTGTTTCCAATAGAGTTTTCTAAATAATCAAAGGGTGTTTTAATGGGATGATATGTTTTGAAATTGATGTGAATAACTTGAATGTGAGTTCTTATCTAAATGTTTGTGTCTTTTTGAAAAGTATTTTAAGATGTGAATTGGTATTTTGATCTCGTGGTTAGCGGTTTTGAGAAAAAGGATGTGTTGGTTGACCATTTTGGTTTTGAAAAGTGGAAAGAATTTTTGTTTTAACCTTTGTTATTTCCGTGAGCAACCAAATTCATGGGGTTATATGGGATGATGGATGGTTGATGGAATGACTAGATGAGTTCCGTGACAGATATGAGGAGGGTGCCTGGTGTGGCATAGAAACATGCATGTGTGAGGCCCATGGGGTAACATTGGTGGATACACTAACCGCTAAACCATTTGTTTTCAAAGAAATGTTTTTAAAGGAAAACATGATGTCTTGATGAATTGTTTGGGATGGTTTATATTATGTGTTTTTGTAAAATGTTGATGTTTTGGGATGTTTTGATTCCAAGAACCCCTCATGTTCGAATCATGATTTGGGTTTGTGTTTGGTCGGTAAGTTGGGTAGAAGGACCGGTTAATACTCTCTTCTGAGATATGTTCCGGGACACATTTATGGTGGTTCTATTCATGTTTCTGGATATGGTTTGTGGAATTTTTTGACCAATGTACAAGCTTGGTTGGTTCCTCGGGTTCTCTTATTGGATAAGGTACGCCCCCATTAAGGGTTAATGCACAACTGAAGTGCAAACCAGATTATTTCACCGTTGGAAAATCCTCTAGCTGATCAATATAAGGAATATTTTATCGATATTTGTTGATGGAGTCTAAACTCATTCCTTTATTTGATTTTTGGATCCTATTGTAGTGGGAGAGTGCTTGTGGAAGGTTGAAAGAGACCTTAGTTTCTTAAGTTTTCTGATTCATCAAAGGTGGAAGTGGTCTGGGGTTGTTAGTGTGGATGAGTGTCTCGATGGTGTCTAAGAGGGCCTCTGGGTTTTCTATAGTTTATTTGAAGTAGGATTTCATGTTAAACCATAAGTTTTGGGAATCTGGTCACGAGAGGCTATTGTGGACACTTTTTGGACTTGTGTGTTGTTTAGGGACTTGGCATAAGGTCACGTTCCATGTATTGTTTCTATCAGTTGCAATGGTCATATTCGGTGATGCCTTGTGATGTCATGTGCTTGTTTGACTGTAAAGGTGAAGGTTGTGCAATACTCTAAGAGTATCTGTTATGTTGGGAGTATGTCTCAATTGGAAAAACGTCAAAATCCTATATTTTAGAGGAAGGTGTTTATATGCGTCCTTTCCTTTTGTTGTTTCTCACCTGAAGAAACAAGGTGTGATGTGTGTGAATCTTCTAAGACCTTGTTTCAATGAAATGTTGGGTTAAGATAAAGTGATTTTGGAATGTGTTATGTCTTGGTAAAATTATCAGGGATTGAGGTATAGTTGTTTGTATCACTAGAAGAATAAGTTCTATTCAGGTGGTTTCTAAAGCCTAACTATGAGACCGAAGATGCCTCAATCATTTGAGCTCCTGCCATAGGTCCTGAAGAGAAGCTTAAAAGTAGTCAGGGGAAATCCCAGGGTCGTTGAAACCCTTTTACAAATTCCTATCCTCAGTATGAATGATAGGAAGAGTTTAAACCTCTGTTGTCATCATCTTGTTCCAGTTGTTCCCATTTGGTGGTAGAGGTGGGAGGACCTCGTTTCTATGTTGTAGCTTGAGTTCATACTTTCCCCCTTTATTTTTGACTGGGTATTTGGAGAAAGTTTTAGAGTTTGGATAGACAGGTTGAGTTCATGGTTTGTGCATGGTTAGTAGTGAACATGCCCCATAAAACCATATAGATAGAAGTATCCCCATGGTTAGCACATAGTTTCCCAAACCGTGCAGACTAATTGTGCAGTTGTCCCAACTCTTTAAATTTTGGGGTCTTTCTGTACTGGCCCATGCTGGTCGGTTAATATGGTTGGTTCTTATGGTGGGGAGACCCACTATGAGTATTATATAAGTTCTTTTGTAAAGGTCCGATGGAAGTATACCCCTTGAACTAGGGAGTCTGTTCAGGCCTCCCCCTGTTAGTGTCCTGAATCTGTCTCGGGAAAATTTAAGTTGTCTCTTATGGTGGGGAGCCTATTTGTGTCTCCCCATACTAGTAACTCATATTGGTCCTTGGTCTTGGCCTAGCGGGAGGTAGTCTCGTTCAAAGATATCTAACTACCAACATGTTCCTAGGGTAAATTTTGGGATTGGAGAGTGCCCAATGGTTTAGTTAAAGAAAAGTAAGTGTAACCTTGTTCGTAGTTGTTGTTAGTCTGGGTAGATTACTTGAGTCTTGTTCATATGGTGTTTTAGGAGTTTCCTTTCAGGGGCAGACCAAACTTGGTGAAGGAGTACATTTCTGGTATATCAGTTGGGTTTGATTTTTGCTTTTGGACTTGTTGTGGATTTCTGGTGGCGAAAATTTTTATGGTGGGGAAAATTTTTACATCCATGACTTATTTTAAAGTCATATTTCATTTAATTTCCATCCTTGGTTTGTTATGGGGGTTTTCCATGCATTTTGGTGGAAATGGTGGGTTTTCAAAATTTGGGCAAAACCATGAGCCCATTTCCAGATTTAAAAATAAATTTTGTTTCTTTTATAACTACTTCATTTTTCAAAATTTTACACTAATTACACTTCCCAATTGGAATAACCTGGTATATTAAAACCACCATATACATTTGTACCTCATATAAATCCATAATAATGATGGATTTGGATTTTTTATTAAGGTGTTGGGCCAACCCAAAATCCCATTTCCTGCTTTAATTTTGTTTAATTATTTAATATATCATTAAATTTTTAAGTTTTCTTGGTGATTCCAACTCTCACCTGATAAAACTTACCCAAGGCTCACCCCCATTATCTCCTCCCCCAATTTTAAGCTCAATTAAATTGTTAATTTCAGCGAAACTTCTCTTGATTTCACAAATCAACCAGATTTAAAGAGGTAAATAGATCCTTTCATAACTCCTTCTTTTTTTAATCTTTTTCTCCCATTATAGTTCCTAAATGACCTCATTAGACTTATTAGAACCTCATTTTCATTTATGGTTGTTTTGAAATTTAGATACTGGTGTAATTGGGTCGTTTTCTTCAATATTTATTTGGGTAAGTGTTTCTATCTTCATTTCCTTCCTTATCCTTAGGGTTTCCTCCCTCTTTCATGAATTTATAGAGTTTCTAGAAGTTATGTTTTATACCTAGGGTTTTATTTGGGGTCTTTTTGGTGAAATATTGTGGTTTAGGGTTCTTTTTAACTTCTTTGTGGTGCGGCGGAGGTGCAGTTGAGGTTTCGCACCAAGATTCAAGGGTTTTGACTCAAAAGATAGGTGGTTCCATGTGTAAATTTTTTTTGATGAGTTAGATTACTTTATTTACTGGTTTTAATGTTTCTCATATGCTTCTTGTGGTGAGAAAACTATTTTTGATGTATTTTCTTAAGCGTTTAATTTTATAGTTGCATTATGGCTTGAAATTGGGTGCTTTTCATGGGTGACTCTTGGGGTAATGTTTGGGTGTATTTTATAACACATTAAAGTGACTTATTGGTGTTAAAAGGGGCTTTCAATTATGGTTTTTTAATGCCTTAGTGTCATGTGGGCCTTGAAATGTGGTTTTTGAATGGGTTCAAGCTGTAAAACCATGTTGTACTTCTTGGAAGTTATTTATGAAAATGTGTGTTTTTCATGTGCATCTTTTGTGGTTTTAATTGATGTATTTTTTATAACACTTGGGGGTAGTTTAATAAATGTTGTTAGGGTTACCAATTCTGTTTTGTATTGGTATTGGTATGATTTTGTAATTGAATGAGGGATTTGAAATGGGTTTTGTGAGCGAAGCATAGTTACACCCCTTGGGTTTGTTTTATGAAAATTGTGAATGTTTTGTTTGGTTAAAAAATGGGGAAAAAGGTGTATATGTACTGTTTTGAGGGTGTGTTCACCTAATATGGGTTTTTTTAAAGGTAAGGTGGTTATTTAAGATGTCAAATATATTTTTTATAATGTTTTATAACGTGCTGAAATGTTTTAGCAAATGGAAAGAGAGCTGCGAAACATGGTTGTGGGCTGTTTCGTGTGAGTGTGTTGTGAAAAATGAATTTTGTTGATGAAATAAGTATTATATTATATTTGAGTGGGCTTTTATGTGAGTTATAATTTATTGGAATGGTTTTATAAATTTTTTTAAAGGATTTGTGGAAGTGTTAAAGAAATGTGAAAAGTGTTGTGGGCTATTTTTAGTGCGAGTATGTTTTCAAAATGCATTTCAATGAAAAAGTGGATTTTATGACTTCTGTGATGTACATGTGGTCTGTTTGGTGAAATTGTGATGTGGAAATGATATTTTCATGTGCAAAGTATATTTCTTAACTTTTTGAACTTGTTTGAGCACAAGGGGAAACCTGGGTATCTAGGTGGGTGGATGTGTACTAGTATGCTAGTGAATCCATGGGGTTTGTCCTCAGTTTCATGTAGAAATATTGACGCTTACAACACTAAATAAACTATGATGATGATGATTTGGGACCACTATGTTATGGGTATGTTCCCTACTAGTGGCTCGTGAACGAGAACATATATTGTGATGGTTACTCTCACCGAGATATGAGATACCCGGGACCCACAACAAGCTAGTGCTTAGGGGTTATTTCCTATTGCTTGTGATCATTAGTTACTTTGTGCTTACCATCGTCATACAGTATGGTTGGATGAAAAATTTAGTAGTGTTGACATTATTTTTAAAAGTGTTGATTCTTAGTGATATCCCACTTGAAAATTGTTTTAATTTTTAAGTTGCATATTTTAGAAATTGTAACTAGCATTTCTTGTTTATGAAAACTTGCAAGATTTTCATATTTGAATGTTTATAACATGGAATATCTTACTGGTGGTATCCTAATGGTCATTGGATCACACCCTACTTACACCCTTGGGTGTAAGTAGACTTCGTTATTTTTGTTGTCGCAGGTTGGGTACATTTTTTTAGTGCCAGTGGTTCGAGTTTCTAGCAGGTCCTTGGTGGTGAAGTCTTGCAGAGATGGCTTGAGGGTGGTGCCCCTTGACATGAGGGTTATTGGGATATTTCCTTTTGGTTTTTTACCTTTTTTATAGTCTCGGTGAGTTGTTTTAAACTGTGTAATTCAGTTCTGATTTTTTGTAAAATATTGTTTGGTTTGAAAAATCCAGATTCGTTTTATTGGATTCATTTTTTATTTTAAGTTTATAAATGTAGGTAAATAATTCCAAATTCTCATTTTATGATACCCAGGAACTTGTTCCAGCCCATGAGGATCTGTAACGCCCTTTGGGCCATGTCATAGGCCGGGTTTGGCACTGGTTTCAGTGGCGACCAGATTTGATTCGTGACACATACTAACACCGATCATCAGATGCCAAATCAGATGGAAAATTGTTTTGTGGTAAATTTATTTGGAATAATAAAAATAAATAAAATTGTGATTTTTTGGGACCAATGAATATAGAGAAGAATAAAATTTTGTTTCGACTAAGAAAATTAGAGTTTTATCAACACTGTATCCAACCATTTCCATTAAGATTAATCATTGATTGTTTTTCAAGTGGGATCTTTGTTTTCCTTTTCAAGTGGGTAATGAATGAAGAAGAAATTTTATTTGTTTTAATTTGGTGAATGAGATAAAATATCTTTTTCCTTGTTACAATTGGGTCAAGATCCATTAGACTGACACTAGCACCGATCATCAGAGTGAAGCTGAGACCGATCCATCAAGCGCAGGCTGACAATGATGACATTATCAGACATAGAATCATCAGCCTGAGAAAAATAAGAAAATAACAATTGTTTCAACTAGACAAAAAAATTATTTTCAAGTGGGATCTTGAAAGTATGGTTGAATTTATTACCAAAGTGTTATCAAGGGGTCATCAGAACGGGCAGTTGATTCTGAAGATCATAATGGGAAGAATTTTTTTTTTCATATGTTTGTTTTTCAATTAGTGTAGAGAAACATAATGAAGAATCTGCAACTAAATATATGACTTCATCATAATGAAAAAATAGAATGGGGAATTTGAATTGGACTGAGATTTGTAAAGAAATTTTGAAGCAAGATGAAGGTGTGAGAACTTTCAAGAGCTTCTGAGAATAAGTGAGAAGAGTGGAGAAGCGTTGAAGAAGTTAAAGATGAATATAAAATTAAAAGGAAATTGAAGTTTCGTGAAATTTTTTTGAGTGGTAAAAACATTTCAGAATCCTTCCCAAACAAGATTTGGATCGATTATAAATAGTGGAAGTACTTTTTACTTTCTAACAATGATGTGCTGTTGAAGAGAGAAGGGAGAGCACTAAATAATTTTAGAGAGAAAAAGTTTTCCGGTTGAGCATACCTGAGGAAGTTTTTCAGATAGAATAAGAAAGAAGAATAGAGAAGATTGTATTCAGAGTTTTTGGATCATAACAAGAAATCATAATATGATTTCCAAACTCAGATATAAGAAGTTTAGTACTATTTCAATGGTATTATCATAGAGTTATTATCGTACTAAGCAATTAGATTGTGGAATCAGACTGAGTATCATTATGAAGTCCAAGAAGTTATTTCCTATTTTTGGGTAAGAAAGTGAAGATTTTTTTTTGAAGATCTTATTTATGAAAGTTGATCAAGAAGCACCATAACATGTTTATTACAAAAATTGTATTAAATAATTTCATGATACTTGAATTACATGCATTTTTGTATTGAACATAGTGCTGCATAAGTGTAAGGACATATCCTACTCATTATATTCCACACAAAAGGATTGTTTTCTAGTAGATTGTGTGGTATTAGATTGTTTCCAAACCATAAAAAGGATGTAGCTACTATTGTTGAGTAGTGAAAATGGTAAATTCTTGTGTTCCTATGGATGTGTGATTGTTTTATTTTTAGGTAAAGTGATAACTCTTTAACTGGAGGAAAATGTTGTTTCAGAAATAAAGAAAATTAAAAGAAAAATATATCAATGATTCACCCCCTCTCAGTGATACTTGACATTGACTGGGCACTTTCAATAACATTGTGAACATTTATAAGTAGAAACAGGTTCACTCATTAAGTTAGGGACATGAAATTAGGCCCTTGCATAAACTTATGGACATGAAAATAGGTCCACACATATCATTGTGAACATGTAATCAGGTTCACACATAACATTGTGAAAATGTTATTAGGCTCACACATAAACTTATGGACATGCAACCAGGTCCATGCATAACATTGTGAACATGAGTTCATGCAAACATTGTGAACACATAATAAGGTTCAATCATAACATTGTGAACATGTAATCATGTTCACGCATAAAATTATAGACATCAAACTAGGTCCATGCATAACATTGTGAACATGTAATTAGGTTCACGCATAACATTGTGATCATCTAATTAGGTTCATAAGTAACTTTGTGAACATGTAATCTGGTTCAAGTATAACATTTTGAACATTTAATAAGGTTCACTAATATCATTGTGAACATGTAATCGGGTTCAAACATAAACTTATAGAAATTCAATGAGGTCTATGCATAACATTGTGAACATGTAATCTGGTTCATGCATAACATTGTGAACATATAAACAGGTTTACACATAAATTTACAAACATGTAATCAGGTTCATGCATAACATATATAATCATGAGTTATCTATCATTAACTAATGCATTGGAGGGAGATATAGGTCCCACCTATCACATAATAAAATCATATATAGGTGTGCCACAAGATTATAAATAATCATTATATCATAACCCATGAAATAAAATGGGCATCATAAACATTTCATCATATCATTAGCTATGGAAAAGATATGGGTCTCATAATAATTTCATCAAATAATAACCTGTGAAAAGAAGTGGGTTTCAAAATTATATAACCATTGGAAGAGAAACGGGTGTTATAAACATCATTCCATCAAAATATATCCCATTCAAGAAAGAATATGAATAATATTCTTAGATCACATCCCTAGTAAAGCATAAAATATATCAAAGTATGCCATCTTAGATGTAGAAGGATTTTGAATGATCACATGGAACATTTATTAAGGAAAATAACCTTTCTTTTAAAATCCCTTTCATAAAACCATTTCAAAAATCCTTATCTTATAAAGAAAGATTTACAATTTCATTTAAAACATTTCTCAAGGAAAATATATTTTCCACTTTGAAAAATGTTTTTTAAATAATAATTTTTTTTGAAAACCTATTTCTTTGAAAATAACCTTAAAAACATATAAATTAATCTTGAAATTTTTTTGAAAACCTTTTATTTGAAAATAACTTTGAAAAATTATAAAGGAATCTTGAAAACATTTTGAAAACCTTTTCTTTGAAAATAACTTTGAAAACTTATAAAGTAAGCATGAAAATTTTTTGGAAACCTTTTCTTTGAAAATTAATTTGAAAACTTATAAAGGAAGATTGAAAACATTTTGAAATTTTTTTTTAGAAAACATAATTTTGGGAGAATAAAAATTTCTGATTAAAAAGATAAATAAAATCATATTTTCTTAAAAGAATTTTCTTAATTATCTTAAGTATCAAAGAGTAGAAAAATGATACCATTTATTAAAGATTTACTGAATAAACATAGTATATGAAAATTCATGAGAGTCCTATAGGATCCTAATATCTTTTCATATAGATATAATTACAAGACGAGGGGGTGAATTTTAGTTTTAAATACTTATTTTAAGAAGTTAACACATAAGACTCTTTAAGTAAGGTTATCGAACTTAGACTCAATACGATTAACAAAGTCACAGAATTAAAACTAGATATAGTCTGATTATATCAGAGTGAAATATCAGATTTACTATGGATTTGATTCCTCAGAGTATTGTTATTATCGTATTCAAAATGATACTGATAAAACCAATTTCATAGAAAGCTAATTACGATGACTATCTTTCTATTATATTCATAATGGAAATGAAACTTGTAAACAACTAGTAATAAAATAGATAACAAATGTAAGAATGAATTGAAATGTATTTAAAATATAAACCTATTTTAACCTTAATAGTAAGGTAGTCAATAACCTCGACTAAAGGTATCCACTGTTTTATACTTACTGTAAAGTCTGTCTTTCCTTACCAGAAAATCCCTCGATATGAAGATCAGAATGGATCTATCTTCCTATCCCTAGAAGCCCTTGATACGATGATCAAATTGATCTATCTTTATATCCCTAGAATCCCTTGTTCCAATAGATCAGATTCACCATCTTTCTATCCTCAAAAACCCTCAATCCATAACAAATATCAGACATTGATTACAATAATAAAATTTCTTAAGGAAACATCCTCAATAAGGATTACTTAAGAAGACAACCCTCTAAAGAAATTATAAAAGACTAAGAATGATCAATTCACACTATGTAATCTCTATAAAACTTAGGATCGAATGTAATCAACCAGCTTCAAACTCTTCAAATGACTTGGTATTTATAGACATTCTCCCAATAGTCATATTTTTCAAGTTTGTTGCAACGACTTCGAACAACTAGAACTTGATAGCTTATAATGATATGAAATAACCAAATATCCGATGTCATATTGATAAACACTATTACAGTGTTTAATATATTCTTCACATTAGAAACAAGTTTTTTTATTCCAATTATAAACTTATTCAGTTCGATGTACTTCCTCAACAATTTAAATATGATAAAAATAATTAATGTTAGTCCAATTTTATCAATATCAGTATCGGTCTGATTGTCAAGAATTTTGTTTTTACCAGAGACATGAAAAAAAATATAACTTCTAGTTTTGATAAAGGTGAGTCTAATTAATCAGACACATACTCATTCTGACAATCATAATTAAGAATTGTAAGTTTGTATTTGTAATACTTTTAGAAAATTTTCTAAGTATGGTAAAAGGTAATATTTTCTAAAAAAACATACTAAAACACTTTGGGAAATAAAATTTAGTAAACATGTTTTTAAGAAAGTGTTTGTGATTCCAAAAACTAAAGGAATAGAAAATTGATAAGTAGAACTTCTGACTCAACAATCTACCCCTTTTTGGAAAGCACAAACCTTGAAATTTAAATGAAAAATAAATTTGAAAAACTTACAGTCCTTTTTCTTTTAAGAACTCAATATTCAGATTTAATCCTTAAAATCTTAACTCCCCATGAGTTTATAACTATTTTGAATACGATTGTGAATATGATGGAGTATTAGAATAGTTATTTTTTTAAGAAAACTCCCCCCTTAGGAAATATTCTCCCCCTAAGGGTTGTATTCTCCCCCTTAATTACACATTCTTCCTTCAATACTACAAAACAAGCCTTTAACTATGCTAAAAATGGCCTTTATCAGCTAGAGAAGTGCTGAAAACCGAAGTGAGATTAAAAGCCCTTGTATTTTACCGGTGCCAAAAAAGTGATGATAAATGGGCCATTATCAGTGGTTTTATTTAGCACAGATAAAGTTTATCTTTATCAGTGGTTTTTAAAGCGTTGATAAAGGAACAATTTATCATCACATTCAAAAATGCTAATAAAGGGGCATACTATAGTGTGCTGTAATAGTACACTGAAGCACTAGTGAAATGTACTATAACAACACACCGCAACACCAGAAACACCACCATATAAAAAAAAATCAAGTACCGATATAGAATTTAAATGAAATAAAAGTTATAACACAAATACAAGAAAAACACACACTATATTATAGACATTTCAAACATTGGTTTATACAATGACATGAGTACAAATTATTACATACATTCAAAAACATCAATGTTCCTTTGTCTTTTGATGTTGACCCCAACTCATTCTATTGTTGAAAAAACCACCCCTACTCCAAAAAATAACACACCTTTATAATAATAAAATTCTTATGTTAGTAATAATATAAAGAAATAAATTAACAAAAAATGTTAATATTAAACTAAACTTTGAGTCATACCAGGAACACTATGTACCATATTAAGTTGTAGTTGATTATTCCACATCACACAATTTATTGTTCATATTCAAGAATTATCTATATGAAAATTAATTAAATAAGTATTAGATAAATTCTGAGCACGTTTGATCAGTTTTCAATGAGTGACACTTTTTAAACTAAAATGTCGATTTTAAACTGATAACTAATACTTTGAGTAATACCAGGAGAATCGTGTATCAGATTGAGGTGATACTGATTTCTACACATCAAAAATTACTTATGGATCATTTCCTTAAAGTATTAAAATAATCTGAATGCATTTTCTTGGTTTTGAGTAGGTTAGTTGTCCATTTTACTAAAATTGATGTCAATTTTAAATAAAAATATGTACTCAAAGTCATACCGGTCATACCGTACATTGTATTGAGGTGGAGGTGATTTATAAATGTCTAAAATGACTTATGGATCATTTTAATAAAATATAAAAACATTTTGAATGCATTTTATAGCTTTTGAGTATGTCACTTGTATTTTTTTACTAAAATGTCATTTTAAACTGGAAACACACAATTTGACTCATTCCGATCACATCGTGAATTGGTTTTACCTGAAAATTATTTCTATACATCAGAAATTAATTATGAATTGTTTTCCTAAATTATCAAGAAAATATGAGCACGTTTGATCAATTTTCAATGAGTGACACTTTTTGAACTAAAATTTCGATTTTAAACTGATAACAAACACTTTGAGTAATATCAGGAACATATTGTATCATATTGGGGTTTTGGATGATTACTACACATCAAAAATTACTTATGGATCATTTTCATAAAGTATCAAAACAATCCAAATGCATTTTCTCTATTTTGAGTAGGTCAGTTGTCTATTTTACTAAAATTGATGTCAATTTTAAATAAAAAGACAAACTTGAAGTCACATCGGCCACACCGTGCATCATATTGAGGTGAGGATGATTTAAATTAATCTAAAATGACTCATGGATCATTTTAATAAAGTATAAAAATAATAAAAATACGTTTTCTCAGTTTTGAGTACATCACTTGTATTTTTTACTAAAATGCCATTTTAAACTGGAAACATGCACTTTGACTCATTACAATCATATTGTGTATTTATTTTATGTGAAACCAATTTATAAACATAAAAAATTACTTATGAATCATTTTTACTAAATTATCAAGAAAATTCAAGCGCTTTTGATTGGTTTTCAGCAAGTGACACTTTTTGAACTAAAATGTCAATTTTAAACTGATAACATAAACTTTGAGTCATACCGGGTACATAATGTATTATATTGAGGATAGGATGATTATTACACATTAAAAATTAATTATGTATCATTTTTGTAAAGTATAAAAACAATTTTAATTCATTTTATTTATTTTGAGTTGGTCACTTGTCCATTTTACTAAAATTGATGTAAATTTTAAATAAAAAGATGCACTTGGAGTCATATCTACCACACCGTTTGTCAGATTGAGGTAAAAATTATTCCTACACATCTAAAATGACTTATGGATCATTATAATAAAGTATAAAAACAATATTAATGTTTTATTGGTTTTGAGTATGTCACTTTTATTTTTTACTAAAATGTCATTTTAAACTAGAAACAAACACTTTAACTCATTCTGATAACATCGTGTATTGGTTTGACATGAAACCAATTTCGACACGTAAAAAATGAATTATGATTTTTTAATAAATTATCAATAAAATACGAGTGCATTTGGTCGGTTTTCAGTGAGTGACACTTTTTGAACTAAAATGTCGATTTTAATATGACAACAGACACTTTGAGTCATACTGGAAACATCATATATCAGATTGTGGTGATTCATATTCCTACATATAAAAAATTAATTATGGATCATTTTCTTAAAGTATCAAAATAATTTGAATGTGTTTTCTTGGTTTTGAGTAGTCCAGTTTTCTATTTTACTAAAATTGATGTCATTTAAAAAAAAAGGATGCGCTTGGAATCATACCAGTCACACTGTGCATCGTATTGAGGTGTGGATAATTCCTACACATCTAAAATTAATTATGGATAATTTTAATAAAGTATTAAATCAATCATAATACGTTTTATTGGTTTTGAGTATATCACTTTTATTTTTTACTAAAATGTCATTTTAAACTTCAAACACACAATTTGACTAATTACAATCAGATTGTGTATCGGTTTGATGTGAAACTGATTCCTACATATCAAAAATTAATTATGAATAATTTTCCTAAATTATCAACAAAATACAAGTACATTTGATTTATTTTCAGTGAGTGAAACTTTTTGAACTAAAATGCCAATTTTAAACTGATAACGAACACTTTGAGTCATACCGGGCACATCGTGTATCAGACTTCGGTGTGAATAATTCATACACATGGGGATAATATCATTGATAATGAATAGGGACTAGAAAATCATCTCACCTCCTACTTTAGCAGTATTTTTAATGGTCCAAATCTGAATAAGGATATCAAGGTTGATATCATTCCTCTACTAGTTGGGGAAAGTTATAATAACCTCTTGAATAGTATTCCAATTGACCATGAAATTAAAGAATTGATTTTTAATTTAAAGTTTTATAGTTCCCCTGTTCCCGATGTATTTCCTAATTATTTTTTCTAGTACTATTGGGATATTGTTTGCAATGATGCTTATCGCCTTGTAAAATCCCTTTTCACTAATGGTTACCTTCCTTATGGTATCAATGCTCAATTTATTACCCTCATTCCTAAATTGGATAATGCATTGAAAATAAACCTTTTTAGGACAATTTATCTTATCAAAATTGTGTATAAAATTATTTCCAAACTATTGGCTATGAGAATGTCCCCTATTTCCAACAAAATTGTTTCTTGGAATCAATTTGGATTCCTTAAAGGGAGGAATATACAAGATTGCATTTACCCTATCTATGAAAGTAAAAATTTGTTAAAAAATAATCAAATAGGGGGTAGCATTTCCATCAAGATTGATATTAGGAAATATTTTGATACCATTGATTGAATTTTCATATTCAAAATCCTTTATAGCTTTGGATTTAATGACAACTTGGTAAGAAAAATAACTCTGCTCACATTTCTGTTTTGATAAATGGTTCCCCAAAGGGATTCACTTGTAAAAAAGGTGTTAGACAAGGATACCCCCTTTCTACAATCGTTTTTTTATTTCTAAAGACTAACTTAGCAGACTTATCACTGATTCGATCAATCAGGGTGCTCTTAAGACCATATTTTCCTCTGGAGCGCTGATTGTTCTCTCATATATTTTATATGATAATGATATAATTTTATTCCTAGAAGGGGATAAAAAAATATAAAGAATCTTAAATATGTCCTATCCCACTATGAGGATGTCTCTGGTCAATCCATAAACTGAAGAAAATCATCCATTTTTATTGGTAAACGTTTCCCCGTCCCCATAAAAACTGATATCATGAATTAAATGAGAATAAAAGAAGTATCCTTCCTCTTTACATATCTTGGTGTCCCTATATTCTAGGGGAATCCCAAAAACACTTACTTTTAAAATATTTTTGATCAGATCAATAATCAACTCTCCTCTTGGAAAGGTGAAACTTTATCAATGGAAGGTCAAATTTGTCTTGTCAAATACAACATTATCTCTAAAATGGTCTACTCTATGATGGTGTATAAATGGCCTAACTATTTTCTAAAAAAGATAAATATAAGAATAAAAAATTTTATTTGGAGCGGAATAACTCTTGAAAGAAAACTTGTCATAATTCCTTAGAATACATGTTGCACTCCCATTGATAATGGAGGGCTTGATATTAAGAACCTAAAACATTTCAATGAGGCCCTTCAAGCCAAACTCACTTGGAATATTGTGAACAAAAAATCCTAGAATTATGATTTCTTTCATAGAAGATTTTATAATAACCTTAGAAAAGTCAAGCACTTATATATGGACTCTTCTATATGGCTTTCCATTAAACACACATTTTAAAAAATCTTGTCTCACTCTATATGGATAGTTAATAGGGATTCCTCTATAAATTTTTGGTTGGATAACTGGAATGGAATCCCTATTTATAGAATGATTGACCCCATGCAATTACCCACAAATATTAATATCTCCATAAATGACTGTTTGAGCTCTCCCGATGTTGATTTACCTAATGAAATCTCTACTCTTATTAAAAACTACACCTTTGTCAACACTAATGATGTATTAGTTTGGGAACTAACTTATAATGGTATTCTAATCTATAAACTCTACTATAATCATAATGTCACTAATAAAAACAATGATTTCTACTGGTTAAATAAATTTAACAAAAAATGGGTTATACCCTCCTGACTCACACTAGTTTGGAGAATTGCTCATAATAGAATTCCAACTGATTTCAATCTTCAGATGTGTGGTATACAAACTTGTTCTAAATTTCGCATGTGTAATCAACACAAAGAGGATAATGATAACTTATTTCTAACTTTTTATATTGATTATGCTTTATAAAAATACATTTTTTGACATTTTTGATCTCATATGGACAAGATTGGAATCTATTGGACTGAAACTTTAGAGATGCACTAATATGGATACCTCTCCCAAAATTAATTAGATTTTCATTACTACTATGGCAGAATTGATACACCTTATTTAGTATGAAATAAATTCTATTATTCACAAAAATAACACTTTCTGTTTTCATGCAGCACAAATAAATATCTACACAATGATCAAGGAAGCTGGAATTACACAAACAGGGACCTGCCACAACTCCATTAAGGATTTCAGTATCCTGCGATGGATTAGGATTAAAGGAAGATATAGCCTATAAAAGGGTTTTCTAGAAGTATTTTGGAAACCACCTATTCATGTTTGGATTAAAATTAATGTGGATGGTTCCTCAAAAGGAAACCCAGGACCTACTGGATATGGAATCATAAACAGAAATCACAATGGTGACATTATAGGATGATTCTTTGGTTTGTGTGGTCATACCTCCTCCCTTGAAGTAGAGATGTATAGTGTCATCAATGTAGTTTAATTGATAAGGCAAAGAGGATTGAACAATTTCTGTATTGAAAGTGATTCAACTACCATCGTTGAGGCTCTTAGACATGGAATGATTCACCTTGCGTGGACCCTCACTGCTAAATGGATCATCTGTTGTCGACACCTATTAGAACTCAATCATATTATCACTCATGCCTATAGATAGATGAGAAAGGTGGAATATGGTCTTGATAATAAGGGTGTTTATAGTAATAACACGTGCATAGAGAACCTTCCATATGAGTTCATACATCTACATCAAAATGATTGTAATAAATTCCCCTCATTCAGACTCCTGTAAGCTTTTTATCTTTATATATTTTAGTGATTTGGTCCTTTGACCAAGGAATAATCATTTAAAAAAATACACATAAAAAATGACTCATGGATAGTTTTTGTAATGTATAAAAACAATACGAATGTGTTTTCTTAGTTTTGATTAGGTTAATTGTCCATTTTACTAAAATTGACTTCAATTTTAAATAAAAAGGTGCAATTGGAGTCATACCAGTCACACCATGTGTCGGATTGAGGCGCATCTGATTTATACATGTCTCAAAGTACTTATGGATCATTTTAATAAAGTATAAAAAAAATCCAAATGCATTTTATCAGTTTTGAGTGTGTTACTTGTATTTCTTACTAAAATGTAATTTTAAAATGGAAACACACACTTTGAATCATTACAATCACATCATGTATTGATTTGATGTGAAAATAATTCCTATATGTCAAAAAATAATTATTAATGATTTTTCTAAATTATTAAGAAAATATAATTGTGTTTTATTAGTTTTCAGTGAGTGACACTTTTTGAACTAAAATGTCAATTTTAAACTGGTAACAGACACTTTGAGTCATTCTAGACACATCGTGTATCAGATTGAGGTGAGGATGATTAATACATGTCAAAAATGACTTATGGAATTTTTTTTTAAAGTATAAAAATAATATGAATGTGTTTTCTCAGTTTTGAGTAGGTCAGTTGTCCATTTTATTAAAATTGATGTCAATTTTCTAAAAAAAGACGCACTTGGAGTCATACCAGTCACACCGTGCATTGGATTGAGGTGTGGATGATTTTTAAACATCTCAAAGTCTAAAAAAAATCATAAATTATAATGTTAAAATGATTTTAATTTCATTTATTTATCAAACTTCCAACACTGTATATTGACTCGATGTTCTTAGCTGAAAAACCTTTCTCGCTACTGAAATCCAGAAGAGTAGAGGAAGGTAATGTGCCCATTATATCACTTGAAGTCACCAAAATGACCACATGAGCATCCTATACTCTTTTAGATATCAATGAAAACGTTTTTCTATTAATAACATCAAATCAATATGAATTAACAAATGATATGTGAAAAAAACTAAATAAGTATTAGATAAAAATGATAAGGAAATTAACTTACAAATAGTAGATAAAATGACAACAAAATTAATTAAATAAGTAGTATGGATTAAACTTTTCATGATGGTTGTATTCATTATTGACACAGTTCCTTGTTGTAATTATCTTAGTTTCAAGCTTAAAGTCCAATCTCTTGTGAGCATGAGAAGCTTCGAACAAACCACCCCAACTAGAACAAAAGAATTCACCTGTATAAGAAAACAATTATTATATGAGCAATACTAAAAAAAATTAAACATAAATATGAAACAATAAATTAATTCTATAGAAAATTATTTTACTATGAAAACATCAATATTACCTCTGTAATTGAGTAGTGAATGGAAATTAAAGGAAAATGATAAATTTCAACACTGCATGAGTGAAAAGGTTTTTAGGGAGAATAAGTATGTGGAAGTTTTGGTGTAGAAAGGAATAAAAGATGGAAAGACCACCCCAAATCAAACAAAAGAATAAAACTATATAAGAAAACAACTATTACATTAGTAATACTAAAAATAAATAAATAAAACATAAATATGAAACAATAAATTAATTCCATGGACAATGATTTTACTATGAAACATTAATATTACCTCTGTGATTGAGCAGTAGATGGAACTTGAAAGAAATTGATAAATTCCAACACTGTAGGGGTGAAAAGGTTTTGAGGGAGAATATTGTGGAATTTTTTGTGTAGAGATTCATGAAATATGGATGTAAATATTATAAAATAAATGAAGTCTACAAGGAATAATTAAAATTAAATCAACATTCCATTATATATTTTTTCAGTAAAATAGAGAAGTATATCGTAAAATTATCTTTACATATTCCCAAAGGGTTTCCTTTATTATAGTTTGTTCTTAGAGGGATTGGTAACATCATCATGTGTAGAAGGAATTGTCTATATAATAGTCAAACATTTAATTTAGATTATATTAATGCAATAGAGAACATATAATATTATGATAAAAAAATAGTATATTAAAAAACACTTTTACCTTCTCATTTAACTCTCACTTTTTAAAGGTTTTAGGAATTTTATTCCTCTATTTAGAATCCAAATCGTCTCTTTTTAGTCCCCTATAATGTACAAGACATTTTCTACATTGGGAATGACATGAAATGATTGTGATATCCCAATGAAAGGGTCACCCTAGATTGAATTTTCATTTGAACCAAAATTTGTTTTATTCACCATCAGGATAATCGAAAAAATCTTCTTTTTTAGATTCGATACATAAAATACTTGCACTATTTGTGATTCCATTATAAATAGATTGTCATTTTTCCCATCCACACTGAAATCCACCTTCAAGAATCCCATTTTAGCAACTTTCACTACACTCACATTGTCAACCCATTTACAATGGAAAACTAGCACTTGAAATGTTTTATAATCTAACTCATATATCTATTTTATGATTCCAAAATATGACATATTTTCATAAATTATATTTCTATACTTGGAACCAGTTATGTGCACCGCTTCATCCACAAGTGTAACACCACTATTTTTCATCATACTGCAATCATCATGTTTTTTTGTATTGAATGTATAACCATTGATTACAAAACCATTATAAGATATAAAATTTTCATTTGGTCCCATGGATAGCCATTGAAGTCATTCGACAATTGAATTTGGATTTTCAAATAACTCCTTATAAATTTTATCTTGGAAACATCCTATAAATTTTTGATTATGTGTATTTGATATCCACCCTTCAGCCCTTGATGGATTCAAATCTATAAGAATTTATTTGTGGGATTCAATGTATGGATCAACATATTCAATATCATGTAAAAATTAAAGGTGCACTTGATCCTGCTCTATCAAGGTAATTTTAACAATATCTCTTCCATAAACACCTTCACCTATAAGGAATTCACTATGATAAGAATTTGGGAGACTGATGCTATCAAAATATGATAGGTAATTGGTACAGAATTCAATAGCTTATTCGACAATATATCATTATTCAATACAACCTTCTATCTAAATTTGATTCTTGACACACCCTTTAAAAATCTTCATATAATGTTCAATGAGGTATATCCATCTGTAATGGATAGGACCACATAGTTGAACCTCTCTAACCAAGTGAACCATTAGGTGGACCATTATATCAAAGAATGATGGTGGGAAGAACATCTCTAATTCACATAATATGATTGTAACCTCCTTATTAATGATTGGAAACTTATTTGGGTTTATAAATTTACTGTATATGGATTTGAGAAAGAAGCAAAGTCTTGTTAATGCATTCCATACATTTTTAAGAAGAATGCAATGGAAAGAAACATGCATCAAATCTTGCATCAAAACATGAAAATCATGTGATTTTAGTCCTTGTAACTTTAAATTAGTCATTGAAACAACATTATTTATATTTAATGAATACACCTATGGAACTTTTACACTTTAAGGAAAAGTCCAAATTGTAATTTTTCTTGTCGGGATAGAGTGTACACTACTGGAGGAAGAAAAATCCACCTTTTAACCTTCACCAATGCCAACTCTTCCCTTATCCCCATTTCAATCAAGTCCAACCTAGATTTGATGCCATATTTATTTTTCTAAGAACATTTATTAACATTCCAGTAACACTATAAAATACATTTTTTCTGCATGCATGACATCAATAAAATGTCTTACATACACACAATTTGAATACGGTAATTCAAAAAAAAGTGATCTCTTCTTCCAACATGATTTCATAAGGTTTTTTGAAAATGTTTTACCAAAAACAGTTTCAATATCTTTTACTTTATCGAATATTTGATCAACTATTATTAGTGAAAGTGTTTTACCTTTTTTGATATTCCCATCAAATGATGTCATCCAAGATTGGTATAAAAACAGTCTTCAAGGAATGTTTCAGGACACCTAAACATTCCTTTAATGTTATAGCTTGATAAATTTCCATAAGCGGGGAAGTAATTTATTGCCCCATACAACATGGAGATCAATGTGAATTCTTCACTTTTATGAGCATCATACATTGTAACACATGTATCCCACATCTACAACAACCCTGATCTTTATTATACACATAAAAATGATTTATTACATAAACTTTCACTTAAGACAATGCTAAAGATCAAGAGGTATAATGTCTTGGGAAATTAGGAACATTACATAACAACTTAGAACACAAAATACAACATATTTATTGAAAAATTCTTTTACATGACCACAAAATTCCTTCATACTTAGCATTTCATGGGATAACCTGAGGAAATGCATAAGAAAAGGGTGAGCTATAAAGCCTAGTAAGGGAGTAAACAAGGCATAAAATAAAGAATATAGTATATTTTATACAATAGAAATATCAATGGAGCACAAGAGAAACATGAACATAAAGGAATGACATAACATGATTATCATAACATGAAAATGTGGCAACAACATTTAACATGATATTAGCATGAGCAAAGGATCATTGCATATGAAGCATGAGTAAACCCTAATTGCACCTGAATTAGCATGATTAAATCCTAATTTCACTTGAATTATCATTAGTAAACCCTCATTTCACTTGACGTATCATGATACTAATCTTTACCCAATGCATTGGAGCGCTATCAGGATGCACCCTTTATAAACATTTCATTTCATGCATAAGTGTACCACATGGATCTTACAACATGGATTCATTAAACACCATAATTTATTCCATAAATAAGAGATGTGGAATACATAAATTTAATTCCTAAATCAACAAGTACATGTGTATAAAGGTGAATACTCTTGATAGAGAAATGGGTATGGTATTCACTTACATGATGATTTTGGCATGGACAATTTTGGTGTAACTTCGACAGCATAACGATAAAAAATAAAAAACGTAAAATGGGTTAATGAGAGAGAAAGGGGTATCTCATCATTTATACATGAAATGAAAAGTAATGGGGTAATGTAACATAATATACCAACATATGTAATGGAATTTAGATTCATAATATAAAATAATTGCATGAATGTAAATGATAAGAGAGAAATTCCTTAGGGAATTTTGGTATGGTAACATGTGTGCATGGGAGGCATTAATGAGAGATAAAGAGGTATATAATAATTAAAAAATAAGGATGTAATTATGGGGGAGGTGTGAAATCATACCCCAACATTTTTAATTTAAAATAAAAGGGTATAACAACATAAATAAATTTGGACAAAAATGAGAAAGGAAGAAATCCCTTACTTGGAAGTGTGATCCCAAAGGCTTGGGAGAGGATTGAGAGAGGATTATAGGGAGTTTGGGGAACCTTGGGAGGATTACAGAGAGATTATGGAAGAGTTTGGTTGAGATCCAAAGGTTTTTAGTGAAGAGGAATGGGGGATTTAGTGGGTTTATATAGAAAAGGAGAGAAAATTCTTTATTATTTAGGTTTTGGACACCACACATTAAACTAATCAAAACCAAAAACCATCCCATCATTTTTAACAAGGTTTTTTATAAATGGGAGTGTAAAAAATTATTTTATAAGTCCAATTTCCGAACTTCTTAAAATATTAGACTTTCTTATGTGGAGGTGAGTCACACTCTCCAGGAAATCATTTTAAAATGTTAAAATGTTTTATAAGTCTTGGAGGGTCCACTAAGGCACCATAAAATTAATCAAAAAAAATATAAAATTACATTATTTTAAAGGTAAAACATATATTGGCTGAATATACCTTTTATAGTATTTTATTACATCACTATTGGGTCATTATGATGTCATAAAAAACATTATATATTTAAACGGTATTTAATTTTTACCTAAAAATTCGAATGTCTCAAAAAATTATGAAAAATTAAGCATTGGATAATTTCGACATCCTTATTTCAAAAATAATATTCATTTTATCTAAATAATTTTCTAAATATGTGCATTTTCACTTTTAAAATAAAAACCAACATTTATTGAAAATTCACGGGTTTTCACAAAAAAAGTTTTCAAACCTTAATAAAAATAAAAATTATATTTATAAAAATTATATGATAATTTATATTTAATAAAAAATAATTTAGTAATAATATTTTATTAAAATATTATTTAATTCAAAAATCCATTAATTCATAAAAATAGATTTCTTAATTGAATATTAACTAAAAATACTATTTGTGATTTAAAAACCATTTACAAAGTTACAATAATAAAATGAATGTATATTATTTATTATATAAAAAAATAATACACACATTCATAGTGATAGGGTTTTGTTACATAACCCCTTATAACACCCACATAAGACCTAATGGTAAGGTGTGCGATGGTAACATACTTTTGGGGCGGCTCAGATAACATCGCTTGGGAGGTAATCTCTATTAACTTCCACTTCTTCCGTAGGTGGTTTCATTAAAGATTAACGTGTTTAATCTAGGATTGGGATTGGTCAAGAGTGAAGCCCAGTGAGGCTACATCCTTTCCGAGATCCGATAAATGGGCTTCATATGGAGCAATTCTACTGGACGAGGTCATCACTTCCTTTGTCTGAGTAAATTGGATTTGTTAAAGCCCTATATTTATACTAATCATGTGATAATTGTTCAATGGATATATTAGCAATGGTAACAATTCATAATGGTATTTTAAAATCCAAAAACATAAAACCAAGGGAGTTCATATGTATTATATAACCATTTTACATAATAATACATTTAATCAGATTAAGAAGAATTTTCATTAATAAAAGTTTGGGTCATTACAATATTCCCCCCTTAAGAAATTTCACCCTCGAAATTTCATTTTACCATAATAAAATAGATGATGGTAACTCTGCTTCATCACTTCCTCCAATTTTCATTTTTCTTCTTCAAACTTTTGGTTTTGCCACAACACCTTGACAAGGGGAATTGTATTATTTTGTATAACTTTTTCTCTACAATATAAGATCTTCACCGAATTCTCTTCATAGGAGAGGCCATTCTCCAATGGTACCACCTCTTGATTGAGTACATGTGATGGGTTAGGTATGTACTTCCTCAAGAGTGATATATTAAATACATCATGTACTTGAGATAGGTTCGGTGGGAGTGCTAGTCGATTGGCCACTGCTCCAATGCCATCAAGGATATCAAAAGGGACAATGTACCTTGGACTAAGATTTATCTTATTCACAAATCTCATAACTCTATTCCATGGTGATATACATAGGAATACCATGTCTCCAACATCAAAATCTAGGTCTCATCGATGATTATCATCGTAGCTCTTTTGTCGACTCTGAGAAGCTTTAATATGCTGTTGGATGGTCTTAACCTTCTCTACCATTTCTTAGACCATTTTAGGACCTAGGAGTTTTCACTCCCCAACTTCATCCCAATATTCTGGTGTTCTGAACCTCTTCCCATAAAGGTATTTATAAGGTTCCATTTGGATGCTCGAGTGGAAACCATTATTGTAAGAGAACTCAACCAGGGAAAGATGTTGATACCATTATCCTTTGAAGTCCATTGAGCATGCTCTCAAAATTTCCTAAAGTGTTTGGATAGTCCACACAGATTGGCCATCAGTTTGAGGATGATAAGTTATACTGAAGTTCAGATCAGTATTCATAGCATGTTGGATACTCTTCCAAAACTTAGAGGTGAATCTTGTATCTCAATCGGATACAATCGATAGTGGTACTCCATGCAGCCTTACCACTTCTCTGATGTACATCCGTACCAGTTGATCCAATGAGAAATCCTATTAAATTGTAATGAAGTGTGAAGTCTTTGTAAGATTATCCACATCAACTCAGATGAAATTGTTTCATTTGGATGTCTTTGGAAGTCTGGTGACAAATTCCATGGTGATGTTCTCCCATTTCCATGTTGGTATAGGTAATGGTTACATCATCCCATTAGACTTCTACCTCTCTGACTTCACTTTCTGATATACCATCAAATTTGATGTATACTCATTGATCTCCTTATTCATGTTATCCCACCAATAATTATCTCATATATATCTATACATCTTTGTGTTTCCTGGGTGAATGGATAAATTCGAACTATGTACATCATCCAAAAGTTCATTCTTTAACTCCAGATTTGATGAAACACATAGTCTTGACCCAAATCTCACAATTCCTTCTTTATTAACATTGAACTATGAGGATTTCCCTTTTCTAATAGTTTCCACCTTCTTATGAATTCCCACATCATCCTTTTGAGCATCCTTTAACCTTTCCAAAAGAGACGGTTGAGCAATAATTTGTGAAATTATTGAATATGTTCCCTTATTTATTATTCCCATGTACATCTTTATAAAATCTAAGAAGAGTGGATTCTTTTCAATTCTCATCAATGATAGAATTGTTGGGTCCTTTCAACTTAGAGCATCCGCCACCTTGTTCGCTTTCCCAAGGTGGTAATGGATTGAGTAGTCATAGTCTTTGATTATCTCTAACCATCTTCATTGGCACATATTTATCTCTTTTTTTGTGAATATATACTTGAGGATTTTGTGATCCATATATATTTCACATTTCTCCCCAAAGAGGTAATGCCACAAAATTTTCAAAGTGAAGATTTATGCAGCCAACTCCAAATCATGTGTTGGATAATTTTTCTCATGAACTTTCAATTGCCTTAAATCATAGGCAATGACTTTTTCATTTTGCATCAACACACAACCCATTCCCTTCTTCAAAGCATCAATGAATACAACAAAAAGTTCTCCAATTGTGGGCAGTGTGATCACGGGTGCAGTGATAAGACTCATTTTTAACTCCTTGAAGCTATCTTCGCATTCATCACTCCAAGAAAACTTGACCCCCTTCCAGGTTAGCTTGGTAAGAGGGTTGAAAAAATGTGATAAATTTCTCACAAATCGATGATAATATCCATATAACCCCAGGAAGCTATAGATATCCATCACTGATGTTGGCCTCAGCTATCCCTCAATTGCATATGTCTTGGAGGCATCCATAGATATCCCATTTCTTGTGATGATATGACCTAAGAATGAGACTTCCTTTAACAAAAACTCGCACTTACTGTACTTTTCATAGAGATTCTTCTTTCACAATGTATCTAGTATAGTACTTAGATGCTCCTAATTCTCCTCCTTGATTTTGGATTATATTATAATATCATCTATAAAGACTACCAAAAATTTGTCGAGGTAATATATAAAGAATATATTCATCAATTCCATAAATATTTCTGGGGCATTAGTGAGTCTGAAAGGAATTAATATGAATTCATAGTGCCCGTACCTTATACGAAAAGTAGTCTTGGGAATATCCTCCTTCTTCACCCTTACTTGGTAATATCTCGTTCACAAATCCACCTTGGAGATGTTTTTTTCTCCACGTAGTTTATTGAAAAAGTCATCAATTCATGGAATAGGATACTTTTTCTTTATTGTGATTCTGTTGAGCTCACAATAATCAATGCAAAGGCACATTGACCTATCCTTCTTCTTGATGAAGAGGATTGGTGCACCTTATGGTGAAACACTTGGGTGTATAAACCCTTTATCCAGATTCTCTTGTAGTTGTTTCTTTAGCTCATTAAGCTCCAAAACAACCATTCTATGCATAGTCTTGGATATTGGCAACACCCTAGGTATAATATCAATCAACAATTCAACATCTCTTATAGGAGGAAGACTAGAAAATTCCTCAAGAAACACTTTAGTGAATTACCTCACAATAGGCACGTCTTCAAGGATGGTTACTTACTTAGACTCAATCATTTGAGCAAGATACGCATGTTCATAGGGAAGTAATATCCATGATTGAGATGATGGATCTAAAGAATATTCATCCTTTTCCTTGAACTTATACAAAATTAGGGGTTGATTCTCCATATGAAGAGTTATTTCCCTCTCATAGAAATTTATGTTGGATCTATATAGGGAAAGCCAATCCATGCCAATAATTTCATCAAATTCCACCATAGGGAGTATGAAGAGGTTCATTGGAAAGTTCAATCCAAAAATTATGACTGGGGAGGAGTTATATTCATGGGATGTAATGATTGACCTAATTTCCTTTGTTATCGAAATCTCCACTTATATGATTTTTAGTGGTGTTGAGATTGTTCTACTAAAATTTTGGGATATAAAATAATTAATATAACTAGAATAAAAAAGTATGTTCTCTATTATTGAATGAATAAATAGCGTACTTGTCACCAATTTGTTGTCGGGGTTTGTTTTAGCAGTAGTGATGGAAAAAGATCTTCTTTTCTGCCTTGGAGGTTATTTTTTGCCTCCGAAAACCCTTGGCTTAGGGAATTGGTTTGAAAAGTTCCTTGGTTCTTTGCAGTTGAAGCAATGAACAATGCGTTGAGGGTTGGATGAAGTGTTTCTCTCCTCTATTGTAGCAGCATGTTTTTCTTGCCAATAATTAATGGCCAAGTGACCTTCTCTTCTACACCAAAAACATTTCCTCGTCCCCTTCAGACAATTTCTAGGGTGCTTCTTTCCACACCTTTGGAAAGTGGGGTTCTGGAATTTCTTAGCACTGTTGGATTTATCCATAAGACTACTAGGATTAAATTCCACTTTCCTATTATTATCCCCATGATACCCCTGAGATTCACTGATCTCCATTTTGACTTTGAGGGTACATTATAAAATTTCCTCATAGCTATCGAAGTCACAGATCGCCAGGGCTTTTTGTAGGCTAGGTTTTAGCCCACTAAATAAGTATTAAACCTTTCATTCAGGGGTAACGACAAAGATTAAGGTGTATCATGCAATCCTTTTGAAGTTTTCCTCGCATTCTCCAATGAATTTGTTGTCTTTTTTCTCGAGGGAAAGGAATTCCCTTTCCATATTAAGTCGAAGGGTGTGTAGAAAATATTTATCGAAACATTTTCCAGAAATACTTCCATTACAATGACTCAATATATTCCCTAGGCATTGTATTTTTGATCAATGTACACCATTAATCAGCTTCACCCTATATACGATAAGAATCCAGAAGAACCTTCTCTTGTTCGGAACATTGAAGGATGAAGAAGATCTTTTCAATGGAGTTGATCCATTGTTCGGTGATTGAGGGATCAGATGACCCATTAAAAGTAGGAGGCCTTTGTCTCAGGAATCTCTCGATTGCAACTTGTTTTTTTAGGGGGGGGGGGTTGAACGTTCCTCTCAACCCATGTTTCTATTCAAAACTTGAGTTAACTGAGAGAGTATCATGACTAATTTTTCAATTACTGCTCCCATCAAATTGGTTATCTCATTAGAACAATCGCCACATTTATCTTTGCATCAGTTGTTAGCCTGAGTCCTATTACCGACCATTGGTTGGAATAAAAGGAAAGTTAGGGGTAACACATAAAGGGGAATCCAGTGAAAAAAAAGGATAACTTATAAATTACATTTATTTTCTTAACTTATGAATTTATAGGCTTCAATCTATATTATCCATGATCTACTTCCCAACATATATTCTTAGGGGAATTTTTTTATTCCCTTATTAGTGGTTCACACCAAGATTATGAATTTACCAAATCATATCCCCTGGGATTTTTGTAAATAGGAGTGCAGAAAGGCCCATTGTTGTGCACCATTTCCCATCTGATTCTAGCTCAAAGCAGTGTTTTTGGGTTTTACCTCTAGATACATCTGTGCCAGAGCTGCCTCTACTTGTTCGTATCTAGACAGGGGTGCATTTTCTTGATAAACCACCTACTCTATACTCACAAAAATTTAGGGATGTTTTTATTATACTTATTATTATCCCTAAGTAATTCATTAGGTTTTTCTAATCATAATCCCAAAAATAACTAAAGTTATCCTTTGATACCAACTATAACAACCTTGATCTTTATTACACACATAAACATGATTTATTACATAAAATTGCACTTAATACAACTCTGAGGATCGAGAGGTCTAGTGTCTTAGAAAATTAGGAATATTACATAACTTAGAATATAAAACACAACATATTTATTCAAAACTTATTTTACATGACCACAACATTCCTTCTTACTTAGTATTTCATGGGATAACCTGAGGACATGCATAAGAAAAGGGTGAGCTATAGAGCCCAGTAATGGAGTAAACAAGGCATAACATGAATAATATAATACATGTTAGGAAATAGGCATATCAGTGGAGCACAATAGAAATATTAACATAAAGGCATGACATAGCATGATTATCATAACATGGAAATGTGGCAACAACATTTAACATGATATTAGCATGAGCCAAGTCGCATTGCACATAGAGCATGAGTAAAACCTCATTGCACTTGAATTAGAATGAGTAAACCCTCATTTCACTTGAATTAGTATGATTAAACACTCATTTCACTTGATGTATCATGATACTAACCTTTACCCAATGCATTGGAGCACTATCAAGGTGCACCATTTATAAACATTTCATCTCATGCATAAGTGTGCCACATGAATCTTACAACAATTCATTAAATATCATAATTTATTCCAAAAATAAGAGATATTTGATATATAAATATAAGTACTCAATAAACAAGTACATGTTCCTAAAGGTGAATATCCTTGATAGAGAAATGGGTATTGTATTCACTTACAAGATGATTTTGGCATGGGAAATTTTGGTGTAACTTCGACAACATAACAACGTCAAATAGAAATCGTAAAATGGGTTTATGAGAGAGAAATATGTATCTCATAATTTATACATGAAATGGAAAGTAAATGGGTAATGTAACATAATATCCCAACATATTTAATGGAATTTAGATGCATAATATAAAATAATTTATTGAATGTAAATGAGAAGAGAGAAATTCCTTATGGAATTTCAGCATGGTAACGGGTGTGCATGAGAGGCATTAATGAGAGATAAATAGGTCTATCATCATTAAAAAATAAAGAGTTAAGTATGGAGAAGGTGATAAATAATACCCCAACATTTTTAATTGAAAATAAAAGGGTATAACAATATAAAAAAAATTGGACAAAAATGAGAAAGAAATCCCTTACTTGGAAGTGTGATACCAAAGGCTTGGGAGAGGCTTGAGAGAGGATTATAGGGAGATTAGGGTGACTTTGGAGGATTATAGAGATGGGATAGAAGATTTTTTCCAAGATAAAAAGGTTTTTAGTGAATAGGAATGGGATATTGAGTGGGTTTATATAGGAAAGAAGAGAGAATTCTTTATTATTTATGTTTTGGACACCACACATTAAACTAATAAAAAAAACCATAAGATGGTTTTTTCCCATGGTTTTTTCCAAAGGTGATTGGAAAAAATATTTTATAATGCCAATGTCCGAACTTATTAAAATATTAGGCTTACTTATGTGGAGGCGAGTCACACTCTCAAGGAAATCATTTTAAAATGTTAAAATGTTTTATAAGTCTTGGAGGGTCCACTAAGGCACCATAAAATTAATAAAAAAATATAAAATCACATTATTTTAAAGGTAAAAAACATATTAGAAGAATATAAATATTATAGTATTTTATTACATCACTATTGGGTCATTATGATGTCATAAAACACATTATATATTTAAATGGTATTTAATTTTTACCTGAAAATTCGGCTGTCTCAGAAAATTATAAAAAATTCACTGTTGGATAATTTCAACATCCTAGTTCAAAAAATAATATTCATTTTATATAAATAATTTTTTAAATATGTGTATTTTCACTTTTAAAATAAAAACTGACATTTATTGAAAATTCATGGGTTTTGACAAAAACAATTTTCAAACCTTAATAAATATTACAATTGTATTCATAAAAAATATACAATAAATTATATTTAATAAAAAGTAATTTAGTAATAACATTTTATTAAAATATTATTTAATTCAAAAATCTATTAATTCATCAAAATATATTTCTTAATTGAATATTAACTAAAAATACTATTTGTGCTTTAAAAACCATTTACAAACTTACAATAATAAAATGAATGTATATTATTTATTCTATAAAAAACTAATGAACATATTCATAGTGATAGGGTATTGTTGCATAAACCCTTATAAGACCCACATAATACCTAAGGGTACAATGTGTGATGGTGACAGACTCTTGGGGTGGCTCGAATAACATCGCTCGGGTCGTAATATCTATTAACTTCCACTTATACCATAGGCAGTTCTGTTCAGGATTAACGTGTTGAAGCTCAGCTTGGTCTTGGTCAAGAGCAAAACCCAGTGATGCTACCTCCTTTACGAGCTCCAATAAATGGTCTTCGTATGAAGCAATTCTACTGGATGGGGCCATCACTTTCTTTTTCTGAGTAAATTGGATTTGTTAAAGACCTATATTTATGATAATCATGTGATTACCATTCAAAGTCTATATTAGCAAAGGTAACAATTCATAACGGTATTTTAAAATCCAAAAAACATAATACCAAGGAATTAAATATGTATTATATAACTATTTTACATAATAATACATTTAATCAAATCAAGATGAATTTTTATTAATAAAAGTTTGGGTCATTACAACATCAATTTTATATCTTTGATCAGTGGATACAAATAGAAATCAATATAATTACTGAGTTTCTTTGGTCTAAATACAAACAGAGACAACATAATGTATTTTCACTTCATGTATAACCATGGAGGCAAGTTATAATTTACCAACATGATGGGCCATGTACTGTGAGAACTAATATATACACCAAAATGATTTATTCCATATATAGATAATGCAAGATGAAAGTTTATCGACTCATTTAAAAATTTAGGATACTCATAATCAATTTTCTTCGATTAAGGAGAATATTTTGGATGATGTAGGTTCCCATATTTAATTCTTCTATCTTTATGACATGTCAATTTTCTCTTGGTTTCATGACATCAATATAGTCTTCAAAACCATGGAATAATTGGAAAGTACCATACATATTTTGATGTACTTGATTCATTTTTCTTATATCGATCTATGCCACACTTAGGGAATTTTATGAGTGATTCATGGTCCTTTATAAAAAATATGAAATCATTTGGAAAATCATGTATTTTTTAGAGATCATTCCCATTGAATGTAGCATTTGTTTAGCATCATATGTTCGATATGGTATTTCATTTTCTTCTGGTATCATATCATACAGGAGACCAAGTAGTTCTGTAAAGCTGGTGTCACTCCATCCACTACAAGATTTCAAATTATATAACTTCAATACAACTGAAAATGTTGTGTATTTAGTACAATCAGTATACAACGGTTTCTTATCACAACTATTTAACTTCTAAAACAAACTTGGACAATTACAAACGTTATCTTAAATTTCCATTATCACTTCTTCCATGTGATCTCTATCATCATTTACACCGGTATTCATATCAAATGATTCATAAATCATAGTATCATCCCAATCGGTTTGAATGTTTAGTTTTTATCTGTGTTTAGTCCAAAATTTATAGCTTTGATCTATTCCATGACAAATCAAGTGTTCTTTTAACTCTTTAGGACTAATTTTTCTTGAATAACAAAAATGTAAACACAGACAAAGGATTTGAGAAGGGTTGTATGTATGATCTCTTGAAAAATTGATGAACTTTTTAACTCCATATTCACACTCTTTTTTCAAATGATTAGCGTGCATCAATTTTTGATCCATATCCATCCTATTTAATTCATAAAATATTAATTTTTTACAATAAATAAATAAATACACATTATATATTCATTATCAAAGGTGAAGGTTATAGACAATTCTAATAAGGGAAAACCAACATTTGATTGTTTCAAAGAATTTCAATATACTTTGAATAAAATGGGTAATTAAATTGAATAAAATAATTACTCCACCATGGTCAGTTTTATCCTTTGAATTAATTCAAATGTGAAAGTTATAGACAACTTTCATGCTCATCATCCCATATACCAAACATTTATCATTGAATTTTATTGTTTGACACACACCCTCCATATCTTGTGGACATGCACCTATGCTGATTGAAGTACTCTAAATGATAGTCATCCATGGGATGACTACTGATCATAGTAGTACAAGACACATAAAAGATATGAGGTATGAGTTTAAAGAAATAAAATGTAATAACTATTCATGATGTGAAATTAGCAAGAATGATAATTGTCTATAAAAGAGATGGGGGATAAGTCTCAAGAAATAAATTGCAATAATAACTGTTGTTTGACACACATGAAGTCTTTCTTAAATACCCTAAACAAATGAAAATATAATATAGTCAATTAATGAGTAATAAGAAACCCAAATATGATAAACAATAATAAAAAAACTCTCATTCAATCAACTAGAAGATATAAAAATGTATTGATAAAACATTTTAATAAATAAAAAGTTATTTCATGTACATGGATGGTAATAAGAGATTCCTAGGGGTGGAACCAATACATGTAGACCTAAAATGATGAATACCTAAAAATAATTTCTAATATATAGAATTTGATAACCTCCATTCCCTTTTTTATAACAAGTGGTGTAACACCCTAAGGAATTGTTAAATTTAATATTAATGTTATATCAAATATTTGAAAACATATAAAGAATATTGGGATTTCATATTACCACACCAACCCATCCCAAATATTCTAGGGAGGCCATGATATCATATCTACCCATATGAAAGATTCTATGGAGGCCATATAATACACATTGACCCATCCTTGAGATTCTAGGGAGGTCCATAAAGAATTTGGGATAAATAAATAATACACATCAATAAGATATATCACAAACAAGGGAGAAAAACACACAAACCCTTACAACATCTATCCCATACAAACTATCCTCTACCAAGACAGAAAGACTCTTGTGAGGTCATATTTTCTAAGTGGACTACCCTTACTTTTCTCAGAAATATAAGTGAATTAATAGATTTATAAAACATCAATCCCTATATAAAGTATCTACTACATAAATATGAAAACAATTAATCAGTTTAATATGCCAGGAATCAGTCTCATGGGATACCCAACCACCATCATAGAAATTGATACATAAAAAATTATATAGACGATGAAAAATGGGATTAGACTTTTACCATATGGTCAATTCCAATATTTATCCAATGAAAATAATGTATGATTCATCCACACTTTCACATAAATAAAAGAGTATCTCAAAAATCCCCTACATTAATTCACAACTACAATTAATAGGAAAGAGATGCTCATATGGCCTGAGAAAGAAGCTGGGAAGGCTCATAGTATAGGTGTTTAACACTCTAAAAATTCAAATCATCAACATGGATGATCTCCACGGCCAAATATCCAAAATGGCTAACTCACCACACTCACAATTTTAAAATAGCATCAACCACAACCAGAACCATTGATGTTTTACACCTAGAGTTCCCTAAGATAAAGTAGAGAAAGACTTACGTTCGAGAGAAAGTAGATAAAGACTTACTTTTTGAGCCTTAGATTCGTTCGACCCTTGAATAGTTTGAGCCTTGGATTTTTTTGAGGTTTGATTCGAGCTTCGATTCGCCGAGGAGTGCCGAAAGAGGGTGGATTCCATGGAAAGCTTCAAATTTCACGATAGGTTTGCGACTGGTTAGGATTTTTTAAATAGATTGGGACAATTTTATCAGCACTTCTAAAAAATCACTGATAAAGATACCTTTTATCAGCACTTAAGTAATAAGCATTGATAAAAGGTATCTTTATCAACTCTTTTTTAGTGCTAATAAAGATGGATTTTATAAGTGATTTTTTAGCACTGATAAATCTCTATCTTTATCAGTGCTAAAAAAGTGCTGATAAAGATTCCTTTTATCAGTATTTATTACTCAATCGCTGATAAAGGATTTATAATTATAATTATAAATAAGAAATTTGTAAATAAATATATATAATTATATATATATAAATATAAATATAGTAAATATATTCTTTATTTAAATATATTTATTATAATTACTTAAGTATATAATTATTTATTTATAATTATATAAATATTTTAAAAAAATAATATTATATCATTATATATATTAATATAATTATATATATATATATTTATATAATTATATATATATATATTTATATAATTATATATATATATTTAATAAATATAAAAATAAATATAGTAAGTATAATCATTATTTAAATAAAATTATTATAAATTTAATAAATATTTAAATATAATTAATTAATTATTTATAATTATATAAATACTTTTTTTAAAAATAATATTTATTTATTTATAATTATAAATATTTAAATTTATAAATATAGTAACTGTATATTTATAAATATATTTATTTATAAATATTTTTTTACAAAATATTTTTTTTATATTATTAATGAATATTTAATCTTAAGTGCATGCATGTTAAAAATGAGTGAAATCGAATAAATTAAAAATAAGTGCACTTTGAAAAAACATATAAGTTTTGTGTGTGTGTGTTGTATATAAAAACACATTAATTACGTATATGTGAAATCAATATAACACATGTTTGATCTATGTTAAATTGAAAAATCAAACGAAATTTAATTATATCCATTACTATATGCATAAAACAATACTTTGTATTATAGAAATCATATTTATATACATTCATATATATATATCTATATATTTAATATATGATATTTATCAAGATTATCAATAATTATCTAATTAATAAAATGTTTAATATTTTTCTCAATTTACTCATTTTTATTTTTTATTTATTTAATTTTTATTCTACATATATCTAAATATTTAATATATACTATTTATTAGTATTTATAATTTATATATAGTATAATCAATTCATTCATTTTTATCAATAATTATTTAATTAATATTTTTTTTAATATTTTTTTAATAAACCCATTATTTATTTATTTTTTATTTAATTATTTCATTTTATTCGAACCTTTATCAGCACTAATAAAGTGATGATAAGGGATCCCTTTATAAGTACTAAAAATAAAGTACTGATAAAGGGTACCCTTTATCAGTGCTAAAAATAAAGCACTGATAAAGGGTACCCTTTATGAGTACTAAAAATAAAGCACTGATAAAAGGTACCCTTTATCAGTGATAAAAATAAAGCACTGATAAAGGGTACCCTTTATCAACACTAAAAATAAAGTACTGATAAAGGGTACCCTTCATTAGCACTAAAAACAAAGTGATGATAAAATTAACCATTTACCAGTGCTTGTTTTAGCACCGATAAAGGTTACTCTTTTTAGTGATTTTATATATCAATGATAAAGGCCAATGCTGTTAAAGGCCTATTTTATAGTAGTGGTGAAATAACTCCCCCTTTATATTACAACTCCCTATTTATAAAATATTCTCCCCTTTTATTAAATATTACCCCCCTTTGTGATTTTTAAAAAAGAATGGGGAAAGGTTCAGAGTTTCCTGAAATTTTAGAGAAGGAAAAATATACAAAACAATAAATTGAATTAACTAATCATCCATAAAAAATATGAAAGAACATTCAACCAATCATAATTAGAAAACATTTAGAAAAATCAGATTTGGATAAATATTAATACATTACAACAATTCAAATGTTTTAAAAAAATTTGAAAGAGAAATACATAAAGAGTTCAAAAGAAAAAATTTCAATATTTCTTCATCAAGGTCTTCACAATGGCCTTCATCTTCTTGATCTCCTTATTATCTTTCTCCAGCTTCTCTATACTTTATTCTTGAGACTTCAAACTTTTAACTTCCTTAGATAACTTTATATTCTCCTCCTTGATAAAGAAAAGTTCAACTTAAATAGATCAAAGTTTGGTCATTTCAAGCTCCATGTCTCAGTTCTTCTTTTTCAGAACATTAACTTCCTTAGTTATTTCGTTAGTGGAATCTTTGAATTCTTCCAAAAACTTCACTCTTGTAGCCATGTGCGATGATAACTGATTGAAAGAACTTACTGATTCTACTAAAATATTCTTAACTTTATCAAACTTCTCATCATGTATCCAAATATCCAAATCAACTTAGTTTCACCACTTAACCATTTGATTTCACGATCTTTTATGAGTCTGAGAATTTTCTTGAAAAACTTTCAACTCTTCCTCAATCTGAATTAATTTCTTAGTTAAAACCTTTATCAATTTCGATTTATGAATAATTCATTCTTGAATAAGTTGGTACTGAGACTAAAGTTTTGGGAAATAATGAATAGTTACTTCCATCCTTCTCAAAACATGAACTATGTAGTCAAATCCTTTATAGAAAATTATTCTAGCCAAATATGATTGATCTTGGTCAAGATGAGGAGGTTTTGTCCAACTATTTTCAACATCTAATTCCTTACCTTTATTTTTATCAATATTTGAAACAAATTTCTCAACTTCCTTATAAACTTTCTTATCATATGATAATTCCATAATTTCAATTTCTTTATCGAATTTGGATTTATCAGAAACTTTTGTTTTAGAATGTTGATCTTCTTCTTCCTTCTTTGAAGATGACTCAACATCTTCTTTAGATGAGGATGATTCTTCTTGGGAAATCTTTTATTTTTCATCCTTATCATTCTTAAAGGTTAAGTCCATTGAGGATGACTCTAATGACTATTTTTAGATTGATTTTATTCACTATAATTCCCTTTTTTACCTTCCTCTTCATCTTCTTCCTCTTCATAAACCTCAAATTCTTCTTCTATATCTTCATATTATTATTCTTCTTATATTTATTATCATTATCCTTCTCCTTATTTTCTTTCAAATTTTTCATCAACTTCCTTATCTATCTCTTCCACGATTTTCATTACTATTTTAAGAGTTTCTTTTCCTACTGGTTCTAGTACCATTTCTTTATATGGAACTAATAGAATGAATTCTACATCAACAACCTTCTATTTTCCTTTGTTTACTACATAAGGAATTTCAGATTGAACAATTGTGGTTTCTTCAAACACTAGTGCTACTTCTAGATTGATTTGATTATTTTGGGATATCAGAGGCATGAAATTTTATGAAGACCTTTCAACTCCTTTTAACAAACTCTCAACAGTTCTTTCAACTTGAAATATCTTTTTTTCTTCTTTTCTTATCTTATTATTCCATGGTTTAAGCTACATGAATTTTTAAGGCCTTATCCTCAAAAGGGTTGAGTCTGATTTCTAGATCCCCTCGATTATTTGTGCCTTTGTTTTTCATCATCTCATCAAAAAAATCATTAGGAAATTTCTTTTTATTATTTTGTTTCTTTTGAGGAGAGTTATCAACCTTCATATTATTCATCTATTCAACCTTTTATGACTTTCTTGATGGTTAGGCATCAGAGGAATCCCTATAAACTTTTTCAACAAACTTATTTGAATTTCTATCAAACACCATCTTTATCATTTTCATCATATCATCACTAATAAATGAAATTTTATCCCTCACTGGATACAATTTATTTGAAACTTTAAAATTCTTCATACACTCAACAACCATTTTACTTATAAAGGCTGGAAACATTATGATCTTATATTTGATAAAATATGACTTTATGTTCTCCATGATGAGAAGGATAAACTTAAAAATATATATTTTCCTCATATTCATTAAAAAATCCAATATGAAAACATCCAAAACCTTCAAGGTATCTCAATCCCCCTTTATCTAAATGAGATAAACCTGCATCCATAAGAAAAATACATAGTTTTCTGGAGTGAGGTGGGATACCTTTCTTGTCTTAGAATATTCAAAAAACAACGATTCCTTGGATTTTTCATTGTTTAAAGATCTGAGATTTTCAGGAAACTCGTGTGAAGGGTGATAAAATTCACCATAAAATGAAATTACTATAATATTAGAAAGTTTCTTATAGTAAATCTTGCACCTATTCCCATACATTTTCAAAGAAATTTTTTCTTTCCCATCTTCAATAATAAATTTAATGGACACAAAAAATTCATTAACCACATCATGATAGTAAAGATAAAATTCCTTATTGGGTTTTTCAACACACATTGATTCCCATCCTTGGAAAGAAACAATATTCTAAAGAGTTGAGTCATATTTTTCATACCATGATCTTTAAATAATCCATGAATATGAACGACCTCGCTAATTCCTCCTTAGTCTCCTTCAAATTTTGATCTAAAACTGGTGAATCAAATGAAAAGGAAACTTATCAGAATGAAGATCTTGAATACTGCAACAAGCTTGGAGCACAAAAACTAAACAAATAATGCAGAAAAGTGGGGGTGGTACTCCTTATATAGGAATTAGGGTGATGTTTCATCTTCCATAAGATTATTAACTGTTAAGATTCAAATCCATTCTTATTTGATGGTCTAAAATCAATCGAATAAAGTTCTCAAAATATTTTTGACTCTAAAAGATTTTAAGAATCTTATTGGATTGAGGTCATTCCAATTTAAAAAAATTTGAATAGAATTTTTTTATATTACTAAAAGTATAACAAAAAAATAATATCAATGTAACAAAATAGTGCAAAAACTTAAAATAATAGAAGAGTACCTTTTAAAGTGGAAAGTTTCATTAGTATGAATAACCTGTTCTTCTTGGTTTTTTGTAATATAAATAGATTATGATAGTTTTGGTTATAAAACACTAAATTTGATAGTTTTTAAATAGAAAAATAATTATAATATTTTTAGAATCCTAAAAAGTAATAACAAAATATGAATTTGAAAATTTTATTAAAATTTACGAGTCTAAAATTTTTTATAACATTTTCTGAGTACGAAGATTCTTATAAAATTTTCTAATTTCGGAAATTTTTATAACATTTTCTGAGTCTGGAAAACCTTTTAAAGATTTTTAATTTGAAAATTTTATAAAGAAATATGAGTCTGGAAAACTCATTATGATAAAAGTTGTAAGAAAACTAAAAATGTTAGAAAATAAAAAGTTTTTGAAAAACATAAAACACATGTTTTTTAAAAAGGAGTAAATTAATGTAAGGAGATGGGTCAATAAGAAGTAGATATAAATAATTACTTAACATTAATCATTCCTAGATTCTATTTGATATATTAAAATCTATCATAACTAAAATGTTTTTAAAAAATTTAAGCAAGTTGATGTTGCATTCTGATGAACTGTAAAATTATACCTCCTTTAAGTGTGTGATCTTGAAGGAAATGGTATCTTATATCCATGTTCTTAGAAAATGAGTGATGTGTTGGTTTTTTACTTAAGTAAATTTCACTTATGTTATAAAAAAGTATTTGAGTTTTAGTAAAACTCATGCCATAGTGGGTGAATGTGTGTTGCATCCACATCACTTGAGAACAAAAACTTGCAACTGCCACATATTCAGATTCAGTAGTGGAAAGTTATACTGAGTGTTGTTTCTTACATGAATAAGAAACTAAAGAATCTTTCAAGAAATGAAAATTTCCAAATGTACTTTTCTTATCCATTCTACATCTACCAATGTTATCATATGTTTTTTTTTAATTCAAAAACATGTCCATAATAATAGAAAATTCCTAAATCCATAGTTCCCTTAAGATAATGAAAAGTTAATTTTATAGATTTTATGTAACGCCCCAATCCTAGTTACCCAGAATCGGTGAATTATTACATAACATTAAAATAACCACAAGAGATCAAGTCTTGAAAGACCTATTAGTTTAATATCCTTGGAAGTACTAGATACATACATAAGTTTTACATTACACCATGAAATAAATAAAAACAACATTGTGTTCCCGTTTATCACACTCATATCCTTATCATATACCTGCAGGTTAATCATAATTTACTTATTCATATCCTAGTAAAATAAAACATAATAAAGGTGTGAGCTCAGATTCTCAGTAAGGATAACAATATAGCAGAAACTGTCATAAACATGCATAAACATTTAAGGCAATATATAAAACTAAAACAAAAGCCTTTTAAACTTAAAATTCAGCATAGAATGGCCAATAAAAATCAAATAATTCCATTTAATTATTCACATGGATATTCTACTAGTTGAATAATCACATGTAATATCAATAGCTAATTTCATAATGATGGAATGCATAATGTCGGATATCATAACCACATAGTCAAAGCCTCGTGCCAAGACTACAAATAAGATTTTGTCAAGGCCTTATGCCAAGACACTAGTTTGTCTCATGAGACATACCGATTCATTAAGGAGCTATATAGGGCTCCACCCATCACTTACTAAGTCCAATTCATTCATTATATGAAAAGGTTGAAACATAACATAAACATTCATATTAAAACTAGCTTATGAAATGTCAATACCTTAACTATAAACCAAGAATGGTATAAAAATAACACATCCACAATAAAACATATCACAAAACCTTAAATACAATATGGAATATTTCATTATAATAAATAAACTTCAATTAAGTGTAAAATCCATCAAAGGATGTTGACATAGATGAAATCAAAACTATTTGGGAGAGATATCTCTTTTTATTTTGAAATCAATTAAAAGTCACATAATTATAAAAGAAAACATTTATTTTTAAAATATTCTTATAATCTTGTAAGGAAAGATTAGAAGGTTTTATAATGGAGTAAAATAGCCTCACCCACCATATAAGTTAAAAAAACATTCTTACCATAATTCGTCGAAAAGGTCATAAAGTACCTTGTTTGGAAAACGACAGAAAGATTCCTTTCAAAACATTTTATAAAAAGTAAAACAAGGGTATAAATGAATTTAACCCATATTATAAGAAATAGTAAAAATGTTTTGAAATACATTTTTAAGAAACATGGATGTGGATGATAAAGAAGTCCCAGTAGATACTTACGTAAAAAGAATCTCGGATAATAAAGAGATTGTGATATTAACCCTTACCTTGTAATTTTCCTTAGATGAGGGTATGTTAACCTCCTTTATAATAGTTAAATAATTGTTATTAAATTATAAACTAACTAAATACATAAATATGATATCATATACGATCTTCTAATATTGATTTTTTAATAATATTTTAGTAGTATCATTGTTTCAGGTGTTAACTGATTTATTTTCCTTTATATATTTTTTATGTAAGTCATATTTGTTATAGATATGATGTATTTTATTCATATACAGAATGATATAATGTTCTTAAATATTATTTTTAATAATCAAATGAAAATTATTCTTGAATGGTTTTGATGGGGAATGAATCTCATCGCGTACATGGAGACGGTAATCCATACGTACGCACAAACGCTACTTCCATTTCAATTTTTTTTTATTTTAAAAGGAAAGAAGACCAAATGATACATAGGTATATTATTATTCTAGAATAATTTAATATTTTATATATGTTACATAAATTCATTAACATCATCCTTTATACATTCCATGTATGGTATGAACAAGTCATATCACTTTGAGGGGGCGGTAGTGCACACTTCCTCAAATGAAATTATCGTATATTTACAACATGAAAAGAATAAAGGTATTATTTTAAAGAGAATTAAATAAGATTAAAGAAAAAATTAATATCATAAATATCATATATAATTACAGTTCCATCATAATGTCCACCATAAGAGGTGGTAGTAGAAGATTGAACAATCATCATTTTGTGAGGCAGTAGTTCGCCTTCCACAGAAACATTATGTTCTATACCCATTAGACCGAGGTGTGTGTAAGTTTAGTTAAAATAATTCTCATAAAACATCCTAGTATATTTATTATACTGGTTTTTTTATAAAAGAAAGGAATAAAGAGAGTTTAGGGGGTTAGATAAGTAAAATAAAAGAAAAGAACTTAAGAGGAGATGTTACCTTTAAATTGGGTAACTCCCTTTGGTTTGAACCAAAAGGCTTCCTTGAAGTGACTTATACCTAAGGTAATGATTCTAATAGGAATATAGGTAATTAGGGAGCTTAATTGGTCATAGGTTGGACTATACAATAGGTTTTAGAGGTGTGAGAAAAGGGTTAGAGGTGAGGGATTTTTATAAGGGGGAGGATGGGCTCTTTAGGAATGTTTGAAAATATTATTTTATTATATAATGATTTTCGGTTTCTAAAGGTCCGAAAATCATTAAAGTAGAAGATAAGACGACTCATGTTCGAAATAAAATCTTCCAATAATAATTGGACATGTTTTGGATATTGTTTTAATTTTTATAATCTCATTTATTTAAATCATTATTTGATGAGGTAAACACTGCATCATCATTGTGTCATAAATAATTTTATTTATTTGATGTCTAAAAATTATAAAAAAATACCATGATGTAGGAGATATTTTTATATTTAAAATTAATATTTATAGTCAAAAATATAACTTATATAACCCCTTGTAAAAATTATTTTACTAAAAGATATATGTTTATGTCATTTTTGTCTTTACTTTAAATTAATTAATATAAAGTGTTATTATCACTCTCAAGTGGCTCCATGGGGTCTCAAAATCGATCCAAGGATGACCATGGTCGAACATGTATCAACCAATAGGAATAGTATAGATGTTAGGGTAATTTAATATTATTATAATAATATTTTTTTACCCTTATTTACCAGATTTACCCTTTAACCATGGTAAATAAAATATTTACTGAAGTAAATATTCATAATGTCTAAAAATAAAAGTTACCTATTTACACAATTTGGACCTCCTGATTCCAAATATGGAATCCATTTTTTCAAATTAAAAACACATAATTGTCATAAATTAATTTAAAATTAATTCCCATTATCAAAACCAAAAGCGTGTTTTTAAGAAATAATAACTATCAAAAGATTGACTCTTGTTTATATCCAATTTAAATGTGAAATTACATCAAATTACCTAAATTATATTAAATGATAAAAATATAATCTAATTATACTTTAAAACAACTCAAATTTATAATTTAATGCTATAAATTATTTCGATTAAAAAAGTTGTTTTTAATTAAAATTTACTATTTTCACTATTCATCAAAAATTGAAAGTTTTCATAAGAGTACCAAAAATTCACCCTAAGCTAATTTCAATATTCCGAATCAAAAAATGAATTCCATTTTGAAGAATAAAGTTTATAAAATTTCAAAAAGCAAGTATTACTATTCATAACGGCTAGTTTGATTGGTTGTGGTGCGTTAGGATCTTGAAGTTGCGTACAATGCAAGCTATTGCATTATTCAAAGGGAAACGTACCGTGGAAGCTTGGGGTGTTACATTATTACCTCCTTCAAATAATTTTGTCCTTGAAATTTCTAGAATATTACTACATAAAAATATTCGGGTGGTTCTTCATCATAAGTTCCTCGGGTTCCCATGTTGCCTCTTCCATCTTATGGTTTCTCTATAGAACTTTCACCCAACGAGTTATCTGGTTTCTCAACACTTGTTCTATGGTATCAATAATTCTGATTGGCTCTTCACAATAAGATAGACCAGGTTCCAATTCTATTTCTTCATAGGTGAGTACATGCATTGGGCCAGGCATGTAGTTTCTCAAAAATGATACATGGAACACATCATGAACTTTGGAGAGACTTGGCAGCATTGCCAAACGATAAGATACAACTCTAATTTGTTCTAGAATTTCAAAAGGTTGGATGTACTCAGGACTTAATTTTCCTTTCTTACTGATTCGTATAACACCCTTCCATGGAGATACCTTCAAGAAATCATGATCTCCTACTTGAAATTCCAAATATTTCCTTTGGTTATTGACATAGATCTTTTGCCTACTTTGAGCTTCTTTGATGTGGGTTTGGATAACCTTCATCTTTTCCATTGTTTCCTCAACAAGTTCTGGACCTATAAGTTTTCTTCCACCAACATCATCCCAATAAGTTGGTGTGCGACATCTCTTTCCATATAATGCTTCATATGGTTCCATATGAATACTTGAATGGAAACTATTATTATAGGAAAATTCTAACAGAGGTAAATATTGATCCCACATAACTTGAAAGTCAAGTGAGAAAGATCTACACATGTCTTCTAATGTTTGAATAGTCCGTTATGATTTTCCATCAGTTGGAGGGTGGTAGGCGATGCTCAAACGAAGTTCAGTATCCATGGCCTTCTGAAGACTTTTCCAGAATCTTGATGTAAAACGAGGATCACGATCATAAACAATTGATAGGGGTACTCCATGAAGTCTTAAAACTTCATTAATATATAATCTTTCCAGATGTTCAAATGGTAAATCTTCTCTTATAACAAGAAAATGAGATGACTTGGTAAGATGATCAACAATGACCCATATTTCATCATTCCTTCTAGGAGTCTTTGGTAGCCCCATGACAAAGTCCATCGTAATATCATCCCATTTCCACTCAGGTATGGGAAGAGGTTTCATGACTCCTCTAGGATGTTTTCTTTCAGCCTTCATTTGTTGAAAAACTATACATCTTGACACATAATCAACAATCTATCTCTTTATGTTGTCCCACAAAAAATGTTACTTCAAATATCTATACATCTTAGTGCTACCAGGGTGTATAGAGAAATTGAAGCTATGAACATCATCCAACAATTCCCCTTTTTAGATCAGGTATGTTAGGAACACAAAGTCTCTTCCCAAATTTCAAAATCCCATCTTCATATATGAATTTGATGAATCTACCATCATTCACAGCTTTAATTTTCTTTTGAAACTCTTCATCATCAGTCTGAGAACTTTCTATCCTTTCTAGTAAAGATGGTTTAGAAACCATTTGAAAAAGTATTGATGTTTCACCTTCCATGATTATTCCCATATCCATCTTTACTAGATCCATGAACATAGGATCCCTTTCAACTCTCATCTTGTTCAAAACTCCTTGATCCTTTATGATAAAAGCATCTACCACCTTATTTTCCTTCCTTGGGTGGTAGTGTATGGTGAAATCATAATCCTTGAGTAGTTCGATCCATCTCCTTTTCCTTATATTGAGTTCTTTTTGTGAGAAAATATACTTCAAACTCTTGTGATTAGTATAAATGTCACATTTTTCACCATAGAGATAGTGTCTCCATATCTTAATAAAAAATATTACAGCTGCTAACTCAAGATAATGAGTGGGACAATTTTATTCATGAATTTTTAGCTGTCGTGATGCATAGGCAATAACCCTATCATTCTGTATAAGAACACAACCAAGTCCTTTCTTTGAAGCATCACTATAAATAACAAACCCATCATTCCCCAATGGTAGAGTCAATATAGGAGCATTGACTAATCTTCTCTTTAGTTCTTAAAAACATTCTTGACACTATTTTTCCAAAAAAATTTAACCCCATTACGTGTGATATTGGTTAATGGGTTAGCCAATCAGGAAATTTTTTGGATGAAACGCCAATAATAACCTTCTAAACCAATAAAACTGCATAACTCAATTATACTCGTCAGTTCTGTCCATTCTTGGATTTCTATTATCTTAGAAGGATCAATGGAGATTCCATCCCTAGAGAAAATATATCCAAGAAAAGAAATATCCTGAATCCAGAATTCACACTTGTAAACTTCCCGTATAATTCATTTCTTCTAAGGGTTTTCAGAATAGCGCACAAGTGATTTTCATGATCTTCGTAGATTTTGGAGTATACCAAGATATCATCAATAAATACCACTACAAATTCATCAATATATTCCTTGAAAACTCTGTTCATTAGATCCATGAAAACAGAGGGTGCATTAGTAAGTCCAAAAGGCATTACTGGAAACTTGTAATGCCCATACCTAGTTCGAAATGTTGTCTTTGGAATGTCTTCCTTCTTCACACACAACTGATGATATCCAGATCTAAGGTAAATATTTGAAAAATATTAATCTCTATGAATTTGATCAAATAAATTATCAATGCGAGGTAGGAGATACTTGTTCTTTATTATTATAACATTGATCTCCCTGTAGTCAATGCACAACCTCATAGATCCATCTTTCTTCTTAACAAAAAGAACAGGGGCTACCCATGGAGAAACACTAAGGAGAATAAATCCCTTATTACTCAATTCATCTAGTTGTTTCTTTAGTTTCACCAATTCCACAATGGCCATTCTATAAGGGTTCTTCGATATGGGTCTTGAACCAGGAATTAAATCTAGGGAAAACACAATTTCTCATTCTGGAGGATGTCCAGGTAAATCCTATGGAAACACATCAATATATTCTTGCACAATAGGCACATTCTCTATTTGAACATTATTTTATTCACCCATAGTTATTTCATTATCTTCCTCCCTAATAATTGAATTTAGTAGAGCTACTAGGGGTGGATCTAGATAAGAATCATATGGTGGTGTTTCTGCTCTAATGATAAGGTATTCCTTATCATCATAAAAAATTGTAACCTCCTTCTTTTTACAATAAATTTTCACATCATGGTCTGAAAGACAATCCATACGGAGGATTATATCAAATTAAATCATGGTTATAATTATGATATCAACAGATAAATAACATTTATATTCCCTAATAGAAACCGATTCACAAAACTTATTTGCAATGATACTTCCTTTGGGAGTTTTGACTGAAAACTCCTTTGTTAAATAAAATTGGAAATATCTAATTTTCTTAGAAAACTGGGAAGATATAAAATAATGCGATGATCCAAAATCAAATAAATCATTGTCTAAACTTGAGGAAACCATTAAATTACCTACCACCATGTCTTTCGGAGCTTCAACCTTAGCAGTAGTGATCGCATAAGCTTAGCCTTGATCCCATGGCCTTTTCTGAGGTAAGTTTATATGGAACTTAGGACATTCGTTTTCATAATTACCCTTTTCTCTAAAATTGTATCATTCAACATTGAAATCCTCTTTCTTCCCCTTGCAATCATGAGCTTAGTGGCCTTTTTCACCACACTTGTAACAAACTCCCATTACCTTCAAGAAAGTACCGGGGTGTTTCTTCCCACATTTACCGCAGGATGGATATTCAACCTTTCCCTTCTTCCACTTATTTCCATTTCTAGTGTTTTCAGCAGTTATCTTCTTCTCTTTCTTTTCTTTAAATTTGTAAGACTTAGATAATTCCTTTTCTCTCTTGATAGCTCACAAGATAATATCTTCGTATGATAAGAAGGATTGTGAGACTAATGCTCGATGGAGAAATGGTTTTAACCCATCAAAGAATCAATTAATATTACTCCTTGGATTATGTATATAATCTAAAACATTCCTTGCTAACTTTGTAAAGTTAGTATCATACTTTGCGACATTATCATACTCTTTTTGCCTCAAACTCAGAAATTGTCTTTCCATATCCGCTTGATGGTCACGATGGAATTATTTTTCTAAGAAAATATCTTTAAATTCCATCCATTCCATATTTGATACTTCTTCATCCTATTTTGTGTTTTGAATTGATGAACACCATTGGTCTGTATCTCCCGTGAGGTGATAAAATTCCATGAAAACTTTTTCCCTTTCACTACTCCCCAAAGCATAAAATATTTTTTCTAAGGAACTTATCCATTGCTCAACTACAAATGGATTTGTAGTCCCATTGAATGTTGGTGGTTGTTATCTCATGAATAGATCTAACATTGATCCTCTGCGTTGTGGATTAGGGTGCTCCATATAGGTATGGTTATTATTCATAACCTAATTGAGTTGTCCCAGTATGGTGATAAGCTGATTAACACCAGATGCATCACCATCTCCACTATAATTATCATGAGCATGAGGGAAATATCTACATGGATTACATGCGTTGTTACGGTTCCCATTCCTTCCACTAGGCACCATTTCTAAACAATTACATACACTATATTAGTTTATGAATTTCAATACATAATTCCAAACTTGTAAAACACTTAACATAAATTGAATAGTTTATTTATATAATTTATAATCATAAAAATGTTTTCTTTGAAGAGGTATATTCTCACAAAACTATTTGAAAGAAATATCTCTTTCTATTTTGAAATCATTTAAAAGTAACATAATTATAAAAGAAAACATTTATTTTGAAAATATTCTTATAAGATTGTAAGGGAATCTTAGAAGGTGTTATAACAGCGGAAAATAGCTGCACCCACCATATAAGTTAAAAAAACATTCTTACCTTAATTCTTCGAAAAGGTCATAAAGTAGCTCGTTTGGAAAATGACAGAAATATTCCTTTAAAAACATTTTATAAAATATAAAACAAGGGTATAAATGAATTTAACCCATATTATTGGAAATGATAATTTTTTTTGAAATACATTTTTAAGAAACACAGATGTGGATGACAAAGAAGTCCCAGTAGATACTTACGTAAAAACAACCACGGATAATAAAGAGATTGTGAAATTAACCCTTACCTTGTACTTTTCCTTGGTCAAGGGTACATTAAAATCCTGTATAATATTTAAATAATTGTTATTAAGTTATACAATAACTAAATACATAAATATGATATCATATATGATCTTCTAATATTGCTTTGTTAATAATATTTTAGTAGTATCATTGTTTCGGGTGTTAACTGATCCATTTTCCTTTATATGTTTTGTTAAGTAAGTAATATTTGTTATGGATAGGATGTATTTGATTCATATCCAAAATTATATAATGTTCTTAAATATTATTTTTAATAATCAAATGAAAATTATTCTTGAATGGTCACGATGGGGAATGAATCTCATCGCGTTCGTGGAGACAGTAATCCATACGTACGCACGAACGTTACTTCCATTTCATTTTTTTTATTTTAAAAGGAAAGAAGACAAAATGATACATAGTTATATTATTATTACATTATAATATAATATTTCATATACATTACATAAGTTCATTAACACCATCCTTTATACATTCTATGTATGGTATGAACGAGTCATATCACTTTGAGGGGGTGGTAGTCCGCACTTCCTCAAATGAAATTATCATATATATACAACAAGAAAAGAATAAAGGTATGCTATAAAAGATATTTAAATAAGATTATATATAAAATAAATATCATAAATATCATAATGTACACCATAAGAGGTGGTAGTATAAGATTGAACAATCATCATTTCCTGAGGGAGTAGTTTGCGGTCCACAGAAACATTATGTTCTATACCCATTAGATGGTGGTGTGTGAAAGTGTAGTTAAAATAATTCTCATAAAAACAAACTAGTATATTAATTATACTTGTGTTTTTATAAAATAAAGGAATAAAGAGAGTTTATGGGGTTGGATAAGTAATATAAAAGAAAATAACTTAAGAGGAGATGTTACCTTTAAATCGGGTAACTCCCTTTGGTTTGAACCAAAAGGCTTCCTTGAAGTGACTTCTACCTAAGGTAAGGATTCTAAGAGGAATACAGGGATATAGGGAGATTAATTGGGAAGAGTTTGGATGATCCAAGTGGCTTGAGACATGTGAGAAAAAGGTTATAGGTGAATACTTTTTATAAGGGGGAGGAGGGGCTCTTTAGGAATGTTTGAAAATATTATTTTATTATATAATTATTTTTGGTTTCTAAAGGTCCAAAACTCATTAAAGTAAAAGATTAGATGAATCATGTTCTAAATAAAATCATCCAATAAGAATTGGACAGGTTTTGGATATTTTTTTAAATTTTATAATCTCATTTATTTAAATCAGTCTTTAATGAGGTAAACACTACATCATTATTGTGTCATAAATAATTTTATTTATTTGAGGTCTAAAAATTATAAAAAAAAACAACATGATGTAGGAAAATTTTTTATCCTTCAGATTAATATTTATAGTCGAAAATATAACTTATATAACCACTTGTAAAAATCATTTTACTAAAAGATATATGTTTATGTCATTTTTGTATTTACTTTAAATTAATTAATATAAAGTGTCATTATCACTCTCAAGTGGCTTCATGGGGTCCCAAAATATACCCAAGGATGAAAATGGTCGGACATGTATCAACCAATAGGAATATGACACATGTTAGGGTAATTTAATATTATTATAATAATATTTTTTTACCCTTATTTACCAGATTTACCCTTTAACCATGGTAAATAAAATATTTACTGAAGTAAATATTCATAATATCTAAAAATAAAAGTTACCTATTTAAAAAATTTGGACCTCCTAATTCCAAATATGGAATCCATTTTTTCAAATTCAAAACACATAAGTGGCAGAAATTAATTTAAAATTAATTCCCATTGTCAAAACAAAAAGCGTGTTTTTAAGAAATAATAACTATCAAAAGATTGACACTTATTTTTTTCCAGTTAAAATGTGAAATTACATCAAATAACCTAAATTATATTAAATGATAAAAATATAATCTAATGATACTTTAAAACCAATTAAATATATAATTTAACGCTATAAATTATTTTGATTAAAAAAGCTTTTTTTAATTAAAATTTAGTATTTTTCACTATTTATCAAAAATTAAAAGTTTTCAGAAGAGTACCAAAAATTCACCCTAAGCCAATTTTGATATTCCAAATCCAAAAATGAATTCCATTTTGAAAAATAAAATTTATAAAATTTCAAAAAGTGGGTATTACTATTCATAACAACTAGTTTGATTGGTCGTGGTGTGTTAGAATCTCAAAGTTGCATACAACGCAAGCTATTGCATTATTCAAAGGGAAACTTACTATGAAATATTGGGATGTTACATTTTAAAGGTGATTCATTTGGATTTTATTGATATCATTCACATAATCATACTGAAAACATTAAATATGTATGAATCTCTATTAAGAAAAGTAAACTTACTATCATACCTTTAAAAGTCTTCGATCGACTAGTTTCCCAGCCTCATTAAGATCTCATGTATTGGAGGTACCAATAAGAGTAAGAATAATTTTAGTATTATCATATATAAATTTATTAAGAATATATTTATATACTTATGTTGAGATGTAAAAGTTTATTCTATTTTTTTATGAAATTTTAAAACCAAGAAAATATGTTAACTCACCCATCATACTTTTTTTCAAACTCAGATTTCATAAGATCTAAAAAGGAATCTGTTAAGGATTTTTTATTTGAACCAAATATAATGTCATAAATATAAATTTTTACAATCATAATATTTTTATTAACTTCTTTTATAAAAATATTTGGATCCACAACTCCCTTAACAAAATTATTTTTCTACAAAAATTCAGTTAATATGTCATACCAAGCTCTAGGGGAATGTTTAAGTCCATATAAAGATTTGGTAAGTTTATAAACATGATATTGATGTTTTTTATATTAAAAATAGGGATTTTTTTAACAAAAAATTCCTCCCAAACATATCTGTTAAGAAAATCACACTTTACATCCATTTGAAAAAGTTTGAAATTAAATAATGAAGAAAAGGATATAAGTATTTGAATAGCTTAAAGTATTGATAACAGTTCATATATTTATACATGATAAATTCCCTATTGTTGATTATAAACCTTAGAAATAAATATAACATTATTTCTAAAAATTATTCCATTCTCATCACACTTCTACCAAAAAACCCATTTTACTCCAATTATAGAATTTTTTAAAGGTTGTTCAACTAAAATCTAGACTTTGTTCCTCACAAACTCATTGAGACCATCTTGCATTACATTAATCTAATACTCATCACCTAAAACCTCATCAATATTTTTTGGTTAAAATTGAGATAATAAATCTAGATGTTCGATTTCATTCCTTAAGGAACTTATTATTCTAACTAGTTGATCTACATCACCAATGATACTTTCACTAAGATTATTCCTAAGAAACAACTAGATTCTTGGGTATTTAAATATCTGTTCTTCAATAATAGGTAGAAAATATTACTGAGGAATAACTTTAGAAACTATTTCTTGAGTTATTTCCTTATGAGAATAAATTTATAACAAAAGTTGAAAATCAATTTTAGAAATAACATGTGAGGATGTAGGTTGGGGTTGTTTGAAAATAAAAGGATCTATTTCATCAAAATTAACACGTACTGTTTCCTCAATAGTACAATATTTTTTTATTAAAAACTCTATAAGGCTTAGAAGTAGTGGATTAACCTAAAAATATTCCTTCATTTACTTTGGGTGAAAATTTATGTAAATTATATTTAGTATTTATGATGAATACTTTGTAACAAAATATTTATAAGTAAGAAAATTTTGGTTTTCTTCCTATCCACAACTCATAAGAAGTTTTATTATGAAAATTTATAATTAAAACTTGATTTATAGTATATAAGGTAGTAATACATAAAACAAAAAATGTTTAGAAATTGAGTATTCACTTAACATGGTTTTAGTTATTTCTTGAAGAATTCTATTTATTATTTCAATTATACCATTTCTCTAAGGGGTTCTAGCTGCTAAAAAGTTATGTTCAATAAATTTATTAATAAAAAGGTTTCAAAATCATAATTTATAAACTCTACTCCATGATCACTATTAATAGTTATTAAGGAGAGGTTTTTCTTAGTTTTAAATCTGGCTACAAAATTTTTTAAATAACTGAAGGATTTAGATTTCTTTATGAGAAAATAAACCCATCTATATCTAGTGTAATCATCAAATAATACATATACATAGTATTTTACATCAATACTATTAGTTTTTTAGGACCAAATAAATCCATATACACTAAATGTAAAGCATCATAAGTTGATACTTCAATAATAGATTTAAAATTTTACTTATGTTGCTTACCGTATTGAAAAGGGTCATAGACTTTAGAAGTATAAAACCTAAGTTTTGGTAGATCCTTTACAATTCCTTTATTAGTAAAATTAGATAAGTTTCTAAGGATACAATTTCATAAACGTATATTCCATAACCAAGATTTATCTTCCATTTCACTAAGACAATGTAAGTCCTAGCTCTAAAGGTATTCTAAGTTAAGTTTTTAAACAATCTCATGCTAATTGATAGAAAGAAAAATTTATCATTAATAAATATCATTAGATAACCTTCATCACATAATTGAATTATACTTATAAGGTTTTTATTAATACTTTTAACAAACAAAACATTTTAAATAATGGATTTTCTATGAAGAAAAATGTCACATATTTTGATAATCTCTCATTGAGTATTATATACAAAATTTACTTTTCCACATTTCTTCTTGATTATCTTCTTGAAGAAATATTTATTTCTAGTCATGTGCCTAGAAAACCCACTATCAATGTACCATATATTTTTATTTTTGGTACTTTCATTATTATCCTGAAAACAAAAAGATTAGTTTTTAGAAACCCAAACCTTATTGGGTTTAGTATTTTCAGAAATCAAAATTTTTGGTAACCATATTTGTTTTGAAAAATACACCTAATGAAATACTAAATATTTTAATCTTTTCAAGGAATAATTCTTATCCTAGTTACCACCACTTTTTCACTTAGTGTAAAAGGGATCATTTTTAGGAACAAAATAATTGCTACTAAAAATAGGGTTTTTACTTTTAAAACCCATTCTGAAACTATTACCATGAGGTCTAATTTGTTTATACATTTTATTAAAATTATATTTACTAGTGGTAAGTTTGATAAAAGTTTTATCAAACTATAAATTTAAAATTTTATATTGACAACTAAATTTTTATCTTCATTAGTATTAGTTCTAGAACTAGTTTTTGTTTCAAAAATATTTTTCTCAGATTTTTTTTTCAAAATATTTTGAAATAGTTTCTTTTTCAGAAATAGTTTGATCAAGATATTTTAAAATATCTAATATTTAATTTGTTAATATATTTAATCATCCTTAGCAATTTTATCCTTATAATTATCAAATTTTTTCTAAAATTTTCAATTTTCATTCTCAAGAAATTTATCAAAATGGGAAACTTCATCATAAGAAGGTAAATAATTATCTTCTTCTAAGGAAGATTATTCATTAGAAGATGTATAATCCTTATTATTAGGATAATTATCACTTAAAGAAATGTTTGTAAGATTTTAAACTATTTGTACCTTATCTATAAAACATTGATTAACCTTAGGTACATTAGAAAAAATACCTATCTTTCTCTTTCTAGAACCTTCATTATTTGAAGAACTTTTAGAATATTCACCATGAATTTCACTCCAAGTGTCAGCAACTTTTCACAACTAGAAAATTAGGATACGAACACACTTTTTATTACCACGGTTTGGAAAACCGTGGCTATAGACATACTATATCTATGATTTCTAAAAACCATAGCTATATGCCAATATATATCTATGGTTATATGAAACTATGGTAATAGGTTTCACAGAAAAACCCAAAAAAAGTGGGAAATTATTGGGAAAGAGATACTTACATGGTTTAGTAAACTATGACCATAAAAACCTATTTCCATGGTTTAAACTATGGCTATATACCCCTATTTCCATAGTTTAAAGCATGGAAATAGCCACCTATTTCCACAGTTTAAACCATGTCCATAAGCCCCTATTTACATGGTTAAAAATGTGACCATAGCCCCTATTGGCACGATTTAAACCATATAAATATGTTTTTTATTTTTTAAATGATTATTAATTATAATTATATATAATTATTTATATATTTATATGTATATATATATATCCATATAATAGTGATCAATGTAGTGGTAATGTCTTGGGAAGAATATAGAAGGGGTCGGAGGATCAAACCTCACCATAAGAATTTATTTTTTTAAGACTATTTCCATGATTTCAAACCATAGAAATAACCACCTATGGACATAGTTATAAAACATGGCCATAACCACCTATTTCCATGGTTTAAACTATGTTCATAACCACCTATTTATATAGTTTAAACCATGGCTATAACCACCTATTTCCATAGTTTAAACTATGGCTACATCCACCTATTAGCATGGTTTAAACCATGGCTATAACCACCTATTTCCATGGTGTAAAACATAGCTATAGACAACTATTGACAAGGTTTAAATAGTGGAAACAAGTCAGACCCTACTGAAATGTCTATAGTAGTCACATTTTAGAAAACTGGGGCCATAGGCTAAGACCACAGTTTTGGACCCTATTTCCACAGTTTCAAACCATGGAAAAAGGATGATTTTATAGTTGTGTTTAAAAATTTATTACCTTTAGATTTATAATATCTCTTGTAATTTCTTTATTAATTCTTTTAATTTTTGTATTTCCTCTCCAAGATTAGACAATCTGGTCTGATATGTTCACATTTCATACACTCACAACAAGTAAATTAATCTTTATTATCACTTCTATCCTTATGAACTTTATTATATTGATATTGAAAATATTTATTTCCAATTATCTTATTCATTATTATGTCCAAGTTTTCTAAAACATTTTTAGAATGTTTAGAAGTACTATAATTATATTGAATAAAAAATTTCTTATTTATTAAATATTTTAAAATTTTCTTTGTAGATTGAACTTTTGGAGGTAAGGTAGATGTTGTAGTAAAGACAAAACCACCAATTTTCTATTTCAATTTATCAACACATCTTTTTATTCTACCCTCGTATTGAATAAGGGTTCCAATAAAATCATCCAAAGTAATATTATTAAGATTTATTATCTCATAAACAACAATTATTTTTGATCCCCACTCACTGGGCATGATATCAATAATATTTTCAATAAGAATATCATCATCAAGACCTTTCTCACCAATATATTATAAACTATTTATTATTTTCATGAAAATTTGGTGCATCTTTGCAATAGATTCTCCTAGTAAGAAATAAAAGTCATAATAGTTTTCTCTAATCATATCTCTTTTGGTCTGTACAACTTTATAAGTACCAAAGTGTGTGTGTTCAAGCTTTTTCCACATACTATTTTCAGATTCACATAAGGATATCTGAATATAAATACTTCTTATCATGGAACATAACAAAGTATTTATTACTTTGTAATTTAACTGATACTCTTGTTTTTATTGATGGGTAAAAGAAGAAAATTCCTTATGAGGAATATTATAGTCTCTAGTAATCATAACAAAATTATCAACTCCTATGTTGATAACAAAAGTTTTCATCCCATCTCTCTAGTACTAAGAATTATCAACATCAATGATAGGTGGTCTATTTGGATTTAGATCTTATATAGAACCAACATTAATAACTTCCATATTTAAAAACAATAGAAAATATTTTCCATAAGTACATGTTAGTGAAGAAAATTTTATAAATAGGAAGTTTATAGAAAAACTTTAAAAAAACTTTCAACAAGTAAAGAAAGTAAAAACTCAGCAAGTATATGAGTAATAGAATCCATCTATGATACAAATTTTAGGATCATAAGATCTAATCATATGGATATACTTAGAAGAGGGTGTGGGGTTTAATTTTATTTTAAAAACTTAGTTTAATAAGTTTAAACTGATTAACACACAAGCCTCTTTAAGTAAGGTTATCGGACTTGGAATCTGTTCGATTAAAAAAGTCATAGAATCAGAACTTGATACAGTCTGATTATATCAGAGTGAAATATCATAATTACTATGGATATGATTTATCAATGTATTTTTATTATTTTATTTATAATGATACCAATAAAATCAATTCTATAGAAAGCTAAGTCTGATGACTGTCTTTTTTATTATATGCACAAAAAAAATAAAACTTGTAAACAATAAGTAATATAATAGTTTAAAAATATAAGAATGGATTAAAATATATTTAAAATATTAACCTGTTTTAACCTTGAGAGTAAGGTAGTTAATAACCCTGAATAAATGTATACACTGTTTTATACTTATATTAAAGTCTGTCTTTCTTTACCAGGAAATCCCTTGGTATAAAGATCAGAATGGCTTTATATTCCCATCCCTATAATCCCTCGATATGATGATCATATTTCTCTATATTCCTATCCCCATAAGCCCTATATCTATAACAAATACCGAACATATATTACAATAAAAAAAGTTCGTAAGGAAAAATCCTCGATAAGGATTCCTTAAGAAGATAACTCTCTAAAGAATTTAAAAAAGACTAAGAACAAGCAGTTCACACTATGTAATCTCTAGAAAACTTGAGAGAGAATATAATCAATCAGATCCAAACTCTTCAAATGACTCAGTATTTATAAGTATTCTCCTAATAGTTATATTTTCCAAGTTTTTTTCAATGGCTTTGGACATTTGTCACTTGATAGCTCATAACGACCTGACATAATTGAATGTACGACATCATATTGATAAAAACCATTATAGTGTTTAAGAAATTACTAACATTAGAAAAAAGTCTTTGTATTATGATTATAAATTTATTCAGTCTGATGTAATTCCTTAACAATTTCAATACGATAAACTTAATGAATGTTAGTCCGATGTTATCGGTATCAGTATTAGTTTGATTGTGAAGACTTTTTTCAGTACGAGAGACATCACAGAAAATATAAATTCTGGTTCTGATAAAGGTGAGTTCTATTTATCAGACAAAAAGTCATTTTGATAATCATAATGAAAAATTTTAAGTTTATATTTTTAATACTTTTATAACTTTTTCGAAGTATGGTAAAAGGTAATGTTTTCTACAGAAAACATATTAAAACACTTTGGACATTAAAAGTTAGTAAACATGTTTTTAAGGAAGTGTTTGTGATTTATAAAACTAAAGTAATGGAAAATTAAGAAGTATAACTTCTAACTAAACAATTTATTGAGATATGGATCAAAATATTTCATCAATGGAAGTATAATCATAAAAAATCCCGATAAACGATTAGATTATAACAACAAACTGTTACCACTTTGGTAAATTTGAATCATAATTCCCATGAAATAATAATATTAAATTAAGATTAAAATATAATTAAAATAAGTATATTCATGATATAATATGTCAAAGGTTAGTATATACCCCCATATAATAATATAGGTGCATAACATGACATGTATCTCAAATAAGAAAAATTGAGGCAAAATTACTTTATCGGTTTGGTGACCTTTGAACCATAAACCCCAAGAAAGAGAGATCATAAAATGGACATATAAGTACCTATAAATTTAAGTATAAAAATCATAAAATAAACTCATGGTAATTATATACACTGCACAAAATAAAAAAGTGGTGAACATGGAATGTATATCACAAATATAAAAAATGAGATGAGAAAACCTTTACCTTAAGTCTTGACTTTCTTTGTAAAAGTTCAAACCTACTATATAATAAATATAATTTTATTATAAATATAAAATATAACTATATTAATATATATTATACCATATATTATTCACTTATGAATTTATATTACCCGTTTATTAATAATTCCATGTTAAAACAACGTTTCAGGTAATAACCGCTTTGTTTATCATACATTTTTTTGACTTGTTATTATTGATAATATTACTTAGATCATGATTTAATTATTTATAGAATGAAAAAAATATTTATATATCATATATATTCATTATATAAATATTTATAATAATCTATAAAATATAGATATATAAAATATAATATGTCGTTCATGGAGACGGTAGACCATATGCACGCATGAACGCTGTTTCCATTTTCTTATCATACTGAAAGAAAGAAAGTAATGACATATACATATATATTATCATTATATTAGGATTATTATGTCATTTATATCATATAATTTTACTAAAACCATCCTTAATACATTCAATGTAAAGTGTTAATGAATCACATCGCTTTGAGGAGGTGATAATCCACAAATCCACAAACGAAGTTATCCTATTTCAAAAATATGGAAAGCATGAAGGTACGTGTCATATAATAATTACAGAAGAATAAAAAAATAATAAATATCATATATATAATATAAAAATATTATTTCCATCATATTTACCAACCATTATAGGTGGTAAAGGAAAAAACGACCAACATCGTTGGGTGAGGCGGTAGTCCGCCGTACACACGAACGATAAGTTCGTTACCCATTTGATGGAAATGTGTGTAGGTGTAATTAAAACCTTTAGAATAAAAAAACATAAGTATATTTAGGATACAGAGGTTATTATATAATCATGTAATAAGAATAATTAAGAGTATGGGTAATGAAAATAAAACAGAAGAGACTGTGGAAGAATGTTACCTCTTATTTGTGTAATTCATTTTGGTTTGCACTAAAGAACTAAATTGGTTTGCTTTCTGAACAAAGTGAGGATTATATATTGAGATGAGGGAAGTTGGGATATTATTTTGGATGGTTTTGGATGATCTAAAGTGGCTTTATATGTGTTATAAAGTGAGGGAGGTGAGTTCCATTTTATAGTGGAGGAGGAGTTTCATTCTTGTAAATAAAAAAGGTAAACACTATTGAGAGGTCTCCCTTAAATCATGTGCCTAAAATAATTGTCCATTTTATATACAATGGATTATATGGTCAAAATATTTCAATAAAATGGATTTATTACATGTTTCTTTGGTATTTGGACCTTTAAGTTAAAGTTTAACCACTAAGTAAGCTCATTTTACCTTAATCACTATAATTAATTTTAATTACTTTCACTAATAATTTTGGTAAAAAACTAAGTTTACCTTATTATAAATATTAATTTATTAATATTAAAAACAATTAATCCATTTTTCAAAATTCTAATCATATAAGTGGTATAAATTAATTTAAAATTAACCCCACAGATGGGATGATAAAGCAGATTTTTAAAGTAAATATGTTCAAAAAGTTTGAATTGTTTTTATATCCAATTTCAATGTGAAATTGATTCCAATGACCTAACTTGTATTAATTTATGTATAATTTATATAATTATACTTAAAAAAAATTAATATATAATTTAACTATATAAATAAATTATAAAAAAAGTAGTTTTGAATTAAAATTCAATATTTTTCACTATTCATAAAAAAAATGAAACTTCTTAGAAAAATACCAAAAATTAATCCAAAGTAAATTTTGATATTATTAATTCAAAAATGAAGTTTATTTTTTCAAATAAAAATTATAAAATTATAAAAATTTATAATTAAAATGGGTTTACCATTAAAATGTGGAAAAATTAACTTTTAGAAAAATACATATTTTTAATTATAAAATTGGATTTATTATTATCTTATACTTATAAAATATATTGGATGAGTATAAAAAATATTTATTGAATATATAATATATAGATTTTATTTAAAATATTCATCAAAAGTTGTTTGTTTAATTTATTGAGATAGAATTGTGTATGTACATAGAAAAATAGTTTTCTTAGAAAAGTAATTTCTTTATTTTCAAATAATTATTACATTCATTTATAAATAATTGCTAACCAAAGTATTTATTTTATATACATGTGTAAATAATATTTTCACAATTTAGTTACTATTATTCGTAAATTCAATTCTGACCACTAGTTGGTAACTATAATAATATTTTAATAACAATATTAATAATATATTGTAGTTCATTAAAACCCATCCTTATGTGTAACACAAGATATCAAAGGGACTTAGTATTATGTATAACACAAGAAAAAAATAGTTTTGTATGTACCTCAAGCTAATCTAAGTGTTGCATGTAGTATAATTTTAACTTTGTGTTGCATATAACACAAGCCAAACTTAGTGCTTTCGTACAACAAAAGCTATATTCAGTGTTGTGTGAAATGAAAAATATCAAAAATATTAAATTAATTTGAAAAAAATATTTCACAAAATATGGGGGTGTTACATTATACCCATTTAAAATGAATTTTCCCTAAAAATTATTCTAGGTTATCAATAGTTTAATACTTTAAAGTTTCTTTCATAGAAATACAAATCATAAAAATGAATACTAAAACTTACTTTAAAAAGGGAAATTTGGAACCATAATGGTTACCCAAAGTAACTCGTAATTAGGTTTCCACATAGGAGAACATAGGTGGGAAGTGAAAACATGAACATGGAAGAGAAATATAACTATCAAGTTCTAATGGAGAGTGATAAAGAACATGGTCAGGAGAAAGTTAATGATCACAAACCCATAAATCAAAAAGGCTTGAAAAAGGTCATTAATATCATAAAAAATGACGATAACAGGACAATATTTTATTTAAAGACCCTTTTTCCTAAATTTGAATAATTTTCATGAGAAGATATACTTACATGATTTTAGGACAACCCCACCCTTTGTTGTTCCTTAATCAATTTCCACTTCATCTCTTATTCTAAGAAATTAAGGAGAATTTTTTATTCTTGAAGCATTAGCTGATCATGAGATACATAAATAGAATGATAGTTTATTTTATTTATCTTTATCACAATTTTTTTTATCACAAGTCATCAAATATGCATAAATCCTCATATAGTGTGATAATACTTTAATCTATAAAACCTCATTTGAAGTTTAACATAAACCCTTCCATAAATGGTTAACCTTATAACCCTTTTGAAATAAGATCACTAAATTTATTGAAAACATATTATCATTAATCCCCCATATATCCTAAAGTATATCTTGTTTGACATATACCAAACATGTGAATACCTTCATTATGTATTCTATTGAAACATGGTAATGACCTGAATTACCATAAATCCTTATTGAAAATATGCATGTTTTCTTAATACAAATCTTATTGGATATATTCCATAAGTCCAAAAATGTAGTAAACATCATCAATGATGGCATAAAACACTAGTCAATAAATCCTTACTTACAAGGTAATCAGTAATGTCCAATTTACTCATTCATATCCACAATATATTTACCCAGACATCATTATCTTAACATAAGGAACATATTAAGGGTTATATTTCCCTTAATCATGTGTTTCCCATGAACATAATATTTCCATTAAATCACTTTTCTAGGTCTTTATCACCATTCAACACATCCTTCTCAATCATCAATAAAAAACGTATACTGAAAATACTAATATATTTCATGATTTTTATAACATAATATTTGAATTACAAAACATATACACTTTAACAATCCAACTATATTCTTAAATCATTACTTAGGATTCATCATCTTATTTCTTAATACCCCTTTCCTAGAATATGAAACATGAATCATGTCTTAATGTTCCTCAACCTCAATATAATCATGCTTCTTATGCTTAATATTTAAAAAAATATTATAACATCCCACACCTTTCACATTTTGTTTGAGGTCCCTTTATCTTCAATAGTATAACAAATAACCATACCACCTTCTTGATTCTCTTTATGATATTTCCAATGAGGAAATCAATTTTCATAATGACCATAATTTCCACATCTGAAACATTCAATGTTAACCAAGTTCCTTCTAGTTCCTTTCATTGACTAAAACCAGAAAGCATAGGGAGATAAAAAATTATCATATAATAAAACCACATAATCATGAAAAATTACTTATAGGATGCCTAAATCATGACACCTACTTTTAAATATATGACACCTTAGGATTATTCTTACTGACATACCTAGACATATCCTTAGAAATATCCCTAGGTATCTCACTAAAGTTTTCTCATCCCAGTTTTCAAATGTCGACTAATACTTTCCTTTAATACTAACTATAATGACCCAATCTTAACATAGATGGATATTACATCATTTTATATGAATATTCAGCACATTAAAAAAATACATGTCTGAGGACTGTAATAGTTTAGTGTTTTTGAAAACTTGGAAACATAATATTCTAACTTAGTGAAAGATCTTAAAAATCTCCCTTAAAGATCTTCCCCTTTAGTACTCCTACTTAAAACCTTTATTCATAACTTGGGTAAAGGAAATATAAGAAAGTGGAGAGATCTTATGCTCAATAAGGTTAAACAAAGATATATGTAATAATAATCATAAGAATAAGGGTATGATAACATGATCGTATCATTATAATATCACACCCTACACATTAAATACCACAATCAAGAGTCATGGAATAAATATTGGTAGTTAATAAGACATTAATGATAAGGTAATCAATAACATAAGCCATGAAATCATAACATAGGAATAAGACATGGAATTGTGGCATAAACATCAGCTTATAACATTGTGAACATGTATAAGTAGAAACATGTTCACTCATTAAGTTAAGGACATGAAATCAATCCCTCACATAAACTTATGGACATGAAACCAGGTCCACATGTAACATTGTGAACATGTAATCAGGCTCACACATAATATTGTGAACATGTGATTAGGATCACAAATAAACTTATGTACATGCAACTAGGTACATGCATAACATTGAGAAAATGTAATAAGGTTCACACATAACATTGTGAATATATAATAAGGTACAATCATATCATTGTGAACATGTAATTAGGTTCACACATAAAATTATGGAAATGAAACCAGGTCCATTCATAACATTATGGACATGAAATAAGGTTCATGCATAACATTGTGAACATGTAATTAGGTTTATGCATAACTTTTTTAACATGTAATTAGGCTCACATATAATATTGTGAAAATTTAATAAGGTTCACTCATAGCATTTTGAACATGTAATTAGGTTCATGCATAAAATCATTGACATGAAATCAAGTCCATTCATAACATTGTGAACATATAATCGGGTTTACACATAAAATTGTGAACATGTAATCAGGTTCAAACATAACATATATACTCATGATTCATCCATCATTACCCAATGAATTGGAGGGAGATATAGGTCCCACCCATCACATAATAAAATCATACATATGTGTGCCATAATATTATAAACAATCATCATATCATAACCCATGAAATGAAATGGGTATCATAAAAATTTTATCATATCATTACCTATGGAAAAAAGATAGGTATCATAATCATTTCATCAAAGTGTAACCTATGAAAATAAGTGAGTTTCAAAATAATATAACCTGTGGAAGAGAAAGATGTGTCATAAACATCATTCCATTAAACATAAACCATTCAAGAAATAATATGAATGTTATTATCGGATCATATCCCCAGTAAATCATAAACTATAACAAAATATGTCATCTTATATGGAAAATAATTTTGAAGGATCACATGGAATATTTCTTAAGGAAAATAGTCTTTATTTGAATACCCCTTCCATAAAAGAATTTAAAAAATCCATTTCTTATAAAGAAAGATTTATAGTTTCATTTAAACAATTTATTGTGGAAAATATATTTTCCACTTTGAAAAAAACTTTTAAATCATAAAACATTTTGAAAAAAAAATTATTTGTAAATAACCTTTAAAAAATATAAATTAATATTGAAAAATTTTTAAATCCTTTTCTTTGAAAATAACTTTGAAAACTTAAAAAGAAAGATTGAAAATATTTTGAAAAACCTTTCTTTAAAAATAACTTTGAAAACTTATAAAGGATGATTGAAATTTTTTTGAAAACATTTTATTTTAAAATAACTTTGAAAACTTATAAATTAATCTTCAAAACATTTTGAAAACCTTTTTAGAAAACATGGTTTTGGAAGAACATAGATTTTCAACTGAAAAGAGAAATAAAATAGGATTTTATTAAAAATGTTTTCTTAATTTTCGTAGGTACCAAAGAGTGAAAAAATGATACCATTTATTGAATATATCATGAATAAATAGATTATAAGAAAATTCATGATATTTATTGAGATATAGATCATAATATTTAATCAATGGAAGAATAATCATAAACAATCCTGTTAAATGATGAGATTATAGAAATAAATAGTTACCACTTTGGTAACTTTGAATCATAATACCCATGAAAGAATAACATTACATGAAGATTAAAATATTATGAAAATAAGTATATTTATGATATAACATTTCAAAGGGTAGTATATACACCTCATAAAATAATATAGGTTCATAACACAACATATATCTCAAAGAAGGAAAATTGAGACAAAATTACTTTACAGATTTGGTTACCTTTGAACCATAAACCCCATGAAAGAGAGATCATAAAATGGATATGTAAGTACTAATAAATTTAATTATAATATTCTTAGAATAAATTTATGTCCATTATATGCACTATAAAAAATAAATGAGTGGTGAACATGACAAGTATCTCATGGATATAAAAAGTGATATGAGAAAACCCTTACCTTAAGTCTTGAATTTATTTGTACACATTCAAAAATCCTGTATAATAAACACTAGTTTTTTATAAATATAAAAAAAACCATATTCATATATATCATTTCATATATGATTAAATTATGACTTTATATTATACGTTTATTAACAATTCCATGTCAAAGCAATGTTCTAGGTAATAACCGCTTTGTTTATCGTACGTGTTTTGACTTGTTATTATTGATCCTCTTACTTAGATCATGATTTAATTATTTAAAGAATATAAAACATGATTTATATATCATATATATTCATTACATAAATATTTATAATAATCTATAATATATATATATATATTAAATGGAATACACCATTCATGGAAATGGTAGGTCGTACGTATGCATGACCGCTGTTTCTGTTTTCTTGTCGTATTGAAAGAAAGAAAGTAAACTACATATATATATATATATTAGGATTAAAATATAATTATTATTTAATACCAAACCCATCCTTAATACATTCCATGTAAAGTGTGAACGAATTACATCATTTTGAGGAGGCGGTAGTCCACATGTCCACAAACGAAGTTATCATATTTCTAGAAAATGGAAATCATGAAGGTATGTGTTATATAATAATTATATAAGAATAAATAAATCATAAATATCATATATATAATATAAAATATTATGTCCATATCAATTCCCAACCATGAGAGGTGGTAAAGGAAAAATGAACAACATCGTTTGGTGAGGCCGTAGTCCGCCATACACACGAGCAGTAAGTTCATTACACATTTGATGGAAGTGTGTGTAGGTTTAAATAAAAACATCATAATAACAACATATAAGTATATCGAGGATAATTATTTTATTATTTAAGCATGGAATAATATGAATTGAGGGGGTGGATAATGAAAATAAAACAAAAGATCTTGTGGAAGGATGTTACCTCTTCTTTGGGTAATTCCTTTTGGTTTGCACCAATGGACTAACTTGGTTTGATTTATGACTAAAGTGAGGTTTCTAGGTTGAGATGATGAAAGTCGGTATATTATTTGGGAAGGGTTTTGATGATCCAAAGTGGATTGATAGGTGTGAGAAAGTTAGTGGGGGTGAGTTCCCTTTTATAATGGAGGAGGAGTGACATTCTTGTAAATATAAAAAGATAAACACTATTGTGAGGTATACCTTACATCATGTGCCTCCAATAATTGTAAATTTGATAGAAAATGGAAGATATGGTCTAAATATGGCCATAAAATGGATTTTGGAAATTTTTATAGGGTATTTGTCTTCTTAAGTTAAAGTTTAACCACTAAGTAAGTTCATTTTTACCTTAATCACTATAATTAATTTTAATTACTTTCACTAATATTTTTGGTAAAAAAATAATTTGAACTTATCAGAAATTTTAAATTATGATTCTTAAAAATATGTAATATATTTTTTAAAATTATAATCACATAAGTATCAGAAATTAATTTAAAATTAATCCTGTAGACGGGACTATAAAGCGGTTTTTTAAAGTAAAAATGTTCAAAAGTTTGAATTGTTTTTATATTCAATTTCAATGTAAAATTGATTCCAATTAACTATATTGGATTAATTTATATATAATTTATATAATTATAATTTAAAATAAAATTAATATATAATTTAGATATATAAATAAATTAGACAAAAAAGAAGTTTGGAATTAAAATTTTGTATTTTTTCACTATTCATAAAAAAATGACACTTCTCAGAAAAAGACAAAAAATTCACCCAAAGTAAATTTTGATATTAAAAATTAAAAAATTAATTTTATTTTTTCAAATAAAAATTATTACTGTCATAATTTATATTTAAAATTAGTTCTCCATTAAAATGTGGTAAAATTACCTTTTAGAAAAATACATTTTTATTCATAAAATTGGATTTATTATTATCTTATACCCATAAAATATATTGGATGAGTATAAAAAAATATTGATTTAATATATAATATATAAATTTTATATGAAAAATTCATCAAAATTAGTTTTTTTTAATCTATTGATACATAATTTCTTTTGTACATAGAAAAATAGTTTTCTTAGAAAATTAATTTCTTTATTTTCAAATAGTTCTTACGTTCATTTATAAATAATTAATAACTAAAGGATCTATTTTATATACACGTGTAAATAATATTTTCACAATTTATTTAATCTTATTCGTAACTTCCATTCCAACAGATAAGTGGTAACTGTAATACTATTTTAATAACAATATTAATAGTATATTGTAGTTCGGTAAAACTCAGCCTTATGTGCAACACAATATATCAAAGAGACTTGGTATTGTGTGTAAAATAAGATAAACACAGTGTTTCATGTACTTCAAGCTAATATAAATGTTTCATGTGGTTCATGATTAACTTGGTGTTGCGTATAACACAAGCCAAACTTTGTTCTTTTATATAATAAAAGAAATATTTAGTGTTGTATGGAATGAAAAATATAAAAAATATTAAATTAATTTGATTTTTTTTCACAAAATATCAAGGTGTTACACATAAATTATTGATAGAAATTGATGGAGATCTATCTAGTGATCATGAGGCATCCATCTAATCTCAACTACAGGTACAGACCACTTGGGAAACAAGGAGCACATAAAGGAAACAAGCATGGGGTGGCCTTGGCGGGGGAGGATGGGGTATGGGGTGGTGAAAAAATGTGTCAAAGACTAAATGTTGTGTGCCTTGAATGATTTAGTGGAGGCCTCCCCATAGAAACTTTGATTTGGGACAATTTAGGAGTGAGTACCATGCACTTAAGAAAAAAATAGGTGTAGAAGATTGAAACGACATCTTGCGAGCCTTAATCTTCCTCAACTAGGGTTTCCAGTAGTTTGAACTACACCTGGTTTCATTATGTCACAACTAAAATGATAGATAAACCCCATGAATGCAATGTCCTGGATTTTCAGTATAATTTTTTTATATGGAATTATTTTGAGACCATGAAATCTGACAGCGCGTGATTCCAAGGCCGAGAGTGCCCAGAATGATCTATGAAAGTTTTGTTAAGATTTAATTAGCGTGCGTAAGCATTTTTCCTTAAAAAGTGGAATAACTCTTAAATGGTTTCCCAGATTAGAAATCTGAGGGCATCGTTGCGTTTAGGATGATGGGTTTACCCTAAGCGTGACATAAGTTTAGTCGGCGCAGGTCGCCAGTGAGAAAAATCTGAAATGGAATAACCATAAATAAAATAATTAAATAAAATTATTTTATTTTTCAAATGCTTATAACTCACGAATAGTAACTCAGATTGAAAATATGATACCACTGATGAAATCATGAGGGTATGATATCCTTAGGCTGTTATTAACATTGGCAGGTGAGGGCCACTAGTGAATGTTAGTTTTTAGCCAAAAATAAAATAATTAAGTGACAATTATTTGATTGTAAAATCCATAACTTCTAAATGGTAACTCAGATTGAAAATTCGAGAGTAACATTGAGTTCCTTGGGGTGTGTTCTCCTTAGGAGGAGCCTAACCTCGACTGGTGCGGGTCAAGGGTGAACGCAATTAATTTATACTTTTTTTAAAGTACGTTCAGTAAACACGTGAGCGGCGTTTTCTAACTTTTGAACCGGTACTCAGATTAAAAATACGAGGGCACCATTGAATCCGTAGTGTCGAGATTCTCTTAAGGGAGACGTTACTTTGACCGCAGTAGGTTTGGATAAAAGGTTAAGTTTTGTTAATTTTTAAAAGAAATGAAATAAAATAATTTTATTATTTTATTTTCTTTCATAACCTCCAACAAATAAGTGGTGTGTGGGGTTAGTGGTGTGTTAAGCCATTAAATGGATTGACCCTACAATCTAAGTAACATCAATATTGGGGAAATTAAGAAGCTTCCTAATTAATGATCCCCATTAATCCTCAACATCGTTACTTACCCTCCCCCTCTCCTATATATATGGATCTTGGTGGAAGGTACCATCACAACTTCACTAAGCAGTGAAGTGATGGTAAAGTGCCGAGACGCCGAACCCTTAGAGGATAGAGCCAATCCCAGTGAGAGGTGATAGGTGACACCAAACCACGAACCAAATATCGACGTACGAGCGGCGCCGTTGGAAGCCCATTGAGGAGGACGACAAACACCGAACCACTTCCACAAACACACACTCACCATCATTCTTAAGGTAGGGGGTTTATTCATTTACGCATTTTAAATGATTTACTCTTCCCCATTATTGAATAATACGAAGACCGTGGACTAACCGACTAACGGGTTGATCCACGATTCATTCATTTTTGCGGGAGGTTGTTGAGGGGTATCTTTGTAGGGGTTTTAAATTATTTTTTATTTCAAATGAATTATTGAACCCCTTTATCCTCCCTTGTGATTATGAGCTAACGCGCAGGGCGCGGGCTTAACAAAGACGGTCTGAACCCTCATCTATATTTCTATCCTTGTGCCTCCGTGGAAGACCGTTTGCGCGACGACACCGACTAGCTACGAGGAAATCCTGCGCTGACGTACGCTGAAAGAGGAGGCCACGACACAAAGCTATGATGGTCATAAGAATGGGCGACACCGGCTGACCGTGAAGGGAGTGCCACGCATCGTCGCGCGTCGCCGGTGAGCAGAGGGCCGCGACTCGTCAGCCGCAGTGGATGGAGGAAGCAGCCAACACTTAGGACGGCCATGGAAGGAGAGATGATGCGACCAACGCGCCGCTAGTGAGCAGGAGGCGGCGTGACCAGCGCACTGCCGACGAACAAGAAGCCATGGTCAAAGACATGGTGGAGGCTGAACCTGGGCCTCCCGTGGGTTCCGTGCCAACTGGGCGGCGCCCACGCAGCACTGTCGTTTCGCAAACTGAATGACCTCCGGGCCGTTCGGGAGTTTAGGAGGCCGGGGGGTCACACCCCCGCGCCGGAAACTGAAGAACCCATAGCGGGCCGTGCTCCACTACGACCAAGCCACCGCCCTCCCGGGCTGCCTCCCTACAGGGCCGCCGTCCTTTACGGGCCGGGTTGCCCTATATGGGCCGGTCCACCTCTTGCGGGTCACCCTTTGTGGTACTCTCCCCTTGTGGGCTGAGATGGACCTTAGACCTGCAGGCCGATCCCATACCGGGTTGGGCCAGGTCAGTTCGATCGGGTCGGACCGGACCCGGGCCTAACCAGACCCAGAAACACTTAAATTGACATATCTTGAGAACTGGACATCTGTTTGACGAACCGTCTATAGAGTTGGGATCCTTGGATCGAGAAGGTACTTTTTGTATAATACTCTTGAGTTTTGGAGATAGTTGAAGTATGTTTGGGTTGGATCGAACCCAAATCTATCTGGCCCCCCAGAACTAAAACTCTTATAACTCACAGACTGGACGTCTGATTGGCGCCCCATCTGTCATGTTGGAACCCTTAAGACCTGAAGGTACTTTGGGTTACCCCTTTGTAAAGTTTTTTACTAGTTTAAATACAATTTATGGATTGAAGAGTAGTTCTCCCAGAATTAAGCGTGATATGAGCGGAAATCCAGTGGCTAGTAGTAAGGCGGAGGTTGGAGACAGACCATACGGAGGTTAGTACCGAGCGATCCTGTGTGGGTCAGAACCTAGTGGTCCTGTGTGGATTAGTACCTAGCGGTCCTATGTGGATAAACACCTAGAGGTTTTTTGTGGATCAACACCTCACAACCCGACAAGGACCAGCCTTAGAGCGGCCCGTCGTGGTTCAACGATATACCTATCCTGGGCGGATCAGATCCTATGTGGGTCATTGCGGGGGTTAGTTACCTATCGATCCTGGGCAGATCAGATTCTGTTTGGATCATTGCGGGGGTTAGTACCTATCGATCCTGTATGGGTCAAACTCCGTATGGTTAGAAGCATTGCCTCTTGATATAATAAGATGATCTAGCTTCACAACTAATCATATGTATTTCTATACTTCACTGAAAACCAGGTTTGAGTTGAGACTCTATTTGAACTAATACTTTTACCTTCGTGGTACTATCTTCATGGTGATACCTATGTGGTAATTTTACCTTCGTGGTGCTATCTTTGTGGTGATACATACCTGTTTGGTACTTTTACCTTCGTGGTGTAACCTTCATAGTGTTACCTATGTGGTACTTTTATCTTCTTGGTGTTACCTTCATGGTGTTACCTTTGTATTATTCTTTCATCATATATGAGATGTTTATATCTTGATAACTTAGGTGTATGTATGGGCATATACCTAAGAAGTGTTGATTTATTTCTTTGTGGTTTTTCTTTGTAGAACTTTAGGAGACCTACGGGGTATTGGTTTCCCTTCTGAGTATCGTTATACTCACCCCTGCACGGGCTTACCCCACACCTTGTTGTGTCTTTTGCAGATGATGTACAACATTGATCGAGATTGAGGGATCCAAGACTAGACGGTACTCAGAGGCGGACCATTTGGTGTGATGTGACGTAGGGACTACTGATCGTGATCTGTACCTACCATTCAGGTAGGATCCATGGTGGACGATATAGGAGCTGATTTTCACTTTTTAGTTGTATTTGTACTTTTAAGTTGTACTCGTACTTTCAGTTGGGCTTGTATTCTGGCCCCTTTACTTTCAACACTCTTTTTACTATAGCAGTTTACTTAGTGGTTGCTTATTTTTGCATTTTACTCTGTATGTTTGTACAGGTTTAAAGGCAACACCTTCCCGTTTTAGGGATATGCCTTTCCGGTGCTAGTCGCCAGCCCCTGGCCTATGGAAGGTGGGCTTGGGGTAGTCACGACATGGGCCCCAGGGGATGGGTCGTGACATGTGGTATTATAGGAGTTCAGTTCTACCGAAGAACTAGGACTCTGATCTTTTCTATATGGTAATAGTGTTAAGTGTTATGAGTGTGGTTTTTAGTTTGGGGAATCCAGTGTTGGTGCATCGGCCGACGTATCCATACACTAGGACCCTGAATTCTGATTTCTAACTCAACATAAGAAAACACTGATTGCATGTGTTTTTGAAAGGTTTTTTATGATTTCTTTGAGTCAGCTCACTAGGCATAACTTAATGACCGTGGCACACCTATTCCCTATTAGGATGTCGCCATGTAGACAACCTTCCAAGATTCCCGAGAGAGTACACGATGACGGCCCACTGAGCGATGAGGCTCTGGTGCAGGGCCCTCTTAATTTGTTGGCACCTTCAGGTGGTGTACCAGCAACACCACCACCTGTGGGCAGTAGTTACCACCAGCTGCACTAGCGGATAATGCATGACGACTGAGCACGTTGCATGAGTTCCAGTGGCAGAGGCCTCTGAGGTTTCAAGGTGAGACAGATCCCCAGGCAGCCGAGGACTAGATGGAGGCTGTGGCTAGAGTTTTTTGCCTAGTTGGGACACCAGCAGATCAGATTGTGATCCTAGCTACTAGTATTTATTAGTGCGTGGCCATGAGGATGGTCTGCATGGTGATGAGGCTTTGGTACATGGATCATTGCCCTAGATGGTACCTTCAGGTAGTGTTCCAGCTATATCACCACCCGTTGGTCACCAGTTACAACCGGCGGTACCGGTATAGGACACATGCATGCTTGGTGCCTTACACGTGTTTCACCATCAGATACCCCTCATGTTCTGAGGCAAGTCTGACTCACAGGTAGCTAAGGACTGGCTTGTGGAGAAGGCCGAGTTTCCATCTATCCAGGGCACCATTCTATCAGATAGTGGTCCTGGTAGGGAGCCTTCTATGTGGCTTACCAGAATGATGATAGGGTTTAGATTACCTTGATCTTGTGAAGAGGTGAATCTTATGTGGAAAAGATTGAGAACCTTCCTCAGAGAAGGGGGATCTCTTTCCATAAATAGTTAATGGACGAGTGTTCCCTAGAGCTTCTACAGCTTTAGAAGGATGACATGTCGGTATCTGAGTATTCATCGAGTCATACTGACCATCCCAAGTACTCGATGAATATAGTACAATTAGTTATTTAGGGCTCAGACCTCTGAGCGAGGTGTGTTTAAGGACATCTGAGCCAGAACTATTCCTCTATGCATTCCTACTTATGTTAGTGTGTTAGAGAGAAACTTTTTGGTTGAAAGTTCTTTGGCTGAGTGGATGGAGCCAGTGAATGTTAACAGTGGGAAAGTAGGAAACTGATGCTAATATCAGAGACCTGGGTGTGTAAAATGTTTTGAAAAGAGGAAGTGATAGGGACACATGAATCTGCAGGGAAGTAGATGTGGAAGTGTAGCTAGGATATCAACATGAGGTGGTATACATTTCGACATGTTACAACCACCACCCCAATGTGGTCCCCACCAAGATCAGGGAGCTGAAGGAAAGGGGAAGGGAGTAGCTACATGCAGTCAAGGAGTGTGACCCAAGGGATCCAGGAATTATTTGAGGTATGGTCTATGTCTAATACTAGCTTCCATATTAATAGACATAGGTACCAATCATTCCTTATTATAATGAATCTTGTTCAAGACCTCAAGTTTCCGATTAAACCGAATAATTGACCCTTACGTCTGGAGACACCTTTTGGAGGAGACTCGATAATCACACTTACACTAACAGTGTGATCTGACCCTTAAGGCAAGAGTTTTGGTTGGAACCTCTTGATGGCAGCGTCAAGGCCTTACGACGTTAGTTTGGGTATGGATTGGACATCCACAGTTCATAATCATATTGACCGTATTAGGAAAAAAGGTTGTGGTTTATCTATAATGTTGGAATGGGGTTTTCCTTGGTCAGCGAAAAAAGAAACCCAGGCAACATAGGATAAACTCATGCATAGGAGGGTGCAACTGATCACTCTTGAGTCGGCTAGCCTTACCCTCGTGGTAGCATGAGTTTTGGGTTTTCAGTTCCCAACAAGAGTGGTAGAGTGTGGGGAAATATTTTCAAAAGATGTTTATGAGATTACCTTCCCAAAGGGAGAGGGACTTTTGCTTTGGCTAGGTACTACCAGAGTTTTGAACAAGACTTCTATAGGGTAGCGACACCCTTATCATATTTGATGAATATGGGGGAGAATTTCCTATGAATGGAGAAGTGTCAACAGATCTTTCCGAAGCTGAGGCAGTGGGGATAGATATAGTTTCTCCAAGACTATGACTTTGAGATAGTCTATACTCCTGGGAAGGGGAATGTGGTAGCATATGCACTCAACAGGAGGTTTGGTCTACAGTTTTTGAGTAAGGAAACATAGCAGCTAGCCGCGTTGTAGATATCCTTCAGGGATAGAGATGGAGCAGCTTACCTCCAGTCTTTGGCAGTCACTCCCCACTCCTTCAGCGAGTGAGGGAGGTGCAACTTGGAGACGTTGACTGCGAGGCCCGATGTGATCAGATATCCCCAGGACGGTCTCCAGAAGGATTTTATGAAGGTGGGGCGCATGTCATTCTCTTAAGAGGATGCACCATGGTACCAGTGATGCTTCGAGAGGAGGTGTTGAGGGAGTTCCATACATCCCCATGAATTGTACATCCTGGAGTGGCGAGGATGTACCAGAACTTCTGGCCTCAGTACTGGTGTCTAGGGATGAACGAAGTAGTGGAAGAGTTTGTATCACGATGCCTCACTTGTCAACAAGTGAAGACTGCATAGAGCCAATAAAAGTCTTATATCGACAGGAGACATAGTCCCTTGGAGTCCGAGGAGGGAGACCATGTCTTCCTACAAGTATCAACCCAATGAGGATTACGAAGGTTTGGTCGGGGCGACAAACTTTCTATGAGGTTCATCGGACCTTTACAGATTCTTAGTAGGTGGCGTACCATCTATCTCTTTCCCCATAGATGCACTGGGTGCATAATGTTTTCCATGTCTCAAGATGAGGAGATGCGTGCATTGTAATGACCCGGACCCGACCAGCCACCCGAACAGTGCCAAACGGGTCGGGTGTTACTACCTTAGGCGCACCTCCCCTGAACACCAAAGGTTGCTGACTAGAAGCAAGGGTCTGAATAGGTATAGTGGGGAGGATATACCCTCTCGGAGGATAATAGTAACAGTACTGGTCCAATTATAACATTAGAGATGCATTGGAAATAAATGACTCAGCAGACTCGAACTAGACCTACATAGCGGAAGCACATTCAATAACAATAAACAGCGAAAGCAATATAGAAACAACAGTAGCATAAAGTAAACAGAACATCATGCCAGCAATAAACTACAATAACTGCTAAAACAACCAAGCACGCATCCAAGCAAGTCATACAAATCAATATATATATATATATATATAATGGCGCCAATGGCTAACCAGCAGTGGCTACAATATAAAGTAAACATGATGATGCAAGAAAAGAATACTAAATAGGTAAGTCTAGTACGGAATGACCTCAAGGTCCTTGCCAGCCTCCATGTCAATAGCACTAAAGTCCAGCTCCTGAGGCTGACCCTCTACCTGCATGAAATTTCATAAAGTCTACACGCGTCCCGAAGGGCCCATGTAGGGTGTGAGACAAGTCTTAGTGGGATACCACCCATAGGTGCGTACCTAATATAAGTGTTTAGACAGACATGCGTAAATAAGAAATATAATAATAGTACAATGCACAAAAGTAAACAAAGACTTCACTGGTGCTCAATAGCCACCAAAAAGTGTCACCTGCTTCGGCCAGTGCCGGAATCCCTGGTCAGTAGCTCGGCACCTCGTGCCACCTGACACCATGTGTCTCACGTACCGATGTCCCAAAGGCACGCCTAATCATCGTAACCCAGCTCGGAAGCTCCACCTTCCCATGAAAAAAAATCCGGAGGAACAATGATACATGTATTCAAAAGATAACCGGAGGGACAGTGATGTCTGCCCTCAAATCACGGAGAGCCTCTGCCCCTAACCTGATGCCTCAAAGCTGTCTCCCGAAGGCTCCTCACCTTCCACGTGGATTCCTATGGCAAGCACCCCCAAACCAAAAACACCTAACCTCAACTATCAGGGGCCTCTACCCAGCGAGTGGCCGTACCACCTCATCTCGGAGTCTATCTGCGTGTACACTACTCAAAAGTACCCGGTGAGTGGTAATCACCTCAAAATGTTCCCAAGCCACAACACCTATGACACCTCATGTCCCTGAGAACCTGTCGCTCAAGTCTGATGGCCTCGCCATCCAAGTAACCTGGGCCAAGCCCAAACGGACAATCCAAATGCCTCAACTGACGTCCATGATGCCCAATCCTGTGGTAGAAACCACCCAAAGTAACCCGAGAAAAAATCCCCAACCTGTGATCCTCATCACTCAAAAACATATATCCAGGCCATGCCCAACAATCAAGCAGTCCAACACAAACAAACCGCACATTGCAAAAACATACTTGAAAGCATAACTTTTAACAGAAAATTACTAAACAGTCAAATTGCACTAACTTGTGCTAACCCAAACCAGCACCTAAGGTCTTAACACCTTACAAAAATTAACACCATGCTTTAACAAATCAAACTCAGCATTTTAATTCAACAGAAACAAAATCAGTCTAAAATCAGCAGTTTAAATACTGGTCCTAAAACATACGCATTTCGGCACCCCCAGCCGAATTTCCCTATATGAGCCATGACCTCTCACCCAGCCTTTCTCTATCACAACAAGGGTTAGGGAATACCCAGAGGCATCCCAAAATGCAGATAATTAATTAACAAAAAATAAACAGGGTTTTGATCAATACCCGACGTCGTGCCCAGAGGTCGCAACCCCAAATTGTCTACGAAAACACGAAAGAAGGTATGCACCACCCAACTCGTACTCGCACGATGACAATCATTTTATTTAATCCTATGAATCGGAATGAATCACGGTAGATATGCGTTTCCATCAAATCCAGTAATTCCGTTCGGATGGAATCTGTGGAGGAACAGGTGAGAGATCAAGGACGAAGAAGGGTGCGTGGGGTTATCCTTTCTGATGCAGTACCACTGCCACTAACGGATCAAAGAATGGATTTCGTATGAAGATTATAGGAGGGTTTGAGTTTTCGGGGTTTCTCGGACGAAAAGTTCTTCCAAAGGGGAAGAAGAAGAGATTTCTGGGAATGAGGCGCGACGACGTCTCGATCGCTCGAATAAAAATAAAAATACACGACATGTATTTCCAAAGTACACGCCGTGTAGATGTGTTTCCGTACTCCGGCTTAAGAGGAGTTAAGCACACGGCCTGGACCGTGTACACGGTCAACACACGGCCAGGGTCTCGGCCGCTACACGGGACAAAGGTACACGGCGTGTCAAGGAAGACTACACGCCGTGTAGATAGAAATTTACACTTGGGCACCACACAACATGTACTTGTCCATGCATGGGTAAGGGTTACACGACATGTCTATAAATACACACCGTGTAGTAAGAAACTTCTACACGGTCTTCACCTGGCATGTACTCGACGAGCACACGGCCGGTCACTCGGGTAACTCATACATGGCGTGTACTTAAAGTACACGGCGTGTAGTCTGGAAATTTCCAGAAACTGACCAGATTTTCTAGACTTCTCAAAAACCAGTAAAAAAGTTTAAACAGGGTCGGTATTTAACCTATTTCTAAAAAATTCAGGTTCTTACAAACTCCCCACCTTAACGTAGCTCGTCCCTGAGCTACCAAACGAAACCAGAAGATGGAATTTAACACGCCCATCCCGGTCAAACAACTCGGACTACCCCAGTTTCAAGGTTCTGGCTAAATTCCTAAAGGGGATCCCCACCTTAGGAATTGCCTACTCGGTCTCAACCCGAACAAAGATCAAAGAAAATAAAATAAACAAGCAAGGCCCAACAACCTATTTCCCGGACCCATGGTCCTCCCGTGACGTGTCGTCACCCCTGCACCTCCTTGGTGCTCACGTTTCGCTTCCGACACCCAACATAACCCTCAATACATCGGTGTCCGCCTCCCTGAGGTCCTACATCTAATAGATTCTCAAATCAAACCTGGCGCCATGCACCTCAAGTAACCTACATCCACGATGCCCCGATGCCCACGACATCCCAAATATATAATAACTATATAACGCATCTGACATGATTCCAAACCCACTAACTAGTCTCTAGTCAGTCCACAAGTAACCCGTACAACTCGTGCACTCTACCAGACATGCCTCAAGAGGTCATGCCAAAATAAAGCAAAGAAACTCACAACCACACCCGCGGTGTACCTGCCACCATCATCAGCTCTCTAGCCTACTCACTCCCTGGCAGCTCCACAGCATGCACCTGGCCTGAAGCCCGACTGCCTGATGCCTAACCTCCCTGCGGTGCTGCTCCATTCTCTAGCCACGGACCCCTCAGATGGGTCCTACTATCTCTGTCACATCCCCTGCTTGCAGCTGAACCTCAACTACCCTCTCCTGGTACCGAACCTGAACCAACTCCTGACGCCACAGTCTGTCCTGTTCCCTGCCTGCCAGCTGTCTGAGAAGGCTGCCTGCAAAACCTCTCCAGATGTCCGACATGTCTACACGCTCGGCACTCCTTCCGGGGCTATCGCACTGAGCGTGAACATGTCCCAGTTTTCCACACTGAAATAAAACCACCAATGAACTACCATGAGGTGGTCTAGGTGAGTCCTTGGCCTGCCTGCCCTGCTGGAACTCATCTCTCCCTCGCTTCCTGCTGTCTGGACCGTCACCTGAAGCCGTCACCCTACCAAAACGAGATTTATCTCTCATTTTCCTCATCTATGAGCGCCTGGTTCACCACCTTGTAGAAGGAACCCAACCTGAAGATGTTTACCTGAACCCGAATGGCGTGTCGTAAGCCATCCTCGAAGCGCCTCACCCTAGCTGCATCATCGCTCACCATACCAGGTGCGAAACGAGACAACTCCGTGAAGGTAGCTGCGTAGTCCATGACAGAAATATCTCCCTGCTGAAGACTCAAGAACTCTCGAGCTCTCTCTTCCCTCAGCGTATCTGGATAGAAGTTCTCAAAGAACCTATCCTCAAAGTCCTTCCAAGTGATTCCCTCGTGCCTACGAGCCTGCACCTGTACATCCCACCAACGCTTAGACGGTCCTCTCAGCATGTACGTCACCAACTTGACCCTCTGCCCTGGAGGCGTCTCGAGCTACTTGAAGATCATCTGCATACTCTCTATCCAGTTCTCTGCCACCTGTGGACCACCCTCACCCTGAAAAAGCGGCCGGTGCTGCGACTGGAACTCCCGAGTCAGATATGCCATAAAAGGCTATGTACCCTGCGCACCTCTGTCAATCCCCTATAAGACGCGTACCAGGATAGCTCGGAGCTGCTCGTCAAGCCATGGTCCGAACCCTACCAAACTCGGCTGCTGCCCTGCCTGCACTGGATCCTGAACCTGATCCTATCCCTGAGCCTGTACCAGCGGCTCATGCTCTGACTGCACTGAATTCTGAACCTGATCCTGTGGTACCATATCCTCTCCTGCCTGACACTCCATTATGTCGTGAAGGAGTAACCCACTGAATACTATAAATTGTCAGACATCCCACATATATATATAACAATATATTCTACGTAGATAAGGAAAGCAGTAAAATGCAGTGCATAACAACCACCCTTACTCCCCCTCACGCAACCCATGCCCTTGGCATCCCAACCTCACGGCCTCCTTACCCGCCCTCAACAGAGCCAAGTATCAATAGTACCTCGGGTCGTGCCCGTCCTGAAAACCAACATTGCCTCAATCCCGATGACCAAGTCGCCCAATCCTGACAGTTACACTACCTCAACCATAGTACCTGCCTGCTCTCATAAGAGCCAGACCCATATGTAATACACATGCAATTCTACAAAAATACAAAGCACGGCATATACATTTCCATAAACAAGCAATTCTATCAGGAGTTTTACCTATTCACATTTCAGAACATACATAGCAAGGCAATTGATTTTATTCACATGGTATTATCACTTCACAAAGCATACGTGTAGTTATGAAATTTAAATACCCTAAAATGTGCCTATCAAAATCCAATAAAGCAACCCTTTCCATACCTTCCAAGGTTTAAATATCATAATCAATAACATCGCACAACAAGTGAGCCACCAAGGTGGAAATCATATCAACTGTAATCTGAGCAAAAAGCAAACAAAAATTCCCGCCCCCGGCAACTCAATCCATCCCTCGTACATGGGGCTGCAGGCACCCAAGCACAAGTTCAAAAATCAAGTTCCAACAACAACCTATCTCCATCCTACCATATCCCAAATAGTAAAACCAGCAGAAATAAAAAGATAAGTCTCAAACTCTTTAGTAGCCAGCAAAGCAATGCTACTAAATCCTTGTTAATAACTCCTCTGATACCACTTTGTAACGACCCGGACCTGGCCAGCCACCCGAACAGTGCCGAACGGGTCGGGTGTTACTACCTTAGGTGTACCTCCCCTGAACGCCAAAGGATTCCGACTAGAAGCAAGGGTCTGAATAGGTATAGTGGGTAGGCTATACCCTCTTGGAGGATAATAGTAACAGTACTAGTCTGATTATAACAGTAGAGATGCAGCGGAAATAAATGACTCAGCAGACTCGAACCAAACCCACATAGCGGAAGCACATTTAATAAAAATAAACATCAGAAGCAATATAGAAACAACAACAGTGGAAAGTAAATAGAACATCATGCCATCAATCAACTATAATAACTGTTAAAACAACCAAGAACGCATCCAAGCAAGTCATACAAATCAATATATATATATATATATATATATATATAATGGCGCCAATGGATAACCAACAATAGATACAATATAAAGTAAACATGCTGATGTAATAAAAGAATACTAAACAGTTAACTCCAGTATGGCACGACCTCAAGGTCCATGCCAGCCTCCATGTCAACAGCACTAAAGTCCATCTCCTGAGGCTGACCCTCTACCTGCATGTAATTTCATAAAGTCTACACGCGTCCCGAAGGGCCCGTGTAGGGTGTGAGACAAGTCTCAGTGGGATACCACCCAGAGATGTGTACCTAATATAAGTGTTTAGGCAGATATGCATAAATAAGAAAAACAGTAACAGTGCAATGCCCAAAAGTTAAAAAAGACTTCACTAGTGCTAAACAGCCACCAGAAAGTGTCACTTTCTTTGGCCAGCACCAGAATACCTGATCAGTAGCTCAACACCTCGTGCCACTTGACACCATGTGTCTCAGGTACCGACGTCCCAAAGGCACGCCCAACTGTCGTAACCTAGCTCGGAAGCTCCACCTGCCCATGGCACAACATCCGGAGGAACAACGATACCTGTCCTCAAAAGATAACCGGAGGGACAGAGATGTCTGCCCTCAAATCACAGCGAGCCTCTGCCCCCAACCTGACGCCTCAAAGATGTCTCCCAAAGGATCCTCACCTTCTATGTGGCTTCCTATGGCAAGCACCCCAAACAAAAAATACCTAACTGCAACTATCGGGGGCCTCTACCTAGCGAGTGGCCGTACCACCTCATCTCGGAGTCTATCTATGTGTACACTACTCAAAAGTACCCGGTGAGCGGTAATCACCTCAAAATGTTCCCAATACACAACACTCTGACACCTCGTGTCCCTACGAACCTGTCGCTCAAGTCTGATGGCCTCTCTATCCAAGTAACCCGGGCCAATCCCAACCTGACAGTCCAACTGCCTCAACCGACATCCATGACGCCCAATCCTGTGGTAGCTGCCACCCAAAGTAACCTGAGAAAAAATCCCCAAACTTTGATCCTCATCACTCAACAACATATATCCGGGCCATGACCAACAATCAAGTAGTCCAACACAAGAAAACCACACATTGCAAAAACATACTTGAGAGCATAAATTTTAAAAGACAATTACTAAACAGTCAAATTGCACTAACTTGTGTTAACCCAAACCAGCACCTAAGGTCTTAACACCTTACAAAAATTAACACCATACTTTAACAAATCAAACTTAGCAGTTTAATTCAACAGAAAAAAAGCAGTCTAAAATCAGCAGTTTAAATACTGGTCCTAAAACATACGCATTTTGGTACCCCCGACCAAATTGCCCCAAATGAGCCATGAACACTCACCCGGACTTTCTCTAGCACAACAAGGGTCAGGGAATACCTAGAGGCATCCCACAATGCAGATAATTAATTAAAAACAAATAAAAAGGGTTTCGATCAACACCCGACGTCGCACCCAGAGGTCACAACCCCAAATTTTCTACGAAAACATGAAAGAAGGTATGAACCACCCACCTCGTACTCGTACGATGACACTCCTTTGATTTCAGCCTCTGAATCAGACTGAATCGCGGTAGATCCGCATTTCCTTCAAATCTGGAAATTCCGTTCAGATGGAATATGCAGAGGAACATGTGAGGGATCAAGGACGAAGAAGGGTGCGCATGGTTAGCCTTTTCGATGCGGTCCCGCTTCCACTAACAGATCGAAGAATGGAGGTCGTACGAAGATTATGGGAGGGTTTGAGTTTTCGGGGTTTCTCAGACAAACTGTTCATCCAAAGGGGAAGAAGAAGAGATTTCTGGGAATGAGGCGCGACTGCGTCTCAATTGCTCGAATAAAAATAAAAATACACAGAGTGTATTTCAAAAGTACACACCGTGTAGATGTGTTTCTGTACTCCGGATTAAGCGGAGTCCAACACATGGCCTGGACCGTGTACACGGTCAACACACGGCCAGAGTCTCGGCCGCTACACGGGACAAAGGTACATGGAATTTCAAGGAAGACTACACGCCGTGTAGATGAAAATTTACACCTGGACACCACACGACATGCACTTGTCCATGCTCGGGTAAGGGTTACACGACATGTCTATAAATACATGCCGTGTAGTAAGAAACTTCTACACGGTCTTCACATGGCATGTACTCGACGAGCACACGACCGGTCACTCGGGTAACTCATACACAACGTGTACTTAAAGTACACAACGTGTAGTCTGGAAATTTCCAAAAACTGCCCAGATTTTCCAGACTTCTCAAAAACCAGTCAAAAAGTTTAAACAGGGTCGGGATTTAACCTGTTTCTAAAAAACTCAGGTTCTTACATGCATGATCTATTTAACTTTATCGACTAAGGTGAGTTGAACTTTGATGATGGGGTGACTTTTACAGAGTTCCCTGTGGAGATAGAGGATCAACAGAAGTGAGTCCTTCATGGATGGTCAATCCCTCTGGTGTGAGTTCGGTGACGGCACGGGGACCTCCAGGAGAGCACATGGGAGAAGGATGATCAGATTCGGGCTTAGTACCCTCATTTGTTTGATTTTCCTTTATTTTGGATTTAAAGGATGTAAATTCCTAAGGCGAGGAGAGTGTAATGTCCTAGAATTTGTGCAGATTTTTTTTAATTATATGAAATTATTTCAAGACCATGAAATCTGATGGAGCCTGATTCCGAGGCTCGGAGTGCCCAGAATGATCCGTTGAAGTTTTGTTAAGCTTTAATTAGCGCGCGTGAGTAGTTTTCCTAAAAAAGTGGAATATCTCTTAAATGATTTTCCAGATCAGAAATCTGAGGGCACCATTGCATTCAGGATGGTAGGTTTACCCCAGGAACGATATAAGTTTAGTCGGCGCATGCCTCTAGTCAAAAAAATCCGAAAATAGAATAACCATAAATAAAATAATAAAATAAAATAATTTTATTTTTCAAATTCTTATAACTCACGAATGGTAACTCAGATTGAAAATAAGAGACCATCGATGAACTTGTGAGGGTATGATTTCCTTAATATGATACTAACATTGGTCGGCATGGGCCACTAGTGAAAGTTAGTTTTTGGCCATAAGTGACAATTATTTTATTGTAAAATCCATAACTTCTAAACGGTAACTCAGATTGAAAATCCGAGAGTATTGTTGATTTATTTGGGTATTGTTCTCCTTAGGCGGAGCCTAACCTCGAACGACATGGGTCAAGGGTGAACATAATTAATTTATTTAACCTTTTTTAAGGTACGTTCAGTAAACGTGTGAACGGCGTTTTCTAACTTTTGAACCGGTGCTCGGATTAAAAATATGAGGGCACCGTTGAATCCATAACACCAGGATTTGCTTAAGGAATACTTTACTTTGATTGCAGTAGGTATGGATAAAAAGTTAAGTTTTTTGACTTTTTAAAAGAAATAAAATAAAATAATTTTATTATTTTATTTTCTTTCATAAAATCCAATAAATAAGTGGTGTGGGGGGCCAACAGTGTGTCAAGACATTAAATGACTTGACCCTAAAATCTAAGCAACAACAATGTTGAGGAAATTAGGAAGCCTCCTAATTAATGAGCCCCATTAATCCTAAATGTCGTTACTTACCCTCCCCCTATCCTATATATATAGAGCTTGGGGGAAGGTACCGACATAACTTCACCAAGAAGTGAAGTGATGGTAAAGTGCCAAGATGCCGAACCCTTAGAGGGCAGAGATGATCCCAGCGGGAGGTGACGAGTGAAACCGAACCATGAATCGAAGATTGACGTACGAGTGGTGCCGTTGGAAGCTCGTTGCAGATGACAGAGAACACCGAACCGCTTCCAAAAACACAAGCTCACCATCATTCTTAAGGTAGGGGGTTTATTCGTTTACATATTTTAAATGATTTCTGCTTCCCCGTTCTTGAATATTATGAAGAATGCAGACCGACCAACTAATGGGTTGATCCAAGATTCATTCGTTTTTGTGGGAGATTGTTGCGGGGTATCTTTGTAGGGGTTTTAAATTCTTGTTTATTTCAAATGAATTCTTGATCCCCTTTATCCTCCCTTGTGATTATGAGCTAATTCGAAGGCCACAAGCTTAATGAACATGGCCCGGACCCTCCGCTATCTTTTTATCCTTGCGCCTCCGTGGAAGACCGTCAGTGCGGCGACAACGACTGACTATGAGAAAGGCGTGCACCGACACACGCCACAAGAGGAGGCTGCGGAACAAATCCAAGATGGTCATCGAAACGACCGACAATGGCTGGCCGCGAAGGGAGTGAGTCACACCGTTGTGCACTTCCGGTGAGTAGAGGGCCGCGGCTCGTCAGCCGTGGCAAACGGAGTAGGTGACCGTCACTTTGGCTGACCGCGGAAGGAGAGGCGGTGCGACCAACGCACCTCCGAGAAGTGGAAGGCGACTATACCAGCGCACCGCCGACGGACAAGAAGCCACGACCGAACCCATGGTGGAGGATGAACTAGCACCTCTGGCAGGTTCTGCAGCGACCAGATGATGCCCATGCGGTGCCACCGCTTCAAAAACCGAACGTACTCCAAGCCGTTCGGGAGTTCGGGAGGCCGGGGGTCACACCCCCCACATCAGCTAGGGTAGACCCCACAATGGTCCACACTCCACCGCAGCTGGTCCATTTCCCTAGTGAGCCACCGCCCTATATGGTCCAGACCCCCCCTTGCCGGCCGCCCTTTGTGGGCCGCCCCTTGCGGGCTGCCCCTTCTGGACCGCCCTTTGCGGTCCACCCCTTGCGGGCCGCCCCTTGCGGGCCGCTCCCCTTGTGGGTCGATCCAGACCTTGGACCAGTGGGCCCATCCCGCCACAGTACAACCCAGACTTGGTCGGGCGGAGTCAGTCTGACCGGGTCGGACCGGACCTGGGCCCAATCAGACCGAGAAACACTTAAAGGGCCATATCTTGAGAACCGGACGTCCGTTTGAAAAATAGTCTTCGGTGTTGGGATCCTTGGATTGAGATGGTCCTTTTGGTATACTCCTCTTGAGTTTTGGATAAGGTGGAGTACAGCCAGGTTGGATCAAACCCAAATCCAACCAGACCCCTAGAACTAAAATGCTTATAACTCACAGACTGAGTGTCCAATTGACGCGCCGTCTGTCATGTTGGAACCCTTAAGACATGGAGGTCCTTTGGGTTACCCCTCTGTGGAGCTTCTTTCTGGTTGAAATATGACCGATGTCTTGAGGAGTGGTTCTCCCAAAATCAGGCGTGCTATGATCGGGAATCCAGTGGCTAGTTGTGAGGCGAAGGTTGGAGACAGACCATACAGAGGTTAGTACCGAGCGATCCTGTGTGGGTCAACACCTAAAGGTCCTATGTGGATCAACACCTAGAGGTACTGTGTGGATCAGAACCTAGAAGACCTGTGTGGATCAACACCTCGGGACCTGATGAGGACCATCCTTAGAGCAGCCCATCGTGGTTCAATGATATACCGATCCTGGGCGGATCAGATCCTGTGTGGGTCATTAAGGGGGTTAGTTACCTATTGATCCTGGGTAGATCAGATCCTATTTGGATCATTGCGGGGGTTAGTACATATCTATCCTATGTGTGTTAGACTCCATATGGTCAGAAGCAATGCCTCTTGATAGAATAAGATGATCTAGCTTCATGACTAATCATCTTTACTTCTATACTTCACTGAAATCCTAGTTTGAGCTAAGACTCTATTTGAACTAAGACTTTTACCTTCATGGTACTATCTTCATGGTGATACCTATGTGGTACTTTTATCTTCATGGTGCTATATTCATGGTGATACCTGTGTGGTAATTTTACCTTTGTGGTGTAACCTTTGCATTGTTAGCTGTGTGGTACTTTTACCTTCTTGGTGTTACCTTTGTGGTATTCTTCCCTCATGTATGATATGTGTATATATTGATAACTTAGGTGTATGTATGAGCATATACCTAAGTAGTGTTGATGTATTTCTTTGTGGTTTTCCTTTGTGGAACTTTAGGAGGCCTACAAGGTCTCAGGGTCCCTACCGAGTATCTTTATACTCACAATTGAACAGGCTTCACCCATACCTTGTTGTGTCTTGTGCAGATGACGTACAACATTTATCAAGGCTGAGGGATCTAGGACTGGAAAATACTTTGAGGTAGACCATTTGGTGTGACGTGACACAGGGATTACTGATCATGAGATGTACCTACCCTTGAGGTAGGATCTGTGGTGGATGATCCAGGATATGCTTTTCACTTTTAGTTGTATATTCACTTTTGAGTTGTACTCGTACTTTTAGTTGGACTTGTATTCTGGCCCTTTAATTTCATCACTCGTTTTACTACATCATTTTAGTTAGTGGTTGCTTCTTGTTGCGTTATACTATGTATGTTTGTATAGGTTTAAAGGCAATGCCTTCCCATTTTAGGGATACACCTTTCCAGTGCTAGTCGCTAGCCCCTGGCCTATGGAAGGCGGGCTTGGGGTAGTCACGACACGATCCCTGGGGGACGGTTCGTGACAATAAAATCTTTTTTACACACCCAAAACACCTGGAAACTTCATGGTCAGTGTTTATGAGCTTGAGTGAAGGCTTTTTTCCATCTCTATGAAGATGAAGACACCATGCATGCCTCTGTGAAGCTCTTTACTACCACTGTGAAGCTTGGTCACCCTACATGAAATTTAAAATTCCATTAGAGTGTGTGTACAAGATCGATGATGCTTGGGTTCTAGCTACCGCACCACTATAAATCATGGGATCCACCATGGTATCACCATCGAATCTTGAGTTGCTTGCATGAACTCAAAGAATATCGTTCATGGAAGGAGGATTTATAAGAGTGATGCATTCCATTCCATTAATTAATCGTTCCCTGAGATGAGTTTTTAAGGATACGTGAGAATTTATTAGGAGTAATTTTTTTTTGAAAAATTGGAGAAAGTTTTTAGGACATGAGGGTTATTTTATTCCATGACCATATGAACCGAGTAGATGTAGTTAAGAGGATTTTGGTTCATGTCACGATGATGAATGTTCATGGTATGACTATGTTGATGCATAAAGAAGTAGTGGAAATGGGTTTTTAGCTCATGTTGATAACCAAAACGTCCTTCAACATGTGTGGGTCAATGAAAATTAAAAATAAGATACTGTGAGATATCAAAAGGAAAGATATACTTGTTTGACTATAGATTTGGTGAACAAAATTGAAGAGATATTTTTAAAGGAGTGATGACCAAAGAGGGATGGTTTGTGCCTATAAATTTAAGGCTACTGTGCTACTTCTAAGAGATTCAATTTGGGATATGGATAAGAAGGGATACTACCGGGAGTCTCTACCTTTTCTAGGATACTATTTTTATATAGGTTTTCCTTTCTTGTTTTTTTCACTTCTTCATGAATAACATGATGAGGTGATTTTTTTATTCCATTCATATATTGGGGGGGGGATTGTAACTTTTGAAGTGTTGGTATTATAGTTGATTCGAGTTGTGTTTTTTTCATTTTTTCTCTTCTTTAATATACTTTATCATATTTAATGAATGAAGATTATGTGTTGAGTGAGTAAGTGATATTTTAATGTGATTTTTAGGACTTGACCTTTTCCATAACCATTGAGTGGGTTTGGTTATAATTTTAAACATGGTTTTGGGTGAAATTTCTCATTAATTAACCAAATTTATTTTTCCATAAGAAAAGGGATGATTAATGGGATAGAGAGTGATCACTTGAACCAAGGGGATTGCTGACTCGATTCTGACGATAGCTAGACTAAATCATTTGCCCTCATTATTCACTGGTGTATGAACCTGGATATTTTATACTTGGTATGTTGTTTTTTTATTTTCTTTATCATTATTATAAAATCACAATAAAATTTCTTTATTTTTATTTCTTTTTGATGATTGTCTTAATTATTGAATTGAAGTTGTCTCTTTCCCTTGTCTCTTTGGGCTTGACTTTATGTATCACATTACCTATACTACTCTTAGTTGTAGTTTACTATTTTGTGGTTTCATGTTTATAATTTCTAAATTGGATGCATCATTAGGAAGTAATGGAGGTTCATGGGTGATCAAGTTTTTGGAACTATTGTTAGGGACCTGGTGTAAGAGATACTTTGATGTGATAGTTAGGAAAATTTTTTTTCCATCCCACTTCTCTAATTTCTGATTTTAGAGTAGGTTTTTATTTTGTTTTATTTTTATACACTTAGTTATTTTTGTAAGTGTTTTAATGTTAAAGTAGAAATGAGTTCCTAAATCCTTATGAAAGTACAAATGGTGAATCATTTATAATATATAGTAGTGCTAAAAAAGAAGATCCAAAGACAAGGATGGGTTCCATAACCACACCCAAGTCTAGACATGCAGTTCCTCCACAACATGGAAGAATCATTAAAAGAGATATTTAAACTCAAAGATAGCATGAAAAAAGTTTCTTGTGAATCAAAGGAAGTAACCAAAGTGGAATCCAAATTTAAAGATAAACTTTAAGATAAATCTAAGGATGAAGTTAATATTAAGGCTAAATATAAGGAAACTTGTAATGATGAATAAAAATATTAAAAACCACTTAATTACACCCTTAAAATTACAAAAATAGAAGAGGATAAAGAGGAAGAAGCCTTAAAATAATAATAATAGGAGGAATAAGAGGATAAAATTATTTTTTTAATAATGGAGATCCTTGAATATTTAGAATAACTACAAGAATAAGAACTAATCAAGAAGAAAGAAGCTACTAAAATTTGGAATAATAATGTGAACTTTAAAGAAGAACAATAAGAAGAAGAATAAAAAATAGAATATATGGCTCCTGAGACTAAACAAAAAATTGAAGAATCTAAATAAAAATAAAAATAATAATATTAAAAGGATGATTTTTACCAATTTTAGATAAAATAAGTACTCTACATGAGATTAAAATTCAAACATGGTTAAATATAACCTTGGTAACATTGTATCATACTCCCATTAGCTAATAAATAGGTAAGTTCTAGCTTAAAGATCATAAAGAAATCACTTTGTGGGATAAAACCTAAGATTTTCCTTCCATTAATTTGTAGGAACTTAGGAATTATTTTTTTGGAAGTATATTAGGAATTAATTTTAGGATATATTTTCAATTCCACTAATATTTTTGATATTTATTGGGCATGAAACTTATACTTTCATTGGTTGTTTTTATTTTTTAGGTCCATGATTATAAATACACAAGTTAAAAAAGAATAATTGGAAAAAATAAGAGATTCATTGATAGGGGAGTACCATTTTACATTTTTTATTTATTTTAATCCATTAAATTATGTTTTCATATTTTTTTTGGGATTTTAAGGGAAATTAAATGTCCCAATTATATTATGGGATTTTAATGGAAATTAAATGTCCCAATTATTTTTTTGGGATTTTTTGGATTTTAAGGGAAATTAAATGTCCTCAAGCCTGTCCTCAGCTACCTATGGGTTTGGCAGCGATGAATACTGTACTGGAATCCTCCGTGGGTTTGGTAGTGACGACTACTGTACTGGAATCCTCCGTGGGTTGGGAAGCGACAAATACTGTACTGGAATCCTCTGTGGGTTCGACAACGACAACTACTGTACTGGAATCCTCCGTGGGTTCGACAGTAATGATACTAGACTGAATCCTCCATGGGTTCATCAACAACGAGACTGGACTGAATCCTCCGTGGGTTCAACAGCAATGAGACTAGACTGAATCCTCCATGGGTTCGATAGCAATGACATACTGCTGTTTTAGGTTTCTGTGGGTATCTACCGTTCGACAGTGAAAGATGATTTTGTGGCTACAACTAGTTATCTCTTACTCTCTTTAAGTTTTGTATACCTGGTGTGAGCTGAGTCTTGATTTACAATCATTATCATCAATGTGATTGACTTACTTTTCTGTGTGGACTGGGTTGTGCTTGGGCTTGAGAGTTGGATCCTAACCGTGGTTGATGACTTAGGTATATGTATGGGAATATACGTATGTAGGTTTGGTTGATACTTCATGATTGTATCTATCTTTAGTGGTTTATCCTTCATGGATTCTGGGAGACCTTTGGGGGTCTCGGGGTCCCTACTGAGTATTGTAAACTCACCCCTGCACGGGCTATGCCCGCACTACATTGTGTTGGATGCAGACGATGGACAACACTGATCAAGGAGGAGACTTGTAGAGTTGGATGATACACGGAGGTGGACCACTTGGTGAGACGTACACGGAGCGGACGGATGGACTTGGGGTGCTGAGGAGGCCTTCTATACCCACCCTTCAGGTGGGATTCCCGGATGATGAATCAGTGGTTGCTGTTTTACTTTACTGCAGTTGTATGAGTTTTTCAGTTGTACTGTACTTACTGTTGGGCTTGTATTTCTGTCCCCTTTTCCTTTCAGCATTTACTTTTGTATACAGTATTGCTTAGTGCTTACTTCAGTTGGGTACTCTGTTGTGTTTCTTACCTTTATAAAGGCAATGTATTCCCTTTTTATTGGGATTTACGCCTTTGGTACTAGTCACCAGCCCCTGGCCTATGGAAGGTGGGCTTGGGGTAGTCACGGCATGGGCCCTGAGGATGGGTCGTGAAAAATTGGTATCAGAGGAGTCAGTTCTACCATATAACTTAAGACTCTTATCTTTCTTTTTTTGTGAAGAAATAGTGTTAAGATTATTGAGTATGGTTTTTAGTCCAGGGAGTCCAGTGTTGTTGCAGCGTCCGACGTATCCATACACCAGGACCTTGACCTCTGATTTCCAACTTAGTGCATGGAAACACTGATTGCATGTGTGTTTCAAGAGTTTCCTTTGTGGTCTCTTTGAGTCAGCTCACCAGGTATAACTTTTTGACCATGGTGCACCTGTTCCTTATCAGGATGCCACTACGAAGACAACCGGCTAGGGTTCCCGAGAGAGAGTACACGATGACGGCCCACCAAGCGACAAGGATCCGGTGCAGGGCCCTCTTACTAAGTTGGCACCTTCGGGTGGTGTACCAGAAGCACCATCACCCGTTGGGCAGCAAAGGACTGAATGGAGGTGATTACTTGAGTTTTTCACCTAGTTGAGACACTAGTAGAGAAGATGTTGATCTTATCTACTAATATATTTCATCAAGTGTCCATGAGGATGGTCCGCATAATGATGAAGTTTTGGTACTTGGACCGTTTTCCGAGATGGTATCTTCAGGCAATGTGCAAACTATATCACTACCCGTTGGTCTGCAGACACTACTGGCGGTACCATTAGAGGACACTTGTAGGATTAGTGCCTTACATGTGTTTCAACACTGGATATACCTCAAGTTCCGAGGCGATCCCGACCCATAGGTGGCTGAGGACTGGATTGAGGATGTGGCTGAGTGTTTTCTAGAGCTTATACAGCTTCGGCAGGACGACATGTCGATAGTTGGGTATTCATCGAGGCGTAATGACTATTCCTGTTACTTGATGAATCTGATGCAAATAGTACTTTAGAGATCAAACCTCTAAGCGAGGTATGTTTAAGGACATATGAGCCATCACTTTTTCCTCTATTCATTCCTAATTATGTTAGGGTGCTAGAGAGAACCTTTGTGGTTGAATGTTCATTGGCTGAGCGGATACAACCAGTGAATGTTAACAGTTGGAAAGCATGAAATAGCGTCAGTCTTAGAGACTTGAGCATGTAAAATGTTTCGAGAAGAGGAAGTGTTAAGGATAGATGAAACTGCAAGGCAGTAGATGTGGAAGAAGAGATAGGAGATCAGCATGAGGTGGTGAACATTTTGACATGTTACAACCACCCGTATTTGTAGTCCCCGCTAAGCTCATGGAGCTGGAGGGAAGGGGAAGAGAGTAGCTGCATGCAGTCAAGGAGTGTGACCCAAGGGCTCTAAGAATTATTTGAGGTATAGTCTGTGTCTACTACTAACTTCCGTATCAATAGACATAGGTACCAATCATTCCTTCCTTCCATGAATCTTGTCCCAGACCTAGAGTTTCCGCTTAAGCCATTGACTTGATCCTCACGTCTGGAGATACCTTTGGGAGGAGACTCAATAATCAAACTTACACCAACGGTGTGATCTGAACCTTGAGGCAAGAGTTTCAGTTGGAACCTCTTGGTGGAAGAGTTGAGGCCTTATGACGTTAGTTTGGGTATGGACTGGGAAACTATAGCTCATACACAGATTGACTGTATTAGGAAAAAAGTTTGTGGTTTAACTACAACGTTGGGATGAGTTTTCCTTGGTCGGAGAAAAGAAAACCCCACGAAGCACAGGATGAAATCATGTATAAGTGGGTGCAGTCAATCACTCAGGATTCGACCAGACTTACCTTTGTGATAGATTTCTCCAGAGATGCAGCACCTCTTTCAGCGTTGACGAAGAAGGGGTAGCCCTTCATGTGGTCAGAGAGATGCCAGCAGAGCTTTCAGGAGATGAGGAAGAGGTTGACTAGTGCACCCATCTTGAGGTTATAGGAGGAGGTTTTGAGGGAGTTTCACACTTCCCCTCTAGCAGTACATCCAGGAGTGGCGAAGATGTATCAGGACCTCAGACGACAGCACTGGTGGCCGGGTATGAAGAAAGCTGTAGCAGAGTTCGTTTCACGATGCCTCACTTTTCAGCAAGTGAAGGCAGAGCACTAGGTACTAGTAGGATTGGTAAAACCCTTAGAGGTCCCAGAGTGGAAGTGGGACGGGATATCTATGGATTTCGTGACGGGGCTTCCACGTACATCCAGAGGACATGACTCTATTTGGGTGATCGTAGACCGGCTCACCAAGTCAGCCCACTTCCTACCGATTAGAGAGCAGAGCTCATTAGAGAGCTTATGATGCCTCTATATTCAGGAGATCGTACAACTTCATGGTGTACCATTGACTATCGTCTCTGATCGAGACGCTCGTTTTACTTCCCGGATGTGGAAGGGGTTATAGGAGGCTTTTGGGATGCAACTTCACTTGAGCACCGCCTTCCATACTCATATGGATGGTCGACTGAGAGGACCATTCAGACTCTCTAGGACATGATACATGCATGTGTTCTCAACTTTGGTTGCAGCTGGGAGGATCACCCACCCTTGGTGGAATTTGCGTACAACAACAGCTACCACTCCACCATCGGGATGACACCATACGAGGCACTGTACGACCGACCTTGCAGATCACCTCTGTACTGGACTGACCTAGGGGAGTCAGCACTTATAGGACCAGAGATGATTCAAGCTATGACGAAGAGAGTGCAGATCATCCGGGAGTGGATAAAGACTGCACAGAGCAGATATAACTCCTATGCTGATAGGAGACGGAGACCACTGGAGTTTGAGGATGGTGACCACGTATTACTACGGGTCTCACCTCAACAAGGTTTACAGATATTTAGAAAGGTTGGAAAGTTATCTCCACGTTTCATCGGACCTTTCTAGGTCCTCAGTAGAGTAGGCGAGGTGGCTTACCGCCTTTCCCTTCCACCTCAGTTGCATCGGGTGCACGATGTCTTCCATGTATCTCAGCTGAGGAGATATGTGAATGACCCGTCCCACATCACCGACCGTGGGGAGCTGGACATCGATGAAAGGGAGACATTTACGGAGGTCTCGGTGGAGATCGAGGATCGACAGGAGTGGGTCCTACGAGGATGGTTGATTCCTCTAGTGCACATTTTCTGGAAGCATGGGAACCTCCAGGAGAGAACATGAGAGTGGGAGGCTCATATGCATACTCAGTACCCTCTTTTGTTTCCCTAGTGTGTGTTTTAGCTTTACAAGGGCATAAATCTCTGAGGCGAGGGTAATGTAAAGACCCGAAAATTTCAAGGAATTTTTTTTCTTAAATACTTTAGAATTTTACGAGTCCTCGGTTTCTAATGGCACATGATTCTGAGGCCCGGTGTGTCTAGAATAAATTTCTGAAGTTTTGTTCGGGTATGTTCAGTAAAAGTACGTGAGAGTTTTTCTATATAATGAACTGGTGGTCGGAATTGAAATATGAGGGCACCAATGAAATCACATCGCCGATATTCACTGAAGGGGACCTTTACTGCAGTTGCGTTTATACGGGAGGAGAAGTTAATTTTTTGGGGATTCGTATCAAAATAAATAAAATTGTTATATTGTACAATTTTATTTAAGAGGTGGTTATTTCCACCAAAGGGAAGTTGGTGCGGGGCCCACACCCCACATAACCACCCATGAGAGGATATTTGTGAGGCAGGGCCCACAAGATCCCTAACCCTTCAACTCCCCATTAACTCCCCTTTATTTATTTTGACAACTCCCCTCTTTAATTGTGACTTTCCATCTCCTTCTCACTCCCATAAATTTTGCCAACACTTTTTAATTAATGAATTGAGCTATACAATTAATTAATTAAAGTGTTTGAATTTTGAAATTCATGTGTGAATAAAATAATAGCCTTAGCTATTATTTTTGTTTGGCATTCGTTATGTTGGGAGAACTTTGGGAAAACTCTAGAGAAATAGAAGAATAGTGTTCTTCTCTCGACGAAGAACATCCCCGACGAAGAACGTGAAGGACTTCTTCCAATGAAGCTTCCTCCTCAGACACGCCCCGACGTCAAGGAAACTACGTCGTCTTCAGATTCTCTTTCCACATCATGACAACGACTCTTCCTCCAACGTTAATGGGACGACACTGTTCTCCGCAACGCCGTCTTCCACGACGCCCGACTACCGCGATGCCCGTCTTCTGCGGCTCGTCGATGTGCGACGTCAATTACGAGGTATGGGGTTTGATATAATTTTAAGTGAATATTTTGTACCCCGTTCTTTGTTGAATTTCTGGATTCTCTTCGGCCTTATGTTATCACCTAACACGGAGGGCGCGGGCTGAACAAACACGGCCCGATGACCCTCCGATGGTTCTTGACTATTTTTTTGGTGGAGACAATCAGAGGCGATGGTGATCGGAGGAAGCGGCGGCCGTGTGCCGGCCGCGTAGAGAAGAACCACGACCCGCATCTGCGGGCCGCTCGGCTGAAGAAGAACCGGCCGGCTAAAGCCGGCCGGGCCGAAGGAACTGCGACACCATGAGGGCGCCGCGCAACCGAAGAACCAGTCGGTCGTAGCCAGCCGTACAGGGAGACCATGCTTCCACAAAGGGCATCACACTGAGGAGGACCGCGGCCTGCGCTCCGCGGGCTGCTTCGGCGGTGAACGGGCTGGCTGCCTGCCGGATGGGTTGAAGGCCGTGGCGCCACCTGGTGCCGCATACGGAGGAAAGCGGCCCACCCGAGAGGGCCGCTCGCGCCGATGAAGACCAGACGACTTCACCCGACTGGACAGGAGAGGAAACGCCGCTCGGCCCCACTATTTCAAAAAACCGGGGGCCGCACCCCCGATCCGCTCGGCCAACTGGACAAGCCGCGACCAGCTATTGGTCGGGCCGTACCAGCCGGGCCAGACCGCACCCAGCCGGTCCGGGCCGCGCCAGCCGAGCCGGGCCGCGCCCCACCGGGCCGGGCCGCGCCCCACCGGGCCGGGCCGCGCCCCACCGGGCCGGGCCGCGCCCCACCGGGCCGGGCCGCGCCCCACCGGGCCGGGCCGCGCCCCACCGGGCCGGGCCGCGCCCCACCGGGCCGGGCCGCGCCCCACCAGGCCGGGCCGCGCCCCACCGGGCTGGGCCAATCCCCATTGGGCCAGGCCAACCCCTTAGCCGGGTCGGATCTGCCGAGCCAGGACGGGCCGACCCGCCAGCCCACCGGGCTTGACAGGCCGGACCCGTTACGCTTAAATGCGAATAACTTCTTAACCGTGCGTCCGATAAATGAACCGTCAGCAGCACTGGGAACCTTGCGATGAGGAGGTCCTTTTGTGATACTATAAGAGAGTTTTGTACAACTTTGGAAAACAACCGGGTTTGGAACGAGCATTATTCCAACCGAGCCCCTGGAACGAAAAAACCAATAACTCTTAGACCAGGCGTCTGATTGACACGCCGTCTGTCGCGTTGGGTTTATTTTTATGAGACAAAACTTCGGGATACATAAACTCTGGACTTCATGATAGTTGATGTATCGAACCCTTTGCTGGAGGAGTGGATCCTATTGGAATCGAGGATGCTGTGTGTGGGAACCCTAGATCTGGTTGTGACTGCAATAACTGCTATACTGGAATTCTCCGTGGGTTCAGTAGCGAAAAATACTGTACTGGAATCCTCTGTGAGTTTGGTAGTGAGGACTACTGTACTGGAATCCTCCGTGGGTTCGGCAGCGATGACTACTGTACTTGAATCCTCTGTGGGTTCGGCAGCGATGACTACTGTACTAAAATCCTCCGTGGGATCAGCAATGATGACTACTGTACTGGAATCCTCCGTGGGTATAGCAGCGACGACGACTGTACTGGAATCCTCCATGGGTTCGGCAGCGACGACTGCTGTACTGGAATCCTCCGTGCGTTCGGCAGTGACGACTACTGTACTGGAATCCTCCGTGGGTTCAACAACGATGACTACTATACTGGAATCCTCCGTGGGTTCGACAGCAACAGGACTGGACTGAATCCTCCATGGGTTTGACAACAACGAGACTGGACTGAATCCTCTGTGGGTTAGATAACTACAAGACTGGACTGAATCCTCTGTGGGTTAGATAACTACAAGACTGGACTGAATCCTCTGTGGGTTCGATAGCAACGACATACTGCTGTTTTAGGTTTCTGCGGGTATCTGCCGTTCGACAGTGAAAGATGATTCAGTGGCTACAACTAGTCATCTCTTACTCTCTTTAAGTTGTGTATACCTGTTGTGATCTGAGTCTTGATTTACAATCATTATCATCGATGTGATTGTCTTACTTTCTTGTGTGGACTGGGTTGTGCTTGAGCTCGAGAGTTGGAGCCGAACTGTGGTTGATAAATTAGGTATATGCATGGGCATATACCTTAGCAGGGTTGGTTGATAATTCGTGATTGTATCTCTATTTTGTGGTTTATCCTTCGTGGATTCTGGGAGACCTTCGAGGGTCTTGGGGTACCTACTAAGTATCGTAAACTCACCCCTGCATGGGCTATGCCCGCACTACATTGTTTTGGATGCAGATGACGGACAACACTGATCGAGGAGGAGACTTGTGGAGCTAGACGGTACCCGGAGGTGGACCACTTGGTGAGATGTACACAGAGAAGACAGATGGACCTGGGGTGCTGAGGAGTCTATTTGTACCCACCCTTTAGGTGGGATTCCCGAAGGATGAATAAGTGGTTTCTATTTTACTTTACTGTAGTTGTACTAGCTTTTCAGTTGTACTGTACTTACTCTTGGGCTTGTATTTCCGGCCGCTTTTCCTTTCAACATTTACTTTTGTATACAGTATTGTTTAGTGCTTACTTTAGTTGCATACTCTGTTGTGTTTGTTACATTTATAAAGGCAATGCCTTCCCTTTTTATCGGGATTTATGCCTTTGGTGATAGTCGCCGGCCCTTGGCCTATGGAAAGCGGGCTTGGGGTTGTCACGGTACGAGCCCTGAGGATGGGTCATGACAAGCCAAGGCTAATCGCCAAGACCGCCGCACATAACATCTCATGAGAATTAAATTTACTCAATAGATTGGACCTCTATCTAGGCTCACCCATATTAAATTTATATTAATATTTTTTCCACATAATGAATCATACAAAATCAATCATATATAAACATAAGGGTTACCCATTGAAAGGATTGGGTACCATAATCATGTCATAAAGAATTAAAAATAGGCGTATCATAAAAGTGTCCATGATATAAAGGAACTAAAACATACATGGAAATTAAAAATATAAAATAAGTATGTATTATGGGAATTGATTTCAAGTATAAGTGAAAACATGTAAGAAAAGTATTTAATAAATTTTAGCGTTAAAACATTTTTGAGAGGTTTTAGGGAAAATACTATAGAGCCTTTAAAATAGAAAAGGGAACAATAATTTATAAAAAAATAGAAGTGAAACTAGAAGGTTTTCATAATAAAAAGGACTTATTTTATAAATAAAATTGTTGATTAAAATAGAAGATATAGTGGACTTTAAATTGGGTAATAATTTAGGAAGTTCCCTTAAAAACAGGTTTACTTATCGGGAAGTATTGTAGAGGAAATCACTTAAAAACTTGTATATACCAAAGAGAAAATTATGGAAGGGTATTTATAGATTAATTTTTTACATTTAAACAAAATTTATAAGACCCAAATAAATATATAAGATAACTTCATTTTGGTATAAAGAAATATAAGGCAACCTGAAGGAATAAAGGAGATTCAGGTAGAATTCCTTACAGATTATCGGCATGATATCGGGTGTACTTAAGAGGGATTCATGAGAGATAAAAGGGATTTATCATCACTTATAAATCATGAGTGAAGTATGGGGGAGGTGTGAAATCATACCCCATCATTATAAATTACACATAAAATGGCATAGCATAGAGGACATTCTTGAATAAAAGTGAAATGGGGAGGATCCCTTACCTTAAGTCCGATAGTGTTCTCCACTTGATATTATTTACATGAATAATAAAATTAGGTTCATTAATTAATAATTACATAAAATATTATATATTTAAAATATTTATTATAAATTTTTTAAGTTCATTTATAACCATTTTGATTGGTTACGAGGTTCAATTTCATTGTTCGGGTCCATTTGTTTACTTGGTTTTAATGATCGGTTCACTTATTTTCATGTTTGGATAAACATGTATGATTAAAGTGGTTGTAAAGAATTGAAGTTATATTTTATTATTGAACTTCCAGAAGGTTACATGGTTAAAAATTTAATTTGGTTACTTTTAGTGAAGTTGAATCATTATATAAAACTTTAGTGACAACCTTTTGGGTTAATTGGTGGTTTTTGACCACAAAGAACACGTTTTGTTTCATAAACAAAAAAAATGTGTAAAAAAGGATTAAAAAACCCAATATGAGGAATAATACATATATTTTTATATGGTTAAAACATGAAAAATGGTTTTATGACCCGAATTAAAGATGGTAACAGAAATTGAAAACCCATCATCCTTGAATGTGGTAAATTTACACATCTCGGATGGTGTCTTTTCTACTAAAATAAAAGAATGGTAAAGGGGAGATGATAATAAATTATTCCATTATCATATCAAAATTCTAGTACATGTAATTTAATGGAGTTTTCATAACATTTTTATGATGATAGGTAAGTATAGAAAAGTAAACAAAAGAAATTGAAAAGAAAGAGAAAGAAAAGAAAAGAGGAATTTACCTCTTGATTCAGTCTTCCTTGAGAACCTCTTAAGGGGAGAGGATTTGGTATTTTTAGGAGACCAAGGGCTGTTGGACATGGGGTAGGAGCTTGGGGAGTGATTTTGGTAGAATATAGGCAAGGCACATGACTTGAGAGGAGTGAAGAGAAGAGGTAAGGAGGGGTGGTATGTATAGTGGAGGAGAGGAGAGTTTTCATAATATTATAATCATTAGTTTATTATTTTTCCATAAGACAAGAAATAGTGATGATTCCATAACCAATAATAGTAATAAATTCATGTAAGTTCTAACTAATTGGGGTTACATCAGCAGATCATCATCAATGACTCAATAAATCCATTATTTAGCATTTATCGCAGATTATCATATTTTACTATTCATAAAAAATTAAAGTATTTTAGAAAAATCCCAAAAATTCACCCTACCCATTTTTCAATGTTTAGAATCCAAAAATAAAGTCCATTTTTCAAAAATAATTTTCTATATATGATTAATTTAATATTTAATTAAAATATTAATATATTCTAAAAAACCAATTTTAAACATTTATTTACTTATTCCAAAATATAGGTACATCATACTTTCCCTTGAATTGTATTTATATACTATCATAGGTAAAGTTACTATTCATTATCATGTATCACTATTCATAAGGGTAACATTAATATTTATAAGGGTATGTTACTATTCCCAAAAAAATTAAGTTTGTCTTATCAGACTCCAAACATCTTACTAATCACAACCGTGAACGTGAGATTTTTGAAATTCAAATCACAAAAGTGAAAAACTTATATTTAATTGTCACATATTACTTATTAGTTCATTGTGTTGTGATTTCATGTGATTATATGACATAATTTTTAGAAGTAAATTTCCATTGAAAACTTTAGGTCATTACATTATCCCCCCTTATAAAATTTCACCCTCGAAATTTCGTTTTACATTCTAATCCATAAATAGGTGCGATTACTTTTCCTTCATTACCTCCTCTAGTTCCCATGTTTCCTCTTCATAATTATGGTTCCACCATAGTACTTTCACCAAGTGAGTAGTCTTGTTACACACAACTTTATCTCTACGATACAAGATCTTCATTGGCTGCTCCTCATAAGAAAATCCAACTGTACCACCTCTAAAGACAATACATGTTGAGGATCTGGTATGTACTTCCTTAATAGGGATACATGAAAGAAATCTTGTTATTTGGACATGGTAGGTGGAAGTTCTAGTCAATAGGACACATCTCCGACACGATCAAGGATCTTGAAGGGGTTGATGTACCTGGGACTTAACTTTCCTTTCTTCCCAAAACTCATGAACTCTTTACATGGGGATATGTGTTGAAATACCATGTCTCCAACTTTGAACTCAAGGTCTCATTGACGATTTTTTGTATAACTCTTCTGTCGATTTTGGGATTCCTTAATGTGCTGTTGAATGATTTTCACCTTCTCCACCATTTTTTCGACCATTTTCGGTCCTAGAAGCTTACAATCACTAAATTCATCCCAACACATAGGTGTTCTGATCCTTTTCCCATAAAGGGATTTGTATGGTGCCATTCGAATTCTTGAGTAAAAACTGTTGTTGTAGGAGAATTAAACCAATAGAAGATGTTGGCCCCATCTTCCTTTAAAGTACATAAAACATTATCTCAACATATATTCTAGTTTCTGAATAGTTCAATTAGATTGGCCATCAGTTTGAGGATGATAGGCCATATTAAAGTTTAGTTCAGTTCTTAGAGCATGTTGGAGTATTTTTCAGAACTACGTGGTGAATCATAGATCACGATCAAATACAATATATAGTGTTACTCCTTACAGCTTTACCACTTCTTTGATGTAAATCCATGAAAGTTGATCCAATGAGAAGTCCTCTCGAATTGTGATAAAGTGAGATGTTTTCATAAAATGATCCACAATGACCCATATATCATTGTTTCCTCTGGATGTACTTAGAAGTCTAGTGACAAAGTCCATAGTAATTATCACCCACTTTCATGTTGGTATGGGTAGTGGTTGCATCATTCCCTTATACTTTTTCCTCTCATCCTTCACTTGATGAAAAACCATGCACTTTAATGTATGTTCAGCAATCTCCCTTTTTATATTGTCCTACCAAAAGTTTTCTCGGAGGTCTCAATACATCTTTGTGCTCCCTAGGTGAATAGAGAAGGCCGAGCTATATGCGTCATTCAAAAACTCATTTTTTATCTCTATATCGAATGGTACACATAATCGTGACCCAAATCTTACAACTACATCCTTATCAATTTTGAAATCGGAGGACTTCCCATTTCTGACAGCTTCCACCATTTTATGAATTTCCACATCTTTTCTTTGAGAATCCTTGATTTTATTCATGAGGGATGGTTGAGAAATAATTTGAGAAAGTATTTATGATGTTACTCCCTTAATGATTCTCATTTACATCCTCTGTAAATCTAAGAATATAAGATCCTTTTCAATTATCATAATTGATAAATATATAGGATCCTTTCTACTTAGAGCATCTGCCACCTTATTTTCCTTACCGGGATGGTAGTGGATTGAGTAGTCACAATCCTTGATGAGATCTATCCATATTTACTAGAACATATTAATCTCTTTTTGTGTGAATATATATTTGAGACTCTTGTGGTCAGTACCGCCAGATTTTTAATGCAAAGATCACTGATGCCAACTCCAGATCATGCATAGGGTAGTTTTGCTTGTGGATTTTCAGATGCCTTGAAGCACATTCTATCACTTTGTTATTTTTCCTCAGATTCCACCAAAGGTAGACTTATAATATTTTCAAGAAAAAAATTCCCATAAACTCCATCATTCGATACAATACTCATAGAAGTTTTCCCTAATGATATAATATCATTTCTGGTGGGGACTTAATGTTCTTAGAAAACATGAAAGATATACTAATAGGACATGAATTGAAATACATTATGAAATACACTACTTTTAAGTAGTGGTTACATGTAATTTATTAATCATTATCCACCTTATAATATGACCTTCAGTGCTCCCTTGATCATGGATATTCTTGATGCTCATCACGCTTCTTATCCCTTACAACAGAGCATCGTGTTGGATAATGTCCAACTTCTCCACATTTATGACATAGAACTATTTATGATGACTTATATGGAACTTTATTTCCATTCAATATATTATTCATTTTGTCATGGAAATTGGTTACTTTGTGCCTAATCTTTCCAAACTTAAAACATCTCCCAGTCCGTTTGTGACATTTCCCTTGGTGACTCTTTCTACAATTATTACAAAATAGAAATTGGGTCTTCTTTCCCTTATCACCTTTATCAGACGAACCTTCATGATATTTAATCTTCCTCTTCCTTGAATCCTTTGGGCATTCAACTAAGTACCAATTATTAATTGTGATTTTTGATAAGCAGTTTGGGATAATCACGGTATGTCCTTCTTGAGCTCCCATCCAATTAGGGATCTTGTTTTGGCAGTCATAATATTGTCCTTCACATCAGTTGTTAACCTGATTCATCCTATTATCAGCCATTGGCTAGAATAAAAATAAAATTGGAGGATGAGTATGATACAAGGGGGAAACCAAAGAAATTAAAGGGAAAACTTATAAATTACACTTATCTTCTTAACTTATGTGTTTCTAGGCCTCAATATATGTTATTCATGATCCATCTCCTAACATATATTCTTATGGGATCCTTTTTGTTCCCTTAATAATGGTTTATACTAAGATTATGAATTTACCAAAGCATATCCCCCAGGAGTTTCAAACCAAGAGTGAATCAATTCCTGTTGTCATGCACCAATTCCTATTCGAGTCTAGCTCAAAGTGGTGTTTTCGGGTTTTACCCCTAGATACATCTATTCCAGAGCCACCTCTACTTATTTGTATCTAGGCAGGGATATATTTTCTTGATAAACCACTTAATATATACTTACAAAAATTTAGGTGTGTTCTTATACTTATTCTCATTCCTAAGGTTTTTACTAAAGTGATCTATTCCTAATCTCTAAAAATAACTAGACCATCCTCTGATACAAATTATAGCAACCCTAGCCTTTTAAATAAGACATTACATGATTTTAAACATAATTATACATCATAGTACATGCCAATGATTGAGAAGTATAGTGTCTTTGAAGACTGAAGAGCCTCTGAGCGACGACTCTCCTTTCATCGCGCATCTCTAGGGTTTCCTCGGCAGCGACCCGGAGGGGGGAGGCTCGTGTAGTCTTCAGAGTTGAGCTGGAAGTTCCTCAGCATCGCCTCCCCCTTCCTCTTGCTCCTGTTTTTCTATTTCGTAGGTGTGGGGATATTTTTTATGGCTTTGCTGGTGGAGACTTTTTTGGTGTTCTTGCGGCGTCGTCGTTGCTGGAGTGCCTCCGTCCTTCCTCGTCGGCCCCTCCTGCTTCTCATGGTTCATTCGATTTGGAATCCGGTGTGGGTTCTTATGCAGTTTCGGTCTGACCGGTTTCAAACCCAGAGCGGCGTTGCTGGCTCAGATCCGCTCGGATCCCCTCAACGACGACGCTCCCTCGAGGTGTAGTTGGGTCTTCCGGTCCTGGGTGACGAAGTCTTGGCTACATCATCTTGGTTTGTACTCCTCTTTGGGTTACTGCAGTTGTGGTGTTGGAGAGTGTCTCTTGGATGCGGCGGGGTTATCTCTGCTTCGGTTCTAGCACTGGGATGCAGATTTCGGTGGAGGTTTTTAGCGTGATAAAGGTTTGGTGTTATCGTTATCGTGTTGGTTCCGGTTATGGTTTGCTATCTGATTCTTCTGTGATGGTTTGAGTGCTTGGAGGTCCAATAGAAGGGGTCCCTTACTAGGGACAGTGGAGCTATTGGTTAATCTATGAAGGCTGCTCCAGAGGATTAAAAAATTCAGGGTTGATTTCCTCATGGTTTTTTTACTTAAAGTTGTGTGTTTTTGAGACGAGTATGGTGGTGATAAATGTCGTTTAAAATAGTTTTTAGTGGTTTATAGTGGCCGTAGATGCTGTTTTTGATTTACAGTGGTGAGGTTCTCTGGAAAATGGTGGGGATAGTGATGACAGTGGGTCTCATGGTGATGATGTTTGGCGATACGACATATCTTTGGAAGTTGTGGGTACACATGGCTTGAGGTCGAGGTTGCTTTGGATGATGTGATTTTCTTTTTGGATTTTGAACTTCTTTTATACTCTTCTGAATTTGTATCTGATGCATTTCGTGTTGGTTACCGCTACCATAAAGCGGCTTATTTGAAAATAAAAAAAAGAGAATTTGAGGAAGTATCTTTGAAGACTAGGTTCATAAAACTAAAATAATGAGACTAAAAAAATACTTCTTTATTTAATCTTCAAATTGAGCTCCTAACTTCCATTGTGCTCAAACATATGCATAGGGTACCCTAGGGAAGTAGGGGAATAACCATAAGAATAAAGAATTAGAACAAGGGATAGAAGTCATGACATGATGATATAAAAATGAATTTAACATATGGAACCTTAACATGTAAACATAGAATCATATAAATATGGAGTCATAAAAATTTAGTAGCAATATAAACATGACTTTAGTATGAGTCAAGGCTAATCACCAAGATCATTTCATATAGCAGCACAAGCCAAGGATAACCACCAAGACCGTCTCACATAACATCTCATGGGAATTAACTTTACCCAATGCATTGGAGCAATATATGGGAACACCCATCCTAACTTTCCATGAATATGTTTTCCACATAATTAATCATACATAATCCATCATATATAAACATAAGGGTTACCCATGTAAAGGATTGGGTACCATAATCAAGACATAATGCATAAAAAAGGGGTGTATCATAAAAGTTTCCATGAAAGAAAGGAACTAAAATATACATGGACATTCATAAGGTAAAATAGGCATGTATCATAAGACGTTATGTCAAGTAGACATGAAAACATGTAACAAAATTATTTAAGAAAATTTAGTATTAAAACATTTTTGAGAGGTTTTAAGGAAAATACTATAGAGCCTTTAAAATAGAAAAGGGAATAATACTTTATAAAAAACTATAAGTGAACCCAGAAGGTTTTCATAATAAAAAGGACTGATTTTATAAAGACAATGGTGGCTTAAAATAGAAGATATTGTGCACTTGAAACCATGTAAGAATTTCGGAAGTTCCCTTAAAAACATGTTTGCTTATTGGGAAGTATTAAAGAGAGAATCACTTAAAAACATGTATATCCCAAAAAAACGATGGAAGGTTATTGATAGATGAATTTTTTAAATTTACACAGAATTTATAATATCCATATAAATAGATAAGATAAATTAATTTTTGTAGAAAGAAAGATAAGGCAACCCGAAGGAATAAAGGAGATTCGGGTAGAATTCCTTATGGATTATCGGCATGATATCAGGTGTAATTAATTGGGATTCATGAGAGAGAAAAGAGATTTCTAATAACTTATACATCATGAGGGAATTATGGGGTAGGTGTAAAATCATAACCCATTATTAGGAATTAAACATAAAATGGTATAGTATAGAGGACATTCTTGAATAAAAGTGAAGCAGAGAGGATCCCTTACCTTAAGTCTGATGGTGTTATCCACTTGATATTAATGACATGAATAATAAAATTAGTTTCATTAATTAATAATTAAATAACCTATTATATATTTAAAATATTTATTATAACCTTTTTATGTTCATTTATAACCATTTTGATTGGTTATTAGGTTCAATTTCATTGTTCGGGTCCGTTTTCTTACTTGGTTTTAATGATCGGTTAACTTATTTTCATGCTCGGATAAACATGTATGATGAAAGTGGTTGTCCAGAATTGAAGTTATATTTTATTATTGAACATACAAAAGGTTACATGGTTGAAAATTTAATTTTTTTACTTGTAGTGAAGTTGAATCATTATATGAAACTTTAGTGAGAATCTTTTGGATTAATTGACAGTTTTTTACCACAAAGAACATGTTTTGTTTTATAAACGAAAACCATGTGTAAAAAAAGATTAAAAAACAAAATATGAATAATAATAAATATATTATGGTCTGATTCAACCATGAAAATGGTTTAATGACCAGAATTGAAGATGGTAACAAAAATTGAAAACCCATTGTCCTTGAATGTAGTAAATTTACACATCTCGGATGGTGTCTTTACTACTAAAATAAAAGAATAGTAAAGGATGGATGATAATAAATTATTCCATTATCATAAAAAAATTCTAGTACATGTAAGGTACTGGATTTTTCATGACATTTTGATGAGGAGAGGTAAGGATAGAAAAGTAAACAAAAGAACTTGAAATGAAAGAGAAAGAAAAGAAAAGAGGAATTAACTCTTGATTCAATCTTCCTTGAGAGCCTCTTAAGGGGAGAGTATTTGGTATTTTGAGGAGAACAATTGATTTTGGACGTAGGGGAGGAGATTGGGGAGTGATTTGGGTAGAATATATAGGCAAGTCACAAGGATTTAGAGGAGTGAAGAGAAGAGGTAATGAGGAGTGGTATTTACAATGGAGGAGAGGAGGGTTTTCATAATATTATAATCATTAGTTTATTATTTTTCCATAAGAAAAGAAATAGTGATAATTCCATGGACAAGAATAGTAATATATTTATGTGAGTTATAACTAATTGGAATTACATCAGTAGATCATCATCAATGACTCAATAAATCCATTATTTAGCATTTATCGAAAACTATTGTATTTTACTATTCATAAAAATTCAAGTATTTTAGAAAAATATGAAAAATTCACCCTAACCATTTTTAAACATTTATAATCCAAAAATGAAGTCCATTTCTCAAAAATAAATTTCTAAATATGATTAATTTAATATTTAATTAAAATCAAAATTTATTCTAAAAAAACCAGTTTTAAAACATTTATTTACTTATTCCAAAATATAGGTACATAATAATTTCCCTTGAATCTTATTTATATAATATCATAGGTAATGTTACTATTCATTAGGGTATATAAATATTCATAAGGGAAACATTACTATTCATAAGGGTATGTAACTATTCACCAAAAAATTTAGTTAATCTTATCGGACTCCAAATATCTTACTGATCGAAACTGTGAATGTCCGATTTTAAAAATTCAAATAAAAAAGTGACAAAATTATGTTTAAAGGTCACATATTACCTATTAGTTCATTGTTTTGTGATTTCATGTGATTATATGACATAATTATAAGAAGGAAATTTCCATTGAAAACTTTGGGTCATTACAAAAAAAAACATTATTTTTGTATCTAGACTTGATAAAGATGGTTTTATTTTCAATTTCATAAATAAATGTTGTTTCTTTTATAAAGAAATAATTTTTTATGTTAAGAAACATTTAAATAATAGTATTTATGTGTTGGTTTACACGAAACAAGTAATGGTAATTGATAATGAAATTTATTCACATGAATAATGACACACCCAATTATGGAATCACTAACTAGGTTATATAAATGGAAAGCATTTGAATAAGTTAAAAAAAGAGAGATATTTAGATTATTTTTAACTAAAACCACTTGCTGTATGTCACACATGTTTATAAGGCAAAATGAAAAAAATCCCCATTTAGTGTAAAAGGTGAAAGGGCCAAAGATATTATTGTATTAGTTCACACCGATGTGTTTGGACCATTTACTATTGAAGAAAGGGGTGGGTACTCATACTTTATAACTTTTAATAACGATTTTAGCAGATATGGATATATCTACTTGATGAGGCATACGTTGGATTAATTATACAGATTCAAGTAATACAAGAATGAGGTTGAGAACCATCTTGGCAAGAAGATTAAGAAACTAAGATAATAATATAGTGGATAATATCTTAATCAAGACTTTATTGATTACTTATAGGAGTTTGGGATCCTATCCCAACTCAGTACTCATTATATGACTCTATGAAACATTGTAAGTTAAAGGAGGAACCACAACTTGTTGGACAATGTGAGATCAATTATGATTCATGCGAGTCTTCCTTTATCCTTTTGGGAATATGATTTCCAAATAGAAGAATGCATACTAAATTGAGTGCCAACTAAAGCGACATATGGTGTACCATACCAATTATGGAATGGAAAGGAACCCATACTATCTTACTTACATGTATGGGGTTGTGAGAAGTTTGTTAAGGAATCTTCTGGTAACAATATTTCACCATGAGGTACAAAGTTTATATTTATAGGATATCCAAAAGAAACAAAGGGATATTAACTATACAATTATTTAGATAAGAAGGTTGTGGTTAAAATAAATCCCATATTCCTTGAGAGGGATTACATATCTAAAAGATATAGTGGGAGATAGATAGACTTCAATGAATTCTATTCTCAATATATACAACTGTTGGCATAAGAACAATTTCCACAAATCCCCATGGAAGAAGAAGATGTTCAAGAGACACAAGTACTTCATAAATGTACTAGAGAGGTTAGAGAACTAGAATAGTATGGTTTTTGAGTCATAAAGGATGGTGAATCATTATTAGTTGATAATAATAATCCTCTAACCTACAAGGAAGTAGTAAGTGTCCCAAATGTTTATAAGTGGCAAGAAGCCATGAATTATGAAATGTATTTCATGTACCAAAACCATATCTGAATTTTTATAGATCCTTAAGTGGATGTAAATCCACTTGCTTTTAAATGGGTATTCAAGAAGAAAATAGACATAGAAGGACAAGTCAATACCTATAAAGCATGAATGGTTGAAAAAGTGTTTAAACAATGTCAAGGCATTGACTATGATGAAACCTTTTCACCAGTTTCAATTATGAAATCCACCAGAATTATACCTTCCATTATAGATTACCATGACTATGATATTTGGAAAATAGATTTCAAAATAACCTTCCTTAAATTTAACCTTCAATATTATGTATATATGACCTAACTAGAAAGGTTTTTTCACTCTAAATGATTCCAATAAGATATGTAAATTGAAAAAAAATCCATTTATAGATTAAAGAAATTATCTAGGTCATGGGACATTCATTTTGATGAATCCAAAATATAATTTGGTTTTATAAATAATGAATGCGAGCCTTGTTTCTACAAATGGTTTAGTGAGAGTGAGGTCATTTTCTTAATAGTATATGTTGATGACATATTACGCATAGGGAATGAAATACTAGTATTAAAATTTATTAAGTCTAGGTTGAATAAATTAGATTCCATGAAGGAATTAGGTGAAGAAAAATATATTCTTAGGATCAAGATCTATCCTGATAGATCAAATAGTATACTCAGCCTAAGTCAAGGTACATATATTGACAAGATACTGAAGAGGTTTAGCATGGAATAATCCAAGAGGGGATTGTTTCAAGTGTCACATGACATTCATTTTTCTAGGAAGATGTGTCCTTAGACACATGAGGAAGGAATTAGAATGGTAAGGATTTTATACATGCCATTGATTGGGCCATCCATGTATTCTATGCTATGTACTAGTCCAGATGTCACCTATACATTAAGTATGGTAGGAAGATATCAAGCTGACCCAGGTGACCTCTATTGGATGGAAATCAAGAATATACTTATGTATATATGGTTTACTAAGGATATGTTCCTAGTTTATGGAGGAGATGAGGAACTAGTCATTAGAGGATATGAAAATTTTAGTCTCAAAACAAATCAAGACGATATGAAATCAAAAATTGGATACATCTTCATATTGAATGGACGTGCAGTGAGATGGAAGAGCTCAAAATAGGCTGTGGTCATAAATTCTACTATAGATTCTGAGTATATTATATATTCTAATGTAGATAAAGAAGTAGTATGGATGCACAACTTTATATAAGAGAATAATTTGGTTCCTAACAGTTGTAGTGTCTCACCCTGGAATCCACTAAGCGGTAACCCTAGATGGTTGGCCATATGGCCTCAAGCACACCTCCCCACACACCAGAGGATTCTGAATATAAATGAGGTACTAGGGTTTCTCAGTGGGGAGAATATGACCTCATAGATCAGATTGCATCATAGTGGTAAAATAATTATGATAAGTAGTAGAAACAAAATAAACAAGAAGCATTGGAATAATAATTATACATCCATGTAAATAAAATAGATGAATTTGAATAATAATAGATATAAATTGATAATGATGATCATGTAGCTATAAAAAATGAGATACATGGGATACATGGGAGAATACATATACAACATGCTATACAAAACACACAAAAATTCCAAAAACTGTCACTTCCATCACCAAGATCATATGCTCAGTCCCATGCACTCGTACTCCATCCTAGAACTCAGAAACAAGCATCAGAAGCTGGACACTTCCCTTTATCCATACCTACAACCATAAATTATTCTTGTGTACCAAAGGTTTCCCAAGAAGGGTGTGAGATATACTCAGTAGGCCACCACCAAAAGTGTCTAGATCAATTATTTTTTTTCATAGAGAATTAATAGTGTACTAATAATAATAAATGCAGGGAGATAAATAAATAAATACATTAGTCTAGGTTCCTCAGAGGACACCTATCAGATACTACCCGCTTAGGCCTAAGAAAAATGTCGTTGAACTAAGGTAACCAATACAAATATAAAATATGGTAAAGTGGGCTGTAAGAACCCATACTTTTTGAATGATAATTGTTTCCTGAAAATGTATGTTATATTATATTTTACACAAAAAAACCACATATATTTAATAATGAAGTAAATATAAATGGAAATGTTACCATTTGGATTCAACCGTTATGATCATTGGTAAATTATGATCATTTTCAACATGACTGTTGTTAACTATACTCTTGATAATAATTTTATCGTTATCATTAGAGTTTATAAGTAAAATTTTGACAAAGGAAAATTGATACGAAAAAGAAGATTCAATAGACTCAACCAGTAGAGTCATTTAATTTGAATCCCATATTTTAGAACTTGGGAGGGAGGTATTATTATTGGGGTTTTCCCTTGACCAAGACCAAATTGAGCTTCAATAAGTGAAGCTTTAACAAAATCACATACGGGAGAAGTTCAAGTTAGTGGAGATTACAACTTGGTCAATGTTAGCTGAGGTGCCCCAAAAAACTACCAATATTACACACCTTACTCTTAGGGTGTATGTGGGTGTAATAAGGGGTTATGTGTCAAGACCCTAATTACTTAAAGTGTAATTACATTGTATATATAAAATTTTTATTTCATCATTTCTGTTTTAAGGATAGTTTTTCTTAATAAAATTGAGATGGAATTTGATAAATTAATTTTTCATATAGAGATTATAATTTTCAGAAAATAAATAATTATTATAATAAAGTAAGGTATTATGAATAATTTTTATTTTAATAAAATATTATGATTAAAACACTCTTATTTAAAAACAAATGGTATTTTTATTTATTTTTTTCAAGTGTTTTAAATTCGACTATGCATTTTCAATTCGCTATTATTTTTAATAAATTAGGATTTTTATATTTAAAAGTTAAAATTATCATATTTAGAGAATTATTATGATAAAATAAATATAAATTTTTAAATAATAATACCAAAATTTTGTTATAGTGAATTTATTATAATTTTCTAAAATACTTTATTTTTTCGTGAATAGTAAAAATACAGTTTGAGTTTTCGATATGTTATTAGAATCATAATTATTTAATAATGATTTAATAACTAATTAAAAACAATACAAGACACAAAATATGATATTTTATTAATATCAAGTATTTTAATATATTTTAATCAATTTCCAAATTTATAATTTACATTCCAAATTCTAAAATGGAAACTTTAATTTTAAAAATGTTATTTTTTGAAAACTTTAATTTTCATTTCCAAAATATGTAAAATAAAATTATGTTAGACTCTTGTGGATTAAAATAACATAAATATTTTCCCATGTTTCCAATACCATGGGAAATCCCATGGTTTTTCATTCACTACTACATAGGTTTCTAAGGCCTATATTTGGAAATTAATAAACAAATCCTTCACTTTTGCTATAAATACACACCCATTTTTTCATTTATTTTCACTCACAATTCACTATACATGAATATATGATAGTTTTACCTTCCAAGGAATCCTAAAAAGGTTTCATCAATCCCCAAAGGTCCCAATCCTCAAGTTTTAGGAGTTATTCTTCAAGGTATAGGTAAATATCCTTCTTTTCTCTTCATTTGAAGAACCTATTTTTGTATATTTCTTATGAATGTTATTTTGAATATCTATTATTTAATTTTATTAATTAAATTAATTCCAAATTATGTTTTATCAATGGGATAACCTTATCCAATCTCCTTTAACCCTTTTCTAAAACTATGTTTTATACCCGTTATGCTGCTGATTTTACTTCTCGAAATTCCTCTCTTCTCCTCAAGAAATTTCATTTCATTTTATTTTTTTGAATAAAAAAAACTCTTTATTTTCCATGTATATTCAGAAATATTTAAAAATTATTTATTTCATTCTATTATTGAAATATATAAAACCATCATTCTCTTTATGTGGGTTAAAAATGATATAATGATAATGTTTTTAAGCACTTTTGAAACACCATGATTTTGATATGAACCCATTTTATTTTATTTTCCATAGGTTATTAATGAAATTATTTATTATGATCTATGTGGCTCAAATAAAAATCAATACATATGAATTTTTTTCCCTAATAACTCTCTATTGCATTGGTTAAATAATTTAATCTCTAGAAATGATATATTTTATGATACCTTGGTGAACAACCTTAGTAAATTTTATAACACCTCAGTGAAAAAACTTAGTGATATTCTTATGAATGTATCATTTAAATTTTTTAGAAACATTTAAAAGTTATGATTTATGTTTTTTTGTTATTATATTCCTCAAACCATAATGATATTTTTCATTTTCTTATTGATATTCCTCAAGATAACTTATAAACTATTTTTCTTTCATATTCACTTTTTGAGCCTTATGCTCACACTTTCCTTTGATGTTTTCCCCTAAGTTATGAGATGTAGTAAAATTACTTAGGATAAACCAATTAAGAATCCTTCAAATTTTTTTATAACAACATTTTAAGTTTTCATGAAATATTTACCTTGTTTCTAAGAAACTAAAATTTAAAAGATCCTCTATTTTGTACAATGTAATGAAAAGTTTATGTAATAAAAAGGAGGGATTCCATAGTTAGAATCAAAGGAAGGTTTTGTTATTTATAGAAATTAGGATTTTAAAAGTTTAGGAAGAACCCTAGGGACAAGTTAAAATATATGAAAACATATTGGTATTTTGGTGAAATATTAAGTAAGTGGTTTACTAGAAAATAAATCCCTATCTAGATATGAATAAGTGGATGTCACTCTGGAAAAAAGATATCTAGGGGTAAATCCCAAAAAAACCACTTTGAGATAGACTTGAATGAGAACTGGTTTACAAAAATGATCCTTGGTACACTCCTGGTTTGGAACTCTTGGGGGATATGTTTGGTTAATCACAAGATTTTTATGAACCATTATGAAGTATTTATAGAAAATGTAATTGTTGTTAAATAATAAAATATTTAAGATTGATGTTTTAAGAAATAAAATTTATTTAGAATTATAAAATTCTTAAAAGAAACATGTTTCTCACTAAGTTTTATTCTTTTATAAAATAAAGAGAAATAGGAGGAACCACATAAATAGTGAGCACAACAAACAATGCACTGACATCCCTTCGATGGAAGCCAAGATGTAAAACTTTACGAGAATGATGAATCAACTGAATCTAGTTATGAGTAATATCTCAAATAAAGATGAAATACCAAATTCACATCGAAGGGAGAAAATTTCTATTAATTCATTTATGAATTAACAAACACCATTTTTTGTGGATCTACCAACCCATTTATTTAAAAAAAATGAATAATCTCCATAGAAAATATCTCTTATGTACTCTATTATTCATAGAAAGAGAAAGTCACCCTGTCTGTGTACCACTTAGAGGGAGAAGCTGATTAGTGGTGGAAACTCATTAAAAACATGATTTCAAGAAGGAAGATTGATGCTTTAGAGTGGGAAGATTTTATGGGATCCTTTTTCAATAAATATTCCCACTATTCAATTTGAACAAAAAATGGAGAAGGAATTCCTTGAGTTAAAGTAGAAGGAAAATGAATATGTGGGAATCTATGAGATGAAATTTATAAGTCTTTCTCACTAAACCTCTACTTTTTTCATGGATCCTAATGGAAAGTTTGATAGATTATTTAGTGTACTAAGACCCTATCTATAAAAGAATCTATGCAATTGAGACTATGAAAGTTATGAGGAGATAGTGTGAAGTGCTATAGAGGTTGAACTAGAGTTAAGAGAGATGTAGTAGTCCCATACATTGAATGAAAAGAAGATATCAATGGATCCAATCTTAGGGAGGAACATTGACCATGGAAGAGGAGGAAAACAAATGCAACTTCCCACATGAAAAAAATGCGGAAAGAAGAATTCGAGGAACTGCTTTCTTGGGAGCGGGAAATGTTACAAGTGTGGAAGATATGAACATATTAATCAGAAATATTTTACTGAGGTTGAATCCTCAAATTCTCAACACTAACGAAAAAGGGAATATGATACATGCCCAGCTTGAAGTCCAATGCTTCAATTGTGGAAAACTTGTGCACTTTTCCAATCAATGTTTAAATCTAAAGATAATGGAGGGGAATCACCATCAAACCCAACATAGTCCAATGGATTAAGGTTATGCATTTTCTTTCACTACAAATGAATTTGAATATCTAAATTATGTGGTGGTAGGTACTCTCATTGTTCTCTAAAATATATCAAGTATTTTGTTTGATTCTAGTTCTACAAATTCCTTTATTTACTCCAAGTTTTTAAAGAATATAGAATCAATACCAAAACTTATAGAAGTAGGGTTATCAGTCAAGACTCCTAGAGGGATTATCAATGCATCAATAGTGTACATAAATTCTAGTATTGTGTTTGGAGAGCACAATTTCATCACAAATCTAGTAGTCATTCCCATACTAGAATTCGACATTATACTAGGGATGGAATGACCCTCAAGGTATAATGCTAATATCAACTACAGAAGCAAGGAAATAGCTGTAGTTATGAATGGACGACCTATATTTGTTTTTAAAGGAGAGATATATCGATTAGATATTTTTCTAGAAGAACCTCCCATAGTGTTATTAATAGAAATGATTGATGAAGATGAAGAAGGAAATGAAAGTATATGTATAGAAAATGCACCCATCATCCAGGAATACATTGATGTATTTCTTGAGGAGTATCCTGGACCTCCCCTATTAAGAGAGGTAGAGTTATCCATTGAAATCATGCCTTGATCCAAGATGATATTAAAGAACCTATATAGAGTGGAAAATGTGTAGCTGGAGGAATTAAAGAAACAAATCCAAGATCTTTTGGAGAAGAGGTTTATCTGACCAAGTGTGTCTCCTTGGGTAAAACCTTTTCTATTTGTGAAGAAAAAGGATAGATCAATGTGGATATGCATTGATTATAGATAATTTAATGGGATCAAAGTTAAGAACAAATACCCTCTTCCAAGGATTGATGATTCATCTGACCAACTTCATGGGGCTTAATTCTTCTCTAAGATTGATCTTCAATCTAGTTTTCATCAATTGAGGGTGAAGGAAGAAGATATTCTAAATACTACCTTCTGATCAAGATATGGGAATTATGGGTTTTTTGTTATGATCTTCAGATTGGATAGTGATTCTACTATATTTATAGATTTGATGAATAAAGTTTTTAAGGGCTACATTGATAACTTTGTGGTAGTTTTTATCGATGATATTATGATATATTCTAGAAGTCTCGAGGAGCATGAGGATCATCTATGGGTTATATTGAAAACTTTGAGGATGGAGAGGCTATTTGGATAGTTCAACAGATTTTAATTTTGTTTACAAAAATTTGATTTATTGGGGCACACTGTAACCAATTAAGGAATATTAGTTGACCTTGCGAAGAAAAAGGTTTTGGTGGAGTGGCCTCATCCTATAATAGTAACTGATATTTTTAGTTTAATTATTTTAGTAGGATATTATAGGAGGTTTGTGATTTTTTCATGAATTGATAATTAACTAACAAAGTTAACTTGAAAAGGGCCCAATTTTATTAGGACACAATAGTGTGAAGAAAGTTTCCAAGAGCTGAAGAAGATATTGGTTATTTCACCTGTGTTAACTCTACCCTCTATCAAAGAAAGATTCATTATTTTTAGTGATGCATATCTGAAAGGTACTTGGTGAGTCCTCATAAAAAATGAAAAGGTGATTTATTATGCATATTGACAGTTGAAGCCTCATGAGAAGAATAATCCTATGAATGACCTAGAGTTGGCTGCAGTTGTTTTTGCTCTGAAGATATGGATGCACTATCTTTATGGGAAAAAATATGATATATAGATAGAACACAAAAGTTTGAAGTATATTTTGATACAAAAGGAATTGAATATGAGATAGAGGAGATGGTTGGAAATTTTTAAAGGCTAATATTGTTCAATTAATTATCACCCCATAAGATAAAACAAAGTCACTGATGAATTAAGTAGAAAATAAATTGTTGTGATAGTAATGATGAGGATTCAAGGAGATCTTTTGATCAAAGACCTAGTAAAACTGGACATGAGAATCTTGAGGGAAGGGACACCATCAACCCCATCCCAAATCATTAATCAACCATAAAAACTAGATAATATCAAGTAATCCCAAAGATAATATCCTTTGTAACATAAGAATATAGGGGATGTGAATAGTGGGAAGTTTCCTGAATTCAATTTTGACCAAGAAAGTGTACTAAAATTATGTAAAAGGCTATGTGTTCCATAAATTCTATAAATAAATAAGGATCTTATGAATGAAGTTCATAGATTTATATTATCTATACATCCTGGAAGCACTAAAATTTATAGAGACCTTTGTGATCATTATTGGTGGGATAACATGGAAAGGGAGATTTCTGACTACACTATATGGTGCTTGGTGTGCTAACAAGTGAAGTAAGAGAGACAAATTCATAAATGGGTATTACAACCACTACCCATACCAATATAGAAGTGTGAAAATATCACTATGGACTTTGTCACTAGTCTCCTGAAAGCATCCAAAGTAAACAATGTGATTTGGGTTATAGTGGATCATCTCACCAAGACTTCCCATTTCATTGCTATTAGGAAATATTTCTCTCTTGATTAACTTGACAATATATACATGAAGGAAGTGGTAAGGCTGTATGGGGTACCACTCTCTATCATATCTTACTGTGATTCATAGTTCACATAAATATTATAGAGAATTATTCAACATGATCTGAGTATTGAATTGAATTTAATTACGACCTATCACCCCCAAATAGATGGAAAACCAGAAAGGACTATTTAGACACTTGAGGAAATGCTGAGAACATACTCAATGGAATTTAAAGGTGGATGGGATCAACATATCCAATTAGTTGAGTTATCATACAAAAATATCATCCATTTGAGTATTCAAATGGCACCCTATGAAGCTATATATGAGAAGTGATTTAGAACTCCTACTTGTTGGGATTAAGTTCGAAAGCTAAAGTTTATTGGGACTAATCTTATGTAAGAGATGATAGAAAAGGTTGATTCTATCCAAAAACACATAAGGTATACTCAGAGTCATCTAAAGAGATACACTGATAGTCGTCAAAGAGACTTGGAGTTTTGTGTTGGTGATAAAGTGTTCCTTCGAATATCACATTGGAAGAAATTCATGTGGTTTGGGAAGAAAGGGAAGCTTATACCCAGGTACATTGGCCCCTATGAAATCCTGGATCGTATAGAAGTAGTGTCCTATCAGATTACACTTCCACAAAATCTATCTCAAGTTCATGATATATTCCATGTGTCTCTCTTATGTAAGTACATACATGAGCCTTCACATATACTAAATATCAAGGTGGTACAACTAGAACATGACCTCTCTTATGAGGATCATCCGGTGGAGATCTTGGACTATAGATACAAGATTCTACACAACAATACTACCCATGTCATCAAAGTGTTGTGGAGGAACCATAAATATAAAGAAGCAACATGGGAACTAGAGGATATAATGAAGAAGAAGTACCCACACCTTTTCTCAAATGAGAGAATGAGTTGAAATTTCAGGGATGAAATTTCTTAATGGGGGAATAATTTAATGACCCAGACTTTTTTAATGATAATTGTTTCCTGAAAATATGTGTTATATTATATTTTATACAAAAAAACCATATCCCTTTAATAATGAAGTAAATATAAAAGGAAATGTGACCATCTGGATTTGATCATTATATTATTTTTGTTCAATTATGATCATAGGTTAATATGACTGTTGGGAAATATAATCTCAATAATTATTTTAACATTATCATTAGAGTTTATAAGTAAAATTTTGACAAAGTAAAATTGATACAGAAAGAAGAGTAGATGACCTCAACCAGTAGATTCATTCCATTTGAAGCCCATTAGTCAAACTTGGGAGGGATGTATCATCCCTAGGGTTCTCCTTTGACCAAGACCAAGCTAATATTCAACAATCGAATATTAAACATAATCACCCACAAGATAAGTTCACGTTAATGAACATTACCACTCAGTCGATGTTAGCTAAGGCACCCCACAAAACTACCACCATTACACACCTTACTCTTAGGGTGTTTTTAAGTGTAATAATGGGTTATGTATTGAGTATATAGCTAATTAATGTGTAATTCCATTTTATAAATATTTTTTTTATTCCATCATTTCAAATTTAAGGACAGTTTTGATTAATAAAATTGAGATGAAATTTGATAAATTGATTTTTCAGATAGAGATTGTACTTTTTATAAAAGAAATAATTATTATAATAAAATAAGGTATTATGAATAATTTTTATTTTAATAAAATTATATGATTCAAAAATTCTTATTTAAAAATAAATAATAATTGTTTATAATTTTTTTCAAGTGTCAGAAATTTTACTATGCATTTTCAGTACACCATTATTTTTAATAGATACGGATTTTTATATTTAAAAGTTAAAATTATAATATTTATAGAATAATTATGATAAAATAAGTATCATTTTTGGAATCATCACAAAAAAATTATGTTAGGGTAAATTTATGAGAATTTTCTAAAATACTTTATTTTTTCATGAATAATAAAATTACAGTTTGAGTTTTTTAGCATGTTAATGAAATCAAAATTATGTTATAATTATGAAATAATTAATTAATAAAAAAAAAAGACTTAAAATATTTTATTTTATTAATATAAATTATTCTAATATTTTTTACTAAATTTCTAAATATATAATTTACTTTCCAAATTATGAAATGTAAATTTTAACTTTAAAAAAGTTATTTTGTGAAAACTTTAATTTTACTTGCCAAAATAAGTAATATAAAATTATATTTGACTATTGTGGTTTAAAATAACATAAAATGTTTCCCAATTTTCAAATATAGTGGGAAAATACCATGGGAAATCCCATGGGTTTTCATTTACCACTACCTTGGTTTCTAAGGCCTACATTTGGAAATTGATAAAAAAATCCTCCAATTTCTCTATAAATAATCACCCATTTATCCATTTAAATTTAATAAAAATTAATAATTCATGAATCTATGATATTTTTACCTCTAAAGGAATCCTTCCAAGGTTTCATCAATCCCCCAAAGTCCAAATCCTCAAGTTTTAGGAGTTACTATTCAGGGTAAGAGAAACATCCTTCTTTTCTCTTTATTTCAAGAACCTCTTTTTGTATATGTCTTCTAAATGTTATGTAAACTCTATATTATTTCATTTTTATTCATTAAATTACTTCCAAATTATATTTTATCAATAGTATTCCCCTATCCTCTCTCTTATTACCCTTTTCTAAAACCACGTTTTATACCCGTTTTGCTACCGATTTTACTTCTCAAAATTTATCTCTTCTCCTCAAAATATTTCCTTTTACTTTATTTTTATGAATAACCAAAAATATTTATTTTTATAATGGTATTCAATAATATGTAAAAATAATTTATTTTATTCTATTATTGACATACATAAAACCCACATTCCCTTTTTGTGGGTTCAAAATGACATAATAATCATGTTTTTAAGCACTTTTGAAATTACATGATTTTGATATGAACCAATTTTATTTTATTATCCATTGGTTATTTATGAAATGATTTATCATGATCTACGTGGATCACGTTAAAATTAATATATATGAAGGGTTCACCATGATAGCACTCCAATGCATTGGGTAAAAAATTTAATCTCTAAAGATGACATATTTTACGATACCTTGGTGAACAAACTTGGTAATTTTTATGACACATTGGTGACAAAACATGGTGATATGCTTATGAATGTATCACTTAAAAGTTTTATCCATATTTAAAATTTATTATTTATGTTCTTTTTACTATGATATTCGATAATACATAATGATATTTCTCATGTTCTTATTGATATTTCTCAAGATCACTTGTAAACTAATTCATTTGAATATTCCCTTATGGGACCTTATGATCACCCTTTCCTTTGATGAATGTCCCCAGGTTATGAGATACATTAAAATTACTTAGGATGAACCACTGAATAATCCTTTCAAGTTTTTTATAATATTTTTTTTGGTTTTCATGTATTATTTACCTTTTTTTTAAACACCAAAGCATAATTATAATAAAAATAAAGTTTACAGTAGTCTAAAATATGGGATCATATTACAATATTTTTCATGTAAGGAAATAAGATCTGCGGGGAGGTCTTTGAACTAGGTTATGTCTTGATTTACTCCCATGTTGGCCATGCCATCTACAACTGTGTTTGATTCTCAATAAAAATGCGTGATGATGTATTTGAGATCATTAAGTGAACAGGTGCAATCCATCCAATGGGTAGTAATTGGAAAAGAAAGATGTGACACACCATTTCAAATTGCTTTCACAATGGTCATCGAGTCACTTTCAATCCACAGGTTGTTCTAACCAAAGTTCTTGTACAATTAAATAACATGAATTAAACTCATCATCTTAGCTTTAAGGAAGGTGTTAGAGCCAAAAATACCCATGAAAAATCCAAGGATCTGACCAAGGTGATTTCTGAAGATTTCACCACATCCCACAGGGCCTAGATTTCCTTTGGAGGTGCCATCAATATTTATTTTGATCCATATAGAAAGAGGATCTCTCTAGAAAACCTCTAGAGTGTGATGAGGTTGAAAGAAATTTCCATTAATCTGCAGACGTCATAGGATTAAAAAGTCATGAAAAATGTTGTGGAAATGTCCCTTTTGTATCAAAGTAGATTCATGTATAAAAATAAGGATCCGAATCTGAATTTCACTTTGATTAAGTGATTAATTGTTATAAAGAATAGAATTACAATCATGCCAGATCACATGGTGGATCTCAGCAACTACAGCAAGGAAAATGTTCTTGATTTGTTGAGAGCCTTCCATTTCTACACATTTCTTTAGTTGAGTTTTGATGGAGTCAAGAATAAACCATCTGTAGTAAAAAATGTAAAGAATATAGTTCCAAAGATCAGTGGTAGTAGCACAAGAAAGAAAGAGGTGGTTAGAATCTTCTCTGTGTTGATTACAGATTTTTCACTTAGAGTAGAGCTAGATTCCAAAATATTTAAGGTAAATCTCTATGAGAAATATATTGTGATAAAGTCTCCCGATGATATTGAATCTTGTAGGCTTTATCCAAGGAATTTTGAAATGTTTTATCCAACTGTAATCACTTTTAGAGTTACAAAAAAATGATTGTAGAAATCTTTGGAGTTTAGAATCCCATTATGAGAAGGTTCCCAAATTAAGAAGTCATTGGTGGAAGCGAAAGGGTCATTTTCAATTACATTCAGAATAGTATGAGGGAGGTGATCGTGATGAGAGTTTAGAATTTCTCTAATAGTGCAGTTGGTACTCTCGGGGGTATGATCAGGAGAAATCATTGTGATTAAAGCTGTGTCAGTCTAGTTATCCAACCAGAATTTCATGGAGGAGTCTCTGCAGACCATCCATCATGAATTATTCATAATATTATAGAAATATTGTTTGATGGATAGAAAAATCAAAGAGTTAATGAAATTCAAATTTCATATTTTAAGTTTTTCAAGAAATCTATTTTTGAGGAAGGTAATAGCTTAAGAAGTATTTTGAAAAAGGTTACAAGTGAGTCTAGCTTGAAGGGATTCATTAAAGTACTTTATATTTTTAATTTCAATACCACCTTTCTCAATAGGTTTGCAACATGTTGACCAGGGGACAATCAAAAGTTATCTTTCTAGAATACTACTAGTCCAAATAAAATTTTTTATATTGGAGTTTTTTTTGATAATACCAACATGGCATTTATAGACCATCATGGAGTAAACCATTTTGGATACAATTGTGAATTTTACAAGTCAATTCCTACCTGCCATAGAAATAGATTTATGTTTCCAAGAAGAGATATGGTTTAGAAATTGGTCAAATATATTCACATAGTAATAAGACTTGAGCCTACCCCAAAATATAGGAACACCTAGATAAGTGAAAGGGAGCGTACCTTCTTTCTGACATAAGTCGCTAATAATGTTACATTTTCTACTGGTAGGAAAGTTCCTCCCAAAGAAGATGCAAGATTTATTCCAACTAGTTGTTTGACCAGAAACCCCCTTATAGTGTGAGAGCATTGTTTTGAGGTTAAGAATGTTTCTTCTATCACCTTGAAGGAAAATTATTATGTCATCAACATAAAAAATATGGGTAGGATCATTCATATCCCTAGAAACATGGATGGGTTTTATATTATTATGGTCCACCAGACAGGTGATCATATCACTAAGGCAGTCTTCTGCTATCGAGAAGAGAATGGTAGAGAGGGGGTCACCTTGCCCGACACCTTTGGTGTATTTAAAATATCCCATGGTAGATCCATTAATGAAAATTTAGATAGACACCTAGTTGAACAATGTTTTGATTGTAGTGAGAAAAGAGGCACTAAACCAAAATCTTAAAGAAACTTGAAGATAAAGCTCCAATACATGGTGTAAAAAAGCTTTTCTAATGTTAAGTTTAATAGAAATATTGCCTCCTCTTTTAGCTTTATTCAAGTTATTGATACACTCAAAGGCAAGATAGATGTAGTCTTGAATGGATCCACCCTTAATAAAACCAAATTGGTTCCAGGATACAGTTTTTTCTGTGATAGTTGATAGTCTGTTTTCAATTATTTTAGTGATGATTTTATAGAGTGTTAATAAGATAAATGGGTCTAAATAGGTGAATCTCATAGGCATTTTCAACTTTTGGGATCAAGGTGAGAAACTGGACATTAAGAGCATGGGGAAGCACCCCATTGGAAAAAAGTATTTGACAAGTTTACAAACATATATATGAATCATATTCCAATAATGTTATAAGAAACTATTATTGAAGCCATCATGACCTGAAGCACTATCAGAATTCTTCCTAAAGATAGTGTATTTGATTTCATGATCCAACGGAGTGTTGAGAAGGATATTGTTTTCCTCATCAGTGATCACTATCTAAATGTCCTCAGGAAGTAGGTATTTGTTGATGTCCAGATCATTAAAGATGGATTCATAGTAGGAGACTATATGATGAGAAATGCCATATTCATTGTCAAGAAGATTTTACCCATACTTTATAAAGGTTAACAACCTATAAGACATTCTGATTCTTTGAATAGAATTATATAATTTAGTATTTATGTAACCATTTGATAACCATTTATCTTTAAATTCTTGATTCCTCATATTTTCTTTAAAATTGAGAAAAGAGTTGAGTTTAACCACAAGATTTATTTCTTGAGTTGGATCTGTGTTGAGGTCAGAGTTGGTGTTCTTATTTTTAAGATCGTTGAGTTATCCCTCGAGAATAAGGATTTCATTGTTAATTTATTTGGATCTAGAGATGCACCAATTTTTGATATTCTGTTTGAGATGTTTTAATTTGAAATTACAGGAAAAGGAATCATTGTTGTGTGACATTGAAGACCAATAGTTTTGAATGATATTAGTGAAATTGAGATCAGAGAACCAAACATTGTTAAATATGAAAGGAAACTGGGGTTTCAGTTCTTTGGTGGAGACACTGAGTTTGATGGGGTGATGGTCAGAGTTCAGCCTATGAAGAGTGGTGCTGGAGATAATGTCCCATTTATCCAAAGCAGGGACATTAGTGAAAGCTCTATATAGCTTGGAAGCAACTACTCTATTGTAATGTGTTATATACCAAGTTTATTTCACACCCGTGAGATTAATTTCAATGATATTGTTATCTTCAATCAAATATTTAAATTCTCTCATGGAAATAGAATCATTATATGGTCCAATTTTCTCCCTTGAATTGAGAATGGCTTTAAATTTTCCAATAAGAAACGAAGGAGCATTAATATTAGTGCCTAGAAATTAAAGGCCATTCTATAGAGACATTGAAAATATGGTTAGAGACATTTAAAGTAAAAATATGGTTAGATACATTTAAAATACTACCATTTTGAACAAAAGAGTGTGAAAAAATCCCCAGAGATTCAGCATTGGAGTTATTTTTGATTGCACCAGAAAAAACATAATTATGCTGACAAAAATGAGAGTATCTATAAGAAAAGGCAATTTTTGGCTCATAAATAGAAAATAAGATAGGATGATTAATGTTAAACATTATTTTTAGAATAGTGAACATGTTAGAGTTGGAAATACCCAAAAAATTCCAAAATAGAATATTCATTTAAACATGAATTTAGAGTCAAAACTCCCCTTTTTATTTTTTCCTAAACCTTTTTTTCTAGAGGACCTTCTAACATTTTGATTAGTGGTTTTTTTCCTGTTCATTGTTAGATATGACAGGGTTCTTCTTAGTAGGTTTATTTATCGAATTATTCATGGTTGAGTCTGTAGAGTTATTATTGGACAACATCAAAGAATTGGAATTTTGGTTAGATAACAAATTTCCAGGTTGTTCAGAACAATCATCCCTATCTATAGATTGAGTACCATCAAAAGGGAAATTTTTAAACAAAGTAATAGGTGTACCTATATCTTTTGAAAAAGTTGAGTTCTACTATTTGATAGTTCCCATATTAGATGGAAATGACTGCATCTTCTTCATGGGGTCATTAATTGCCTAAAAATGCATAGTATCTTGTACTGAGAGGATATTTTCCTTTTCATTTTGAATAGATTCCAAGGTCATGTGAACATTTTTAATAGGCTTAATATTCTTGGTTTGTGCCTCATCCTAAACAACCTTCGGACTAGTGCGTAGTTTCCCAGGTTTTACAGGATTTCCAGTGGTATCTAGAGTATTAGAAATATCAACATATTTATTATGAGAAATAGGTGTACCTAGATCTATTGTATCCTCCACAAGAGAATCAACCATGGATCTTCCAGTTCCCAGAGCAGCCGAGTGATAGTTTTATTATAAATTTGTATTGTTGATTCTCACAGATTCCATGGAATTGATACCAGGTTGAGTAATTCTATTTATAATGGTCTATGGTATTCCATGTGAAACATTCTATCTAACATCTAGATTTATAGTTTTAACAGTGCTAGCAATGTTTATTGGAATTTGAGAACTATCTGAAGAGTGTTGAATAGGGTGATAAGAACCTGAGTTCTTTTCCATGATGCTATTATCTTTCTTTACCCCTGGAGCATCTGAGTTATTCATGAGTGAGGGTTACTAGATCTATCCAGTTCCCATTGCTGAGGAGGTGTGGCCTATTATATCCTTCCCAAGAATTTATCCAGGGAAATTGCTTATGTGAATTGATGTAGTGCATGTAGTGCATTTCATCTGTTCAGAATAATTCATTGAATCCCTCCTACCCATTATAACACCATCCTCCTTACTAGAGATAGAGCATAATACCTGTTCAGATTGATAAGAATAATTTTCTTTGGAGTTCCTAATGGTATCTAAAACCAAGTTTTTAATTTATTCTAGGAGTTTTTTTTCTTTTTTGGAGTCCTCTTTCTCTTTAGCTTCATTATCCCAATTTTTACCCGATTGTTCCCCTAAGTGTACCAAGTTGTGTGTTTTTAACTCAAATTTCAGATTTCTTTTTAAAGGTTTCAGGTATATCTTCCATGGGAGATTTTTATTTTTATTTTTACTTATTTATTTCTATTAATTTTCAATTGGTGGACTAACTTTTTTTCTAACCACTCTGCAGTTAGAGATTGTGTGTCCAATGATCTTACAAAGATAAAAAAGGGGGTATTTCTCTCATATTATATTCTAATTTCAGTCTTATAATCATTGTAATTGAAGATAATGGAGTTGGAAAGTTTGGAGTCTAAGTTAATTTCTACCATAACTCTTGCAAAGAGACCTAACTAATCATTTAATGTTATTTGGTCTATTTTGAGAGGGGTTTCTATACAAGAAGCAATGTCATTCAGTATTTTTGGTTGCCAAAAGAACTAGTTCAGGCCATGTAATTTAATCCAAACTTTTACCATTGTGTTTCTATATGTATGTGGGTTGAAAGTAAAGTCCCACTCAAATATTCTAATAAATATCAGTTTTAGATTAATATTACTAGTCTTCTAAACCTTATGAAGATCATCTTGCGAGTTTAACAGTATGTGAAAATATCCCTTGCCTATTGGTATCATTTTCCAGTTCAAGACATGCTAACAATGTGAAATTCATGAATTTAAATCATTCAAAGGCCAAGTATGATCACCTTTAAGATAGAAGATGCGTCCCATGATAGAGAATTTTTCACATTTGTGTGCATTGTTGAAGTGCGTCTGGGTCTATTTCCACCAAGAATCCACCATCATCGAGCTTCTTAAAAAGGGGAGGCTTCTTCGCTTTTTATTTTCCCAGATCTATAACTTTCAGTTCATATAGAAATGATATCCCTTGAAATCTACCCACAAATAATCGATTTTGAACCCTTTCTTTAGGTATTTCATCTCTATACATTTCAACAATGAGCTCTTTCACATGAGAGATTTGCTGCCAGCGATGAGTCGCAAATCAGTGGGATTCAAATCTCCTAGGGAAGAGAAAAGCATCCGCCATGGGGGAAGAGATCGAGATATAGGCAAAGAATCCCTAATAGCTTGAGGAGTTTAGAGAGATATGGTCTCCCATCTCTCTAAAATCCCATATTTCCTTGGAAGTAGTTGTATAAAAAAATTAAATCATGCCTGTATTATTTACCCTGTATCCAAGAAACTAAACTTTAAAAGACCATCTTTTTTGTACAATCTAATGAATTGTGTTTATAATAAAAAGTCTAGAATCCATAAGGGATACTATTGATAAAGTTTCAAGGGTGGACCATTCCTAAAGATTGTTATTTGGATTTTGTGGAAATGTCCCTGGAATATCAATTACACATTCTTATTTCTTAATTTAATTATAATTCTGTTAGTTTAAGAAGAAGCACCTTGAGCCCATCCAAGGGGATCCAAAATAAATCCCAATTATCACTCCAAGGGCATTAAAAAAACCTAATGTCATGGGAGTCCATCTATGGTGACCCATAAACGAGATCCCAATTATCACTCCAGGGGCATTAAAAAAACCTAATGTCATGGGAGTCCATCTATGGTGACCTATAAACAAGATCCCAATTATCACTCCCAGTAAGTTTTGAAAACAAAAAAGACCTCTAAGTCTGTCCCTGGTATATCACGTAGGGGTCCGAGTCTCGCTTGTGGCATGGTTCAACCATATTTCGACCGATCCCATCCATTGGGTCTCCCCTAGGGAACTGATATCACTCATTTGGAGGTATATAAAATTCATGGTGAACCCATCCAAGGCATACCTAATATCAGCCAAACATATTTACAATTCATTAACTAATTCTATTTAAAAAGAATAATTGTAATGACCCAAACTTTCAATAATGGAAATCCATATTGATATAATTAAATGACTCTTTATGTAAAATATTTATATAAAATGTAAAATTATTTGGTTTTATGTTAATAATTGTGACCGTTGCTAATATAGCTATTGAACAGTGATCACATGATTAGTATAAATATAGGGCTTTAACAAATCTAATTTACTCAAACAAAGGAAGCGATGGCCTCATCCAGTAGACATGCCCCATACAAATCCCATTTGTTAGAGCTCAGAAAAGCAGTGGTGTCATTGGGCTTCTCTCTTGACCAAGATCAAGACCATCTTGAATATGTTAAGATCGAGCGGGACTGCCCACGAGAGAAGTGGAAGTTGATAGAGATTACCACCCGAGCAATGTTTTCCGAGCCACCCCAAGAGTCTGTCACCATCGCAAACCTTACTCTTCGGTCTTATGCGGGTTTTATAAGGGGTTATGTAACAAGACCCTAGTACTATGGTTATGTATATTATTTTTTTTATATAATAATGAATATAATTTCATTTTGTTATTGTTACCTTGTAAATAGTTTTTAAAGCACAAATAGTATTTTGAGTTAATGTTCAACTAAGAAATCTATTTTGATAAATTAATGGATTTTTTAATTAAATAATATTTTAATAAAATATAATAATTATTATTAAATTTATTTTTATTAAATATAAATGATCGTATAATTTTATGAATGCAATTGTAATTTTTATTAAGGTTTGAAAGCCATTTTTGTCAAAACCCCTGAATTTTCAATAAATGTTGGTTTTTATTTTCAAAGTTAAAATTAAAATATTTAGAAAATTATTTAGATAAAATTAATATTATTTCTGGAATCAGGACGTCTAAATTATCCAACGGTGAATTTTTCATAATTTTCTGAGACAGTCTAATTTTTGGGTAAAAATTAAATACCGTTTAAATATATAATGTGTTTTATGACATCATAATGACCCAATAGTGATGTAATAAAATACTATAAACTTTATGTTCGGACAATATATGTTTTAACATTAAAATAATGTGATTTTGGCTTTGTTTTATTTATTTTACAAAGCTTTAGTGAACCCTTCAAGACTTATTAAACATTTGGTCTTTTTAAATTGTTTTCCTTGGGAGTGTGACTCACCTCCAAATAAGCAACCCCATTATTTTAAGAATTTTTGACTTTGGAATTATAAAATATTATTTTCCACTACCCTTTGGAAAAAACCATGGGAAAAAAATAGGGGCTGGTTTGTGGTTTTGATTAGTTTAATGTGAGGTGTCCCAAACCTAAATAATAAACAATTCCCTCTCCTTTCCTATATAAACCCAACCAAGCTCCCACTTCATCCATAATAAATGCCTTTAGAGTTCATCCAACCTCTACCTTAATTTCTCTATAATTCTCCCAAGGCTTCCCAAGCTCCCAAGATGCCTCTCTCAATCCTCTCTCAAGCCTTTGGAGGCACACTTCCAAGTAAGGGTTTTTCTTGCTTTCTCATTTTTGTCCAATATTCTTTAAGTTGTTATGACCTTTTAATTTCAATTATAAATTTTGGGGTATAGTTTCTCAACTCCCCAATACTTCCCTATTTATGTATTAATAATGGGAGACCCCCTTTCTCTCTCATTAAATGCCTCCCATGTACACCCGTTACTATGCCGAAATTCTGAAAGGAATTTCTCTCTCCTCATTTACATTCAAGAAATTATTTTGTATCATGAATATAAATTCCATTACATTTGTTGGGACATGTATCTATATGAACCACTTTCTTTCCATGTCATGTAAATATGATGAGACACCCCTTTTCTCTCATCAACCATTTTTTTGAGTTTTTATGTCACGCCGTTATGCTGTCGAAATTGTACCATGTTTTTCCAAGCCAAAGTCATTGTGTAGTGAATACCATGCCCATTTCTCTATCAAGGGTATTCACATTTATGCACATTTACATATTGTTTAAATAGTTTAAAGTATTTATTCCATATTAGTTTATCATGGAATAAATGATTATGTTGAATAATTCAATGTTTTATGACCCATGTGGCACACTTATGCATGAAGTGAAATGTTTAAGAAGGGTGCACCCTGATAGCGCTCCAATGCATTGGGAAAAGTACAGTATTATGATACGTCATGTGAAATGGGTGTTTAATCATGCTAATTCAAGTTCAATGAGGGTTTACTCGTGCTTCATGTGTAATGAGGGTTTACTCATACTCCATGTGCATTGAGCCATGGCTCATGCTAATTCAATGTTAAGTGTTGTTCCCACATTTCCATGTTATGATTATCATGCTTTATCATGACTTTATGTTTATTCTTCTCTTGTGCTCTATTGATATGCCTATTTTCTAACATGTATTGTATTCCTCATGTTATTCCATGATTATTCCCATACTGGGCTTTATAGCTGACCCTTTTCTTATGCATGTCCTTAGGTTATCTCATGCAATGATAAGTACGAGGGAATGTAGTGCTCATGTAATTTTTTTTTCAATAAAGATTTTGTATTTCATGTTTTAAGTTGTTATGTAATGATCCTAATCCCCAAAGACACTAGACCTCTCGATCTTCTATGTTGTATCAATTGAAGTTTATGTAATAAATTATGTTTAATTGTGTAATAAAAGATTAGGGTTGTCACATTTGGTATCAGAGGATGAACCCAGCCTTAAGTGCGGTGCAATGCCTGAGTTGAGATGTATGGCCCACAACGAGGACGTTGTGTTATAAGGGGGGGGGGTGATTGTAACATCCTCGAATGATAAAGGGTTAAATGACTAAATTACATGACTCATGTCAACAAGGTGCATCTTCCTTTTCAGGAGCTTATCTAATGAGAACTCCACTGTTAAGCATGCTTGGCCTGGAGTAGTGATCAGGATGGGTGACCTTCTAGGAAGTTTCTTAGGGTGTGTGTGAGTGAGGAAAAAACACACTAGAAAGGACATGTGTTGGCCTATGGGGACAATAATTAGTTAGATGACCCGTTGGAGCACGTGGGTAGGCCCTAGGGTGGGTCCCACGTGTCTTCGGGGCAACTGGTGGTACTTGGTAGGCCAGGACCCGACGACCATGTTAATGTGGGGTGGCCGTGCAGTCACTGGGACCCTGTTGTCATATTGAGTAAGTGGGTTATCAAGAAAATACATCCCTATCTGGATACGAGTAGGTAGAGGCGGCTCTAGCACAAATGTATCCTAGGGGTAAAACCCAAAAACACTACTTTATGATAAACTCGAACAAGAACTGGTGCACGACAACGGGCCTTGATGCACTCTTGGTTACGATACTCCCAGGGGATATTCTTTGGTAAATTCACAAGATTAGTATGAACCATTATTAAGGGGCACAAAAATTCCCTAAGAATATATGCTAGAAAGTAGATCATGGATAACATAGGCTGAAGCCAATAGATTCATATGTTAAGGAAATAAAACTTATTTATAAGTCATCAGTTTTGTCCTTGGATTACCCTTTATGTGTTACCCCTAACTTTCCTTTTATTCCAGCCAATGGCCGGTAATAGGAGGGCTTGGGATAACAATCGGTGTGAAGATCAATGTGATGATTGTACTAATGAGATGCCCAATCCAATGGGAGTAGGAATAGTGAACTTTGTCACACTTCTCTCTCAGCTAAATCAAGCTTTTAATAGAAACATGGGTCAAGAGGAAAGTTCAACCCCCCATAAGAAAGAAAAAGTCACTATCGAGTGCTTCATGAGACAAAGGCCTCCTACTTTTAATTGATCATCCAATCCCTCAATCACTGAACAATGGATCAACTCCATTGAAAAGATCTTCTCCATCCTTCAATGTTCTAAACAAGAGAAGGTTCTCATGGATGCTTATCATATGGAGGGTGAAGCTGATCAATGGTGGATGTTGATAAAAAATACGAAGCCTGAGGAGGAGATCGAGGCGTTGGAATGGAAGGATTTCCGGAAGATGTTTTTCGATAAATATTTTCTGCACACCCTCCGTCTTAAGATGGAAAGGGACTTATTTTCCCTAAAGAAAAAGGACAAAGAATTTTTTGGACCGTATGAGACAAAATTCACAAGGCTTTCATGACACACTTCTGGCTTTGTCTTTACCCCCAAATACATGGTTTACCGCTTCTTTGGTGGGCTGAAACCTAGCCTACAGAAAGTACTGGAGATCCATGACTTTTAAATCTATGAGGAAATTTTCTGATGTGCCCTCAAGGTTGAAATGAAGATAGGATAATCTCAAGGGTATCATGGGGATAAGAAGCGTAAGGTGGACTTCAATGCTGGCGGTCCGATGGATAAATCCAACAGTGCTAAGAAGATCCAGCACCCTACTTTCCAAAGGTGCAGAAAGAAGCACCATGGGAATTGCCTAAAGGGGATGAGTAAATGCTTTATGGGTGGAAGAGAAGGTCACCTGGCTATTAATTGTCAGAAAAAAGACACGTGGCTACGATAAAGGAGAAGAACACTCCGTTCGAACCTCAACGCATGGTTCATTGCAACAACTGCAAAGAACCAGGGAATCTTGAAAATTAGTGCCCTAGGCCAAGGGTTTTCAGAGGAAACCAACAACCTCCAAGGCAACAAGGGTGAGCTTTTTCCATCACTACTGCTAAAGTGAACCCCGAAAACGAAGTGGTGACAGGTACGCTAGTTATTCATTCAAGAATAGTGAATGTACTTTTTGATTCAGGTTCTAAGCATTCTTTTATATCTTGAAAGTTTAGTAGAACAATCCCAGCACCACCACAAATCATGGAAGTGAAGATGTCGGTGAGTACGGAAAATGGGTAAATCATTGCATCCCATGAATATAACTCCTCCCCTATCATAATATGTGGATTAAACTTCCCAAAAAACCTCGTCATACTCCCTTTGGTGGAATTTGATGCAATTATTGACATGGATTGGCTTTCCTTATATAGAGCCAACATAAATTTTTAGGAGAGGGAAATCACTCTCCATGTGGATAATCGACCCCCGATTCTATACAAGTGCAAGGAAGAATATGAATCTTCTTTAGCTCCATCATCTCAAGTGTGGATATTACTGCCCTATGAGCATGCATATCTGGCTCAGATAATTGAGTCCAACTAATCAACCATCCTTGAAGACATGCCTATTGTGAGGGAATTCACTGAAGTGTTTTGTGAGGAATTTCCTGGTCTTCCTCTTAGAAGAGATGTTGAATTCTCAATTGATATTATACTTGGGGAATTTCCAATATCCAAGACTCTATATAGAATGGATATTCTGGAGCTTGAGGAGATGAAGAAACAACTATAGGATAATCTGGATAAAGGGTTTATACGCCCAAGTGCTTCACTATGGGGTGTAAAAGTACTCTTCGTCAAGAAGAAGGATGGGTCAATGCTCCTTTGCATCGATTATCGTGATCTTAAAAAAATCACGATAAAGAACATGTATCCTATACCATGAATTGAATACTTGTTCGATCAGATGTGTGGAGCACAATACTTCTCTAAGGTGTATTTTCAGTCGGGATATTTTCAATTAATGGTGAAGAAGGAAGATATCCCCAAGACTGATTTTTGTACAAGATAAGGGAACTATGAATTCATAGTAATGCCTTTCGGACTCACTAATGCTCCAGAAATATTCTTGGACTTGATGAATGGAGTCTGTAAAGATTACCTCGACAAATTTGTGGTAGTCTTTATAGATGATATTATGATATACTCCAAAACCAAGGAGGATCATGATGAGCATCTAAGAACTGTACTAGAGACCTTGAGGAATGATAATCTCTATGAAAAGTACAACAAGTGTTCATTTTGGTTGAAGGAGGTCTCATTCTTGAGCCATATCATCACAAGCAATGAGATATCTGTGGATCCCTCCAAAACAGATGCAATTGTGGTATGGCCGAGGCCAACATTGGTAACAGATATCTGTAGCTTCTTGGGGTTAGATGGATATTTTCAACGATTTGTGAGAAATTTCTCACGATTGTCCAACCCTCTTACCAAGCTAACTCGTAAGGGAGTAAAGTTTTCCTGGAGTGATGAATGTAAAGAAATCTTCAAGGAGTTGAAAATGAGGCTTATCACTGTGCCCGTTCTCACATTACCCATAAGTGGAGAACATTTTGTGGTATTCAGTGATGCTTCGAAGAAGGTCTTGGGATGTGTGTTGATGAAAAATGACAAAGTCATTGCTTATGCTTCAAGGCAATTGAAATTTCATGAATAAAACTATCCAACACATGACCTTGAGTTGGATGCAGCGATCTTCGCTTTAAAAATTTGGTGGAATTATCTCTTTGGGTAGAAGTGTGAAATATATATAGACCACAAAAGCTTCAAGTATATATTCACACAAAAAGATTTGAACATGCACTAATATAGATGGTTAGAGCTGATCAAAGACTATGACTGCTCAATCCATTACCACCTTGGGAAAGCGAACTAGGTGGCAGATGCCCAAAGTAGAAAGGACCCAGTGATTTTATCATTGATGAGAATTGAAAAGGATCCAATCTTCTTAGATTTGATGAATATAGACATGGGAATCATAAAGAAGGGAAAATCATCAATCCCTTCACAAATTATTTCTCAACCATAACTTTTGGAAAGGTTAAAGGATTCTCAAAAGGATGATGTGGGAATTCAGGGAAAAGTGGAAGCTATCGGAAAAGGGAAATCCTCAAATTTTAATGTTAATGAAGAAGGAATTGTGAGATTTGGGAAAAGACTATGTGTTCCATCAAGTCTGGAGCTGAAGAAGGAACTTTTGGATGATACACATAGTTCAAATTTCTCTATTCACCCAGAAAACAAAAAGATGTATCGAGATCTCTGAGAGCATTATTAGTGGGATAATATGAAGAAGGAGATCACTGAATATACATCAAAGTTCCTGGTGTGTCAGAAAGTGAAGGTAGAGAGGAAGAAGTCTAAGGTGATGATGAAACCATTGGCCATACCAAAATGGAAATGGGAGAACATCACCATGGACTTTGTCACTGGACTTCCAAAGACATCCAAAGGCAACAATGCAATCTTGGTTATTGTGGATCATCTTACAAATGCTGCACACTTCATTGCTATTCGGGAGGATTTCTCATTGGATCTACTATCACAAATATATATCAGGGAAGTGGTAAGGATTCATGGAGTACCACTATCTATTGTGTCCGATAGAGATCCAAGATTCACCTCTATGTTTTGGAAGAGTCTTTAACATGCTCTGAATACTGAACTAAAATTCAGTACGACCTATCATCCTCAAACTGATGGCCAATCCGAGCAAACTATCTAAACACTTGAGGACATGTTGAGAGCGTGCTCAATGAACTTTAAAAGAGGATGAGATTAATATCTTCTTCTGGTTGAGATCTCTTATAATAAAAATTTCCACTCGAGCATCCAAATGGCACCATATGAAGCCCTTTATTGGAAAAGGTGAAGAACACCAGTGTGTTGGGATGAGGTCGGTGAGCGTAAGCTGCTTGGACCAGAAATGGTTGAAGAAATTTTGGGGAAGATGAAAACCATTCAGCAGCATATCAAGGCAGCCCAGAGTCGACAGAAGAGTTATGTGGATAACCATCAATGAAACCTTGAGTTTAAAGTTTGAGACATGGTATTTATACACATACCTCCATGGAATAAGGTCATGAGGTTTGGAAATAAATGTAAGTTAAGTCCAAGGTACACCGGCTCCTTCGAGATTCTTGACTGTGTCGGGGCTGTGGCATATCGACTAGCACTTCCACCTACCATGGACAAATTACATGATGTATTTCATGTATTTCTCTTAAGGAAGTACATACCATACCCTTCACATGTACTCTATTCAGATGTGGTATAGTTAGAGGATGATCTTTCTTATGAGGAGAAACCAGTGAAGATCTTTGATCATAGAGAAAAAGTTCTACTAAATAAGACAATTACCCTCGTCAAGGTGTTGTGGAGAAACCAAAAGTTTGAAGAAGTGACATGGGAATCAGAGAAAATGATGAAGCAGATTTAACCACATCTGTTTTATTATGGGAAAAGGAAATTTTGAGGGTAAAATTTCTTAAGGGGGGAAGATTGTAACGAACTAAACTTTTATTAATGGGAATCTATCTTGATCTAATTAAATGTATCTTTATATAAAATGTTTTTATATAATTTTAACTTCTTTGGTTTTATGTTAAGAATTTTGATCATTTATAATATAGTCATTGAACAGTGATCACATGATTGGTATAAATACAGGGCTTTAACAAATCCAATTTACTCAGACAAAAGAAGCGATGACCTCATCTAGTAGATGTGCCCCATAAGAAGCCCATTTTTCAGAGCTCATAAAGGAGGTCGTGTTATTGGGATTCTCTCTTGACCAAGATCAATCCAATATTGAATATGTTAAGCTCGAGCGGGACCACCTATTAGAGAAGTGGAAGTTTATAGAGATTACCACCCGAGCAATGTTATCAGAGACACTCCAAGAGTCTGTCACCATCACACACCTTACTCTTCGATCTTATGTGGGTGTTATTAGGGGTTATGTAACAAGACACTATTACTATGTTTATGTACATTATTTTTGTATATACTAATGAATATACTTTAATTTTATTATTGTTACCTTTTAAATAGTTTTTAAAGCACAAATAGTATTTTTAGTTAATGTTCAACTAAGAAATCTATTTTGATGAATTAATGGATTTTTGAATTAAATAATATTTTAATAAAATATTATTATTATTATTAAATTAATTTTTATTAAATTTAAATGATCGTATAATTTTATGAATGCAATTGTAATTTTTATTAAGGTTTGAAAGCCATTTTTGTCAAAACCCATGAATTTTCGATAAATGTCTGTTTTTATTTTAAAAGTAAAAATTAACATATTTAGAAAATTATTTAGATAAAATGAATATTATTTCTGGAATCAGGACGTCAAAATTATCCAATGGTGAATTTTTCATAATTTTCTAAGACAATCAAATTTTTGGGTAAAAATTCAATACCATTTAAATATATAATGTGTTTTATGACATCATAATGACCCAATAGTGATGTAATAAAATACTATAAACTTTATTTTCAGAAAATATATGTTTTACCATTAAAATAATGTGATTTTGGGTTTGTTTCATTTATTTTACAAAGCTTTAGTGGACCCTTAAAGACTTATTAAGCATTTTGACTTTTTAAATTGTTTTCCTTGGGAGTGTGACTCACCTCCACATAAGCAACCCCATTATTTTAAGAAGTTAAGAATTTGGCCTTATAAAATATTTTTTTCCAATTCCCTTTGGAAAAAACCATGGGCAAAAACCATGTTCTGGTTTGAGTTTTTGATTAGTTTAATGTGAGGTGTCCCAAACCTAAATAATAAACAATTCCCTCTCCTTTCCTATATAAACCCACCCAAGATCCCAATTCATCCACAATAAAAGCCTTTGAAGTTCATCCAAACTCTTCCCTCCTTTCTCTAGAATACTCCCAAGGTTCCCCAAGCTCCTAAGAAGCCTCTCTCAAGCCTCTCTCAATCCTTTGGAAGCACACTTCCAAGTAAGGGTTTTTCTTCCTTTCTCATTTTTTGTCCAATATTATTTAAGTTGTTATGCCCTTTTAATTTCAATTATAAATATTGGGGTATGGTTTATCACCTCCCCCATACTATCCTCTTTATGTATTAATGATGGGAGACCCATTTCTCTCTCATTAAATGCCTCACATTTACACCCATTACTATGCCAAAATTCTAAAAGGGATTTCTCTCTCCTCATTTACATTCAAGCAGTTATTTTTTATCATGAATCTAAATTCCATTACATTTTTGGGACATGTATATACATGACCCCCTTACTATCCATGTCATGTAAATATTATGAGACACCCCTTTATCTCTCATCAACCATTTTTATGAGTTCTTATGTCACACCGTTATGTTGCCGAAATTGCACCGCATTTTTCCAAGCCAAAAATCATTGTGTAATGAATACCATGCCCATTTCTCTACCAAGGGTATTCACCTTTATGCACATTTAATTATTTTTTAAAGAGTTTAAAGTATTTATTCCACATTCTTTTATCATTGAATAAATGATTATGTTGAATGATTCAATGTTTTATGATCCATGTGGCACACTTATGTATGTAGTGAAATGTTTAATAAGGGTGTGCCATGATAGCGCTCCAATGCATTGGGTAAAGTATAGTATCATGATATGTCATGTGAAATGGGTGTTTAATCATTCCAATTCAATTTCAACGAGGGTTTATTTGTGCTTTATGTGCAATAAGGGTTTACTCATGCTCCATGTGTAATGAGCCTTGGCTCATGCTAATTCCATGTTAAGTGTTGTTGCCACATTTCCATGTTATGATTATCATGCTTTATCATGCCTTTATTTTTATGGTTCTATTATTATATATTGATATGCCTATTTTCTAACATGTATTGTATTCCTCATGTTATTCCATGATTATTCCCTTACTAGGATTTATAGCTCACCCTTTTCTTATGCATGTCCTCATGTTATCCCATGCAATGCTAAGTACGAGGGAATGTAGTGGTCATGTAAAGGAAGTTTTCAATAAAGATGTTGTATTTCATGTTTTAAGTTGTTATGTAATGATCCTAAGCCCAAAAGACACTATACCTCTCAATCTTCTATGCTGCATCAAGTGAAGTTCATGTAATAAATTATGTTTAATTGTGTAATAAAAGATTAGGGTTGTCATAATAATAATTCCATCCGAGGTGTCCTTAAATTGAGACCCTTGTATCACCCAAGTATTGACATAAGGTATGATTTACTAAGGAAAAAATACCACCTCAACATGATATTTTATTTAAAACATTTTAATCAAGTAGGATAATTATTTTAATGCATGTTATTCAAATTATGGAATAAGCATAGGGAATATGGTATCCGAAATAAGGAAATATCTCATAGACAATCGATTATCTTATAAAAACTCAACCCATTTCATTTATCACAAGTTTATCACACCTAAAAAGTATGGTTTAACAATTTAAGGTGAGTGGAAATTAGGCCATTTAATAAGGGCACACCCAAATGGGTGGATCCTATCAAGGAAAACAAACAAAGGTGTTTATTCACCACTAGACATGACTATAAAGGGCATAAGAATAACATTTAATTAAAATTATTTAACATTCAGGAGGCTTCGTTGGAGAATTCTAGTGCATGGAAAAAATTCATAATATAAAGTGATGAGACTTTTGGGAAAAGAAATAGACCACCTACCTTAGGATCATAAAACTCTCCTCATCCAATGTTGGCCCTTGAATTGAGCTATAATGAGAGATGTCATATGAATAATCAAATTCCATGAAAATGGGGAAAATGATATTGCACTAAAAAGTGTAGAGGGAAGATAAACTTGAAATAGAAGTAATAGGAGCGTAGATATTACTCTTATCTTTCCAACGCGTTCGACAGTGAAGGAAACAAAGATCAGATGGAGGAGGGATCAAAATACCTAACTTGGCTCGAGGAAGGATATCGCTTTCATGGGATGTCCACTAGAGGAGAAAGAAAAGATAGTCGAGGGATTAAAAACATAATAGGGTAAAAATAGTCATTTTACCTTCATTTACTGGGCCAACTGGTTTTCTAAATCATGTTCCAACCGTGCACCCCACACTAAGTAAGGGGAACCGTCACATGGTCTAGGCATACAATTTGACTAACCATGTGCAATCCATGAAAAATTACACTATTGAGGACGTATGAAACCTCACACAGGTGTGAGGACCTCCTTACATAGTTTCATAAAAATATTATGGATTCCCCCTGTATAATAGATTCCCCGCATTGTTAAGTTTCACGGTTATATCTAACCATGCGCTTACCATGCAACTTAGTTTTCCTTCTCATTTTTTAGAACTTCAGGCTCCAAATAAGCTCTAAACTCACCTAGAACCCTTCTTATCCATTAGATCCCATCACTAGCATAAAATGAGAAATTTTAAATAGTAAATTAAAAGTAAATACCACTTAAAAAAGTTAAGATATTAGAACATCCCCTCTTTAAAACAACTCATCCCCATGTTTCTCTTCCAAGGGTGGTAAAGTGTCATTTGAGAGAAATTGTGGACACTGAGCACATACATCGGCCTCCTACTCCCTTGTCTTGTCCTATAGATATATGTGCTACCATATCACCTAGACCAGGGGAACTAACCTACCTTAGAGATCCTCCATGCTCTGATCAACGATACATATTATATGATCCTCAAAGGATAAAACAACTTCCAAATCAATATCCTCAGGGTAAAACTAATGAGACATGTCTACATGATTTTGAAAAAGTTGTGATACATGGAAGGAATCGTGCATGGAACCGTATCTACGAGGTAAATGAAACTGATATAATGCCGGCCTGAATCTCTCCACTATCTCATAAGACCCTATATAATGATGTAATAAATTTCCCTATCTTCAAATTATTCCATGACCCAGTCTAGATGAAACAGATATAAAGGCCCAATGTCCCACCTTGAAATCCAAAGGTCTACAATGATGATTGGTATAACAATTATTACTGTAATGAGCTATATACACATGTTTATGAATCAGATACACTTTCTCTAAAGTCTTTTGAATGAGACGAGGACCTAGTTGTACTACCTTAGTCGTGTCTAAATAGCTTATATGTGAACAATACAATCTACCATAAACGTCCTCATACAGATCCATATGAATCATTTCCTAAAAATTTTTATTGTATAAAAACTATAATATAGGTATATGCTTCTCCTATAAACCCCCAAAATCAAAGACGCATGCTTGGATCATGTCCTCTAGTACCTGCATCATCCACTCAGACTGCCCATTAGTCTGAGGGTGATTAAGTATACTCAAGAGATCCTATGAACACAGTACCTTATGTAGAACCTATCATAACTAGGAAGTAAACCAGGCATCTTGGTCCGATATGATGGAAAATGGAACTCTGTGAAGTTTCACAATCTCCCAGATGTATATCCTTCCAAGAACATCATTTGAGAAGGTATCCCTAAATAGGTAGGAAATGTGTGACCTTGTTCAATCTATTGAAGATCACCCACACTGCATCACTTCTTTGAGGGGATCTCAAAAATCCTATCAAAAAATCCATTATGACATCATTCCATTTCTACTCAAGAATGTATAAAGGATTAAGAAGTCTTGAAGGTTATTGGTGATCTTCCTTCACCTACTGACAGGTGGAAAAACCCATGATAAAACCTGTAATCTTCCTCTTCATACCCATATACTAATATTGATGACTTGATTCTTAGTATATCTTGTTAAACCCAGGGTGAACTACCCAAATAGAGGTGTTAGATTCTCACATCAAATCTTCTTGTACGTTAGAAAGCACCCACACATGGTCATGTATGGTGAGAGAATACACTAAGATTTCGTCAATGAATGATGCCACAAATAAATCTAAGTACGAGTAAAAAACCCAATTCATCAAGGCCATAAAAATGGATGGTGCATTTTTAATATTGAACGGTATAACCAGATACTCGTACAAGATGTATATACTCTATAATATTGTAAATGGTATGTTTTATAGTCTCACACACACCTGATGATATCCCAATGTCAAATCAATCTTAGAGAAAATTTTCGCTCATTATATCTGGTTTAATAGGTCATCTATATGAGGTAGTTAATACTAGTTCTTCACCATAAGCTAGTTTGACAGCCAGTAATCCATGAAAAACTTGAGGGTACCATTAATATTTTTGGATAAAAATATAGGTTAACCTCAAGGTGAATTTCTAGGTTAGATAAAACCCTTTTCCTCTAGATACAACTGCTTTTTGAGTTCTTGGAGCTCTATATGTGCCATAATATAGGGAGGAATGGAAAATAGTGATACACTTAGAACTAGATCGATGGTAAAATAAAACCATCTTATAAAAGGTAATATAGATAATTTTTTAGGGAATACATCTCTGAAATGATTCAAAATAGGAGGGAAATCTACAATCCACATTCCTTGATCACTCATGAAGAGACTATCCATACGGGCTATCACACTTCCTAGCCCCTAATGCTCGGGTATATATTGAATCACCGGGATATCCAATTTTCCCTTATGAATATATGTTTTCCCTTGGGTGAGTAAAAGGAAATATGTGAATTATAGAAATCCACATGGGAATGATAAGGCACTAGCCATTCTATACCAAGAATGACATCGAAGCAGGTCATATAGAGGATGAATAAATTCCACAGTAATTGGTACCCACCTATCTCAAGGGGGAACTCTTTACACTAGCACACATCCTCTAATCTAACCCCAAAGGTGTGTCAAGAGTCATGATGCCACTTAAGTACTCTATCTCTAGGTCGAGACTTTCCATAATCGCATTAGATATAAAGGAGTGAGATGCACCTAAGGGAAAAAATAAAGTAGAGGATACAAAAATAGTACTTATAACTACAAAATTCCATGGACTCTACTCCTCAGGTGTAGGTTTCAATTAATAAATATGGTCCAAACCATGACCCTGAGATGCAACCTGACTAAACTAGGTAGGTCCACTCTGCTGGCGCTAAACATCAAATGTCTGACTACCTCAACAACGACCACCTCCTCAGACTGATCGGTCAGTAGTAGACCAACTCCCAATTTGATATGGATTTTATGATTCTATACTTGAATACAGTGTTGGAACATATCCCTTCTAACCATTTACAAGTTGAATAGTTCTGTAGAAGTGCTAAAGGTGACCTATCCCACCGCATGCTTGACACTCGTTCGAGTTCCTCATGCACATGGGATTTTTATACCCTATCCTACCACATTGGTGACACACCACATAGCTATCATTGCATGCCATTTTTCTAGTACTTCCCCCATGTGCACCCTTGAAATGACATTTATTTCCACTGGATAAACCACCACCCTACCTAGAATCTGAACTGCCCTGGATCACATCATCAGATTACCATAGGTTCCACTCAGTTATGAGGGTCTAGTTCAGTATCTATAAAATAGTGGTCAACCAAAATATGGCCACCTATGGTCAGATGGCGTATGAAATACCATCCTCAAACTATCTCATAGTCATATGCTCATCACTGATCAAGGTTGGTGAAAAATGTTGTAATTTGGTGAATAAAGCTGAAAACTCCATCATCGACATTTCACCTTACTATAGGTGCATGAAATATTAGGTTTGGTTTTTTATCAATGTATGAGGAAAGAATTATTCAAAAGGATATCTAGAAGTCCACACATACCATACCTTGATGTTGACCAGCCTGAGTGAGGACATCCCACCAATTCTTGGAGGAGTCATAAACAATATATGTAGCATGCTTGACCCTATTATTTGGAGGCATCTCTAGATGCTTGAAGATATAAAGAATGACCTCCATGAATGAATCAATAGCCTAAGGACCTCCATCCACTAAGAAGTTGGTGGGATTATACTGATGGAATTATTGAGTCATCTCTACCATGGTAGGGGTAGGTTGGGAAGCACCCTGTACATACTACATGAAGTGGAAGAAGTTATCTATGTACTGATCATTGGTGCCCAGTGGAAGATCAATATAAGGTACCTCAGGTAGTACTATAGGAGATATCACTGGTGCCTCAGAACCCACCACCTTCATAGCATTCTAATTGCCACTTTCTTGGCATATGACACAAGGATACCCCTAAGACATAATTCTACAATTACCAAGATCACTAATTAGATAATATTTACAAAAAATGATAAGAAATAGTGAAAGAATATAAGGAAAGGTACAAATCCTTCCTATAACAACCCACACCTCTTATTTTGCTCCTAGATCTAAGTCTATGTGATAATAAGGAGTCATATAAGATCATAGGAGACACATCTTACTACCCAATACTAAGGTTGGGTTAGGTTTATGGTCAAGGTCTCATATCCCATAGTAGAGGTTCTGATATATGGAGTGTTAATTGTAAGGTATAGAGAAAAAAACCCATTACTTTTTAATTAGAAACCCCATTTAACAATAACATTTTCATTTTAAAACTTTAATTTATTGAAATTAATTCTTATTTATTTGGATAAGAATATCTCAATCCATTTAATTGCATCACCATTTTAAAATTTATAAATCCCTATAATCTTTATAAGCCAAAATTGGCATGTCAAGTAATTATGACTTGGACTATATGTTCGATATCTGGATATAAAAAGTTATAGATAGTGATTTTATTGAATGAACTACCATTATGAATTCATATAAGTAATTTCTTCTTAAATTTCCACATTCATTCATTAATCAAATCAATTAAAATATAATCCCTTAAAACCAATGGTTTATGTCTCAAATATGTGATAATCAGTTAATTAAGGTTTCATCAGTAATATACATGGGAATACACCATTTATATTGATGTAGAAACTTTAATTAATCAAATCACATCACCCCTTAAAGAAATTTTAGCACATTTCAATATATATTACGACCAAGGATCACACAACAAACACATGAAAGACCGGAAATACATGAATATATATATATATATATGGAATTACATAATGCATGAAATTTAATTCCTATGGTTCCTAACATGATGCATGAATAAATACACCCTCATATAATCATGCCGGGGTAGAAGAACCCATAATAATAATATCGAAAATAGAAACAACACAAACAAGTGTGTCACCCAACAATGAAATCTGTAAACTATAAAACATAAAACCAATAACAACATTATCCCATAAAAGGTAATTTTATTTTCCCCTGTATGTGGGTTAGATACTCCTAGGAACATGCTCATTACCAAATTTCATTACATCTTAGTCTCCTGTCTAATACCCAAAGAGTTTGGAAAAGGAAAAACCTCTAGCACCACTTTCTATCATCCCTCCACATAATCCATAAGTGATGACCTGATTTGGTCGGTCACATGACCTCAAGTATGCCTCCCGATATGCCATAGGTTTTAGACTAGAAGAGAGGGCCTGGGGTGTGTCTATGGGGATATTATTAAATCATATAATAGATTAAAAAACAATGGTCAATTTAATATGATAAGTAGTGTAAATAGAATAAAAAAGTAGTAACTAAAAAACAATTATATTTCCAAGTAAATAAACTGGAAGAAGTTGAAAAATAATAGATATAAATATATTATGATGATCATGTAGCTGTAAAAAAATGAGATACATGAGATATAGGGGATAAGACATATACCACATGCTATACAGAACAAACAAAAGTCCAAAAAACTGTCACTACTTGACTCATGAGCATAGGCTTAGTCCTCTGCACCCGTACTACCTCCTTGAACTCATAATCAAGTATAAAAATCTTTATGCTTCCCTTTATCCATACCTAAAACCATGAAGTCTTCTTGGGTACCAAATATGGACCAAGAAGGGTGTGAGATATATCCAGTAGGCCACCGACAACAGTGTCTAGATCAATCTATTTTGTGCATAGAGAATGAGCAATGTTCCAATAATAATAAATTAAAGCTAATAAATAAATAAATACATCAGTATGGGTTCCTCAGGGGACACCCATTCGATACTAACTTCTTTGGCCTAAGACAGATGTCTCTGAACCAAGGTAACCTATACCAATATAAAATATGGTAAAAAGGGATGCTATATATAAAGTGTCAATATGGACCATTCCCCAATCTTGTGATTTGGATTGGTGGACACATCCTTGGAATATCAATTGAACATTTATATTACTTAATTTAATTATCATCCTTGTAATTTAAGAAGAAGCACCCTGATCCTGTCTAAGGTGATCCAGAAGTAATCCAATGTATCGCTTCAGGGGCACTATAAAAACCCAATGTTGTGGGTGTCCATATAAGGTGAACCATAAATGAGATCCCAAGTATCACTCCTCACAAGGCATAAAAACAATAAAGATATCTGAGTCCATACCTAGTATCTCACATAGGGGTAAGAGTCTCACTTGTGTCATGGTTTAACCATATTTCCGTCAAGCCTTTCCACGGGGTCTCCCCTAGGGAACTATTATCACTCATCTGGAGGTAGGAAAAATTCCTAGCGAGACCATCCAAGGAATATCTAGTATCTCACTGGCTTATTTATAATTCATTAACTAGTTTTATTTATAAATCACAATGATCATGTCCAAGGTGTCCTTAAATCTGGACCCTTGTGACACCCAAGGATTGATATAAGGTACGTATTACTAAGGAACACCTACCTCATCAACATGATATTTCATTTAAAAATTTTTAATCGATTAGGAAAATTATTTTAATTCATTTAAATCAAATTATGGCATAAGGATAGGGAATATGGTATCAAGAATAAGGAAATATCTCATGACCAATCAATTCTATTATGAAAACTCAACCCATTTCATTTATCACTAGGTGATCACATCTAAAAAGGATGGCTTAAAAATTTAATGTGATGGGAAAATAGGCCATTTAAGAAGGTCACACCCAAATGGGTGGATCATATCAAGGATAACAACCAAAGGTGTTGATTATCCACTAGATATGACCATAAAGTATATAGGATAACATATAATTAAAATTATTTAACATTTAGGATGTGTTTCTGGATAATTATTGCATGTGGAACATGGCACATAATATAATGTGATGAAACTTGAGGGAAAATAACTAGACCACACACCTTAGGTTTGTATCTCTCTTCATATCTAGTGTCATCCCTTGAATTGAGCAAGAAGGATAGATTTTAGAAGAATAATAAAATTCCATGAAAATGGGGAAAATGAGCTCACACCAAAATAGTTCAAGAGAAGGAAAGATAAAATAGAAATATAAGGAATAGGAGTATAGATCTTACTATTATATTTCCAACACATTTTATGGTGAAGTAAATTAAGATAAAAAAATAAGGGATCAAAATCTATAACTTAGCTTGAGGAAGGAGCTCTCATGCATGTGCTATCCATTGGAGGAGAAAGAAAAGAGATTTGAGGGATTAAAAAAATAACAGTGGAAAAATAGTCATTTACACTTTATTTACTAGGACTCATGGTTTTTCCACATGGATGGCCAAAATGTGCACCAACCATGTGTCCCACACTTTCTAAGGGGACCCCTCGCATGAGCTGGGCACACAGTTTGAATAATCGTGTGAAAGACATGAAAAATGCCACTGTTGAGGATGTATGAAACCTTGTATGGGCATGTGGCCTTCCTTGAACAATTTAAAAAAAACCCACAAAGCTTACCCCTATTCACTAGGTTCCTTTCATAGTTAAGTTTCATGGTTAACACTAACAATGCACTAACCATGCGGCTTAGTATGCCTTCTCATTTTTTGGATATCTAGGAACCAAATGAGAACTGGACTCACTTAGACCCCACCTTAGTAATTAGATCCCATCACTAGCAAAAAAAAATAGATTTTAAATAGTAATGTAAAGTCCATACCTCTTTGAAAAGTTAGGACTTTACAATATTAAAGATCCTATCACACAATATTGTTATAATACTATAGTGGTGGCTCTCTCCAAAGATAAAAGTTCACATCAGTGGATGAAGCCCATAATTTGTAAGTATAATCACTTGAGAGATTTTTCTCAGAGAGGTGAGGTTACAGTGATTAATATTTCCATGGAATAAAACATGTTAGACCTCCTTACTAAATACTTGAATCAGTAGAAACATGATTATCATGTGTGGTCTAGCGGACTTAAATGTTTAGGTAGCTGGATCTATTCCAAGTGTAAGTTTATTAGAGTTGGTGTCCTAGAAACAACTATTTTTTTACTTTGATTACAAGTTTATTTGATGATTTATATGTTAATAAAATATCTTATTACATATTTTTCATTTTTATACATGACTTTAATGTAATAATGTCTAAGAGAATTCTTCACATTGATATGGTCATAAAAGCTCCCCGCTATGATGAGAACCTTGAAGTGGTATGTGGATATTATTAAATATAGTTATATGGTCGGATAAAATTATATGATTGTACACATAGAACATGACTATATAGTTTGAGTACTCATAAGAAAATGAAGATTATTCTTATGAAGTTCACATGTGGTAATCTCAAAGATGAGAGATTATGAGAATAGACCCACCAGTAGGAATTCTGCATGTTTTTTCATTAGATATTCCTATCAGTGAGCATGTGTAATGAACCTTAGACTCTATGATTATCATTAATTCATGTCACGACTCATCCAATTATATTTTATAATGAAAACCATGATTCCATGTTCATGGTGAGGTAAGGTACGTTGGGTTTATCACGATTGACATGCCATTAATGGATAAGTTTATGAAGGATTTGTCCCTTCCATCTTTATGGAAGTTGATATTTCAACCGTTTGATTGGAATATAATCATCACCTTAAATTTAATTTCCATGGTGTAATGACATTTTTATTTCATATAGTCAAAGAAAGAAGTTTCAAGCATATAGTTTGGTGAAATATATGTGGAACCTACTTGATGAGATGTTGTGATAAATGGATTATATTACACAATGAGCATTCATACGAGGTTTTCATTATTGTGACCTTAAGTTATTTTTCTTAGGTTTCTGGAACCATTTCTAAATATTAATCTTGGAATTTAGGAAATCCCACCTCATGCTAACCATAAATAATCCTATAGGGTTACACACTAAGTGTTTATGTTGATCTCAATTAAATTTTATTTAAATTTAATTAATAGAATAAATATTATTCTAAATAAGGAGGAATAATTTTATTCAAGTTTCATCAATCACAAATATTTATTAATGAATAAAATATTTAATATTTTTTTAGGTGTTCAATAAATTCTAGAGGATTTAAAATATACCAAGACCGTGTCTAGTGACAAATATTAATCAATAAGCCAGTTATATAATATTTTTTATTAAGAAAGTTAGCATGTGCCACAAAATAATAATAATAATATTATATGACATGGGTTTTATTAAAGTTTATAATATTGTTTAAGACCTGACATGAAATTAAATAATATTTGAACCTACACCCTAGCTCTATAAATAGATGGTTATTCCTATTGTGCGGTACATTACAAAAATAGAGAATCCCTGCACACAATGAAATTCTCTCTCAAATCCTATTTTTTATCTCTAAAGAATGAGAAATGTAAGAGATATTGCTTCAATACCGAAGGACGATCGATCAACATGAACAACGCAAGACAACCAATTTTCTACAATAGAACCTAGAAATATATTGGTGTTGATCAGAGATCAAATTAGCATGTGTGGATCACAACTAGTGGGATTCTACCCTTATATTATCACATCACAATGAAGGCTATCTAAAAAGGGACTTTTGGAAGATCAAATTCATAAATGAAGAAAAGATCCTAATATGAGGTATTTATTTTATTCTCATCTAAATAAATTAATTATAAATTTAATGTGAATGATCCTCACTCAGGGTTTTTGGACATTTTATTTAATTTTTTAATATATCACTCTACACCACATGCTTTTGCTATGCTCAAAACCTTCATTATAGTTGGTGTCCTAGGACCATTTTTTTACTATTATTACATGTATATTAGATGATTTGAATATTCATAAAATATCTTATTACATACTTTTTATTGGTCTTTATGACTTTAATGTAATAATTTACTAGATTATTCGTCGCATTAAAATGGTCATAGTTGTTCCTCTCTATAATGAGAACCCTGAAGTGATATGAATACATTCTTAAATATAGTTCTACGATCATATAACATTCTATGATGGGATATATATAACATGACTTTTAGGTGTGAGTACTCATAGGCGGACAATGATTCTTCTCATGAAGTTCACACTTAGTAATCTCTAAGATGAGAGATTTTGAGAATAGTCATACTAGTAGGAATTACACATGTTTTGCTGTCATCAAATATTTCTACATGTGAGCATGATTAATTTTCCTTGGATTTAAATATTATCATTAATTCATGTCATGAATCGTGCACTTAGATTTTCTAATGGAAACCACAATGACATATGTTTGCGGTGAGGTAGGGTACATCATGTGCATCTCAATTGACATGTTATTAATGGATAAGTCAAGGAAGGATTTGTTCTTTCCATCTTTATAGAATTTTATATCTATTCCCTTTTATTGTAACATAAACATAACATTAAATTCAATGGCCATGGTGTATCAAAATGTTTATTTTACATAGTCAAAGAAATATGTATCGAGCATATAGGTTGGTGACACAGATATGCAACTTTCTTGATTAGATATTGTGATAAAGGGATTATATTATAGACTGACTATTTGTATGTAATTTTTACAATTGTTCCATTAATTTATTTCTCTTGGGTTTCTTGACCCATTTCTAGATAGTAATATTGGACTTTATGAAAAGCCACCTAATGCCAATGAGAAATAATCATATAGGGTCATACACTAAGTGTTTATGATGATATCAATTAAATTCTATTTAAATTTAATTAATAAAATAAATATTATTCTCAAGACCAAAGAATAATTTTTTTTCACATTTTATCGATTGAAAATATTTATTAATGAATGAAATGTTAAAATTAAATATTCATTCAGGTTTTCAATAGATGCTAGGGGAGTTTAAACAGACCATGAATGTGTTCGGTGACAAATATAAATTGAAAATCTGGTTAAATAATATTTACTATTTCACAAGTTGCAATGCACCACAAAAAAATTAATAATAATAATAATATTATTATTATTATGTGACATGGGGTTCATTAAAGGTTATAATATTTTTTAAGAACTAGAATGTAATTAAATAATATTTTAACTTGAACCCTAGCTCTATAAATAGATGATTATGTCCATTGTGTAAAGAAATCAAATATTGAGAACATAGAATCATTATGCACAACATACTTCCCTCACTCTCTCAAATTCATCCTCTCTTCCACTCAAGAATGAGAAGATCTCTTTTATGATCTTAGGACGAGGGATCAAGACGGACAACAAAAAATGATAAATCTACCATTCAAGGACTTGATGTTACATTAGTGTTGTTCAGACATCAAAGGAGCATGTGTGGATCACCACTAGAGGGATTATGTCCTTGGATCCTCACATTATAATGAATGAAATCCAAAAAGGATCTTTCAGAAGATCAAAATCATCAAGAAAGAATGATCTTTAGATCAAGTATTCATTTACTCCAATTTAAATAATTAAATTATAAATTTAACATGAAAAGATCTTCTCTTTGGGTTTTAAGAAACTCTATATTAAAATAAATTTTAATATATCGCCCTCCACCGCATGCTTTCTATATTACTAGAACATATAAGTGGTATTACATAGGTCACATTTTAAATTTATAATTATTTATTTGATTTTTGATCTATACACAATCATGGTTGAATGTTTCATTTCATATTATTCATTATTTAATTAAATTTTAATTAACATGTTATTGAAATATTAATCATGTTTGTTTAGTGTTTTATTTTCTTAAAGGCCTAATAATAGATAAAGAACATCTGGAGATTCCATCGGTAAGTGATTTTTTGGCCAGTAAAACTGGGTTACACAGTGTGTAGCCAAAGTACATGCCATGTACTCATGTGCACTAGACCTGGATGTGTTGTGGGATACACGACACACCAAGAGGTTAATTACATACAATGCATTTATTTCACACTAGTGTAGACCAGGAAAACCTAGCACATGAGATATTGGATTACACAACATGTAGCTAGCATACACACGATGTAGTCTACATGGGTTAGAGACATAAATCAATCAATCCATGTGGTCATTATACACATTCAAACATCATGAGACTAATATCCTAGAGAATATATGATATACAAGACATTTATTCCATGTAGTTACTATATAATACATCATTTTCCCACCAAAATAGATGACCATACATTCATGTAGAACAATAGACACAAGAGATAAGGGACACACGATGTGTATCTGGATTTTACAAGCCATGTAGTCCAACCGAGATACACACCTAAGACTAAGAATTTATCCCACGCACACAAAAAGTGTATACATAACATGTATCTAGAATATAAACACCATTTAGTATAGACTATTTGACACTTTAAATCCCTAATAATGTAACTAGGATACATGAAAATTGAGGTACACAACATGTAACTAGATAATACATGTTGTATAGTCTCCTAATTATTGATAGAATTAAATTACATTAAATTGAAAATTTTTGCATTAAAAAATTATTTCATTGACTATAAATTGTTTTTTTTACAATTTAATAATGGTTTTAAATAATTTTAAATGATTAATTAATTTATTGTAATAACATATAATAACTGGTTTTGACGTTTATTTTCTATTAATTGCTTAATTATGGTTATCTCCAATAGGATTCAGACGGTCACTAAGATGAAAGGTAATTAATTAATTAATTAATGTAAGAACATTTATCTTAATAATAAATAAATAATAATACATGAATGCTAACTGGTTTAATTTTTTGATATGCGTTACATGTATGACTGTTCATGAGCTTGACCAAGACTAGTGCATGTGTTAGAATTTATTTAATTTATTTTATTTCACAGGTTTTCAATATTAATTATTACATTAATTTGATGGCCTGTGTGTCACACCTCCCTCCATTATTATATAGGAACTACGTGTCCAAGGTTATTTATGCAACCCCCTTTAACCAATTCATTGGTTCTTCTAACCTATGTGTGAGTTATAAATACTTGAAATTAATGGAGTTTCCCATGGTATATGGAGGTAGTTTAAGATGGAACCGTAATGATTCCAACCTAGGTGTTACATAGGTGGAGAAGTAGAATATGGTAACTCATGCCAAGAATATAAATATGAGTTATTTCCCCTAGGTTATATGCTGATTTAATGACCTCTCATTAAATCAATCATTATATATGCTCATGAATGGGTCATTTAATTAATTATTTACTTCTATCCATGCATTACTTATTTTATGGATACAATATTGTGATCACATAAATAAATGAATTAATGTGAAAATATGGAATTTAAATAAATGGATAATTCATAATTTTTTTATCCAACATGGTTAATTAATTAAGTAAAATCCACTTAATATCAACAAATATATGTAAAGGATAAAATAAGATAAAATTTATTCATAAATAAATTAAGATCCCTCAACTCAATATTAAGTAATACCATTAATTCCATTACTTTATTGGGAATGCAACCATTGAACTAAGTGTTTACATTTCTAGATCCTATACAATTCTTTTATTAAGGAGTTCTCATGAGGGTTTTTGGTTGACTTAACTAAACTTGTATTGAATTTAATTTCCAAACTCTATTCTATATGAATTTGGTGGGAGGTGTTGAAGAAATTCAAGTTAGGATATCATGATTGGGGATTCCACTCAATGGATCAAGGAGATGCAATTCTACAATTCAAAAGACCTCCTACCTAAAACCTTTTTATAGTTTTCATAGAAAATTTTTGGATCATTAAAAAAGGTAATATAGATCCTTGCCACTAGAATGTTTTGGAAACTAGACATTCTAATTTCAATGGTGAGGGATATTGAGACTTAATAAAATAACGGGAGATTTAATAAAATTTATTAATTTATTATTTTTAAAAAGATTTGAAATCAAGAAAAGTACTAATAGTATGATCTTTTGTAATTGTAGAAAATGGAAAGTTTTTCATCCAAACTATCCCCATGATCTATATTGTAGAAAGAAAATATCCTCATTGGCAGAAACTTCTAGGAATGTTTCAAATACCTTTGGATTGTATTGCATCATAAATAGAAATATTACATGTTATAATCCTCAAATTCTTATCCATATTCTAATGAGGTGAGTGATGGAGAGTTCCTTTTATATGAAAAATATTTGAGTGATACAGTTTAAATTCAATTTTTTATGCTTTCATCTATGTCTAGTGAACTCATGAAGTCTCATGAAAACATGGAAGCATATATCATTCTTGTTAACCATCAAGGATTACACTATGGTTTGATATTTCCAATTAACTCTTTCAGAGTAAGACTGTGGAGGGTACTCTAGCTGGGTCTCATGTAGTCAATATCATTGGCTATATTCAGTTCCTAGAGGTTCTAGGGTATACAATCCCTGAAGAACTATGCACCGATCTCATTCCGGCATCACTACCTTAGATCATTTTTAGTTTTATTGAAAATTTTAATATGACCATCATTTAGAAGTATCTACCCAATATTTTCGCATTTCTTTACCAAGTAGATAAGGAGATGAAGAATGAAAATACTTCCATAAATATGGCGAACAAACAAAAAGGTAAAGAAAAGATATATAAGTCCAAAGAATCTTCACACCCTAAAAAAAGATAAAGGGGAAATATAAGTAATATAATATCATTTATTTTTTATTTAACAAGAAGGTCCATTGAAAGAAAAACTTCACCCATCCAAATAAGCAAGGGGAAGCTTCAGGTGTAATTTTTTTATCAAGTGCAGTTTATTTGTTTCAACAAATTGGGAATTAGATACAAATTTTGTTGATTATATATGTATTAAAATATTGGAACCAAGTATATTTAGAATAATTGAACAAGGTAAGATATATATATGAGCATCCAATAGAGCTAAACTTGGTGTTGTAACTATTGGGGAATATCACCTCACATTGCCAACCAAAATGATCTTAGTTTTTAAATATTATTATTTTGTTCCATCTGTTACCAAAAACATTATTTATGTATACAAACTTAATATGGATGGATTTATTTTTAAATTTGGGAATAAATACTTCTTATTTTATAAAGATATAATTTTTTATGGCAAGACACATTTAAATAACAGTATTTATGTGTTGGATTACACAAAACAATTATTAAAAATCAATAATGAAAACACTTCACACGAATCATACCACACCCAACTTTGGAATCACTAGCTTGGTCATGTAAATGAAAATCACTTGAATAAATTATACCAAGATGGATATTTAGAGTCTTTTGAAATAAAACCACTTTGTTTATTTCATTTATGTTTACAAGGAGAAAAACAAAATCCCCATTTGGCTGAAAAGTTTAAAGGGCCAAAGAGATTCTTGAATTAGTTCATAATGATGTGTGTGGATCATTTCCTAATGAATCAAGGGGTGGGTAAACATACTTAATAAATTTTAGTGATGAATTTAGTAGATATGGATATGTCTACTTAATGAGGTTTAAGTTATATTATTTTTAAAAATTCAAATAATACAAGAATTATTTTGAGAATAATATTGGTAAGAAGATTAATAAACTTTTCTCAGACCATGGTGGATAATATCTTAGTCTAGACTTAATTGATTACTTATGGGAGTTTGGGATCCTATAAAAAATCACTCCTCCTTACACACCTTAGTGTAATGGTGTAAGTCAAAGGAGGAACCAAACCTTGTTGTACATGGTGAGATCAATGATGAGTCATGTGAGTATTCCATTATCCTTTTGGGGATACACATTCTAAACAACATCATACATACTAAACTGAGTGCCAAATAAAGTGACAGAGGGTATACCATACTAATTATTGAAGGTAAAAAAACCTGTGTTGTCTTACTTACATGTTCGGGGTTTTGAGTCATTTTCAAGACATCTTTAGGTAACAAGCTTGTACCCTGATGCAAAAAGTTCATATTTATAGGAAATCCCAAGGAAACAAAGGGATACTACCTATAAAATACTTCAAAAAATAAGGATGTGGTTGAAATACTTCCCAAATTCCTTGAGAGGGGGAACATCTCTAAAAGATATAGTGGGAGTGGGATAGAATTCAAAAAAGTCTAGTCTTATGATACACAAGACTTGGAATCGAAACAAATTCCACAAAGCCCCATAGATAAAGAAGATATTCTAGAGACTCAAGTACTGTATAGGAGTACTAGAGAGGTTAGAGAACCAGAACGATATGGTTTTATATTCAATGAGGATGGTTCCTCATTATTAGTTTATAATAATGATCCTTTAACCTATAAGGAAGAGGTATGTGGCATAGATGTTTCTATGTGGCAAGAATCCATGAATTCTGAAATGGATTCCATATACCAAAATCGTGTCTAGATTTTAGTATATCATCTATTGGATGTAAATATTGTTGGTTGTAAATGGATATTCAAGAAAAAACTATACATAGAAAGAAACTTTAATACCAATAAGGTGTGACTGGTTGTAAAAGTTTATAAACAATGTCAAGGCATTGACTACGATGAAACTTTTTCACCAGTTTCAATATTTAAATCCATTATAATTATTCTTTCCATTGATGTTTACCATGTCTATGAGGTTTGGAAGATGAATTTAAAAATATCCTTCCTTAATAGAAACCTTTAGGAAGATTTATATATGACAAAACCTGAAGGTTTTGTGACTCCCAAGGATTCCAACAAGATATAAAATTCTAAAAATCCATATATGGTATAAATAAAGCATCTAGGTCATGGAAAATTCATTTTGATGAATCCATAAAGGAATTATTTTTCATAAAGAAAAAATGTGATACTTGTGTCTATAAATGTTTTAGTGTGAGTGTGGTCATTTTTTTAATAGTATATATTGATGAGATATTACTCATTGGAATGAAATACAAGTTCTATAGTCTATTAAGGCCTAGTTGAATAAATTATTTTCCATGAAGGAATTTGGTGGGGTAGTATATATTATTGGGATCACGATCCATCATTATAGATCCAAGATACTTCTCATCCTAATTCAAGGTATATATATTGACAAGATACTAAAGAGGTTCAATATGAAACAATCCAAGAGGATATTGTTTCCTGCATCACATAGAATTCATCTTTCCAAGAAAATGTGTCCTCAAACATTATAGGAATGAAATAGAATGGTAAGGATTACATACACATCAATGATTGGGACATTCATGTATGCAATGCTATGTAATAGGCTAAATGATGAATATTATTTAAGTGTGGTAGGAAGATATCAAGATGACCCAGGTGACTGTAATTGGATGCCATTCAAGAATATCCTTAAGTATTTGAGGTTTACTAAGGATATGTTCCTAGTTTATATAGGAGATGATGAACAATTCATCGGAGTATATGCATTTTCTAATTTCCAAATAGATCAAGATGATATGAAATTGAAAATAGGATATATCTTCATATTGAATGGAGGTACTGTGAGCTGGAAAAGGTCAAAGTAAGTTGTGGTTGTAGATTATACTACATAGTCTAAGTATATTGAGGCTTCTAAGGTTGTTAAATAATTAGTATAGATTCATAACTTCATCCAAGATCTTGAATAGGTTCTTAGTAGTAAAGATCCTATTATACTTTATTGTGATAATACTATAGTGGTGGATCTCACAAAAGAGACAAGGTTACATCAGTGGACGAAGCACATACTTCATACGTATCATGTATCGAGGGATTTATCTCAGAGAGGTGAAGTTATAGTGAGAAGTATTTCCATTTATTACAATGTGGCAGACCCTCTAACTAAATCCTTAACTCCACAAAAAATGATTATTATGTGAGGTCTAGTGGACTGAAAGTTGTAGGTAGACGACTCTAGTCCAAGTGGGAGTTTGTTAGAGTTGGTATCCTAGGACCAACTATTTATACTTTTATTACATATATATTTGATGATTTGAATATTAATAAAATTTATTATTATATATTTTTAATTTTTCGTCATGACTTAAATGTAATAATGTCCTAGAGTATTCGTCACATTGATAAGGTCATAGAGATTTCTCACTACGATGATAACCTTGAGGTGCTATGATGATATTCTTAAATATAGTTCTATAGTTAGATAATATTATATGATGGGACACATAAAACATGAATTTATAGCATGATTACTTGTAAGAGGATGATGATTCTTCTCATGAAGTTCTCACTTGGTAATCTCCAAGATGGGTGATTATGAGAACAAAACTTCTAGTAGGACTTCTGCATGTTTTGGTATCATCAGATATTCCTATATGTGGTCATGTGTAATGGTCCTTAAAAATTTTCATTAATTCATGTCATGACTCACACAGTTATATTTTCTGATGAAAACCATGATGATATATGTTCATGATGCAGTATAGTATATTGGGTGTGTCATGATTGACATGTTATTAATGGATAAGTTAAGGAAGGATTTTTCACTTCCATATTTATGGAAGTTGATATCTCAGCCCTTTTATTGGAATATAATCATCACATTAAATTCCATGTCTATGGTTCAACAACATGTTTATTTTAGATAGTCAAAGAAAGATGTAATGGATATATAGGTTGGTGACATGGATGTGCAACTTTCTTGATGATATATTGTGACAAAGGTATTATATTATATAGTGAGAATTCATATGTGGGTTTCATCATTGCACCATTAAGTTCTTTCTCTTAGGTGACTTGACCCATTTCTAGATAGTAATATTGGACTTTAGGAAATCCTACCTAATGCCAATAAGAAACTAACCTATAGGGTCACACACTAAGAATTTTTGATGATCTTGATTAAATTATATTTGAATTTAATCAATGTAATAATTTTATTCACATTTTATCGATCATAAATATTTACTGATGAATTAAATAATTAAATTAAATATTCATTTAGGTCTTCAATATATTCTAGAGGAGTTTGAATGGACCAATACTATGTCTAGTGATAAATATTAATTGACATGACAGTTAAATAATATTTTTTATTATATAAGTTGATGCGCACCATAAAATAATAATAATAATAATAGTAATATTTTTATTTTGTGACATGGGATTTATTAAAGGTTATAATATTATGTAAGGAAAAAAATTAAATTAAATAATATTTTAACCGAAAACATAGCTCTATAAATAGATGATTATGTTTATTATGTAATTCAATAAAATATTGATATTAGAGAATCATTGTGCACAATAGAATTCTCTCTCACTCTCTTGAATTTATCCTCTTCCTCTCAAGAATAAGTAGTACTACTTCAAGATTAAAGGATGAGTGATCAAGAACACAAGATGATAGATCCACTCCGATAGCACCTAATGTTCCATTGGTGTTACTCAAAGATAAAAGGAGCACATGTGGATCACCACTAGAGGTATTCTATCCTTGGATCCTCACATCACAACAAAGGAGATATAAAAAGGATATTTTGAAAGATCAAAATAATCACTGAAGAAGGATCCTCAAATATGGTATTTGTTTCTTCTGATATAAATTAATCAATTATAAACTTAACATGTAAATATCCCCTCTTGAGGTTTCAGGTAACTATATATTAAAAGAAATTTTAATATATCGCCCTTTAACACACACTTCATTTCCTAAATAACATTGATAATTCCTTAATTCACTTCAGGTATCTCAGTATCCACTTCACAACTTCCCAATGTTTGTCTCTAGGGTTATCCATATACCTGTTCAAAAATCCTATTATATTAATAATATCAGGTCAAGTATAGACAATGGAATACATTAGTCTTACAACATTATGTGTATATGGAACCCTTATCATATACTCAACCTCTTATGTTGTCTTTGGTGATTACTCCTTTGATAAATTAAAATGGATTTCTATGGGAATAGATATTGTATTTTCTTTCGACATACTATATATTCTAAAAAACTTCCCAATGTAGTCAGCCTATGATAACAATAAGGTTTCAACAGTATGGTCTATCTTGATCTTCATCCCCAAAATATTTATAGCTTCTCCAAGATCTTTCATTTAAAACTCCTCATTTAATTTCCCTTTCAGCTCATCAATCCTATGCATACACGATCCTTAATGATCATGTCATCTATAATCAATATAATTTATCCATCACCAAAATATTTGAAATAGGGGCATTGATCTATGACACACCATTTTCATGAAATTTTTATCATGAATGCATCAAAATTTTTGTTCCACTGATCGAGTTCCTTCTTTAACCCATACATGATATGCTATAGTTTTCACACCATATATTTCTTACTTGAATCAATACATACCTTTGAACATTTCATGTAAAGATCCTTTTATATATCTCCATGAAGTAAATAAATCTTCATATCAAGATACTTAAGATGTAAGTATTTTGATAAAATAATACCGAGGACTACTTGGATGGTGGTAAGCTTTATTACAAGTGAGAAAATTTTAGTGAAATTCACATCTTCCTTTTGTTGAAAACCTTTCACCACTAGCCTTTCCTTATATATTTTCTTACCATAAATGACACAATACACCCATTTATTCTAAAATTCTTTCTTTCCTTGTGGAGAAGTTGTTAGATCCCAAGTATTTTTATCATGCAATGAAGAAATATCCTCCTTCATATCCACCCCCACTTGTTTTAATCCTTTAACGACATTGATTCTTCAAAACATTTTGGTTCTCTACCATTAGTCAATAAAAAATAATTTAATTATGGTGAGTACCTCTATATAAGCCTTCTATCCCTTGTTGATCTCCTCAACTACACTTGAGGATTAGGCTCCATTGGTTTCAATGTCATATGATCAGGTACACCATCTAGCTCCACTTGCTCATGGAGAGCTGACTCTTTATTCCCAAAATCAACTTTAGTTGCATGATAATCATTATACATGAAACCTTTATTAAATATTATGTTATGGATTCTGATGATCATATTTTTATCATTACCCTAAAAGTTATAACCAAAACCCTCGACACCATAGCCAATAAATAAACATGATTTGGACTTAGCATCAAGTTTATACCCTGCATAAACATTTATACGTACATATTACAAAAATTAAAGAATTGTAAATTTGAGTCTTACCTACTTTACAAACTAGTGATCCTTGGATAAAAATTCTCCCATTGGTATAAATGAACTCCCATTGATGATATATGCTTCCATGTTTAGTATGTATTCCCAGAAAGTCTTGACTAACATCGAGTGTAACCTCACGATTCTAGAATCTTCATTCAGTGTCTAATTAATCCTTTTAGATACACCATTATACTGTGGTGTACCTTGATGAGTCTTATCCAATTTAATTCCATTATTAGAACAAAATTATTTTAATTCATTACTGTCATACTCTCCACCATTTTTAGACCTCAACTATTTCAGATTCTATCACGAATCATTATCCACCATGGTCTTCCACTTCTAAAACACCTTATATACTTTAGATTTTATTTTCAGAATCCAAAACCATACTTTCCTAATAAACTAATCAATAAATGTCACATAATATAGTGAACCTATAAAGGAATATACTGGTGTAGGACCCCATACATCAGTGTACACTAGGTCTAGCTTCCTGACCTTTAGTGTTCTATCTTCTTTTGCAAAGGATACCTTCTTTTTCTTTCCAAGGATACAATATTCACATAATACAACTTCTACTAACTTCAACTCCAAAATCATTCCTTTAATTTCTTTAACCTTCACCCCTTCTCACTCACGTGACATATATTTTAGTTCCACTATTATGAATCCTCGATAGAATTTATTGGTGTAGGAATTTCCCTGAAAGTATTTCTCATATTGTATAAGGCACCATTCTTTTCTCCACCAGATATGACTAGCTCCCTTGGTAATATTCCTTGCACCACTAGTGAATGTGGTACTAGAATTTGTATCATCAATATTCTTGATAAAAATAATATTTATTCTTAGTACAAGGATATACCTTACATTGTCCAGAACTAGAAAACTCCCACTATTATTTTTAATCTATGCATCTCACTTTACCACAATCTACAAGGGTTCATCACCAATAATATTTACCTTTCCAAAATTTCCAGAAATATAAATTTTCAAGAAACCCTTCTCTAATGTGGAATTTAAATATTACCATGATTCTATAATTTAAGACTCCATAGGTATATCCACACTTAGTATCAACACATCATCAACTTCTTTAGCTTATGTGTTTCTGTATTGGTTTTAGATGCCTTTTGTTTTTCTCTACACTTCTTCTTGATGTGTCATTTCTTCTTGAAAATCCAGCAATCAAGACCAGTTTTCTTTTCCTTGTATTGACTCTTTCCTATTTATTTTTATCATACTATATGATTATATCACTGAATATATCTTCCTCTTCCTTATACATTCATATAAGAACCATAGAATAAGTTTGATTATCTTTTTTTAATATCATCATTGATGATTAGGTCTCATACATCCTTTAGAACCAGCTTTGTATTTCCTAAATTTTTTTTGCAACTATTATAGTCACTTCCCAACTTTTAGGTATTGTAGATAGTAAAACCAGAGAACACACCTCATCATCAAGCTTAGTGCCCACCGATGTCAACTGAATTGTGATGGTGTTGAATTCATTGATTTTATTAGCAACAATACTCCCTTCAATCATTTTTAGACTGAATAGTCTCTGCATTAATTATATGTTTTTAAATGTAGAAGGATTATTATACATATATTTAAGAGATTTTATTAACCCATCCACTGTATTATCCTCTCTAATGTTGAAATCCATTTTTTGGACAATTTATGGTGTACAACACCTATAACCTATTGATTTAGTTTATCCCACTCTATCTTCTCTATATCCATTAGTTTTACACCCATAATCAACAAGTGAAACTTTTTCTAGTTAAGGTAGACTTCAATCTGAATCCTCCAATAACTAAATTTAGTTCCATAAAAGTGATCAATATTCACTTTTTCTTATTCTATATCCATCATTCAATTTAATAAAATTGAAAATTGATCTTTCAAATATAACCCTTTGATAATATTTTTTGTAAAAATGCCAGGATAAATAAATGATAGATGATTCATAGAAGTGTTAAATGAAAAAAAAATAATTAGAAAAATATAATAATAAAAAAGGATTTACTTGATTCAAAAAATGATCCCTACATCCATAGAGAGGTAGTAATTTCACTTTGTTTGGGAGAAAAATTATATCGAAATTTTAGAGTTTTAGACACACATAATCCCTATTTTGAATGAGTTAATAAAGTAGATGATGAAATTGTGATACCAACCACATAATAAGTCCATTTTGATATAGTGATGAAACCACCCAAGTGTAAGTTGCTACAATGTTAGTAGAAATAATTCCATAGAGCTATAGTAACCTGTCGATGTCACTAGTCATAAGCTTCTATTGTTCTATGTAGAAGTCCACACTGCTATAATTTCCTATTGTATGGTGCTACAGTAATTCCTCACCACAACATTGCACTATTGGTGTCATTGGTCATCTATTCTATATCAAGTAATCATTTATACATTCCAAAAATTAGGTTGGCGGCCTTTAGACCTTAGACCCTTCAGTAAGGGTGCATTTCCCCCTACAACCCTAGTGAACTCACTAAGTTTCAGTCTGGTGTAAAGTTTGGCCTGCTAAAATTTACCCCAAATTCATCCAAATGGATCAAGATACACCATTTTGATACTTTAGAGTAAACCACCTTTTGAGGTTTAATATTCTTTTAACATGAATTACCTTCCAACACTAATAATTGGAGTCATTTAAACATCAATGCGAAGTACTCATGATTTATATTGATATTTGAATTTATGGGGTGAATATTTGTGATTAATTATAATATTATAGTTGAGATACATGTACTTGAGGTATGAGCATAACTCAATTTAATTTTATACCTTGAGTGGTAAAAGAAAAATTTTAAAGTGAGGAGAATCACAATTAAAATTAATGATAATAATGAATTGAAATATATGAATGGAAGTTAAAAAATTCATCATAATTTAAAGGGGTTAAAGTAAAATACATGGGTAACTTTATTTCCTTGAAAAAATTAGGAGTTGAAGAGATTTCTTGTTTCGATTATTGAAAATTTACCCCTTATTCATAAATGATTGATATATTGATTGTGGGGATTTTATATATATATTTCATGGATAAATTTTTATGATCAATTTCATTAATTTTAGAGTTTAAATGTTTAATTCTTGAATTATTTAATTATTTTTCTCCTTTTTTATGATAAATAACTATTTATACTATCTTTTGTAGAAGAATTAAAAATAAAGGGGAGAAGTTAAAGAGGAAGAAATGTTTTTAATGTATATAAAAAGTTTTTTGTATAAAAAAATATGAACAAACCCTATAACCATCATCCATGGGATATCAAGACATCAATAGTAAGGTAACCCACTAATCTCAACCATAAAAGTCGACCACTAGGGTAGGAAGGAGTGAATAAATAAAATAAGCATGGGGAAGTGCTGGAGTAGAGTGCCAGTGTAGGGTGGAACCAAGGGGGGGGGGTGGAATATGAGTTGGTACCACATAGGTATAATGGACAAATTATGAGCACCTTAAAAAATACACCAGATGACTACCCATCAAAAAATTGACGTGGGAAAAGCTGAGAGCAATTATTGTGCACTTAAACAAAAAATGTGCATATAAGATTGAAACGACCACACATGGACCTTCATATTCCCTGACTATGATTTTTTAGTAGTTTTTTACCATGCCTAGTTTCATTGTGTCATGCCTATAATGAAAGAAAAATTCCATGAAATCTTTACCCCACAACTAAAAAACCTTAACCACTATAGGTAATATTGGGGAGCTCAAGTAAAGTCTTTCTTCTACCTATGTAAAGATGGCGAATCCATGCATGCCTCTATGAATCTCTGTACCAACACTGTGAGTCTTGAATTCCCTACATAAAATGTGATATTAAATGAGAATGTGTGGAAGGGGTTGATAAATATTGAGTTTTAGTTTTTGTTCCACTGTAAATCCCTAGATATTCCATGTCAATGCCACTAAATCTTAGGCTGCCTATATAAACCTAAATAATGACCTATATGGAAAGATTATTTGTAATAATTCTTCACACTAAACTGTTACATGAATTAGTTGTTCCATGATATGATTTCATAAGAAGGATATGAGAGAATTCCATAAGAATAAATTACTTTTCTAAAAATTATATAATGAGTTCACAATGTTAGGGTTTCTTCTTAACGTGTCCATACAGGAAGAGGAGAAGCAATTTGGAAGATTTTGGTTTATGCCATAATGATGGATGTTCATGGAATGAACATGAAGATGCATGCAGAATCATTGAAAATGGGTTTTCATCTTACATAACAAACCAAAATTATGCTGTGACTTATAAAGGTCAAATAAAATTAAAATAAGATACTATGGAACCTTAGGAGGAAATATATTCTTGTGTAATGAGGAATTTTTTATGTGGAATTAAAGGGATATTTTTGAAGGAGAGGTGACCAATGTTGGATTGTTTATATGTATAAATTTAAGGATTCTTTGTTACTATAAGTAGATTCGATCTGATAAATGGATAAGATAGAAAAAACTAGGATTCTATGCTTTATCTAAGCTATTGTTTTTTTAAAAGTCTTCCTTTCTTGTTTTATTCACCCCTTAATGACTAGAATGAGGGGGTGAATTTATTTTTTCTAAGTATGAATGAAAGGTAATTGTAACTAGTAAAGTATTAGTCTTATGGTTGATTTAAGTTGTGTTTATTATCTTTTATAATTGTTTTATATCTATTCGACCATTGCGTTTTGAGTGAGGAAGTTATCTTTTAATATGGTTACCATGACATGGACTTATTGATGACCATTGGGTAAGTTTGGTTCTATGTTTAAACATGGTTTTGGATTACCTTTATCATTAATTAATATAAGTATTAAACCATAATAAATGGGATTATTTATAGGAGAGAGTGATCACTTAGACCCAAGGGATTACTTAAACCTAATTTTGATGGTAACTTACTAATTCATTAGCCTTATTTCTTTAATAGTTCATGAACCTAGATATTATATGCTTGGTATATTATTTTTTATTTTCTTTATCATTATGATAAAACCAAATAAAGTATCTTTAGATTTTTTTAATTTAGTTGTAGGTATTAATTATTGAATTTAATTTGTCTCTTTCACTTGTATCTATGGGTTCGACCTAGGGACTTGTATTACCTATACTGCTCTTAGTTATAGTTTAATGTTTTGTATTTTGGTGTTTATAAATTATAAACTAGTAATCTTGTGGGGAAGTAATGTGTAATGTCCTTGAATTTAAAGGTAATATTTTTTTATATTTTTAATATATCTTTATTGTATTTGAACTACTTTTTGTGATGTGTTATAGGTGTTCATGGATTGGGAATCAAATTCTTATGGAGCCATGGTTTTAACCAATAGATTTTGAGCTATTTGGGTTCTACCAGCTAACCATTGGGGGTGGAAGTAGCTTGTGAACCACCTGGGTGACACTGGACAACCAATTCAGTTCCACTGGCTAGTAGGTGGTAAATTCAGTATCCCTAAGCTCTTCTTAGAGCTATCAACCAACTGATGGCCATCCACTAGCTAAGTGGTGAGGCTCACTAGCTGGCCAGTGGAACCTAGGTAAAATTTTAAATGGTGGAGAACTTTTATTTTCAGATTATAGCCTCTATTTTATACCTTCCTCACTTTTATTGACCCCAATTCAACCAAAAATAATGTAAGGGATCTCTCTCGGTGAATTTAGCTTCATTCTACACTCTATTTCACATTTAAATATCTGATCGATCCGGTGGATTAAGTACAACATGTATAAGTTAATATAACCTAAAAATATTATTTCTCTTAGGATGAATCATATATCTAGTATTATATATATATATATATGTATATATAGATTCATTGTTTATAAAATGGATAATTATTATATCATTGAAGGATCAGAACCCAAATCTATTGAGGATTGATTTATCTCTCTTAATTAGATCTATATCCTTTGGTGATGGTGGTTCTAATTGGGTAAGTATAATCAAATTCTAGACCTTGTCATGTTATTATTCATGGATAATTATTCGATAATCCTCAGGTAATGAATTGGGGATGGTTCTTGGGATTTTTAGTGCATGGTCTCATTCCAGGCGATGATTCTTGGCATTGGAATTCTTGGGATTATTGGTGCATGATATCAATTTGAAGATATCATCAAAGATGATCCTGATAAAAAGGTAATATAACATTCCTGTAAATTATATAGGGAGGACACATCTAATAGTTTGAAGTTGGTTTTTAAAAAATATTTCATCTTCTATAGTGTTTGATGCTTTGGTTTGAACTTGATGGTTTCACACTTTTCTATAAAAGTGTATTTAATAAAATTTTTAACTTTGAGTGTGTGTTACTTGTTGTGATATGTATGTGGGCGTGTGTGAGTGTCCAATGATACCTTACTTATTGTGATGTGCATGTGGGTGTGTGTGGCCCGTGAGACCCTTACATGTTATGATATGCATGTGTGTGTGACCTATGAGAGCCTTTCTTGATATAATTCACATGTTAGTGTATGCGTGTCTTATAGACCCCTAATTTATATGAAATTCTGGAAAACCCTGCTCTCCTAAAGGAATTCATCCACTGTACTAACATCACTATGGGATCCCAGAATGTAAAGACCCTAACTCCAGTAGCCTAGAGAAAGTGCTTACTTTATTACATTGGCATAAGACACAAGCAATCGCATCCCAAAGGACCAAATATTTTAGTAATTTTGAATAAATAGATACATGCATGATTCCTATTTTTTTTACATTGTAAGAAAAGAATATAAATCATAGTAACATTAAACATTATGAATCCTTGAACTCATTCAAATATTACTTTTAAATTTTTGATAAAAATTTAAAGGAACCTCATTCGGAAAATGACAAGAAAATTACTTTTAATTTCTTTATATAATTTAAATCATGGGTAAAAATGACTTTAAAAAATCATAGGTTAATATTTAAAATATTCTTGAAAATATTTTTCTTAAACATGGACATGAAATAAAAATATTCCTGACTAAATAGGAAATAAAGTCTATTTTTCATAAAATAAATTATCAATATTTTGAGTACCCAATAGAGGAAAATGGTAATAATACTTGTAAATTTATTAAATAACAATAGGATAATAAAATGAAAGGTATTTATTAGGAAATAATCATATAATTTCCTTTAATGTAAATTCAAGCATAAAAAATCATAATTAAAAATAGATTGAAACATAAATCCTTTACCGCTTTCGTATCTTTTGAATCATAACCACCATGAATAAAATAATTTTAAATGAAACTTTAAATACCATGAATATAAAGGGATTAATGATATAAAATATAAAATATATGATATATACACCACATGAAATAAACAAGTTGTGAGTATGACAGATGTCTCATGGAAATAAAAGTGAGACAAGAAAACCCATACCTTAGATTTGACTTTCTTTGTAAGTGATCTTATCCTCTAGAATAATAAATTTAAATTTATTATAATTATATAATATAACCATATAAATACTTAAAATATCATATATTTCCCACTTAAAATATTTCAATACCTTTTTATTAATAATTATTTATTAAAATCGTTGTTTTTGAGTGTTAATTGTTTCATTTTTTCATGAGTATTTTGGTTTGGTAGTTCCAATATTTGTACTTAGATAATGGTTACATAATCTTCATAATGTTATTAATGATATAAATATCATATATATTTATTATATATATATATATAGATTTATTTATATTCATCTATAAATGTCATAGATATAAAAATGAATTACATCATTCATGTAAACGGTAGGTCGTATGTATGAATGAATGTTGTTTTCACTTTTCGAAGGATGAAAGGAAATAAAGGTAAATAATAATTCAACTTTAAGGAATAATTATTATATCATATTTATCATATATATTTATTAAATATATCCTTATTATACATGAAATTCATAAATTAAAAACGGATCAAATCGCCTTGTGGAGGTGGTAGTCCACAGGTACGCATAAGCGACGTTATAGTTTTAAAATGGAATGGTAGGTAAGAAGGTAGATATGATAATATAATTATAGAAGAATAATTATTTCATAAATATCATATATATATATATATCCATTATTTCCATATTTATAACCATCCAATTAAATTATCAATGAAAAATTAATTACACCGCCATGTGGAGATGATAAGTCGTATATATGCATTAGCAACATTTTCAAATTTCATAGGATAGAAAAGAGATGGAAAATAGTTGTAATGTAATCATAATAACATATAAATATATTTATTATTCTAGATTTATTATTTTATTATGGTTCCAATATATTTAGATGAATTATAATAAGAAAGAAATTTGAAAGAGTTGGTAAAGATGATTACGTCTTTTTTATAGACTTCCTTTAGACCCCTTCTTAAGGACCCTTGGAATGGTATTTTAAGTATAAAAAAACCTATAATTAATGGATAGAGAAATTTATAAGATAATTAGGTAGAGTTTTTTTGATCTAGGTTTCTAAAAATGGTGTAATGAAATGAGGAAATGGGAGTCCTTTTATAAGTAAGGATAAGGGAAGTCTTGGAATTACTTAAAGTATTAAATTAATATAAATTAATTTATATATAAAAATTTCTCCAAATTAATAAAATTAAAATATAATATGATTTATATTCTAAATAATCTCATAAAATAATTTTTTATATTTTTTTATTATTTTCTCATCCTTATCTCGTAGTTTTAAACCCTGTTAACCCTTTTGATGATTACTATAATAATAAAAAATTTTACTCTTTAGGGTTCAAGAAAGTTAATATAAAAGTAAAATAGGCACATAAAGGGACAATGATTGATATTTTAAACCATACGAATTAAATTTTACAAGGATAATTTTTTTATTAATTTTAAATCATTTAATAAAATATTATTTATTATAAAATATCATTACTATCATTTTTTGAAATAATGAAATATTATAGTAGAATATGTGTCTAACTCATATAAAATGGTTCCAAAATGAAATGGATTCTAAGATAAGGAGGAAATTTTATTAATTTAATAATTAAATAATTTTTTATAGGTTTATATTTCATTTAAAACTTATCTTTTGGTTTAACCCTTTGGTTAACCAATTTTAACATTAACCGTGGTAATGTATTTTTCAATAATAAAGGTTTATAATATTATTTATAAGTTGAAAATTGGATTATAAATGGAAAATGGATGAAATTTTAGACCATTTAGCATCCTAATTTTCCTATTTTAATATTTTTATGATTTATAAATTAGTTAATAACAAATATTTAACATAAAATACTATTAATGTAATTCTAAGAACTATTCACAGAATTTAACATTGAAAACAATATAAAAGTAATGTATTTTGAATATAAACATCTAAAACATTTATAATTTGTTATATTTATCTTCAAAATTTATGTAAAAATTTTACTCACCCAAAAAAATATTTCTTTTAGATTTTTGAAAACCATTTACTTGATTTTTCTATTGCCTGTACAAACACTGTGTTAACATTGTTTAAGAATTTAAGGTAATTATTTCATCACTAAAAATTAAAAATAAATTAACATGATAAAATAATTAATTAATATCTAAAATTATAATTTATAGATTAACATAATTTTGTTTTATCCCTATAAAAAATATAATAGATATTAAAATAATGAAAGTTACATTTTTTATTTTATCTTTTACTTAAATGTTATAAAGGTCAAAATCGAAGTTAAATTAAAAAAAGGTAATATTTTTAAATTTCATATTATTATGGACTAAATATAATCATAAAATTAAATAAATATTTTTTAATGAATTTGAGGCCTTATCACATTAGTTTTAACCCTTATTAACCAATTTTACCTTTACTGTGGTAATAAAAATTTATTATGGTTACTATTCACAATGGAAAAAATAAAAGGAGATTATTTACCAAATTTTAACATCATAATTAAAAATATGGAATCAATTCTTAAATATTAAATTCATATTAGTGGTATAATTTAATTTAAAATTAAACTCCCAAAACGTAATGACACAAATTTTCTAGAAAAAATGTTTTCTGAAGTATAAAATTTTTTTATAAAAAAATATAATATAAAATTAATTCGAATGAACTCTATTGGATTATTAATAATAAAAATGAACTAATTTTATTTTTAAAATCATTTTAAAATAAAATTTATCTTTGTAAATTCATTAAATGAAAAGAAATTTTTTATTAAAAATATGTATTTTTCACTATTCATAAAAAAATCTATATTTTTTTAAAGTTATCAAGAAATAACTCTAATATAATTTTGGTATAATAATTTAAAAAATTTATTTAATTTTTTAATATAAATTTTTTAAATTTTTTATAAATTAATTATATTATTTTCTCACAAAAATAATTAAAAACCAATTTTTGAAAAAATGTACTTTTAAAGCATAAAATGACTTCTCTAACAATTGAGTTCTTATTTCCTAAGAAATAATAAGTAAATTTGTTTTTATTAGTAATATTATATATATATATATATATTTCATAATGTGGTTAATCATATTCATACCTGCTAATTTAATGGTCATGTCACATTCAACTGTTAATATTTTAATTGTATTGCACGGTTCACTTAAAGATCAGTGTTGTGTGTTAAGAAAAATATTGAGCATAGTATTATAAATTTTTTTGGTGTTACATTCTACCCCCTTAAATAAATTATTCCCTAATTTTTTTCTTTTTCATCAAATTTCAATATTTAAAAACACCATTGTTTCAAATCCACATCATAGAGGGGGATAATAAAACTTCTTTTGAAAAGGGGTAGTGGGAAACATAAAGGTTTCCTAAAATAACACATATTCAAGTTCCAAGATAAGATGAACATTGGTGGTATGTTAAATTATATATATAGAGGAGAAATAATACTTCCAAGGACTAATATAGAGTGATATAAAACATGGTAATGAGAAAGTTAACGACCACAAAACCATAAATCAGTGAGGGGTGAAAAGAATACTAGTTCATAAGAAATGAAGGTAAATGATAACATTTTTATTTCAAGTTACTTTTGCTAAATTTTATAGATTCATTAAATTTCAATATAGAGAACACAATAAAATTTACTTACTTTATTTATTTCCCTTCCATAATCACAATTTCATCCTTTGGTTGTGGTTCGATCAATTTACACTTCATATCTTACTCAAATAAATGTATATTAAAAATCAAATTTTCATGATCGAAGAACTAAAATTAACTTTTCATGGATCATAATATCATTAAAATAGATACAATTCATTCCTCTTATCTCTATATATTTAACAAAACCAAAATAATTAACACAAGTTATACAATATGGATAAATCTTCATATGATGAAATAATACATTAATATTCAAAATTAAATAATGAAACCAAAGGTTTAACATAGATATATCCATAAATAAATAACCCTATATTCCAAATAACCTCAATAAACTGAACATTAACTAAAATTTTAATTTCTAAGTTTATCTCATACCCTTTAAATTACATCTCCAAAAATTTAATAGAATTATTCCCAAATAATCATTTATGTTTAACCTAAAGTTTATATATACCTCAACCCAATAAAACATCTACTAAAACATCATTAATAAACTAAAAATAAAAAAAAATCAAATATATTTGATCCAATAATATTCTTCCTAAGATTAAATTAATATTTATCTATTAAATAAAGCAAATAAAAAAATGTCACACTAATTAGAACATCACATAGGCTTGTGGTAGATACTCCACCCTTGTCACCCTTTAGTTGTGGGTTTAAGCTCTGTGGCCTTGCTAGATGAGATGGGTTTTCAACCAGACTGCGAGTTTTAATTTTTTTAAAACTATATTAATATAATTACTATAAATTTCCCAAAAATATGGTGAAAATCCTCAAACATAAAAGTAATCATTAAATCACTTTTTAACCACTAAGGTTTTCTATACAACATATTTTCTCAACAAAATAAAATAATCTTAATTGACTATTATTACCTTAACATCAATTATCATGTTAAACCTAAATGTTATCAATAAATTTAAACTTATTTCTACAAAATATAAAATAATTATTCATAAAATAACCTTATCACTAAAACATATACTAAATAAAAAGGTTTTATTCCCATAAATGTCTCCCAAATTTTCCATAATCATGTTTAAATACCATCTCATAAAACCTAAAATGTGGTATATATTCCTATAAACTTATGATAAACCTTATAATTATCCACTTAAAAAACTTTAAGTTTATCCCATATCAATAGGGAATATCATATATTTCTATAGGTTTTATTATTTTATTCATCATAATGATTCACAATGAAAGTATGAATTAACCCAAACATATCCTCCGAGAGTGTCAAACTGGGTGCATAGTAAGAGAATACTCACTGTGTACTATAATGATGACTGATATATATTTGACTAACTATTTTTGGGGTTATTACCCTTAGATGCATCTATACCAAAACCACGTCCACTCATAGTATCTAGATAGAGATGTATTGATAGGAAAACCACATAATCTCTACCATACATATTATTATATAATTAGGAATATACCCAAAGTATATCATATGTTTACATTCCCTAATATACATTTTACTAAATATAATTTTCAAGGTTTCTACTAAAATTAATATGATACCAACTATAAAGACCCGAATTCCCATAGCCTAGAGCTAATGGTTACTTTATTACATTGGCATAAGATACTGGAAATCATATACCAAAGACCTAATAATTTAGTATTATTGCAGAACTATATAAATAAATTATTCCAAATTTCTTTTTTACCTTAAAATAAACAAAATATATAAAACATAGTAATAGTAAACATTATTCAACCTTGAACTTATTCAAAGATTTGTTTTACATTTTCAATAAAAAGTCAAAAGTAACTCATTCAAAAAATGACAAGAAGATTTATTTTAAAACATTTTGTAAAAATTAAATCATGGGTAAAAATGAATTTAAAAAATTCCCATGGGAACATTAAAAACATTCTTGAAAATATTTTTAGAAAACATGGAAATGGAAGAAAAATATTCCCAACTAAAGTGGAAATAAAGTTTTTTTTATCTTAAAAAAATTTATTGAAATTATGAGCACCCAAGAGAGGAAAATGGTAATATTAATTGTAAATTTAATGAATAAATAGAATATAATAAAATTAAATGGATTTATTATTAAAGGGTCATATAATTTCCTTCAATGTAAATTCAAGCATAAAAAATATTCATTAAAATGGTATTGAAATATAAACCCCTTATTGGTTTGGTATCTTTTGAATCATAAACCCCATGAAAGAAATAATTTCAAATAAAAATTTAAATACCATTAATATCAAGGGGTTAATGATATAAAATATAAAATATATAGTATATAAACCACACAAAAGAAATAAGTGGTGAATATGGAATATGTATCCTAGAAACAAAAGTGAGATGAGAAAACCCTTACCTCAAATTTTAATTGCTTTGTAAGTGATTTAATACTCATGTATAATTAATTTTATTTTATTATAATTCTAAACCAGAGCCATATAAATTCTTATAATATCATATATGATCCACTTATAACATTTTATCACCCCTTTATCAATAATTCTTTATTAAAATCATCTTTTCTGAGTGTTAACTGTTTTCTTTTTTCACGATATTTTTTGTTCGGTAATTCTGATACTTTTACTTTGATCATGGTTCCATAATATCAAGAATTTTATTAATGATATAAATAATATATATATATATTCATTATATATATATATATATATTTATAGTCATATATAAATGGTATAGATAGAAAAATGAATTACACCATTCATAGAGATGGTATACCATACTTTTGCATGAACAATGTTTTCACTTTTTAATGGATGGAATGGAATAAAGGAAAATAATAATTAAAATTTAAAGAACCATTATTATATCATATATATAACTTATATTAATTAAATATATCCTTTAGTTTCCTTTTAAAGTATAAATAAAAAACAGATCATATCGCTTCGTGGAGGTGGTAGTCCACACGTACGCACGAGCGACATTTTCATTTTCTAAAGTATTGGAAGGTAAGAAGGTGGATATGATATTATAATTACATAATAATAATTATGTTTTAAATATAATATATATTCAGTATTTATATATTTATAACCATTTAAGAAAAGCTGTGATAAAAAATGAATTACACTGCTATGTGGAGACGGTAAACTATACGTATGTATGAGTGATGTTTTCACTTTTGATAGGATGGAAAAGAGATGTAAAATGGTTGTAAAAAAATCATAATAAAATATAAGTAGATTTATGAATCTATATATATTATTTTAGTATGGGTAAAATATATTTCAAGGAATTATAAGAAAGAAATTTGAAATATTTGATAAAGATAATTACCTCTTCTTCGAAATACTTACTTTAGATCTATTCTTAAGGACCCTTGGAATGGTATTTTAAGAAGACCAGAACCTATAATTAATATCTAGGTAATTTTATAATAGAATTAGGTAGGTGTTTGTGATTTAGGTTTCTCAAAGTGGTGAAAAAAGAAGTTATGAATAGTAATACTCACTTTTTTAAAATTTATTAATTTTATTTTTTAAAATGTTCTTCATTTTTTGATTTGAAATATCAAAATTATCTTAGGGTGAATTTTTGGTATTTTTCTGTAAACTTTCAATTTTCGATGAATAGTGAAAAACACCACATTATTGTTTAAAACTGATTTTTTATTTAAATATATATTTTTTAAATTTAAATTTATTTTAAAGTCAAAATAGATACATAATACCTATATTAGTAAAATTTAATTCATTGGATTCATTTTATAATAATATTCAAAATAGAAAATTTTATTGAACATTTTAAAGTCTTTTACCCACCTTCTAGGCACATTTTCAAATTTGCATAAAACATAATTTTACCTCTTATATGAACTGAATTTCAAAAATATGATATATAGGGTTGTCATCAGTAAGTAAAATGTGGTTCAATAGGATGAAAATATTTTTTTTGTGAATAGTAACTTTTGAATTTTATTTACCATAGTTAAAAGTAAATAAGATACTTAAAGGTAAAAATAATATCATAATAATATAAAATTACCCCCAAACATGTCCTAATTCTATTGGATAAGTGTTTTTGACCAAAATCAACCTTAGTAAAAAATATTATCCTTTTTGATCCACTTGGGTTAGATTAGGAAATTTATTATATTTTATTTAAAGAAGAGTTAAAAGTGTTAAATTCCAATTTTAATAAATAAACCATTTTTAATATAGGGTTAAACATAAGATAAATTATTATATAAATATTCATTATAAATATAAAACTATTTCCTACATCATACTATTTTATTTATAATTTTTAGACATTAAATAATTAAATTTATTTATGACATAGTGATGATGCAATAATTACCTTATTAATGAAAGATTAAAATAAACGATATTATAAATATTAAAATAAATATGAATTGAAACTTTTGATGCCATCCACGAATTTTCTAGGTGAATATGACATGTTAATATTGATTCAATATATTTTTAAGTAATCAAGTTGTTATGACTTTAACAAAAACCAAATACTAAATAGTGTCAAAATTGACATAAATTAGTTTTTTAATAAAATAATATTTTATTAAATTATACAATAGTCCTAAAAATATAAGATTCATAAAAAGTAAATATATAATGTTACTTATATCATTAATGAACCACTTTAGGTTCTATTGGAATTTTATAGTAACTATATTAACGAAGTAGTATAAAAATACAAGAAGACGTCGTAAAAGTTAAACTATTTAACTAAGGCTTAAGTCTAAAAGATAAGATTAATATGGTGAACTAAACATGTCTAAAACCTATTGGTTGATGGTATTTAAAATCATCCCCATATTATCCTCTAAATAAATCCATTTGGATCTATTATAAATCAAAAATAATTTTATAAAAAATTAATATTTCTAGCTTTTCCTAAAGTGCCCCTCACCTCTCTTATAAAAGGGTACTTCCCCTTATCTTAAATTCACACATCCAAAGACATTTGGATCGTAAAAAACCTACAAAAATCTCCTCCCAACTACCCTCACTTTAACCTATAGGCCTTACATTGTTAAGAAAGCCAACCTAAGGAGCCCTTTTGTTCAAATCAAAAGGAAGCACCCAAAGAAGAGGTAATTATTTTATCACCTCTTTCAAAGTTATTCTCTTCTTCTACTTCCTATTTCTTTGTTGTTTCCATAATTGAATAATAACTCCAGTAACTTATACATTCTGAGATGTTGTTATAAATATGGTACAACCATATTCATTATTCTATCCATCCTATTAATGACAAAGTCACTATGTGTGCGTACGTACGACTTACCGTCTCCACATCGTGGTGTAGTTTGTTATTCAACACTACATTTTTTGGATGGGTATAATAATGAGTATAAATTTTTTAAATAATAAATATAAAATATTAATTATTCTTTATATATAATATACCATCCAATTACATATTATTTCACCATCAATAGAATGATATTGTCACTCGTGCGAACGTACAACTTACCATCTCCACGACACGATGAGATTTCATTCCCCATCATAACCATTCAAGAATAATTTTCATTTGATGATTAAAAATAATGTTTAAAAAATTAATATCATTCTAGATATGAATCAAATACATTCTATCCATAACAAACATGAAATATGTAACAAAACATATGAAGGAAAACAAATCAGTTAACGCCTGATATAATGATATTACTAAAATATTATTAACAAAGAAATATAAGAGGATATTATACGATATCATATTTATGTATGTGGTTCTTGAATAATTTAATAACAATGATTTAACCATTATAAAGAAGTTTAACATACCCTCAACTTAGAAAAATTACAAGGTAAGGGTTAATTTTACAACCTCTTTTTTATCTGAGGTTATTTATACATAAGTATCTACTGGGAATTCTTTATCATCCACATCTGTATTTCTTAAAAATGTATTTCAAAACATTTTTAATATTTCCTAGACTATGGTTTACAGTCATTTATACCCTTGTTTGACTTTTTATAATTTTTTTTGAAAGAAATCTTTCTGTCGTTTTCCAAACAAGGTACTTTATGACCTTTTTGACAAATTAAGGAAAGAATGTTTTTTTAACTTATACGATGAGTAAGGATAATTTACGCCATTATAAAACCTTTAAAGCTTAACTTAAAAGATTATAAGAATATTTTCAAAATAAATGTTTTCTTTTAAAATTTATGCGACTATTAAATGATTTCAAAGTAGAAAGAAATATTTCTCTCAAATAGTTTTTGGATTGATTTCATCTATGTCAACATCTATTATTGGATTTTATGTTTAATTGAAGTTGATTTATTATGATACAATATTCCATATTATATTGATAATTTTATGATATGTTTGACAATGTATGTGCTATTTTTATGTCATTCATGGTTTATGGTTAAAGTATTAACATTTCGTATGCTAGTTTAATATGAATGTTTATGTTATGTTTCACCCTTTGCATATGAGGAATGTATTAGACATCGTAAGTGATGAGAGGATCCTGATATACCCCCTTGATGCATTGGTAGGTCTCATGAGACAAACTTATGTCTTGTAACAAGGCCTTGATAATATTTTTATTTGTAGTCTTGGCTTGAGGCCTTGACTATGTGGTTATGATGTCTGATATTATGCATTCCAACATTATGAGATTAGATATTGATATTACATGTGATTATTTGACTAGTGGAATATTCATGTGAATAAGTGAATGGAATTTTTTGATTTATCTTTTCCATATTATTCTGATTTTTAAAAGGATTGTGTTTTAGTCTTATACATTGCCTTAAATGTTTATGCGTATTTATGATAGTTTCCAGTATATTGTTATCCTTACTGAGCATTTGAGATCACCCCTTTATTATGTTTTATTTTTTACAAGATGCGAAGAAGTATATTATGATTGACCTATAGGGATATGCTAAGGGATATGAATGTGTTCAAAGGAGTCACAATTTTGATTTTTCATTTCTTAATGTAATGTAAAACTTATGTATGTATCTAGTACTTTCAAGGCTACTAAACTGATCGGTATTTCAAGACTTGATCTCTTGTGATCATGCCAATGTTAAGTAATAATGAGCCAACTCTGGGTAACTTGGGTTAGGTCATTATAGTTGGTATCAGAGTAATTTTAGTACAAACCTTTGAAACTAGATTTAGAAAAACTATGATTAGAGAAAATTACCCTAAGATAGACTTTGAGAATTAGTATAGAAGAACATCAAAAAAAATTGGTAATGTAGATATTATGTGGGTTTTACAAGAAATATATCTCTATCTGGATACTACAAGTGGATGTGGTTCTGGAACAGATGTACCTAGGAGTGAAAACTCCATAAAGGAGTTTTAGGCTTGACCCAGGGTATCTTGGTACACGACAATAGGCCTTACTGCGCACCTGGTTTGACATTATTGGGGGATATACTTAGGATAATTTAAATTTTATATTCAAACCATTATGATGGATTTATGAGTAAATACTTCCCCAAAGAAGAAATTTTTATGATTAGGGATTATATAAAGAAACTGTTCAATTGATGTTAAGTATTTTACAAGTCTGGAATTATGCATTGCGATTCATAAACTAACCTAGTGTATGCCATTGTTTATAAATGGAGCCTAGTTGAAGGAATGTAAACTGTATCAATGAATGTAATCCATGTAGGGATTTACCTCCTATTCAAGATAATTATAGTGGAGATGGTGATGTAACTGGTGCTGAAAAGCTTATAACCATACTGGGACAACACACTTTGGTTATGAATAATAAACTTACCCATATGGAGCACCCTAATCCACAACACAGAGGATCAATGTTAAACCTCTTTATGAGTAAAAAACCACCCGTATTAAATGGGACTACAAATCCATTTTTAGTTGAGAAATGGATAAGTTCCTTAGAGAAAATATTTCATGCGTTGGGGAGTAGAGAAAGGGAAAACGTTTTCATGGGAGTTTATCGCCTCTCAGGAGATGCAGATCAATGGTGGTCATTAATTCAAAACACAAAAGAGGATGAAGAAGTATCAAATATGGAATTGAGGGAGTTTAAAGATATTTTATTAGAAAAATACTTTACTTGTGAACATCAAGTGGATATAGAAAGGCAATTTTTGAGTCTAAGGAAAAAGGAGGATGATAATGTCACAAAGTATGAAGCTAACTTTACAAGGTTAGTAAGGCATGCTGTAAATTATATATGTAACCTAATATGTAATATTGATCGATTATTTGATGGGGTAGAACCATTTATTCGATGAGAATTAGTCTCACAATCCTTCTTGTTGTACAAAGATATAGTCTCATGTGCTATCAAGACAGAAAAGGAATTATCTAAGTCTTATGAAATTAAAGAAAATAAAGAGAAGAATAGATTTTTTGAACACTCTCGAGAAGAAAATAAGGGGAATAAGGGAAAAGTTTAATTTCCACACTATAGTAAATGTGGGAAGAAACACCCCATTACTTTATTAAAGGAGAATGGGAGTTTATTACAAGTGTGGAGAAAAAGGCCTCCGAGCTCATGAATGAAATGTGAATAAAGAATCTACCAATGTTCAATGATATAATTTTAAAGAAATGGGAAATTATGAAAATGATTTTCCTAAGAGTTAAAAAAAATTTCCCCAAAAAATGTAAAGGGATAAAGGACAAGCTTATGTGATCACTACTACTAAGGTTGAAGTTCCTAATGATGTGAGGGTAGGTACTTTAATCATTTACTCAAAATTATCCAATGCTTTATTTGATTCTGGATCAACACATTCTTTCATATCTTCCCAGTTTCCAAGAAAATTATATATTTCCAATTAGACTTAACAATAGAGTTGTCAGTCATAACTCCTAATAGAAGCATCATTACAACAAAGTTTTGTCAAGAAGCTACCATTATGGCATATAAACGTGCTTTATCTATTGATTTTATTACCATATCCATGATTAAATTTGATATAATCCTTGGTATGGATTGGTTTTCAGACCATGATGCAAAAATTTATTATATGAATAAGGTGGTTACAATTTTTTCATGATGATAAGGAATCCATTATCTTTAGAGAAGAAACATCACCATCTGATTCTCATCTAGATCCACCCCCTCTAGCTCTACTAAATTCAATTATTGAGGATTAAGGGAGTGAAATAACTATGGGCAAGGAAAAGAATGTTAAAATAGAGGATGTACCTATTGTTCAAGAATATGTTGATGTGTTTCTAGAGGATTTACCTGGTTATCCTCCAAAATGATAAATTGAGTTTTCTAATGACTTAATTTATGGTTCATGGCCCATATCAAAGACCCATTATAGAATGGCCACTATGGGATTAGTGGAATTAAGAAACAACTAGAGTAATTGAGTAATAAAGGATTTATTCACCCTAGTGTTTCTTCATGGGGATCCCCTGTTCTTTTTGTTAAGAAGAAAGATGGATCTATGAGGTTGTGCATTGACTATAGTGAGATAAATGCAATAAAAATAAAGAAAAGCATCTCCTAACTTGCATTGATGATTTATTTGATCAACTTTATGGAGTTCAATATTTTTCAAAGATTGACCTTCGATCTGGATATCATCTGTTGTGCATGAGGAAGTAATACATTCCAAAGAGAACATTTAGAACTAGGTATGTGCATTACGAGTTTACAATAATGACTTTTGTAATAAATAATGAACCCTTTGTTTTCATGGATCTAACGAATCTACTTTTCAAGGAATATCTTGATGAATTTTTAGTGGTATTTATTGATGATATCTTGGTATACTCCAAAATCTAAAAAGATCATGAAATTCTCTTACACACTATTCTAAAGACTCTTAGAAGAAATGAATTATATGGTAAGTTTATAAAGTGTGAATTCTGGATTCAGGAGATTTCTTTTCTTGGCCATATTTTATCTAAGGATGGAATATCTATTGATCCTTCAAAGACAATTGCAATCTAAAAATGTCCAACACCGACGAGTATAACTGAGGTACATAATTTTATTGGTTTAGCAGGTTAATATTGGAATTTCACCTAGAATTTTTCCTGATTGGCTAACCCATTAACCAATATCACATGTAAAGGGGTAAAATTTGTTTGAAAAAAAGAGTGTGAAGAATGTTATGAAGAATTGAAGAGAATATTAGTCAATGCTCTTATCTTGACTCTACAATCAAGGGAATGATGGTTTTGTTATTTATAGTGATGCATCAAAGAAAGTACTTGGTTGTTTCCTTATATATAATGATAGAGTTATTGAATATGTGTGACGACAACTAAAAATTCATGAAACAAACCATCCTACTCATGATATTGAGTTAGAAGCTGTAATCTTTTCTCTGATGATATGGAGAAACAATCTATATGGTGAAAAAATGTGGGATATATACGGATCACAAGAGTTTGAAATATATTTTCTCACAAAAAGAACTCAACATGAGGAAAAGGTGATGGATTGAACTACTCAAGGATTATGATTTCATAATACACTACCACCCAGGGAAGGAAAATATGGTGGCAGATTCTTTGAGAAGAAATGATCATGGAGTTTTGAACAAGATGAGAGTTTAAAGGGATCCTATTTTAATGGATCTAGTAAAGATGGATATGGGAATAATCATGGTAGGTGAAAAATCAATACATTTCAAATAGTTTCCAAAACATCTTTACTATAAAGGATAAAATGTTCTCAGACTGATGATGCAGAGTTTCAAAATAATATTAAAGATGTGAATGATGGGAGATTGATTGACTTCGTATATGAAGATGGAGTTTTGGAATTTCGAAAGAGAATTTGGGTTCCTAACATACCTGATCTAAAAAGGGAATTGTTGGATGATGCTCATAGCTCCAATTTCTCTATACACCATGGTATCAATAAGATGTATAGAGATTTGAAGGAACATTTTTGGTGGGACAACATGAAAAGGGAGATTGCTAATTATGTGTCAAGATGTATGGTTTGTCAACATGTGAAGACTGGAAGACAACATTCTAGAGGAGTCATGCAACCTCTTCCCATACCTGAGTTTAACTGGGATGATATTACAATGGACTTTGTCATGGGGATACAAAGACTCCTAAAATGAATGACGCAATATGGGTTATTGTTGATCATCTTACCAAGTCAACACATTTTCATGCTATAAGAGAAGATTTATCACTTGAACGTTTATCCAAAATATATATTAATGTAGTTATAATGTAACACCCCGAGATTTTATGAAAAATATTCTTTTTAATTTCATTAATGTCTTGTGTTGTATGCTACACCAAAAGAAGCTTTCACAACAAGCATCCTTGACTTGCCTTGAATTACACGCAATCACGACCTTCCTCGACAACGTGTGTAGTACGCAATACCGAGTTTCACTAAACAACGATATGCTATTAAAATATTATTAAAACTAACCGTTATGAATAGTAATAACCACCTTTTAAAATTTTATAAATTTTAACTCTCAAAATGGACTTCATTTTTGGATTCGGAATATCAAAATTAGCTTAGGGTGAAATTTTGGTACTTTTCGGATAACTTTCATATTCTGATGAATAGTGAAAATTATTATATTTTTTTAAAAACAACTTTTTTAATTGAAATAATTAATAGTGATAAATTATTAATTTTAGTGGCTTTAATGTATATTTAGAATATATTTTTACGATTTAATACAATATTGGTCATTGGATGTAATTTCACATTTAAACCAGACATAAACAAGTGTCAATCTTTTGACAGTTATTATCTCTTAAAAACACGCTATTTGTCTTGACGACAAAAATTAATTTTTAAATTAGTTAATGTAACTGATATGTTTTTAATTTGGTAAAATAAACATCATTTTTGAATTCATAATATCAAATATAGCTTAGGCATAATTTTTGGTATTTTTCTGGAAACTTTCATTTTTTGATGAATAGTGAAACCACTAAGTGGTAGTTAAAAAAAATGAATTTTTCATAAAACTTAATTTTACCACTTTTGTGAGTGGAATTTCAAAAATCCAAGAGACACGGCTGATGTTAGTAAGTAAAATGTAGTTCAATGAGATGAAAATAATTTTTGGTGAATAATAACTTTTTACTTTTTTTACCACGGTTAAAAGTAAATAGGGTAATTAAGGGTAAAAATGTTATTATTATTACCCTAAAAAATGTCATAATTCTATTGAATAAGTGTAATTCGACCAAAAACAACCTTAGGAATAAAATATTACCATTTAGGCCCACTTGGATTAGATTAGGACATTTATTATTAATTTATTTAAAGAAGGGTTAAAATTGTTAAAATCAAAGTTTAATAAGTAAATCATTTTTAATATAGGGTTATACATAAGATAAATTCGACTATAAATACTAATTATAAATATAAAAATATTTCCTACATAATGGTATTTTATTTGTAATTTTTAGACATTAAATAATTTAATTTATTTATGACACAAAGAGGATGCAGTAATTATCTTATTAATAAAATATTGACATAATTGATGTTATAAATACCCAAATAAATGTAATTTGAGCATTTTTACGAATTAAACTAATTTTCTAGGTTAATATGACATGTTAGTATTGATTTAATTAACTTTTTTAGAACTAATCATTCTGTTATGATTTTCACAAAAATCAATTACTAAATAGTGTCAAAATTGACATAAAATAGTTTTTAAAAAAATATTACATTATTAATTGTTATTTTATTCCTAAAAGTCTAAGGTTCGGCCAAATGACTTAGATAAGGTTATATATATTAATAATAAACAACTTGGGGTTCTTTTGTCTTGTTATAGTAAGTTTATTAACCTTATAGTGTAAGAAAAAAAGAAGACACGGTAAAAGTTAAATTATCTAACTTAAAGTTAAATCTAAATGATAAGGTTAAAATTGATACCTAAACTTGTATAAATTCTATTGGATGAGAGGATTTAGACCCCTACCCACCTTATCTTCGAAATATATCAATTTTTAGCTATTAAAAACCGAATTTGACTTTATAATAAAATAATATTTTTAGTTATTCCAAAGGTGCCCCTCTCCACCCTTATAAAAGGGCACCTCCTCCCCCTCTTCCTCACACCACTTTGAGCCTTCATGCCCGGCCAAAACCTGAAAATTTCTCCTCTACACATCACTAGAAACATACTAGAGGTTATGGTCTTCTTCTAAGACCTATTTTAGTGCCCTAAAAGGTCTCAAAGAAGCACTTCAAAGAAGAGGTAATGTCCGTTACCGATTCTTTCATCTATATTTCTTCTTCCACTTATTCTTATTTAGTTGTTTCATTATGAAGTAATAACATAAGTATCACTCATATACTTATATGTTATTATAAGTATGAAACAAACCTATTTCACCATCTATCCATCCTACGGAAAAAGAAATCACCGCGCGTGCGTACGTACGGAATACCGTCTCCACGCCGTGGTGTAATCTATTTTCCACCACCACCTTACTTGGATGGGTATAATGGTGTAAATAATGACTATATACGACTATTATAAAGTTATATTGATTCTGAAATAGTATACATACACTCCAATACAGTCCCACGATCATGAGAACGATATCATCGCTCGTGCGTACGTACGGACTACCGTCTCCACGACGCGATGAGATTCATTCTCCACGTTAACCATTCATGAATGATTATAAAGTATATATATTAAGTAATCATGAAATATATGAAATAATAATGATAATGTATTTATGTGTATATATATGTATGTCATCTATTTAATTCCATTCAACTCAATAAGGAAACAAAAACAGCGTTCATGCGTACGTACGACCTACTATCTCCATGAATAGTGTATTTCAATCCATTTACTGATTTATTATATATATGTATATTCTGAATATATATTATATATAAATCATGTTTTATATTATGGAATTAAGTAATCATGATCTAAGTAATCATATGAATAATTACAAGTCAAAACACGGACGACAAATGAAACAATTTTACCCAAAACGCTCTTTAACATTGAATTTACAAAAGAACGGGTAATATAAAGTCATAAGTGAACCATATATGATAGAATAACAATGAGTATGATTCTGGAATAAGTCAATGACATTATTTAAATCATTATACAGGAGTTTCGGACACTTACGAAGTAAATCGGACCTAAGATAAGGGAAATATCACAATCTCATTTTTATCCGAGATTGTTTATACTTTGGTATTTACTGGGGTGTATTTTATTAAACACATCCCTGATTACTCAATATGTAATATTATTTCCATCCACCTACAATTTTTTAAATCCAATTTTACCCTTCGGTGAGTTTTTAGTAAAAGATATGAAAGGAATATTTTGTCATTTTTCGTACGAGGTACTTTTTGACTTTTCCGACAAATGTACGAGAATAATGTTTTTTTAAATTATAAGAAATGAATGGATTTTTAAAACATTATTTCCAAGAAGATTCAATTAAAAGTTTTCAAGTTTATTTTTAATCAAATTCTTTTAGTTTAAAATTGTATGACATGTTAAGAAAGGAAAGTGTTTTTGAAGTAGAAAGGATATTTTCATCAAGAATGGAGTTCAACTGTTTTATCAAAATTATTTTCTATCTAAGATAATAAAGGGTTCTGTTTCTATCCCTATTATTACATTTATTTGATTATGTTGTGATGGAATTATTTTTATGAATTCCTTTATCTTATATGAATTTTTTTATGATGTTACGATGTTTAAGATTCCAATTTTTATTACATGGGTTATGCTATGATGTATGGTTTATGATTTTGTGGCACACATAAGAATGGTATCATTATGAGATGGGTGGGAACTATATCTCCCTCCAATGCATTGGGTAAAGATTCTATATCTCATGAGATAGACATGGCTGGAATGGCAGGTTAAACCGGTTCTGTGAAACAGGACTGAAATGAGGAGTGAACTCAGTTCAGAAATGGACTTTGTCCACTAAGATAGTCTTGGCAATGAGTCTTGACTAACAAGAAATTATTCTCTATGATTATGTGTGTATGCCATGTTTTAAGTTATGATTATTGGGATTACATTTCACTACTATGATTTATCCCATGTTATGAAATTATGATTTCTTTTGCAGGTTAAGATTTCCAAAAGTTATGTTCTTATGTATATGATGTGATTGATATTTCTTTTGTTTACCCTTACTGAGAATTTGAGCTCACCCTTTTATGTTTTATTTTCCCCAGGATATAAATAAAGGTTTTAGGTAAAAAAATAAGATCTTTATGGGAGATGTTGAAGATCTTTCACCACGATTAGAAGATTATATTCCGAGTTTCCAAAGACACTAAACTATTACGGTCCTTGTGTGTGTGTGTTTTTGTTATGTACTAAGTATTCCACAAAAGTAATGTAATTTCCATGTACGTCAAGCTTCGGGTTTCTACAATTGGTATCAGAGGAAAGGTTTAGTCAACCTTTGGAAACTAGGATGCGAGAACTTTAGTGAGATCCCTAGAGATATTTCTAAGGTATGTCAAGGGATGTCCCTAAGGATAAGTATACATGTAGGATATAGTCCTAGAACTATGGTAACGATCTTAGAATTTAACCTAAGATGTTAGATATTGAAGTTACTCCCCCTTTATTATGATTTTTTCCTCTAACACTATTCTTTTTGGGTTTCAGAAAATGGCTGGAAACAAGATGATTCACGATAATGGAGGATATTATGGACAATGGAATGGTATTCTTCATGAGAAACCAAATGAAATGGGATTTGGAAGTCCAACCATCATTATTATGCCGAATCATCAATCTCATAATATGACCAATAAACTCAAATTTGGTAAGTTTCCTAACTCGGATAATAAGAGAAAGATGGAGTTTCATGATGATCATAGAGGAAAGAAAGTTCAATTTCCCCTATGTAAATCATGTGGGAAGAGGCATCGATGAGAATGTTTCAAGGGAACTGGAAGATGCTTTGGGTGTGGAAAAGAAGGACACAAAGCCAGTAAGTGCAAAGGAAAAGGTTCAGTTAACACCATGGATGAGGATAATGGTATTGCCATGACATCAAAAATGGTTAAATGTTTTAAATGTGGGATGTACGGGCATTATGAAAACCAATGCCCTAAGGGAAAGTCTCATAAAGAGAATCAGTATGGCCGTATGAGTAACATTTATGTTGATGATGATGAAGAGACTACAAATGATATGTGAGTTGAAAGAATTGTTGAAGCTCGGTCAATGGTTTAAGAAGGTAGTGGAATGATTACCTATTTATCAAGTGTAATGTTGTATAAGTAATCTCATGGTACTATGGAATAAAGAGACATCTAAGGATTGTTACACTATTGTCTTTCCTTGAGTTTTGAAAGTGTATGATTAATGGTACCAGTATCCATTAAAGGTTATTCAGATATTTTTGGAATATAGATGATATGCGCATAATGAAGGGATAAGGAGAAAATTAAATGTTTGATAGTATTCATGAGCTCATGACTGATATAAGGAGAAGGTTATGTAATGGATTGAGTATATAGAATTTTTGGATTTTGGTATGTGGAAAGAGTTAACTTTTGACAGCATTCATGTTTTCACTAAGGCTTAATGGGTATTCATTTTTCAATAGAATACATGATTAAGGTATTCACATGATTGGAATGTGACCAACAAGATATATGGGGGATAAATGATGGTATTCACATGCTTGGTTGATGACATTTCAAGTAATAATTTTCTTTATATTATGAGCTTGGACCGAAGTATTTTAGATAAGCCTAAAGATTGGAATGGATTATGTTGGACATAAGTTAGTATTGTTTAAGGATAGAACTTTTGATATTATTTTTGTGATTTTATAGTAATGTAGTTTTAGAAAAAGGACAACCTGCAGGACGGGCAACAACCCATCGCGTCGGACAAGGCTGTGGGAATCGAACCCACAACCGAAGTGCGACTGGCCTTTATCGCCTACCACTGGCCTACAGGAAGTCCCTATTTAGTAGAAACTAGTTTTGTTATATTAATCAGTATGCTATATGAAGTATAAGTCCATTTTAGGAACCATATATCATTAATCTCACTATAGATGGACTTATGTATTTTTTGATAACTTTTCTAACCTTTTGTTTGAGATAGATGGAATGACCCATCATTCTATCACATGATCTGCTAACACATCATGAATGATAAATTCAACTTCATTTCTTTAAGTGATGAAGTAGAAATTGTCCAAATAATGACCAACGGTGAGACTATACCGAAATCATGAAAGAATTTCTTCTAATTCCTATTTCATCAACTTTAGGGAAACGATCTTGAAAACCAAAAATGTTGTCCTAGTGCTCTTATATCTGATGAATCAGATGGTACCTTAGATCATCACAAATTTATGTCTTTGTGATTGCTGGCTCTTCCATAAGCAATGTTCTCTACCACTCTCAATCAGAACATGATGATTAGATTTCTCTTCCATATCCATATTTTCACCTATGTGGAAACTCATTGATTAGTTTATTTGGGTAACTGTTATGTTTCATACTTTTGTTTTTAAAGATTGGTTTTCGTATTCCTTTTTATGTGGGTTTCTATTAAATAAACTTTCGAGTAGTAAACCATTTATAACCCCGACGAATTTCGAGGGCGAAATTCATTTTAAGGGAGGTAGAATGTAACACCCCGAGATTTTATGAAAAATATTCTTTTTAATTTCATTAATGTCTTGTGTTGTACGCTACACCAAAAGAATCTTGCACAACACGCATCCTTGACTTGCCTTTCATTACACGCAATCACGACCATCCTCGATAGCGTGTGTAGTACGCAATACCGAGTTTCACTAAACAACGATATGCTATTAAAATATTATTAAAACTAGCCGTTATGAATAGTAATAACCACATTTTAAAATTTTATAAATTTTAACTCTCAAAATGGACTTCATTTTTGGATTCGGAATATTGAAATTAGCTTAGGGTGAAATTTTGGTACTTTTCGGATAACTTTCATATTCTAATGAATAGTGAAAATTATTATATTTTTATTAAAAACAACTTTTTTAATCGAAATAATTAATAGTGATAAATTATTAATTTGAGTGGTTTTAAAGTATATTTAGAATATATTTTTACAATTTAATACAATGTTGGTCATTTGATGTAATTTCACATTTAAACCAGACATAAACAAGTGTCAATCTTTTGAGAGTTATTATCTCTTAAAAACACGCTATTTGTCTTGACGATGGGAATTAATTTTTAAATTAGTTAATGTAACTGATATGTTTTGAATTTGGTAAAATAATCATAATTTTTGAATTCATAATATCAAATATATCTTAGGCCTAATTTTTGGTATTTTTCTGCAAACTTTCATTTTTTGATGAATAGTGAAACCACTAAGTGGTAGTAAAAAAAAAGAATTTTTCATAAAACTTAATTTTACCGCTTCTGTGAGTGGAATTTCAAAAATACGAGATACATGGCTGTTGTTAGTAAGTAAAATGTGGTTCAATGAGATGAAAATAATTTTTGGTGAATAATAACTTTTTACTTTTTTTTACCACGGTTAAAAGTAAATAGGGTAATTAAGGGTAAAAATGTTATTATTATTCTCCTAACACGTGTACTAATTCTATTGGATAAGTTTAATTCGACCAAAAACAACCTTAGGAATAAAATATGATCATTTAGGCCCACTTGGATTAGATTAGGACATTTATTATTAATTTATTTAAAGAAGGGTTAAAATTGTTAAAATCAAAGTTTAATAAGTAAATAATTTTTAATATAGGGTTATACATAAGATAAATTCGACTATAAATACTCATTAGAAAGATAAAAATATTTCATACATAATGGTATTTTTTTGTAATTTGTAGACATTAAATAATTTAATTTATTTGTGACACAAAGATGATGCAATAATTATATTATTAATGAAATATTGACATAATTAATGTTATAAATACCCAAATAAATGTAATTTGAGACTTTTTATGAATTCCAATAATTTTCTAGGTTAATATGACATGTTAGAATTGATTTAATTAACTTTTTTCGAACTAATCAATCTGTTATGAGTTTCACAAAAATCAATTACTAAATAGTGTCAAAATTGACATAAAATAGTTTTTAAAAAAAATATTATATTATTAATTGTTATTTTATTCTTAAAAATCTAAGGTTCGGCCAAATGACTTAGATAAGGTTATATATATTAATAATAATCAACTTGGGGTTTGTTTGGCTTGTTATAGTAAGTTTATTAACCTTATAGTGTAAGAAAACAAGAAGACACGGTAAAAGTTAAATTATCTAACTTAAAGTTAAATCTAAATGATAAGGTTAAAATTGATACCTAAACTTGTCTAAATTATATTGTATGAGAGGATTTATACCCCTACCCACCTTATCTTCTAAATATATCAATTTGGAGCTATTAAAAACCGAATTTTACTTTATAATAAAATAATATTTTTTGTTATTCCAAAGGTGCCCCTCTCCTCCCTTATAAAAGGGCACCTCCTCCCCCTATTCCTCACACCACTTTGAGCCTTCAATCTCGGCCAAACCCTGCCAATTTCTCCTCTCCACATCCCTAGAAACATCCTAGAGGTTCTGGTCTTCTTCAAAGACCTATTTTAGTTCCCTAAAAGGAGGTCTCAAAGAAGCACTTCAAAGAAGAGGTAATGTCCGTTACCGATTCTTTCATCTTTATTTCTTCTTCCACTTATTCTTATTTATTTGTTTCATTATGAAGTAATAAAATCAGTATAAATAATATACTGATATGTTATTATAAGTATGAAACAACCCTATTTCACCGTCTATCCATCCTATGGAAAAAGAAATCACCGCGCATGCGTACGTACGGAATACCATCTCCACGCCGTGGTGTAATCTATTTTCCACCACCACCTTACTTGGATGGGTATAATGGTGTAAATAATGACTATATATGACTATTATAAGGTTATATTTATTCTGAAATAGTATACATACACTCCAATATAGTCCCACGATCATGAGAACGATATCACCGCTCGTGCGTACGTACGGACTACCGTCTCCACGACGCAATGAGATTAATTCTCCACGTTAACCATTCATGAATGATTATAAAGTATATATATTAAGTAATCATGAAATATATGAAATAATAATCATACTTGATTTATGTGTATATATATGTATGTCATCTACTTAATTCCATTCAACTCAATAAGGAAATGAAAACAACGTTCATGCGTATGTACGACCTACCGTCTCCATGAACAATGTATTTCTTTCCATTTACTAATTTATTATATATATGTATATTATGAATATATATTATATATAAATCATGTTTTATATTCTGGAATTAAGTAATCATGATCTAAGTAATCATATGAATAATTACAAGTCAAAACACGGACGACAAATGAAACAATTTTACCCAAAACGCTCTTTAACATTGAATTTACAAAAGAACGGGTAATATAAAGTCATAAGTGAACCATATATGATAGAATAACAATGATTATGATTCTGGAATAAGTCAATGACATTATTTAAATCATTATACAGGAGGTTCGGACACTTACGAAGCAAATCGGACCTAAGGTAAGGGAAATATCACAATCTCATTTTTATCCGAGATTGTTTATACTTTGGTATTTATTGGGGTGTATTTTATCATCCACATACACGATTACTCAATATGTAATATTATTTCCATCCACCTACAATTTTTTAAATCCAATTTTACCCTTCGGTGAGTTTTTAGTAAAAGATATGAAAGGAATCTTTTGTCGTTTTTCGTACGAGGTACTTTTTGACTTTTTCGACAAAAGTACGAGAAGAATGTTTTTTTAACTTATACGAAATGAATGGATTTTTAAAACATTATTTCCAAGAATCTTCCATTAAAAGTTTTCAAGTTTATTTTTAATCAACTTCTTTTAGTTTAAAATTGTATGACATGTTAAGAAAGGAAAGTGTTTTTGAAGTAGAAAGGATATTTTCCTCAAGAATGGAGTTCAAGTGTTTTATCAAAATTATTTTCCATCTAAGATAATAAAGGGTTCTGTTTCTATCCCTATTATTAAATTTATTTGATTATGTTGTGATGGAATCATTTTTATGAATTCCTTTATCTTATATGAATTGTTTTATGATGTCACGATGTTTAAGATTCCCATTTTTATTACATGGGTTATGCTATGATGTATGGTTTATGATTTTGTGGAACACATAAGAATGGTATCATTATGAGATGGGTGGGACCTATATATCCCTCCCATGAATTGGGTAAAGATTCTATATCTCATGAGATAGACATGGCTGGAACGGCACGTTAAACCGGTTCAGTGAAACAGGACTGAAACGAGGAGTGAACTCAGTTCATAAATGGACTTTGTCCACTAAGATAGTCTTGGCAATGATTCTTGACTAACAAGAAATGATTCTCTATGATTATGTGTGTATGACATGTTTTAAGTTATGATTATTGGGATTACATTTCACTACTATGATTTATCCCATGTTATGAAATTATGATTTCTTTTGCAGGTTAAGATTTCCAAAAGTTATGTTCTTATGTATATGATGTGATTGATATTTATTTTGTTTACCCTTACTGAGAATTTGAGCTCACCCTTTTATGTTTTCTTTTCCCCAGGATATAAATAAAGGTTTTAGGTAAAAAAAAAGAAGATCTTTATGGGAGATGTTGAAGATCTTTCACCACGATTAGTAGATTATATCCCGAGTTTACAAAGACACTAAACTATTACGGTCCTTGTGTCTGTGTGTTTTTGTTATGTACTAAGTATTCCGCAAAAGTAATGTAATGTCCATGTACGTCAAGCTTCGTGTTTCTAGAGTTGGTATCAGAGGAAAGGTTTAGTCAACCTTTGGAAACTAGGATGTGAGAACTTTAGTGAGATCCCTAGAGATATTTCTAAGGTATGTCTAGGGATGTCCCTAAGGATAAGTATACATATAGGATATAGTCCTAGAACTATGGTAACGATATTAGAATTTAACCTAAGATGTTAGATATTGAAGTTACTCCCCCTTTATTATGATTTTTGCCTCTAACACTATTCTTTTTGGGTTTTAGAAAATGGCTGGAAACAAGATGATTCACGATAATGGAGGATATTATGGACAATGGAATGATATTCATCATGAGAAACCAAATGAAATGGGATTTGGAAGTCCAACCATCATTATTATGCCGAATCAGAAATCTCATAACGTGACAAATAAACTCAAATTTGGTAAGTTTCCTGACTCGTCTAATAAGAGAAAGATGGAGTTCCATGATGATCATAGAGGAAAGAAAGTTCAATTTACCCTATGTAAATCATGTGGGAAGAGGCATCGAGGAGAATGTTTCAAGGGAACTGGAAGATGCTTTGGGGGTGGAAAAGAAGGACACAAATCCAATAAGTGCAAAGGAAAAGGTTCAGTTAACACCATGGATGAGGATAATGGTATTGCTACGACATCAAAAATGGTTAAATGTTTTAAATGTGGAATGTACGGGAATTATGCAAACCAATGCCCTAAGGTAAAGTCTCATGAAGAGAATCAGTACGACCGTATGAGTAGTATTTATGTTGATGATGATGAAGAGACTACAAATGATATGTGAGTTGAAATAATTGTTGAAGCTCGGTCAATGGTTTAAGAAGGTAGTGGAATGATTACATATTTATCAAGTGTAATGTTGTATAAGTAATCTCATGGTACTATGGAATAAAGAGACATCTAAGGATTGTTACACTGTTGTCTTTCCTTGAGTTTTGAAAGTGTATGATTAATGGTACCAGTATCCATTAAAGGTTATTCAGATATTTTTGGAATATAGATGATATGCTCATAATGAAGGGATAAGGATAAAATTAAATGTTTGATAGTATTCATGAGCTCATGACTGATATAAGGAGAAGGTTATGTAATGGATTGAGTATATAGAATTTTTGGATTTTGGTATGTGGAAAGAGTTAACTTTTGACAGCATTCATGTTTTCACGAAGGTTTAATGGGTATTCATTTTTCAAGAGAATACATGATTAAGGTACTCACATGATTGGAATGTGACCAACAAGATATATGGGGGATAAATGATGGTATTCACATGCTTGGTTGATGACATTTCAAGTAATAATTTTCTTTATATTATGAGCTTGGATCGAAGTATTTTAGATAAGCCTAAAGATTGGAATGGATTATGTTGGACATAAGTTAGTATTTTTTAAGGATATAACTTTTGATATTATTTATGTGATGTTATAATAATGTAGTTTTAGAAAAAGGACAACCTGCAGGACGGGCAACAGCCCATCGCGTCGGACAAGGCTGTGGGAATCGAACCCACAACCGAAGTGCGACTGGCTATTATCGCCTACCACTGGCCTACAGGAAGTCCCTATTTAGTAGAAACTAGTTTTATTATATTAAGCAGTATGTTATATGAAGTATAAGTCCATTTTAGGAACCATATATCATTAATCTCACTATAGATGGACTTATGTATTTTTTGATAACTTTTCTAACCTTTTGTTTGAGACAGATGGAATGACCCATCATTCTATCACATGAACTGCTAACACATCACGAATGACAAATTAAACTTCATTTATTTAAGAGATGAAGTAGAAATTTTCCAAAGAACGACCAACAGTGAGACTATACCGAAATCACGAAAGTATTTCTTATAATTCCAATTTCATCAACTTTAGGGAAACGATCTTGAAAACCAAAAATGTTGTCCTAGTGCTCTTATATCTGATGAATCAGATGGTACCTTAGATCGTCACAAATTTATGGCTTTGTGATTGCTGTCTCTTCCATAAGCAATGTTCTCTACCACTCTCCATCAGAACATTATGATTAGATTTATCTTCCATATCCATATTTTCACCTATGTGGAAACCCAGTGATTAGTTTATTTGGGTAACCGTTACGTTTCATACTTTTGTTTTTAAAGATTGGTTTTGGTATTACTTTTTATGTGGGTTTCTATTAAAGAAACTTTTGAGTAGTAAACCATTTATAACCCCGACGAATTTCGAGGGCGAAATTCATTTTAAGGGAGGTAGAATGTAACACCCCGAGATTTTATAAAAAATATTCTTTTTAATTTCATTAATGTCTTATGTTGTATGCTACACCAAAAGAAGCTTGCACAACACACATACTTGACTGGACTTGCATTACATGCAATCACGACCTTCCTCGATAGCGTGTGTAGTACGCAATACTGAGTTTTACTAAACAACGATATGCTATTAAAATATTATTAAAACTAGCCGTTATGAATAGTAATAACCACCTTTTAAAATTTTAGAAATTTTATCTCTCAAAATGGACTTCATTTTTGGATTCGGAATATCGAAATTATCTTAGGGTGAAATTTTGGTACTTTTCAGATAACTTTCATATTCTGATGAATAGTGAAAATTATTATATTTTTATTAAAAACAATTTTTTTAATCGAAATAATTAATAGTGATAAATTATTAATTTGAGTGGTTTTAAAGTATATTTAGAATATATTTTTACAATTTAATACAATTTTGGTCATTGGATGTAATTTCACATTTAAACCAGACATAAACAAGTGTTAATCTTTTGATAGTTATTATCTCTTAAAAACACGCTATTTGTCTTGACGACGGGAATTAATTTTTAAATTAGTTAATGTAACTGATATGTTTTGAATTTGGTAAAATAAAAATAATTTTTGAATTCATAATATCAAATATAGCTTAGGCCTAATTTTTGGTATTTTTCTGGAAACTTTTATTTTTTGATGAATAGTGAAACCGCCAAGTGGTAGTTAAAAAAATGAATTTTTCATAAAACTTAATTTTACCGCTTCTGTGAGTAGAATTTCTAAAATCCGAGAGACACGGTTAATGTTAGTAAGTAAAATTTGGTTCAATGAGATGAAAATAACTTTTGGTGAATAGTAACTTTTTACTTTTTTTTACCACGGTTAAAAGTAAATAGGGTAATTAAGGATAAAAATGTTATTATTATTACCTTAACACATGTCATAATTCTATTGGATAAGTGTAATTAGACAAAAAACAACCTTAGGAATAAAATATTATCATTTAGGCCCACTTGGATTAGATTAGGACATTTATTATTAATTTATTTAAAGAAGGGTTAAAATTGTTAAAATCAAAGTTTAATAAGTAAAGAATTTTTAATATAGGGTTATAAATAAAATAAATTCGACTATAAATACTCATTAGAAAGATAAAAAGAGTTCCTACGTAATGGTATTTTATTTGTAATTTTTAGACATTAAATAATTTAATTTATTTATGACACAATGATGATGCAGTAATTATCTTATTAATGAAATATTGACATAATTGATGTTATAAATACCCAAATAAATGTAATTTTAGACTTTTTATAAATTAAACTAATTTTATAGGTTAATATGACATGTTATTATTGATTTAATTAACTTTTTTCGAACTAATCATTCTGGTACGAGTTTCACAAAAATCAATTACTAAATAGTGTCAAAATTGACATAAAATAGTTTTTAAAAAAAATATTATATTATTAATTGTTATTTTATTCCTAAAAATCTAAGGTTCTGCCAAATGACTTAGATAAGGTTATATATATTAATAATAAATAACTTGGGGTTCGTTTGGATTGTTATAGTAAGTTTATTAACCTTATAGTGTAAGAAAACAAGAAGACACGGTAAAAGTTAAATTATCTAACTTAAAGTTAAATCTAAATGATAAGGTTAAAATTGATACCTAAACTTGTCTAAATTCTATTGGATGAGAGGATTTAGACCCATAACCACCTTATCTTCTAAATATATTAATTTGGAGCTATTAAAAACCGAATTTGACTTTATAATAAAATAATATTTTTAGTTATTCCAAAGGTGCCCCTCTCCTCCCTTATAAAAGGGCACCTCCTCCCCCTCTTCCTCACACCACTTTGAGCCTTAAAACTCGGCCAAACCCTGCCAATTTCTCCTCTCCACATCCATAGAAACATACAAGAGGTTATGGTCTTCTTCAAAGACCTATTTTAGTGCCCTAAAAGGAGGTCTCAAAGAAGCACTTCAAAGAAGAGGTAATGTCCGTTACCGATTCTTTCATCTTTATTTCTTCTTCCACTTATTCTTCTTTAGTTGTTTCATTATGAAGTAATAACATAAGTATCACTCATATACTGATATGTTATTATAATTATGAAACAACCCTATTTCACCATCTATCCATCCTACGGAAAAAGAAATCACCGCACGTGCGTACGTATGGAATACCGTCTCCACTCCATGGTGTAATCTATTTTCCACCACCACCTTACTTGGATGGGTATAATGGTGTAAATAATGACTATATATGACTATTATAAAGTGATATTGATTCTGAAATAGTATACATACACTCCAATACAGTCCCACGATCATGAGAACGATATCATCGCTCGTGCGTACGTACGGACTACCGTCTCCACGACGCGATGAGATTCATTCTCCACGTTAACCATTCATGAATGATTATAAAGTATATATATTAAGTAATCATGAAATATATGACATAATAATGATACTGGATTTATGTGTATATATATGTATGTCATCTACTTAATTCCATTCAACTCAATAAGGAAACGAAAACAGCATTCATGCGTACGTACGGCCTACCGTCTCCATGAACAGTGTATTTCTTTCCAGTTACAGATTTATTATATATATGTATATTATGAATATATATTATATATAAATCATGTTTTATATTCTGGAATTAATTAATCATGATTTAAGTAATCATATGAATAATTACAAGTCAAAACACGGACGATAAATGAAACAATTTTACCCAAAACGCTCTTTAACATTGAATTTACAAAAGAACGGGTAATATAAAGTCATAAGTGAACCATATATGATATCATAACAATGAGTATGATTATGGAATAAGTCAATGACATTATTTAAATCTTTATACAGGAGGTTCGGACACTTACGAAGCAAATCAGACCTAAGGTAAGGGAAATATCACAATCTCATTTTTATCCGAGATTTTTTATACTTTGGTATTTACTGGGGTGTATTTTATCATCCACATTAATGATTCCTCAATATGTAATATTATTTCCATTCACCTACAATTGTTTAAATCCAATTTTACCCTTCGGTGAGTTTTTAGTAAAAGATATGAAAGGAATCTTTTGTCATTTTTCGTACGAGGTACTTTTTGACTTTTCCGACAAAAGTACGAGAAGAATGTTTTTTTAACTTATAAGAAATGAATGTATTTTTAAAACATTATTTCCAAGAATCTTCCATTAAAATTTTTCAAGATTATTTTTAATCAAATTCTTTTAGTTTAAAATTGTATGACATGTTAAGAAAGGAAAGTGTTTTTGAAGTAGAAAGGATATTTTCCTCAAGAATGGAGTTCAAGTGTTTTATCAAAATTATTTTCCATCTAAGATAATAAATGGTTATTTTTCTATCACTATTATTATATCTATTTGATTATGTTGTGATGGAATTATTTTTATGAATTCCTTTATCTTATATGAATTGTTTTATGATGTCACGAGGTTTAAGATTCCCATTTTTATTACATGGGTTATGCTATGATGTATGGTTTATGATTTTGTGGCACACATAAGAATGGTATCATTATGAGATGGGTGGGACCTATATCTCCCTCCAATGCATTGGGTAAAGATTCTATATCTCATGAGATAGACATGGCTGGAACGACAGGTTAAACCGGTTCAGTGAAACAGGACTGAAACGAGGAGTGAACTCGGTTCATAAATGGACTTTGTCCACTAAGATAGTCTTGGAAATGAGTCTTGACTAACAAGAAATGATTCTCTATGATTATGTGTGTATGCCATGTTTTAAGTTATGATTATTGGGATTACATTTCACTACTATGATTTATCCCATGTTATGAAATTATGATTTCTTTTGCAGGTTAAGATTTCCAAAAGTTATGTTCTTATGTATATGATGTGATTGATATTTCTTTTGTTTACCCTTACTAAGCATTTGAGCTCACCCTTTTATGTTTTCTTTTCCCCAGGATATAAAGAAAGGTTTTAGGTAAAAAAAAAGAAGATCTTTATGGAAGATGTTGAAGATCTTTCACCACGATTAGAAGATTATATTCCGAGTTTCCAAAGACACTAAACTATTACGGTCCTTGTGTGTGTGTGTTTTTGTTATGTACTAAGTATTCCGCAAAAGTAATGTAATGTCCATGTACTTCAAGCTTCGGGTTTCTACATATAAGGCTTCATGGTGTACCCCAATCATTTCTTTCTGATCATGATCCCCATTTTACATCAAGATTATGGAAAAGTCTTCAAAAATACCTAGATACCAAACTACGTTTGAGAACTTCCTACCACCCTCAAATTGATGGACAAACAGAACGGACTATTCAAACCTTAGAAGACATGTTTATATCTTTCTCACTTGACTTTCAAGGTATGTTAGATCAGTATTTACCTATGGTAGAATTTTCCTATAATAATAGCTTCCATTCAAGTATTCAGATGACACAATATGGAGCATTATATAGAAAGAGATGTCACACACCAACTTTTTGGGATGATGTTGGTGAAAGAAAACTTATAGGCCCGAAACTTGTTGAGGAAACAATGGAAAAGGTGATGATTATCCAAACACTCATCATAGTAGCTCAAAGTAGGCAAAATAGCTACGTTGATAATCAAAGGAACGATTTGAATTTTTAAGTAGGCAATCATGTTTTCTTGAAGGTATATCCATGGAAGGGTGTTATATGATTCAGTAAGAAAGGTAAATTAAGTCCCAGGTATATCAGACCCTTCAAAATTATAGAACTAATTGGATTTTTTGCTTACTATTTGGAAATTCCGACAAGTCTTTCCAAAGTTCATGATGTGTTCCACGTATCACTATTGAGAAAATACATGTCAGACCCAACACATGTACTCACCTATGAAGAAATAGAACTGAAACTTGATTTTTCTTATTGTGAAGAGCCTATAAAGATTCTTGATACTAGAGAACAAGTGTTGAGAAACCGGATGACTCGTCTTGTAACAATTCTTTGGAGAAACCATAAAATGGAAGAGGCAATGTGGGAACCTGAGGAACATATGATGAAGAACCAACCAAATATTTTTATGTAGTAATATTCTAGAAATTTCGAGGACTAAATTATTTAAAGTAGGGAAGAATGTAACACCCCTAGATTACATGGTACACTTCTCTTTGAATAATACAATTGCTTACGCTGTACACAGCTTCGAGTTCTAGCACACCATGACTTGTCAAACTAGCCATTTAAAAAGGAGTTATAAATAATAATAACCACTTTTTGAAATTTTATAAATTTTATTTTTCGAAATGGACTTAATTTAGAATATCAAAATTTTCTTTAGGTGATTTTTTTTTATTTTTTTGAAAACTTTCAATTTTTGATGAATAGTAAAAATACTTTGTTGTTGTTTAAAACTAACTTTTTATTTAAATAATTATTTTTAATTTATATTTATTTTAAAGTAAAAATAGATAAATAATACCTATATTAGTCCAATGTAATTCATTGGAGTCATTTTATAATAAGATTAGATATAGAAAATTTTATTGAACTTTTTAAAGTCTTTTACCAACTTTCTAGGAACATTTGAAAATTTGCATAAAATATAATTTTACTGATTCTGTGAATTGAATTTCAAAATTCCGATAGACATGGTTGTAATCCATAAGTAAAATGTGGTTCAATAGGATGAAAATAATTTTTTGTGAATAGTAACTTTTGAATTTTATTTACTACTGTTAAAAGTAAATAGGGTAATTAAAAGTAAAAATAATATTATAATAATATAAAATTACCCCAGAACATGTCCTAATTCTATTGGATAGGTGTTTTTTGAAAAAAATCAACCTTAGGAAAAAAATATGATCCTTTTTGATCCACTTGAGTGAGATTAGGAAATTTATTATATTTTATTTAAAGAAGAGTTAAATTCAAATTTTAATAAATAAATTATTTTTAATACAGGGTTAAACATAAGATAAATTTGACTATAAGTATTCATTAGAAATATAAAAATATTTCCTACATCATGATATTTTATTTATAATTTTTAGACATTAATTATTTAAATTTATTTATGACACAATGATGATGTAGTAATTACCTTATTAATGAAAGATTAAAATTAAATACATTATAAATTTTAAGATAAATCTAAATTAAAACTTTTGATTCCATTCAAAATTTTTATAGGTGAATATTACATGTTAGGGTTGATTAAAAGTATTTTTTTCGAAGTAATAATGTAATGCCCCGACCCCAGTTACCTAGAGTCGGTGCATTATTACATAACATTGACATGATCACAAGAAATATCAAATCTCGAAAGACCGATTGGTTTAGTAGCCTTGGAAACACTAGATATATTCATAAAGTTTTACATTACATCATAAAGTGAAAAAACTACTACAACAACATAGTATCCTTATCCCACACTCATATCCCCACATACTATCCCTACAGGTCATTCATAAATTACTTCTTCACATCCTGGGAAAAATAAAACATAGAAAAGGGGTGATCCCAAATGCCCAGTAAGGATAACAGTATAACGGAAATTTTCATAAATAAGAATAAACATTTAAGGCAATGTATAACTTAAAACAAAATCCTTTTAAACTTTAACTTAAACATTGTATGGAAAAAATAAAATGAAATAATCCAATTTACTTTTTCACATGGATATTCTACTAATCGAATAATTACATGCAATATCAATTACCACTTTCATAATGATGGAATGCATAATGCCAAACTATCATAACCACATAGCCAAGGCCTCGTGCCAAGACTACAAATAAGATTTTTCCAAAGACTTGTGCCAAGACACTAGTTTGTCTCATGAGACCTACCGATGCATCGAGGAGCTATAGCGGACTCCACCCGTCACATATTAAGTCCAATGCATTCACATATGAAACAGTTTAAACATAACATAAACATTTGTATTAAAACTAGCATACGAAATGTCAATATTTTCACCATAAACCATGAATGGTATAAAAATAGCACATCCACAGTCAAACATATCACAAAACCTTCAATACAATATAGAAGTTTTGTATCATAATAAATCAACTTCAAATAAGCTTAAAATCCATCAAAGGATGTTGACATAGATGAAATCAAAACTATTTGAGAGAAATATCTCTTTTCTCGAAATCATTGAAAAGTCACACATTTATAAAGGGAGTAATTTAAAAGAGATTTTTGAATCAAAGTGTCCCATACCACTTTGAAACTTTTGAAAAGAAATATCATTTCAAAACCTTCATGTCCATATAAATAAATCCTTAAAATCATTTTGAAAACATGGACATTAATTAAAAATATTTAGAAAGATAAATCTTTAAAACATTTAAAATTATGATCTTGATAAAGAGTACCTTTAAAAAATTCTTAAATTATTCACTTTGAAATCATTTAAGAGTAAAAAATATTCTTTGAAAATATTCTTATAATATTATAAGGGAAGCTTCGACGATTTTATAATGGCAGAAAATAACCGCACCCGCCGTATAAGTTAAAAAAAACATTATTACCTTAATTCTGTCGAAAAGGTTAAAAAGCACCTTGTTTGGAAAACGATGGAAAGATTCCTTTATAAAACTCTTATAAAAAGTCAAAAAAGGGTATAAATGACTTTAACCCATATTCTTGTAAATTGTAAAAATGTTTTGAAATACATTTTTAAGAAACATGGATGTGGATGATAAAGAGATCGTAGTAGATTATTATGTATAAACAACCTCAGATAATGAAGAGATTGTGAAATAAACCCTTAAATTGTACTTTTCCTTGGTTGGGGTAGGTTAAACTCCTTTATAATGGTGGAATAATTGTTATTAAATTATACACGAATCATATACATTAATATGATATCATATATGATCTTTTAACATTGATTTGTTAATAATATCTTAGTATTATCGTTGTTTCGTGTGTTAACTTACTCGTTTCCTTTTATATATTTTGTTACGTAAGCCATGTTTGTAATGGATAGGTTGTTTCTTAATCATATCCAGAATGATATAAAGTCCTTAGACACTATTATTAATCATAAAATAAGAATTATACTTGAATGGATACGATAGAGAATGAATCTCATCACGTTCGTGGAGATGGTAGTCCGTACGTATGCACGAGCGACAATATCATTCTTTTGATATTAAAATAATATATAATTTGATAGTATATAATATATAAAGAATAATTATCATGTTAGATTTATTATTTACATGAGTTACACATCATTATTATACCCATCCAAATAATAATATATTGAATAACAATTACACCACGACGTGGAGACGGTAAGCCGTACGTACGCACGTATGGTGACATGTTATTCAAAGAGTGGATAGAATACTGAATATGGTTGTACCATATTTATAATAACATCACAGTATATATAAGATACTGGATTTATTATTTTATAATGGTAATAACAAATAAAGAAGAAGAAGTGGAAGAAGAAATGAATTTGAAAAAGGGTGGTGAAAACATTACCTCTTCTTCAGGTTCTTCCTTTTGATTTGATCAAAAGGGATCCTTAGGTTGGATTTCTGATCAAAATAATTCCTCTAGGTTGTAGTGAGGGAAGTTGAGAGAGTATGTGGGCAGAGTTTGGTCGATCCAAAAGGCTTTTAAGGTGTGAAGTAATGAGAAGGGGGAGTGCCCTTTTATAAGAGGTATGAGGGGCACCTTTGGAAAATCTAGAAATATTAATTTATCATAAATTCATATTCGGTTTCTAATGGCTCCAAAGTTTATTATTAAAAGGTTAAGGTGGGTATAGGTCTAAAAACATTCATCTAATAGAATTTAGACAGGTTTGGGTTACTATATTAGCCTTATCGTTTAGTTTTAACTCTTAGTTAATTAGTTTGACATTTACCATGTCACTTTGTATTTTTATATTATATAGTTAATAAACTTAGTATATACATCCAAGAGACCCCCAAGTGGTCCATTAATGATACACCTATCATGATATAAGTCTCTTGGCCTAACCTTAGAATTTTAGGAATTTAATATCAATTAATAATATAATATTTGTTTTAAAAACTCTTTTATGTCAAATTTGACACTATTCAATAGTTTATTTTTGTGAAACTTATAACAGAATGATTACTTAGAAAAATGTCCATTAAATCAATCCTAATATGTCATATTATCCTAGAAAATTAGTGTAATTCATTAAAAGTCTCAAATTATATTTATTTGGGTATTTATAATATCAATTATTTTTATTTTTCACTATTATGGTAATTACTGCAACATCATTGTGTCATAAATAAATTAAATTATTTAATGTCTAAAAATTATAAATAAATAATAATTATGTATTAAATCATTTTATCTTTCTAATGAATATTTATAGTCGAAAATCCAACATATATAACCCTATGTAAAAATTGTGTTTCTAAAAGATATATGCTTGTGTGATTTTTATATTCATTTTAACTTAATTAAAATAATGTGTCCCTATCACTTAAAAGTGGCACCATGGGGTCCCACAATCGATCCAAAGATGCCCATGGTCGAACATATAACAACCAATAAGGTTAGGACACGTTTTAGGGTAATTTTTTATTATTATAATATTATTTTTTAACCTTTATTTACCGGATTTACCCTTAACCATGTTAAATAAAATATTTACCGCAGTAATTATTCAAAATGTCTAAAAAGAAAAGTTATCTATTTACACAATTTGAACATCCTGATTCAAAATATGGAATCAATTTTTCTAAATTCAAAACACAGAAGTGGCAGAAATTAATTTAAAATTAATTTGCGCTGTCAAAACAAAAAGCGTGTTTTTAAGGTATAATAACTATCAAAAGATTGATACTTGTTTATGTTCGGTTTAAATGTTAAATTATGTCCAATGAACAACATTGTATTAAATGGTAAAAATATATTCTAAATATACTTTAAAACCACTCAAATTCATAATTTATCAATATAAATTATTTCGATTAAAAAAGTTGTTTTTAATTAAAATTTAGTAATTTTCACTATTCATAAAAATATTAAAGTTATCCGAAAAGTTCCAAAATTTCACCCGAGGCTAAATTCGATATTCAGAATCCAAAAATGAAGTCAATTTTGAAATATAAAATATATATAATTTCAAAACGTAGGTATTACTATTCATAACGGCTAGTTTGATTGGTTGTGGTGTGTGTTAGAACTCGAAGTTGCGTACAACACACACTACTGTATTATTCAAAGGAAAGTGTACCGTGGAAGCTTGGGATGTTTCATTTTAAATTTTTGATGTCCCCATTTAGTCAAAAAGTTTAAAATATTGTATTTAAAAATGGTTCACTACTAAAATTTGGTAAAAGTGCAATACTGAAAATGAATTTGTTCTTACATTATGTCTAAGAAACTCATAATAAGGATTCTAAAATTATAAGGATTATATAAAGTTTAAAATTTAGTTAATACTATTCATAACCTCTTTTGAACGGCTTGTTTGGTAAGTTATGGTGTGCTTGAACTCGGTGTTGCATGTAGTGCACGTTATTAAATTATTTTGAAGAAAAAACACACTATGAAATCTTGGGGTGTTATATTCTCACCTCCTTCAATAAATTGAATCCTCACAATTTGAAATTGTTCTTCGAAAATAAAAGGTTGAAAATAGAAAATATCTTTGTGGGAAAACCCACATCGGAAAATGGGTTACTAAAATTTAGTCTTAATATGAGGAAAAGAGAAATGAAAGGCTCACCACCAAATTATGATCTCGATTAGGAGAACATTAGTGGAAATTAGAGACATATAATTGGAGGAAAAACGTAAATATTTATAGGTAGTTATTGAGGTCATCAATCACAGACAAGTGTAAAATTGAGGTCCTTAAATTCATCAATCTATGATGATTTGAAATACCATCGGTTCAACAAAACATAGGGTATTAGGATAACACATTTTTGGTTTTAGGATTCCTTAAATAAAGTATAAGAATTAATTTCTTCATAGAATAACAGAAGAAGAAAAATATATTCTTGACAAGTAGAGTTCCATCCTTTAACTAAATTCTACCACAAAATCATCTTTCACTGTAAAAATATATATTCTATTTATCCTATTTATATAGGGTTCCAAAAAAAATGAATTTATAATTCATCTACCAGATCTTTTTAAAAAAAAACTATATTATTTAATCTCGGACATCATGTGGGTCAGTGGTAGGTGATACACCCTTGTCACCCTTCGGTTTTGGGTTCAAGTCTCGCGGCCTTGCCGGACGCGACGGGTTGCCGCCCGACCTCCGGGTTGTCCTTTTATGGCAATCGAAATAATCCAAACTAGAACTATCCAAAATACTTCAGTACAAAATTTATAAGGAAGGTAAACACAATAAAGATCCTTTTTTCTACGTAATAACATATGAACACCATAATCATGTATTCTTTTAAAACACTGCAACATCTTGAATTACCATAAAACCTTATTGATTACATTCATGATCCCTTATTCCTTAAAGAATAATAGATATACTCCTTCAATCCAAAAATGTTTTAAACCCCAACAATGATGGAATATACAAATCATTAATCAGTTTCAAGGTAGTCAAGAATATCCAATATAATTTATCCAAATCAATCATGTATTATTCCAAAATTACTACCTCGGTATCAGAACTATATTATGGTTTATCATTCTCTCAACCATATATTTTCCAAAAATTTATCCTGCTATTGAGTCACTTTTATTTATTCCACACAATCTCAAGTCCTTAATGAAATAGTACTGCAGTACAATCCTTATATACTCCATAATTATTATAAAAAGTACATTGTTGATACAACACTCAAATGACATAATCAACACAATAACTCTAATCATTCCTCTTCATCTGTGGTAGTATCATAACTTTATTATTATCCAATAGCATCATTTGCGGCATAGTCTGATGACTGGGACATAGGTTCGCGTAGTGTCCAAACTCCTTGCAAATGAAGCATTGTACATTTGAAACCATTTTCTTACCCTTACAGTCACGTACTTTGTGCCCTTTTCCTCCATAATTATAACAAACTCCCATTCCTTTCAGGCAAGTTCCAGGGTGTTTTATCCCACAGTTATCACATATGGGAAAATTCTTTTTTTTCCCTCTTCCCTTTATGTATCTTTCTCTCTTCCATCCTTTTCTTCTCTTACTTCCCTTCAAAGCCATAGGACTCAGTAAACTCTTTACTTATCTTATAAACACATGATATTATTTCTTCATATGATGATAATACATGGGAGACTATTTCTCTTATAATTCTGGCTTAAGACCATGAAATATATGATCCTTCTTTCTCTTTGGATCATGTGCATTGCTGGAGTTATCATTCCTTCTACTGGGCGCCATTTCTAAACAATGGAATACACTAGATTAGTTTATGAATAACAATACCTAATACCAAACTTGTAAAACACATAACATAAATTAAATAGTTTATGGATATAATCCATAATCATAAAAATGTTTCCTTTGAGGAAGTATATACTCATAAACCCTTAATAATGGTTTGTAAAGAAAATTAGAATTATCCTAAGCATATCCCCCGGGAGTGTCGTAACCAAGAGTGCATAAAGGCCCGTTGTCATGCACCAGTTCCCGTTCGAGTCTAGCTCAAAGCGATGTTTTCGGGTTTTACCCCTAGGTACATCTGTGCCAGAGCCGCCTCTACCTGCTCGTATCCAGACAGGGATGTATTGCTCGGAAAACTCACAAAATCTCTACAATACCAAAATTCTAGGAAGTTCTTCTATACTAATCCTCATAGTCCATCTTAAATCTATGTGCTCTAATCAGACTTTATCTAAATATAGCTTCCAAGGTTTGTACTAAACTTCCTCTGATACGAACTATAAATCCCCGACCCCAGTTAACAAGAGTCGGTGCATTATTACATAACATTTGCATGATCACAAGAAAGATCAAATCTCGAAAGACCGATTGATTTAGTAGCCTTGGAAACACTAGATATATTCATAAAGTTTTACATTACATCATAAAGTGAAAAATCTACTCTAACCACATAATCTCCTTATCCCACACTCATATCCCCACATACTATCCCTGTAGGTCATTCATAAATTACTTCTTCACATCCTGGGAAAAATAAAAAATAGAAAAGGGGTGAGCTCAAATGCCCAGTAAGGATAACAATATAGCAGAAACTTTCATAAATAATAGTAAAGATTTAAGGCAATGTATAACTTAAAACAAAAGCCTTTTAAACTTGAACTTCAACATAGTATGGAAAAAATAAAATGAAATAATTCAATTTACTTATTCACATGGATATTATAATAATAGAATAATCACATGCAATATCAATTACCACTTTCATAATGATGGAATGCATAATGCCAGACTATCATAACCACATAGCCAAGGCCTTGTGCCAAGACTACAAATAAATTTTTTCCAAAGACTTGTGCCAAGACACTAGTTTGTATCATGAGACCTACCGATGCATCGAGGAGCTATTGCGGGCTCCACCCGTCACATATTAAGTCCAATGCATTCCCATATGAAACGGTTTAAACATAACATAAACATTCGTATTAAAACTAGCATACTAAATGTCAATATTTTCACCATAAACCATGAATGGTATAAAAATAGCACATACACAGTCAAACATATCACAAAACCTTCAATACAATACAGAAGTTTTGTATCATAATAAATCAACTTCAAATAAGCTTAAAATCCATCAAAGGATGTTGACATAGATGAAATCAAAACTATTTGAGAGAAATATCTCTTTTCTCAAAATCATTGAAAAGTCACACATTTATAAAGGAAGTAATTTAAAAGAGATTTTTGAATCAAAGTGTCCCATACCACTTTGAAACTTTTGAAAAGAAATATCATTTCAAAACCTTCATGTCCATATAAATAAATCCTTAAAATCATTTTGAAAACATGAACATTAATTAAAAATATTTAGAAAGATAAATCTTTAAAACATTTAAAATTATGATCTTGATAAAGAGTACCTTTCAAAAATTATTAAATTATTCATTTTGAAATCATTTAAGAGTAAAAAATTTTCTTTGAAAATATTCTTATAAGCTTATAAGGGAAGCTTCGACGATTTTATAACGGTGGAAAATAACCGCACCCTCCGTATAAGTTAAAAAAGCATTATTACCTTAATTCTATCGAAAAGGTTAAAAAACACCTTGTTTGGAAAACGACGGAAAGATTCCTTTATAAAACTCTTATAAAAAGTCCAACAAGGGTATAAATTAATTCAACCCATATTCTTGTAAATTGTAAAAATGTTTTGAAATACATTTTTAAGAAACATGGATGTGGATGATAAAGAGATCCCAATAGATTATTACATATAAACAACCTCGGATAATGAAGAGATTGTGAAATAAACCCTTACCTTGTACTTTTCCTTGGTTGGGGTAGGTTAAACTCCTTTATAATGGTGAAATAATTTTTATTAAATTATACATGAATCATATACATTAATATGATATCATATATGATCTTTTAACATTGATTTGTTAATAATATCTTAGTATTATCGTTGTTTCGGGTGTTAACTTACTCGTTTCCTTTTATATGTTTTGTTACGTAAGCCATGTTTGTAATGGATAGGTTGTATCTTAATCATATCCAGAATGATATCAAGTCCTTAGATACTATTATTAATCATAAAATGAGAATTATACTTGAATGGATACGATAAAGAATGAATCTCATCGCGTTCGTGGAGACGGTAGTCCGTACGTACGCACGGGCGACAATATCATTATTTTGATATTAAAATAATATATAATTGGATATTATATAGTATATAAAGAATAATTTTCATGTTATATTTATTATTTACATGAGTTACACATCATTATTATACCCATCCAAATAATAATATATTGAATAACAATTACACCATGACGTGGAGACGGTAAGCCGTGCGTACGCACGTATGGTGACATGTTATTCAAAGGGTGGATAGAATACTGAATATGGTTGTAACATATTTATAATAACATCAAAGTATATATAATATACTGGAGTTATTATTTTAGAATGGTAATAACAAAGAAAGAAGAAGAAGTGGAAGAAGAAATGAATTTGAAAAAGGCTGGTGAAAACATTACCTCTTCTTCGGGTTCTTCCTTTTGATTTGATCAAAATGGCTCCTTAGGTTGGCTTTATGATCAAAATAATGCCTCTAGGTTGTAGTGATGGAAGTTGAGAGAGTATTTTGGCAGAGGTTGGACGATCAAAAAGTCTTTAAAGGTGCGAAGTAATGGGAAGGGCGAGTTCCCTTTTATAAGAGGGGTGAGGGGCACCTTTGGAAAATCTAGAAATATTAATTTATAATAAATTCATATTCAGTTTATAATGTCTCCAAAGTTTATTATTCAAAGGTTAAGGTGGGTATAGGTCGAAAACCATTCATCCAATAGAATTTAGACAGGTTTGGGTTACTATCTTAACCTTATCTTTTAGTTTTAACTCTTAGTTAATTAGTTTGACATTTACCATGTCACTTTGTATTTTTAAATTATATAGTTAATAAACTTACTATATACATCCAAGAGACCCACAAGTGGTCCATTAATGATACAAATATCATGATATAAGTCTCTTGGATGTTCCTTAGACTTTTAGGAATTTAATATCAATTAATAATATAATATTTGTTTTAAAAACTCTTTTATGTCAATTTTGACTCTATTCAATAGTTGATTTTTGTGAAACTTATAACAGAATTATTACTTCGAACAAGGTCAATTAAATCAATCCTAATATGTCATATTATCCTAGAAAATTAGTTTAATGCATTAAAAGTCTCAAATTATATTTATTTGGGTATTTATAATATCAATTATTTTAATTTTTCACTATTATGGTAATTACTGCATCATCATTGTGTCATAAATAAATTAAATTATATAATGTCTAAAAATTATAAATAAAATATAATTATGTAGGAGATCATTTTATATTTCTAATGAATATTTATAGTAGAAAATACAACATATATAACCCTATGTAATTTTTTTTTTCTAAAAGATATATGCTTGTGTCATTTTTGTATTCATTTTAACTTAATTAAAATAATGTGTCCCTATCACTTACAAGTGGCACCATGGGGTCCCAAAATCGACCCAAAGATGCCCATGGTCGAAAATATATCAACCAATAAGGTTAGGACACGTTTTTGGGTAATTTTTTATTATTATAATATTATTTTTTAACCCTTATTTACCGGATTTACCCTTAACCATGGTAAATAAAATATTTACCGCAATAATTATTCAAAATGTCTAAAAATAAAAGTTACCTATTTACAAAATTTTAACATCCTGATTCCAAATATGGAATCAATTTTTCTAAATTCAAAACACAGAAGTGGCAGAAATTAATTTAAAATTAATTCACACTGTCAAAACAAAAAGCGTGTTTTTAAGATATAATAACTATCAAAAGATTGATACTTGTTTATGTTCGGTTTAATTGTGAAATTATGTCCAATAACCAAAATTGTATTAAATGGTAAAAATATATTCTAAATATGCTTTAAAACCACTCAAATTAATAGTTTATCAATATAAATTATTTCGATTAAAAAAGTTGTTTTTAATTAAAATTTAGTAATTTTCACTATTCATCAAAATATTAAAGTTATCCGAAAAGTTCCAAAATTTCACCCTAGGCTAAATTCGATGTTCCGAATCCAAAAATGAAGACCATTTTGAAATATAAAATATATATAATTTCAAAAAGTAGGTATTACTATTCATAACGGCTAATTTGATTGGTTGTGGTGTGTGTTAGAACTCGAAGTTGCGTACAACACACGCTACTGTATTATTCAAAGGAAAGTGTACCGTGGAAGCTTGAGATGTTTCATTTTAAATTTTTGATGTCCCCATTTAGTCAAAAAGTTTAAAATATTGTATTTAAAAATGGTTCACTATTAAAAGTTGGTAAAAGTGCAATACTGAAAATGAATTTGTTCTTACATTATGTCTAAGAAACTCATAATATGGATTCTAAAATTATAAGGATTATATAAAGTTTAAAATTTAGTTAATACTATTCATAACCTCTTTTTAATGGCTTGTTTGGTAAGTCATGGTGCGCTTGAACTCGGTGTTGCTTGTAGTGCAAGTTATTGAATTATTTTTAAGAAATAACACACTATGAAATCTTGGGGTGTTACAAATAAATTTTTTATGACTTTAACAAAAACCAAATACTAAATAGTGTCAAAATTGAAATAAATGAGTTTTTAAAACAAATACTATTTTATTAAATTATATAATAGTGAAAAAAATCTATGATTCATCCAAATGACTTATATAATTTTATGTATATCATTAATGAACCAATTTAGGTTCTATTGGCATTTTATTGTAACTATATTAACAATATAGTATAAAAATACAAGAAGACATCGTAAAATTTAAACTATTTAACTAAGGGTTAAGTCTAAAAGATATGTTTAATATGGTGACATAAATAAGTATAAAACCTATTGGTTGAGAGGTTTGAGACTCATACCCATATTATCCTAGAAATTAATCCATTTTAATCTATTATAAACTGAAAATCATTTTATAATAAATTAATATTTCAAGCTTTTCCTAAAGTTCCCCTCACCTCTCTTATAAAAGGGCACTTCCCCTAATCTTAAATTCACATCTCCAAAGACATTTAAATTGGACAACCCATTCCAAAATCTCCTCCAAAATACCCTCAATTCAACTTAGAGTCCATACATTGATCAGAAAGACAACCTAAGGAGCACTTTTGTTCAAATCAAAAGGAAGCACCCAGAGAAGAGGTAATTATTTTATCACCACTTTCAATGTTCTTTTCTTCTTCTACTTCCTATTCATTTTTTGTTTTCATACTAGAATAATAATTACAGTACCTTATACAAACTGAAATGTTATTCTAAATATGGTATAACCATATTCATTATTCTATCCATCATATGAATGACAAAGTCACCATGCGTGCGTATGTACGGCTTTCCGTCTCCATGTCATGGTGTAGTTTGTTATTAAACACTACATTATTTGAATGGGTATAATAATGAGTATAATTGATGAAAATAATAAATAATAAATAATAATTACTATTTATATATTACATACCATCAAATTACATATGATTTCACCATCAATAGAATGATATTGTCGCTCGTGCGAACGTACAACTTACCGTCTCCACGACGCGATGAGATTTCATTCCCCATCATAACCATTCAAGAATAATTTTCATTTTATGATTAAAAATAATGTTTAAGAAATTAATATAATTATTAATATGAATCAAATACATCCTATCCATAAAAAACATGACATACGTAACGAAACATATAAAGGAAAACAAATCAGTTAACACCTGAAATAATGATACTACTGAAATATAATTAACAAAGCAATATTAGAGGATCATATATGATATAATATTTATTTATGTGGTTCTTGTATAATTTAATAACAATTATTTAATAATTATACAAGAGGTTAACTTACCATCGACTAAGGAAAAGTACAAGGTAAGGGTTTATTTTACAATCTCTTTATTATCCGTGGTTACTTATACATAAATATCTACTAGGGCTTATTTATCATCTTCATTCGTGTTTATTAAAAATATGTTTAATTTTTTTTACTATTTACTTGACTATGGGTTAAAGTCATTTATACCCTTGTTTTAATTTTTATAAAATGTTTTTAAAGGAATATTTCCATCATTTTCAAAATAAGGTACTTTATGAACTTTTCGATAAATTAAGGAAATAATGTTTTTTTAACTTATACGAAGGGTGCGACTATTTTCCATTGTTATAACACCTTATAAGATTCCCTTACAATATTATAATAATATTTTAAAAATAAATGTTTTCTTTTAATATTATGCGAATGTTAAATGATTTCAAATTAGAAAGAGATATTTCTCTCAAATATTTTTTGTATTGATTTCATCTATGTCAACATCTATTCTTAAATTTTATGTTCAATTGAAGTTGATTTATTATGATACAATATTCCATATTTTATTAATAGTTTTATGATATGTTTGACTGTGGATGTTCTATTTTTATGTCATTGACAGTTTATGGTTAAAGTATTAACATTATGTATTCCAGTTTAATAGGAATGTTTATGTTATGTTTCACCCTTTTCATATGAGGAATGTATTGAACATATTAAGTAATGGGAGGGGCCCTCTATATCCCCTCGATGCATCAGTAGGTCTCATGAGACAAACTAGTGTCTTGGCACAAGGCCTTGGAAATATTTTTATTTTTAGTCTTAGCACGAGACTTTGACTATGTGGTTATGATATCTGGCATTATGCATTCCATCATTACGAGATTAACTGTTGATATTACATGTGATTATTCAACTAGTAGAATATCCATGTGAATAAGTGAATGGAATTATTTGATTTATCTTTTCCATATTATGATGAAGTTTATGTTTAATAGGATTGTGTTTTAGTCATATACATTGCATTAAATGTTTTTGCCTATTTATGATAGTTTCCACTATATTGTTATCCTTACTGAGAATCTGAGATCACCCCTTTCTTATGTTTTATTTTTCCTAGGATGCAAAGAAGTATATTATGATTGAATTGTAGGGATAGGCTAAGGGATATGAGTGTGTTCAAAGGAGACACAATGTTGATGTTTCATTTCTTAATATAATGTAAAACTTATGTATGTAAATAGTACTTCCAAGGCTACTAAACTGATCGGTCTTTCGGGACTTGATCTCTTGTGATCATGCCAATGTTAAGTAATAATGTGCCGACTATGGGTAATTGGGGCCAGGGCATTACAATGAAGCTCATAGCTCTCCATTTTTAGTACATCTTAGAAGTACTAAGATGTACATAGAACTTTAAGAGTATTAATGGTGGGATTAAATAGAAATAGATATTGTAAATTTTACCATGAAATGTTTGACATATCAATAGGTTAAATCAGAGCGGATATTACCGAAGGGGATGCTTCGTCATTTTGTAGTGCCAGAGTGGAAATGGGAGAATATATCCATGTACTTCTTTTTTGGACTACCAAATAATTCTCTAGGTAACAATAAAATTTGTGTTATTATTGATCGACTGACAAAATCTGCCCATTTTCTTTCTATTTGAGATATAATGTATTTGGATCTGATTTCTAGATTGTACCTCAAAGAGACTTTCAGGTTACATGGAGTTCCTATTTCCATTTTATCTGACTGGGATCCTAGGTTGACTTCTAACTTTTATAAGGGACTTCAGAAGCCGTTGGACACAAAATTAAATTTTAGTATAGCTTTTCATCCTCAATCAGATGGATAGTCAGAACGATCAATTCAGACTTTGGAGGATATGCTTCAAGCATGTTCAATGGACTAATAGGGATATTGGGATCAACATCTTTCTTTAGTTGAGTTTTCTTATAATAAAAATTTCCATTCCAGTATACAGATGACACCTTTTGAGGCATTGTAAGGAAAGTGGTGTAGAACTCTAGTTTTTTGGGATGAAGTTAGGGAAAGGAAGTTGATGGGACTAGAATTAGTAGAGGAAGTGGCTAAGATAGTGAAGATGATCAAGCAACACATGAGGATAGCTCATAGTAGATAGAAAATATATGCAAATAAAATGAGGAAATACTTTTATTTCAAGGTAGGTGATCATATTTTTCTTATAATCTCACCATGTAAAAGTGTTATGAATTTTGGTAAGAAAGGAAAGATAAGTCCACAGTTCATTGGGCCTTATTAAATTCTAGAGAAAGTTTGACCAGTCACCTATTGAGTAGATTTTCCTCTGAGTTTATCTCAAGTACATAATTTCTTTCATGTTTCAATGTTGAGAAAGTATGTTCTAGATTCATCTCATTTCTGGAGCCCAGAAGCATTTAAACTGGAAGAGAACCTTTCTTATGAAGAGAAACGAGTTTAGCTTCTTGATCGAAGATAAAAAGTATTGAGGAATAAGTTAATCCACCAGGTAAAGGTTTTGTGGGGAAACCACATGGTTGAAGAAGCAACTTGGGAGTTTGAAAATTCTATGAGGGAAATGTACCCTCACTTATTTAATAAGTTAATAAAATTATGAGTACAAAATTTCTATAAAGTGGGGATAATGTAGCACCCCAAGGTTTTAAAAAAAATTCAAATTCATGAAACTTTGTTTCAAGTAGATAGGTATAACTAGCATTTAAACTTAATTGTGACACTTTTATGATTTGAATTTCAAAAAACGGTTATCAATAATTATGATCAGTAAGTTATTTGGAGTCTCATAGAACTAACTTGTTTTTTTGGTGAATAGTAACATACCCTTATAAATAGTAATATGACCCTTACGAATAATAAATCATATTATTATTTTGTTTTCTTAAGGTTATAAGATAATGAGACGTTTATTAATTTTTCAAGGTGTTAAAAAATGAGTTATAGATTTAAATTTATTATTTTTTGAATAAATTATGTTTTTAATTTAAAATTAAATTAATAATATTTAGAAAATTATTTTTCTAAAAATGGAGTTCATTTTTGAATTATACACACCAAAAAATTTTTAGGGTGAATTTTTGGGATTTTTCTAAAATTCTTGAATTTTTGATGAATAGAGAAATACGGTAAAATACCGTATACTTTAATTATCATTTAAATACACTACTTATGACATAATAAGTGAAGAAAACTCAATTTTTTTAAACTCACATTATATATTTACTTTTTTATCAAAATAATGAAGATTATTCATAGTCTTGGACAAAAATATTAAAATAATGAAAAATCCCTCCTCTCCTCCACTATAAATACCACCCTCATTCCCCTCTTCCTATCACACTTCTCAAGCCTTGAGAAATGTTTACGTTCTACCAAATTCCATCCCGAAGGATCTTCCCCACGTTCTATATCTGGTGGTCTCACCAAAAGGCCAAAACTAAAGGCCTTAAGGAGGATCTCAAGGAGAAGAGATCAAGAGGTAAGAATCCTCTTCCCTTTTCATGTGTTTTCTTTCCAATTACTTTCTTTTTTTATACTATATTTCCCTCCAATTATCTAGAAGGTATGAAGTATCTAGAATATTATATATTTTTTTATATTATCATATTCATGTAAATGATTTGTCACCTTCCTTCCTCTCCTCTCACTCTTTTTCTAAAAATAAAAACACCATCCCCGATGTGCCGATTTACAAAAATCGTGGATGATGTGTTTTCATTATCCATTAAAACCTTCCAATATGATCATAAAACCCTTTTAATGGTTGAATAAAAATTTAAATTTTTTGTTTTAACTTATTACATGTTCTGTAATGAACTTCTATGCAGGACATTAAATTATATAATGAAAGAAGTTCATGATTATCGAGGAACCACAAAAAATAATCTAAACAAACATCACTAATGTTTTATCTAATGATCCATCATCGTATATGATAAAAAATGATTTATGGTATCATTATATATTCTGGAAACATATTTATACCATTTAATTCCACTTTTTTAATTTCATTTCCATACAACAATAAAAGCAATTACAAACCTGCCATATAAATCATGTAAAGAACGCACCCAAAACAATGGAAGGAACTAAATAATAACAATTAAAGGAATAAATGATGTAATAAAATGAAAATATAAGGTATTATAAACATTAATATTTTTATTTAAGATATTAATAAAACTCTTTTAACCACTATAAATGAGTTTTAAACTAGTTTTAAGTAAGAAAAACCCGAGTTAAGGGAATTCTTAACCCAATTTCAATTTTTTGGGTTAACCTTATACGTCATTATTTATGTGGTAGTAAAAATATTTGTGGGAATAATTTTGTTTAAATTATGTTTAATTATGTTTAATTATAGTTTATATACATATTTAATCCACTATATTAATTACCACTTAAATTATATGATATTTGTAAGAGGCTTTTCTTTTAAAATCCTCTTTTAAAATTCTATTTTACAAAATTCAAAAACAATGTTTTTATGAAATTATTTGTGTCGTATGATTATGTTATGGTTATTGAGAATTATTTATGATTAATTTTGGGACCTATATCTCCCTCTAATTCACTGGTTATGTGTATGTTGTAGGTCGGTCGTATGGTTACTCTAAGTGTAACTGCGATGGTTGCACAAATTGTAAGGTAGCCATGAGGGTTAAAAATTATAAGGTTGACCAGATGGTTATAAGATTATGTAATTAATGCCCCAAGTTACCTCTAAGGTTCTATTTATGTTCTATATGTTTTGTGGAAATTTTATGGAAATCTCAAGTTTCACAAAGTAATTTTATATGTATGACAAGTATGTTTTTTTAAATGATTTCATACGTTATAAGTATTTATGGACTAATGTGTTCTTTAATTCTTTTTATATCCATTACTGATCTTTTTGTGCTTATCCCAAGTTTTTAAATTATTTTCATAGGTTATAAGGATGTTTAAGACAAATAAGGAAGTTGTGTTAAATGTTATGAATAATTTTTAGAGAAAACATGTTTTATTTGAAAAGATTTATATTTTGAAAGAAATGGATACTATTTTTGTGGTATCTTCACTATATGAATTTGGAATGTTATGTATGTTTTATATCCCAATTCTCTAAAAATATAAACTTGAAAATATCCTCAATATTAAAGGAAGTGTGTTATTGACTAAAATTCAAGATTATGTAATGTAATAAGGCCGAGTCCTTATACATCTTCTTTAAAATCATATTTAATTCTCTCAAGAGTAGATTGTTGAGAATGTTTTTGAGCAAGGTAGGATTAATATCCTTTTATTATTACCTTTTACATACTTTTCATATACAATAATATTGAATCCTCTTCCATCCTCATCATGTATAGAGTTGTGGGATCCTTTCTACTTATAACATCTGCCACTTTGTTTGCTTTCCTAAGATTGTAATAGATCAAACAATCACAACCATTGATCAGATTTAACAAACTCTATTGAAACATATTAGTATCATTTTGTGTGAATATATACTTGAGGATTTTATGGTCCGTATATATACCAAAATTTTCTATTTATAGATAATCTATCCAAATATTTAATGTGAAGATCGTTTCATCCAGTTATAGATCATGAGTTGGGTAGTTATTCTAATGGATATTTAGTTGGTAGGAGATATAAGATATTAATTTTTCATTTTTGATGAGTAGAAAACCCAATCCCTTTTTATATGAATCACTGCATATAAAAAATCCTTCCCTACTAGTGGTTAAGTTTAGTACTATTTCAATGATTAGTATCTTCCTCATATCTTAAACAATTTCCACAAATTCCTAATTTAAGAAAAATGTGACTCCATTTCGAGTTAGCTTAGTTATGGGGCTTTACAATTATGATAATTTACTCACAAAATCGATGATAATTCCCAAATAATCCAAGGAAACTAAAAATTTCTATCACAGAGGTTGGTCAGGACACCCTTCAATCATCTCCATTTTCGAAGGATCCAAATATATTCCTTTACTTGTGATGACATGCCTCAGGAATGTTACTTTATCAAACCAAAACTCACATTTACTATACTTTTCATACATATTTTGTTTCTAAATGGTCCTCAAATTCTCCTCTTATTCCTCCTTACTTTTTGATTAGAGAAGAATATCATCAATAAATACTACCAAAAATTTGTTGATGTAATACCAAAATAATATATTCATCAAATCCATGAGGATTTCTGGGGCATTAGTGAGTCTGAATGGAATCACTATGAACTTGTAGTGCCTATACCTTATATGAGAAGATGTCTCAGGGATATACTCCTTCCTCATCTTTACTTGATTATATCATGACTGAACATCCATCTTAGAGAAATGTTGGGCTCCACATGGCCAATCGAACAAGTCAACAATACATGTCACAAGATACTTTTTCTTTATCGTGATCTTGTTTATCTCATTATAATCAATGGATAGGCACATTGAACCATTATTAGTCTTGATGAAGAGGATTGGTGAACCCCACAGTGAAGCAATTGGGTGTATAAACCCTTTATCTTTATTCTCCTATATTTGTTTATTTAGTTCATAGGTTTCAAAAACATCCAATCTATATAGAGTGTTGGATATTAGAAAATAACTAGCTATAAGATCGATTGAAAATTCAAATTCTTGCTTAAGATGAAGGAAATAAAATTCTACAGGAAACACATCAGTGTATTCCCTCACAATAGGCATGTATTTAAGGATGATATTTTCCTTTGTCTCAATAATTGGAACTTGATACGCTTTATCACAAGGAAATAATATCCGTGTTTGAGATCTTGGTACTTAAGAATATTCATCATCCTCTATACACCTTTATAGAATCAGAGGGTGATTCACGATATAGAGGGTGATTTATTTCTCTCATAATTTTTTTGTCAGCTCTATATAAGTAAAGCTTACTCATGCCTAGAGTTTTATAGAATTCTTCTAAAGGGATTATGAAAAGGTTCACTAGGAAGTTCAATCCAAAAATTTGGATAGTAGAGGAGTTATATAATTAAGATGCAATAATGAACCCAATTTCCATTTTCACCTATAGTTCTACTTCCATGATTTCTAGTGGTATTTGAGTAGTTCTACTAAACTTTATAGATACGAAATAATATGAAGATCCATGGATGATAACTCTACCTTTCAAGTTTTGGTTCTGATTCTAACCATTTACATAATCCAAAATAGACTTATGGATGATAATTTTAAAACTATTAGACACATAAATAGTAAATCATAATTATTAATGGGATAACTAATAAATAACATATTTTATTTAACCTATGAATTTATAGGATTCAATATAAGTTATCCACAATATATTTACTAACATAAAATATTATGGGATTTTTTCCCCTTAATAATGGTTTATAAAGGATCCTGTGAATTTACCAAAGCATATCCCCTAGAGTTTAAAAGTAGGTGTGTAACAAGGCCCATTTTTGTGCATCAATTCATGATCAAGTCAAGATAAATATTCTATTTTCTAAGTTTTTAACCCTAGGTACATCTATACAAGATACATATCCACTTGTAGTATTCATACGTGGATATATTTTCTTGAAAACCACTTACTCAAAACTTTATAAAAATTTAAGGATGTTTTTTATGTTTAGTATTATCCCCAAGACTTTCTCAAATGTTTTCAAATCCTAATCCCCAAATAAATAAAATTTCCTCTGATAAAAACTATGTCAAACCTTGTCTTTAATACACTTTATTTCATGATTTAATACATGAAGGTACACATAAAACAATCCAAAAGATCATGAATCCTAGTGTCTATGAGAATTAGGTACACATCACATCAACTTGATACATGGTTACACCAACAATATTGAAAACTTCCTTAACATGATTCTAATACTACATAAATTTTAAAACTACAAGGGATAACCTAAAGAGATACATAAGAATTGGGTGAGATATAAATCTTAGTAATGTAATAAACAAAACAAAACATGAATAATGTATTATATATTAGTCAATAGGAATTTCAATGGGACATAAAAGGGATGAGAATCAAAATATTGAACAATGAGGCATGAAATAACATGATATCCTAAAGGAAACATGATAATGTGACAAAAAAATTAAAGATGAAATCATAAATATATTTCAAGGCTAAATTCCAATACATCATAACATGGTGGAAAAAGTCCCATAATAGATTTGGTTTACTTCCTAATCCCATATATGATGTCTCATGAGACAAAATAATTACCCAATTTATTAGAGCACTATATAATTCTAGTTTCACCCACTGGTTACCTACTATGTAGATGAATAAGTGTGCCACATTGATCATTCATCATAGGATCATATTTCATAAAATTTAATTCCATGATTGAGGCACAAGAGCCTCAACCCAGTTGGTGAGGACTCGATATGTGCATCTAAGAGACCTGAGATCAAAACTAAGCGGAGGGATAATTTCCGTGATACCGCAGTATTACTGTAGCAGTTACTATTTGATACTGTAGCAACTAGAACTATTCACCTGTTTGGGCCTTCAGGACACCGGTTTGATCTTCGGGACCTTTAAGGCCTTTAAGAAACCCAAGGAATTCAGGCCAGTAAGGCTTTCATTCCACCACAAGGCCTTTGGGCCACCTTAAGGACTTCGACCCACCTCAAGGCCTTCAAGCCAAATGATCAATGCAGTTTCCCCAGACAGACTCTACAAAAAAGAAGCATCCCTAGAAGAGGATTTATAGAAGGTGTACTCACTAGAGCAGAGCCAACGAATTTGGAATAATTAAAGGGTATGGTAATGCCATCGGGACCATCCTGTGCTTTCATAGGAAGCTTAGCTGGACGACTATGCGAAGGTGGAGGGATACCATCACGATGCAGATGCTAGGGAGGGGAAGTTCCATATAGTTATAGTCTGGTTGAATTCCCTAAGACCTTCGGATCATGTAATGTCTCATAAGCCTGTGTTCTATGTAATCTCTATTCCAAAGTTCCTTGTAAGGGTTACCTCCATCCCTTTAAAGGGGGGTTATCAAAAATCAATAAAAAGAAGGCCTTCAGGCCATTTGGGATAATTCCAATTATTGAGGAGTGTGGAATACATACATATAAGTCCCCAATAAAACAAGTATAGGTATGTCTAGGTGAATACACTTGAGTGGAAATGGAAATGGTATTCATAATACAAAGTTTTGACATGAAAAAATTGTGGGATAAGTTTAGTGGAATAACGAGGGTACATAAAGAATCATGGGGGGGATTAATGAGATTTAAAGGGGTATCCAATCACTTATGAATAATGTAAGAACCTGGTTTCCCATCAAGTATTATTCCTTTTATTTTCCCACTTTAATATCTTGTTTACTTTATTTTTGGATTATACCCTAAGATGGGTTATAGGAATATTGTGTTGTTTTTAGAAAGGAAGGGGCAAAGGGATGTAGGCTGGATGTAGTCCAATTACATGATTTGTAATTGGAATGCACATCATGTAATGGTTTGGATAGAACCTTTCTTGTAATGTAAAGGGTTTCCTAAAGATGAAATATCCTTATATTTACACAACTTGTAAGGAATTTACACATCATGTAAATTCCTGATTTTTTTTAAAAAGTGATCAACCCTCCTTTTTATTTTTAGGACAGAAGAACTCACCTCCCCTTTTCATGTGAAGTAGGAACTAAGAAATCCAAGAGGTAGGATTTTCTCCTATATTTAGATACAAACTCTGTTTCTTTCACTGTTGGTATCATTATAACTGAACCAGTAAATAATCAATTACTATTTAATTTTTCATCATTATTATTCCTATCAATGATTCTATTTAGGTAAAGGCTCATATGACCTATTTTCAAGGTGTTGATCCATTATTTTTATTTCTTCAAATCTACGAAGAACTAAAGGATAATACAGGAAGAGGAGAGTCATATGAGTATGAGGTAAGTGGTCTCATGCCTTTCATGAAAAGAAAAAGTGTTTATATATATGCTATTTCTTCATGCGCCCAATTCTCAGGCAGCACCTTGAACTGAAATACGATCTTTTAATTGAATTGATAGGTATAACCTATTAAATTGACAAGGCCTATTGATTAATGTTAAATGGTTTATACCCTTGAGTAGAACAACCCCTTTTGGGTGTCTTTTGTATTTAAATAGTCCATTATGATTTCAAATGAATATGGAAATTTTTGGTGTGCCATTTACTTATTATCATGGGAATTCAATAATGAATTTCCCTTTTTAATTAACTGATCATGTGAGTAAATTAAAGACTAAAATTTTTAAGTTTTACCTATAAAATTTTCCACCTTTTCAGGTGAGTTTGAACTAAATTTTCTTAATGATGAACTTGACATGTTTTAAATGAATTGAATAAATGGTGTTGAATGATATTAGATGCTTATATGACTTGGGTGACACATGGATTCAAATGATTAATGCCATGAATGGGATCAATTGGATTGTACCTTGATTATGATCGAGTGAAACTTGGACTCCTAATATGGGTTTCCAAGGATGGAATCATGGGGGGATGACTATTATATGCTGATTAATACTTATAATTACATATGAATTTCCAAGGATGGAATCAAGGGGAATTTGATAATAATGCCATGGGTGATTCTTAGGATCCCTTAGTGGACCACCAAAGATGACCTCAAGTGGAAGAGATGTTATACCACACCTAGAGAGATATCTGTGATATTGAGAGGTTCTACATGGATGATATTATAGGGTATTTGTTTATATTATACCTCGAGTGATACCTAGATTTCAAATTATGAATTCCTTGGACCGGCTCAGGTTCATAAATGAATAAAGAATAAAACAGTTTATATGACACATATTCCAAGTCAAATCATAGGCTTGGATTCAATATTTGGTTATACTTTATGGATGGCCTATTTAGGAATCCTTGATCATGTTATCATGGAGGATTCTGATCTATGCACTAGGTCACAAGGATTAATATTTATAAGGTAATGATTGGTTAATTACATTTTTATAATGAAACATGCCTAAATTTTAATTTATAGACTTAATTAAATGAAATTAATGAAATAAACTTGATTATGAATGAAAACATAGACTTTATAGGATATTTACTTGTAGTACTTCCTTGTATATTGTATTACTTCCTGCTTACTATGACTGTTATATATTCACTAAATGAATGGAACTTTACCTTGGGTGGTTTCCTAAAAGAATTATGTATCACACCCTATTTGTTCCACCTTTAGGTACCCAAAAATACTATATGATTGTAGGTATATATAAGAAAAATCACCCTACTATAGGTTTATGATTGCTGCATAAGAGCAGGGGATCATGAGATCGAGCTGAGGCTCGTGATGCGAGCTCATATACTTTTTGTCCTTTTTGTATATTTGATATTGTATTTCATTGTATTGTTGTGTACCTATTTAAGATATTTTTAGAGACCTGTGAAATGTATCATCATCTTTTTATATGAGATTCCTTTTGATATTACTATCCATTCCTACTATGTATTTGTCGTCGGTATTCTTTAATGATTCTGCTACTTGTATTTTATTGATATTACACTGTGATATAATATAGTAATGAGGTAATATTCTCCCCATATACATGCCAAGGCCATCACTTCTAATCGGTAGAATTTTGAATTTGAGGAGATGCGTTTGAGGGCATATGGGTAACTAGGCCCGAGGAACTATTGAGTGTCATCCGATTCTAGGATGTTACAAAGTGGTATCATAACATTATTTTATAGTTTGATTTATTATTTGGTGACAATAGAAAGGGATAATAAAGGAATGAAATTTGGTAATGAGTCATGCTAAGGATTAGCTACCCTGCATATAGGAAAAACCAAATTACCTAAAATTAAATTATTTTTTTCTAGATTTTTCCTATTATAGCTGATTCGATTCCACTATTAAGTGATGAACTTGATTTGTGATATTATTATTGATATGTTTCTGGGATATATTATGTTACAACATGAGGAGATGAAGGTGTTCCATATCATGAATCATATTAGGCACTTTACATGAATTATATACCATGCATTATGCATGCAATTTTGGATTCATTAATTGTTACATGCTGTTGTGATAGGTTCCATGATATATATACTTACTCTTATGATAGGTATTATGTAATGGGTTATGGTGTGAATTAGGTGGATGCCAGACTTTGGTTCATAAGGAGTATGAGCCCTCATGTATTAGAATTTATTGAACCATTCGGTTCAACCTATTGAAAGTAAAAGTGATAAATGTGAAATGAGTATGAATTAAAATGAGAAAGAATATATGAATCCAAGTGAAAATGAAATAGAAACAGAAGTTTCTTATAGTAGATAATTTTAGCTAGACCCGACTAATAGAGCTAATATTTTCTTAATTTTATATATTCATTTAAATGATTTAAATCCTCCAAATTTATTAAGTTGTGCTTATTTACAAAAATTATGGATTAATTGTGTGTTTTGAGATAAAATGTAAAAATTGGTTCATTCTGGAATTTTGACATATTTTTATCACAAGGGTATTTTGAGAATAATATTTAAAATATTTATCCAATTTGAGTGATTAGTTTTTTTCTGTAATTTCGTGATTTATTTTATTCAACTTTGTCTTCAGGACCAAGAGTTTATTTGAGCAACATGAGGCTTGAATAAATCAATCAAGTTGAACAATTGCTCTAGCAGACAGTATGGTACCCACCTTTGTAACAAAAGCATAAGTCATGATACACACATTCAACTGAGGTTATTCTACCTGTATATGAAATATGACACATAAAAAAAATATTTACTAGTAAATTCCATGGAGTTATAAAATCATTAATGTGTCCATTGAATGATATACTTTAATTGAAGATTCCTGTAATTCTCGGATAGAAAAATTCATACTCAATATAAATTCCATAACTTTCTATAGGGGAGTTCAATTAATGTGAAATTTGGAGGGATGATAGAAAATTAAATTTATAGAATCCTATAATAAGTGACCTTGGTGTTATTCAAATATATGGTGGAAAAAATAGAAGCCAACTTTTGGAAGATAGATTATGGAGGGAAAGTAGCTACACCATTTTCTATTCTTCTTTTATTTTTATTTTTATTATTTTTTAATTTAGTGTTCTCTTAAATTTAATTTTAATTTAGTTTCATTTAAATAAATTATATTTCATGATTTTTTTTAAATTTTGTGTCTATCTTCTTCACCCTTATTTTTCTTCCTTTATTTTTTGTCTTTTCTTTTGTTCTTCTCATATTACTACCATGGACTCTTATAATCATGATTATGAGTAACTAACCCAAGGAATATACCAGGGGATTAATCCTATTATTGAACCCAAGGTTATGTTTTTGATATTATTTGAGTTAATTATAAGGATAATTTATAGTGGGTGTAATCCTTACTGTTGTTGTCTAAATATTATCTTCTTAATCTGTAACCAATTTCTATCAATTTAGAAGGTGAAGAAAGGGTGTACTCAACAACCAATGAGTATACTTTGCATTCATAACTAGGTTATATTTGGGTTTGCACACGTATGAATTATTTTGTTCACTAAGTAAATTTTAATCTGATCAATGAAGGTGATCCATGAAAATTCACTCAGGAGAACTTCCTTTCTTCTCTAATTCTATTCTATTTATCATTTCATGGTAATTTAGAATTTAATGTTATTTTCATCTTATTTTTTCATTACATTTATTTTATTAAATATAATTTCTTTTATAAAACATAACAAAATTATTATGTGATAGGTGAATTTGATTAAGTAGGTGAATAAATTGAGAAATCTCTTCAAGTGAGATGACCCTGGTCAGCTACTATGCTACACTAGGAAAACATAGAAATATACTTTTTCCATGCCCTAAAATAGACATGCATAAAAAATGGCATCATTTTTGAGGATATAATCAGTTGTTTACTTTACCTTTTCTATTTTCACATTTTCTATAATTTTCTTTGTTTTCTAAATTAAAAAAAACCAAAAAACCAATTCTTTTTTCATGATGTTTTGAAGTGATAAATTTTTCAATACATACTCATAGGTGCAAGAAGAAGAAATAGATTATTCTTAGGGGGCCTCCAAAGAATGGATTATTATCTTATGATAATAGTCAAGAATAATAAAAGAGGAATAAAAATATAGATATCACCTGAATATTAGATATCCATGGATGATGAGCTCTAAAATGACATTCAAATATTCAAGGAAAAGAAGGAATTTCCATTGGTTTCCCCCAATTTCACTAAATAAATCCAAGAAGTTAAGGCCAAAATAAAGGAATATCAACATCCCAACCATTTTAGAAACTAGATTAAAGTTGAACAAGATTAGCTAAAATAGATTCATAATGAGAAAGACTTGCCTATCGAGCTATGTGTGGGAGATCAACAAGATCTATATGGAACAAGGAAGCCCCAAATATATAAGGAGGAAAGAGGACTAATCTTCATTTAAAAAGGGAGTTTAATTTTAATTTTTATCTTTTAAACTCCTTACAATTTTTTATTTGAGATTTCAACTAGAATTTCATTCCAACAATTGAATTCAGGATTTACTTGAATTATTTAGGAATTATGAGTTTTTTAGAAATCATGTGATGCAATTTCAATGTTAATGATATGTAAAATGGATAATTTAGTGTTTAAAGTGAAGCATGGATATTTAAATAGTGACTCATTATTTGAGGGAATTGATTGATTCAGGTAAATGAAATTTTCTAACCATTTTTTCATGATTTGAATTTATGAAATTCATGTGAATTTATTTATTATTGTTAATCATGCCTTAAGTGATTGTCTAATATCATATTCCCATTCTTGAGAGGATTTATATACGAAGTACTTCCAATTTTATCTTGACCATATTTATTGAGTGATATTGGGACATGTCACCTATTAGAACTTTAATTTGAACTTTTCAAAGCTATGATTGTACAAAACCACATTTAATATGATTGAGAAATTTTTTGAAAATCCCTCACCCTTAAAATACCCCCTTTACATAACTACTTCTTTTTCCCATAGATACCATGAATGAAATTTATTGGTATGATCTGTGTTTTAAGATATTTTTTATCTATTCTTACCATACTCTTGGTATTTTCATGATAATTTGAAGTTGAAGTGTTGGGGTGAAGGGGTTCATGGTAAATGAGATGATTTACATTGTAAGGAATAAGTGTGGGGGTTCTTATTATGGTAATTATAAAATATTGTGTAATTATTCATTATAATCTATTGTATTTTCCCTCTTTAATAAAAAATTAAAAAGAAAAAAGAACAAAAAAAAGATAAAAATTGGTTGTGATTTGGGAAAACCAAAAACATCATTACTAGACCTATTATTTTTATCATATATGGTTATGTGGTGGATGTGTGGTTTATTATAAAGAATAACTTTCTAAAAAGAAAAAAAATGAAAAGGTTCTTTGAAAAAGAAAAAAAAGTATAAAAGTAAACAAAATATTCAAGAGGGTGAACAAATCATTCATTATTTTTAAATTAAACATGATCTTTTATTTGAGTTTTAAAGGAAGTGGTAGTTTCTACTTTGAAGGGTAAAATTTCATTACACTTTTATTTTTGATATCATGTATTTACTTTAAGAGATAACCCTCCTCCTTTGAGCCTTAAATTTCTAAACATTAATCCTACCAACCTTAAAACACAGAGTCATTTGAACCTTTAATGAATATCTACAAGATTTTATGTGACTTTTTTCTTTTAAAGGTATAGAAATTAATTCATTTACAAATTATAGATAATGGGATTATTTTCATGATATGAGCATAAATACACCTAAATTATATCACGAGAGATGAGAGAAACGATTCAATTGAGGTAAATCATTACTTGACATATTTAATCATAATGGATTTAGGATCTTGAATGAATGAAAATAGAAGATCCATTATTTTTCAAAGGGAAAAACTAAAATACATGAAATATTTATTTCCTTGAAAAATAAGAAATTAAATTTATATTTTATGTGTATTTTTTAATGTTTGATTTGATATTGATTTTTTTGATTTTATTACTTTGGAATTTGAATATTGGTAACATTAGTGTCCTCTAAATTCCATATTGAGATTTTATGCATGAGGACAAGCATGGTTTAAGTATGGGGGAATTCATAGAGATAATATTTTATTAATTTTATATATAAGCATTAAAAATATTTAAATCCTCCAAATATATTAGTCTGTGCTTATTTACAACAATTCTTGATTAATGGTGTGTTTTGAGCTAAAATGTAAAAATTGGTTAATTATGGAATTTTGACAGAGTTTTGTCAAAAATTTATTTTGGGAATAACTTTTAAAATACTAAACCAATTTGAGTGATTCATTTTTTTGTGATTCCTTTATTTTACTTCTTCAACATTATCTTCAGGACTAGTAGATTATTCAAAAAACATGAGGCCTAAAAAATCAATGAAGTTGAAAAATTGTTCGGGCAGATAGTTTGGACCCCACCTTCGTAACAGAAGCATAAGTTGGGCTACACTCCTCAAACCGAGGTTATTCAACCTAAATATGAAATTGTACACATAGAATCAGTTTAATAATAAATTACATGGAGTTATGAAATCCTTAAGTTGTACATTGAATGATATTCTTTGAATGAAGAATCCTAGAAATCTCAGTTAGAAAAACTCATACTCAGTATAAATTCCATAACTTCCTCTAGGAGATTTAATTAATGTGATATTTTTAGGGATGATATAAAATTAAATATCTTGAATCCTATAATATGGGGCCTTGGGGTTATTCGAGCATATGGTGGAAAAAATAGGACCCAAATTTTGGAAGACAGATTCCAGTGGGGAAGCTGCGACACCAATTTCTTTTCTTTCTTTTTATTTATTTATTTACTTCAGTTTTATTTTAAATTTAAATTTAATTTGGTTTCATCTAAATACATTCTAATTCATTCATTGTTTTCTTGTACATATTCTTCAACCTTATTTTTCCTTTCTTTTTATTATTTTGTTTTCTTATTCTCATCTTATCACTATAAACTCTTATACTCATGATTCTGAGTAAATAATCCAAGGAATATCCTGAGGGAGTAATCTAGTTCTTGAAATTGAGTCCATGTTTTTGAACTTATTTGAGTTAATTCTAAGGATAATTTACAGTGATTGTAATCCTCACTGTAGTTGTCTAAAGTTTAACTTCTTAATCTTCAACCATTTTCCCTTGATTAAGGAGGTGGATGAAGGGTGTACTTGGTGATCACTAAGTACTATTTTCATTCATAACCAGGGTAGATTGAGGTATGAACACATAGAATGGAGTGTGTTCACTAATTATATTTGGATGTAGTCAATGAAGGTAATCCCTAAAAATTATCTTCGGAGAACTTCATTTATTCTCTAATTCCATTCCATTTAGTATTACATGGCAATTTAGAAATTAATGTTAGTTTCATCTTATTTTTTCATTAAAATTATTGTCTTAAATTTAATTTCTTTCATAAAACATAAAAAAATAAATAATTATGTGTTTGGTGAATTATATTAAGGAGGTGAAAAAATTTAGAAATATTTTCAAGTGAGACGACCTTGGTTATCCATAATGCTATACTAGGAAAACATATAAATTTTATTTTCCCACACCCTATGAAAAGTGTGCATCATTAACCTTAATAATGGTAAGTATGCAGTATCTCAAGATTTTATATCATATGTACATCACCCATACTTGGATCAAAGAGCAGCCAGTAGGGTGTGTTCTTATAGAAGAAGGATTGTACATATCTTTCTTAAATATCCATGCTTTTGAGCTGTGAACTTTGACAATGATTTTGATATGAGGCATGATCTTGGAATTTGTAGAGGCATGACACCAGGAAATACTCCAATTGTATGCTAGTAGGGTGGTGATGACCACACTCTAGAGATTGTGGAACATGGGATTTTAGTGGATCCTCCAGTATATCCAGTTTAGGCACTATTATTTGTACCAAACACAGGCGTTGATGCACAATTTTGTGAAAGCTTTATGTGATTCATACATGCCATTAATGGAGCACCGTGACCTGCCTAGACTATGGTAGAGTTGATTAATGAGTTCCAGTATTAGTATCCACCCAATTTTTTAGGGGATAGTAGACCACAGACTGTGGAGTCATGGATAGAGACTACACTATCTATCTTTGAGCATATAAAGACACCTCCTGAAAGGAGGTTCAAGATCTCTACGTATATACTGTGTGATTCTACCAAAAGATGGTGGGATGTCATAACTCAGATGGAGAATCATCAGGAGATGTCTTGGAGGGATTTTAATTCATCCTTCTATGAGGAATTCTATGTCGATAGATTAATGCCCGAGGAAGCCCAAGAGTTCTTACACCTAGAGCAGGGCACACTATCAGTTATGGATTACATGACCCATTTTACTTAGCTCTAGTGCTGTAAACCTATTCTGATGGGTGATAAGTTATCTAAATCCAGACGATTCGAGGATGGTCTCAGGTATGGCATCCAATTAGAGGTTAATGTATTTCAACTAACTACCATTCCTAGAATAGTGAATCAAAATATTATCATAGATCTTAACTTTAGAGAGGCTAGTGGTGATATCTAGGGAAGTTCGAAACCTTGATCTGGTACTACATTGACTAGTAGTAGGAAGTGTCATTTGGAGCTTCCACACAGTGATATTAGTACCACCAAAATGATTTTTTTTAGTATTTCCAGAATAAACCACTTTTAAGGGGTTAGTGGGAACCCACATGCCTTTCACACCAAATAGAAAAACCAAAAACCCATTACATCAAAACCCCATCAACCCGATTTCAAATATCAAACATTCCAAATTCAAACATTCAAAATTAAAATCCAAAAGCATCATTTGTCACCTGTTGTGGATTAGGTGCATCACGTCGCCGCCTTGGTCCAATCACCTGACCTCCATCACCACTATCACCGCAACCCATCAATACCGTCAATAACAGAGTCTACACTTGCACAAAAAAAGCTCTGGCGAAACTGAACCCTTTATTGAGTCGTGCCCCCGACATCGACCCATCACTCATCATCTTCATCACCTTCATCCCAATGAGAACCTCGGATGTCCCCAGCTGAAGACCGCCATTAACATCATCATGCCATCGTCGCCCGTAACACCATAATGAAGAAGAAACATCGAACAATAAAGAGACCCAAAAAGACCATAATCAAAACTCAACGCTTCATCAAACCACCATCATAGCAGAACCAACCACATCAAACACAACTATCATCAACTCACCGTAGAAGATATCTCGAACAACATCCACAAAAGCTAGAAATGAGCGAGATCCAAGACCATGATGCCGAAATAGGCCACCGCCGTCGATACCCTGAACCGGCTGCTCGAACTCACAACCCAAAGAAACAAGATGACCACTGTGCTGCTCCGCCTTAGAGAGATCAGGGGAGTCCCATAACCAGAGCAGAGAAACTAACGAACCGAGACAGGATGAAATGCTAGTGGAACCTCGTCTCGACACCATCGCATTGCCATCGCCTTCAACACAACATCACAAACATCACTGACATAAAACGGATCTCATACACAGACACGAAAACCCTGAAAAGAACGAAAAAACACCATTGACGAAGTGCTGTGCTAGGCATGCCGACGACTGCCGCACCCACATCCCAAAGTCTCTCCATTTACACCACACTCGATCCACCTTGTAGGGGAGCAGAAGAATGGCAAACCATAGCAGGGAAGGAGCGACCAAGGTCTTTGAGCGCCGAAACCGTCAGCGAGGCAAAAGAGCAGAACCAGACGATGCCAAAAACAAAAGGCTAGCACCCGACCGAGAGGAAGAAGGTGAAGCGCCAAGAGAGAGGGGGAGACAATGTCGGAGAGTCATGCAAAGGCCCCCTTCACTCCGAGCCATCACCGAGGGTAAACCCTAGCGCGAGAGAGAAATCGGGGAGACACCGCTCAGAGGCTTCGCCCATAGAGTTATATTAGTAGTTAGAGCACATAATGAGGTGTCTTGGTAAGGTTCTACCAGTGCAATAGGCTGAGAAATATGAGGCCTCAGTGTATGAGGGACCTAGTGAATTATTGATCTTGCGGTAAGATGGACCATCTACAGTGCTTCTGTAGAAAAGTTCCTCTAGTATCAAGTGAGAGAGTTTACACTGACTTCATGTTTAGGAGTGGGGTTAACATCTTCTCATCAGGAAAAAAGATAGAGAACAGATGACCGATTAGGCTAAGGTGGTGTTCGTGGACATGGTAGTCAGACCCCAGTTCTATAGAGATAACTAAGCATATCCACTCAGGGTTGCTAGATAGTATCATAGGGTTTTAGTTTAGGAAAAATATAAATAGTGTAATAGACACTTTAGGTGAAAGATACTAGAAATTCTACAATTATAGGTACAATTATAGCGACCTCTACTCTATCTTCTGAACTTTTTAATACAGGGGTTCACATTGATTTATAACTATGCTTGTTGTGGAGATACTGGGACTCATTTTTTTTAATTTTTATTGTTTTATAATGATTGAAACTCTATTGGGGATTATAATACAGGATTTATAATAGTGTAGGGAGTTCCTCCTTGATATTAGAGGGTGTCACTTGGTATGAGACTTCTTTTTTCCTTGAGATGAAAGGATTTGACATCATTATAATAATGGTTTGGTTGGTATCCTTTCATCATTTTGTTAATTTCTATCACTGAAGGGTGACCTTCACATCACTTGAGGGTAGTGATTTTATTCACAAGGGTGAATGAGATGTACAGGTGAGTTGAGATGGACCCAAGCATCATGTGTTGGGCGGGATGATAGCCCTGATTGTGAGTTTATATATGGATGATCTGGGAATACGTTAGGTAGATTTCCCTCCAGTGGTTGATCATTTCATGGATTTTTTTCCAAAAAAACTATTTAGGATTACCTCTAGTGAGAGATGCATAGTTATCTATTGATTTATTATTATAAAATACATCCGTATCCATTACTCCTTACATGATGGATACTACCAAGATGCAAGAGATTATGAGGCGGCTAGATGATTTAGAGTAGAGGGTTTTATTAGACTCAACATTTCTACATGGGGTTCTCTGGTCCTTTTTGATAAAAAGGTGGGTGAAACTCTCAGGCTGTGTGTGGATTACCAAAAATTGAACCAGCTAATGGTTAAGAACTGACATCCTTTACAATGGATAAATGATCTCTTTGACTAGATCTTAGGAGCTTAGGTTTTCTAAAAAATTTATTTGAGATCATATTATCATTAGGTGCATGTTATAAAATAATACATACCTCTCACAAATTTTTATAGTAGGTATGCTATATACGAGTATTTGGTTATGCCATTCAGTCTCACGAATGCACCAATAGTCTTCGTAGAACTGATGAACCAAGTCTTCCATTATTATCTAGATTCATTTGTGGTGGTTTTTATGGATGATATCTTGGTGAATTATCACACTGGACATAACCATGAAAACCATATTGATATCGTACTAAATATAATAAGAGAGAACCAATTATATGATAATATCACAAAGTGACACTTTTAGATGGATCTGATTCACTTCCTCAGTCACATTATCTAAAAGATAAGAGTATCAGTCGACCCAAATAAGTTGAGATCTATAGTTTCTTGGGATAATCCCAATAACTTCTTTGAGGTATGGAGTTTCCTGGGGATTGTTAATTACTGTAAAAATTTCATACAATACTTCTCATGATTAGCAGTTCCACTAATGAGCTTAACTAAAATGGGTGTGAAGTTTTTATGGTCATATTCTAGTGAGATGACCTTTTAGGATCTAAAAGGGAGATTAACTTCAGCACTGATACTGATTCTTATAGATCCTAGAAGGAGTTATACTATTTAATATGATGAATCATGGATTAGGATTGGATCAGTTCTTATGCAGGGTGATAGAGTCATGGTGTACAGGTCTTGGTAGTTGATGCCACACGAGAGGAATTAGCTGACACATGATCTAGAGTTGGCTGTAGTTGTTCTCACATTGAAATGTTAAAGACATTACTTAATAGGAGATCATTTTTTGTGTACACAAACAAAAAAAATCTTCAAGTACATATTTACTCAGTGTGATCAGAATCTAAGGAAGCAAAGGTTGGTGGAATACCTAAAATTTGTTGACTTTAAAATTACCTATACATTTGGGAATCGAAATATAGCGACTGATACATTGAGTTGGAGGACTCAGATATAGGAATTTTAATAGGCCAGTAGTGAGTGACAACTTATGACTTTGTTCTCTGATATGTACTTGGAGGTTCATGATAGCATAGGGAAAACTTTTCTATCAACCTTATTTGTTACCTCTACCCTTATAGCTAGAGTTATGAAGATGTGACTAATTAAATCAAAAGGCCTAGTTCTGCAAGAGAGTGTGGTTAGCGAGGACCCTCCTCCTAGCTGGACCATAGGTGAGGATGAGATTATACTTATACATAGTCTCATAGGGGTCTCTTCAGACATGTATGAGAAGATGATGTGATACTTTCATGCTTCATCCTGGGTAGTGTATCCTGGAATCACCAAAATGTATCAGGATTTATATTTCCAATACTGGTGGTCAGGTATGAAAATAGATATAGATGGTTTTTTCATGATATGTTCCACTTATTAGAAGGTGAAGGGGGAACACCAGTGACCAGTCATAATTTTATAGTAGCTACCCATTCCTAAGTGGAAATGGAATGATTTTGTGATGAATTTCATGAAAGGTTTACCATGGTTGCCTTAAGGTAATGATGTTTTATGGGTTATTTTTGATAGGATATGGGGATTATGAGACCTATATGAGGCTCACAGTGCTATATTAGATAATGTTTGGCCTTTTTTTACACTTGATACATGTATTTCGTTGTATTAATGTGTACTTTTTTGGCTATTTTGTAGAGACATGACATATATCTTCATCATTGTATATGAGCTTCCTTTTGATATTGTTATCAATTTCTGCTATGTATATATTGTTTGTATGATTCACTACTTCCACTACTTGTATGTTATTGATATTCCACTGGGTTGTACTCTGGTAATGGGGGCATAATCTCCCCACACACACACCTAAGCCCTCACTACAATTCAACAACCTATAGCGTTTGGGGAGATGCGCTTGAGGACATGTGGCCAATCGGGATCGGTGAGTTGTTGAGCGACATATATGTATAAGATGTTACAAATAATAATGGTAGTAAGAGGGATGTGTGAAATTATATCCCACCAATAGGAATTGTGAGACAAAAGGCATTATATAATGAAATTTCTTGAATAAAGAGGAGAAGATCCCTTACCTTGAGTGGGTGATTCCAAAAGCTTGGGAGTAGATTATTGAGAGATTTGAGGCACCTTGGGAGAACTCTAGAAAAGGATATTAAGAAAAATTTTGTCCTTTGATTTTTTTTAGTGAAGGGGAATGTGATCTTGTGTGGGTTTATATTAGAAAAGAGATGAGAGTTCTTTATTATTTTCCAAACTCAGGTTTTAGAATCTATATAATAAAGTAATAAAAAAACCTTCACCTAATTTTTTTCCCATGGTTTATACCAAATAAGAGTGGTTTTAATTATTATATATGGTGATTAACCAAATGAAATTAAAATAATACCCTTAGTGATGTGTAAGTGAGTCATGATTACAAATAATTGATTTTAAAATCTTAAAAATTTAATATAGGTTTTAGTGGATTCATAAAGGGTTTATAAAATTAATAAAAAACATAATAACACATTATTTTAGAGGGGAAATATATATTTGTTCTTGGATCCCTTTTATGGAACATATTATATCAGTTTTGTGTCATTATGATGTGATAATACATACCATATACTGATACCATATTTAATTTTTACCCAAAAATTCAACCGTCTCAAAAAATTATGAAAATTTAACCATTGGATAATTTTGAAATGATAATTAAAAAAATAATATTTATTTTGTAAAAATAATTTTTTAAATACAATAAATTAAACTTTTAAATTAAAATCCCTGTTTATTGAAAAATAATATTTTTTTTCAATAACTTTTTTTTGACCCTTAAAATAATTACCTTCTCACTTGGTAAAATTATATTGTCATTTTTATTTAATATATACTATTTATTAATAATATATTTTTTAAATATAATTTAATTTCTTAATTCATCCAAAGTAATGTATTAAATAAAATTGATATTACCCAAAAAATACAATTTGAGTTTTGTCGTATTAAAATATATTTTTTATTGAAATAATTTATTTAATCATCTATGAAGTAAAAATAAATATGGATTAAATATAATAATTATTTTATTTGAAAGATAATATACATATTCATACTCTTATGGTTGATATTCATAACCCTTTAGTACATTAGTGAACACCTTAAGGGTATGGTATGCGACAATGAGATTTTCTTAGGGTGGTTTGGAAAATATGGTTTGAACCATGATCTTAATGATCTTGAAATTATCCCATAAATGGATTTACTAATTCTTTATTTGTTGAATCTTTTCTTAGGCTTGGTCAAGAAATAAATCCCAGTGATTATATCTCCCTTATAAGCTCTAATAAATGGTCTTTATAGGGTATGATCCTATTGGTTGAGGCCATCACTTCTTTTTCTTTTTTCAATTGGATTTATCATAAAACTTAATATATACTAATAATATTATCACTATTAAATATCTATATTATAAATGGTCATGATTATTAATTGTATTTTAAATCCAATAGGATATAACTAAGGAAGTTAATGTGTTCTCTATAACCGTTTTACATAATTGTAATTTAATTCAGTCATAAAAGTAATTTTTTTATAAATGTTCAAGTAATTACATTTATGATGTCATGATTAATACTGTTTCCAAATTACCATATTTTTTAGGCTATCATGTTGTATCAGGATTCATTTTTCAAGATTATGATTCTCACCACATTAATGTCCCATTGAAATTATTATTAAATAACATGTAATAATTTCTTCTTGTTATTATTTTTTATTCCCTTACTAGGACTTAAAGACAACCCATTTATTATGAATACCCCCAAGTTATCCCATTTAGTTTTAAAAGATATGAAATATTAGAATCATTTAAGGAAGGTTTTAGTAATTTTGTTGTTCCCATATATCTAGTTGATGTGTTAAGTACCTAATTCACTAAGACACTAGGCTTCATGATCTTTTGGTAGTTTTTATGTGTACCTATATGTATTAAATCATGAAATAGTGTATATTAAAGAAAAGGGTTATCATAGTTGGAATCAGAGGAATGTTTAGTTATTTTTGGGATTAGAATCTAAAAACTCTTGATAAATCCTAAAGGATTATACTAAACATAGAAAGACATCACTAAATTTTGGTAAATTATAGAGTAAGTGGTTTCCAAGAAAATAAATCCCTATATAGATACTATAATTGGATGTGGTTTTGGAATAGATGTACCAAGGTAAACAACCCTGAAAACACTATATTGAGATAGACTTAATCATGAACCGAGGCATGAAAACGGGCCTTGATTCACACCTAGTTTGACACTCTCGGTGGATATACTTAGGTAAATTCACTTGATCATTAGGAACCATTATTAAGGGAATAAAAATTACCTTAAGATTTTGTATTATGAAATAGATCATCACTACAGGAAAACAGAATATTTGCGACGGGGCTCCGTTGTAAATCGCTCGTTGTAGAAAACGGCGTCGCAAATAGTTGTTTTTGCGGCGGTCCCGCCGCAAAAACAGTATTTGCGGCGGTCCCGCCGCAAAAACAGTATTTGCGACGGTATTTTTCCCCCGTCACAAATTGTTTTTCGTTTATATATAAAAAAGGTATTTGCGATGGGCTGTCACAGATATATTAGTTGCGACGAGTTTCTGACCGGTCGCAAATGGGAAATTTAAAAAATATTTGCGACGTAGGTATTTGCGACGGACCATCACAGCAATAGTTTTTACAATGAGTATTCTTCCCGTCACAAATGGGACAGTAAAAAAAATATTTTATGACGGGAAACCCCATCGCAAATACTCCCATCGCAAATACTAAAAAAAATAAAATAAATAAAAAATAATTAATACAAATCGTATAATATTATATAAAAATAATAATAATATTAATAATATAAAAAAATATATTATTATAATATAAATAAAAAAATATATAAAATATAATTATGAAATATTAATATAAAATAATAATAATATGAATATAAATAATATAATATTATATAATAATACTAATATTAATAATATAAAAAATTAATATAATAATAATATTATTAAAATATATATATAATAATAATAATAATAATATAAAGAAATTATATTATTATAATATTAATAATAAAAAATATATATAATATAATTTTGAAATATTAATATAAAATAATAATAATAATATAAATATAAATAATATTATATTATATAATAATAATACTAATATTAATAATATAAAAAATTAATATAATATTATTATTATTAAAATAAACATACATATTTATCAAAAAATAATATTAATAATATTAATATTATTAAAATTATAAAATTATAAACTTCTCAATATTAAAAACAAATATAAAATATTGAAAGTAATATTACTAAAATAAACAGACATTAAAAATAATACTAATAAGTAATAAAATATTAAAAAAAAATAAAAACAAATTAAATAATGCAATATTCGTACCAATATGAAAGAGGAATTGTAAATAGTTAATATGACAATAAACTACGAACTCAAATGTTTGTTACATGTAAAAAAATCACTGGGGTGGTGGATAATCTAGAGGACCTAGAGGAGGTGGTGGAGGAAACTCCATCCCTAAACTACGAGTCAGACGACGCATGTACTCCATCTGCTCCTGATGTTTCTCCTCATATCAAATCCTCTCCTCATCATGTTGCTGACGCATCTGCTCCTGCCATCGATGCATCTCCTCATCGTGCTGTTGACGCATCTGCTCCTGCCCCTGACGCAAATCCTCTATAATCTCACTCTGAGCACACAGCTGCTCCTGATACTGTGAGGCAGAAGATGATGCCTCTCCACGAGCTCCTCTCGAGCCGGACGCCGACATCGCAGCAGTACCATAATAAGCTGCATGATTCAAATGAGAGTCGATACCAACTACTCGGCCCTTGTCGAAGCCATACTGGGTCGCCCACATCCACGTCGTCTCATCAAAATGGTGGGCACTAGTCTGATCACCCGTCTCGTCTTGACTCTCAGCTTGTGTCTGAGAGGTTGTGACCTCATATGACTCCTTAAGTTTCAATTAGAAATTAAAATAATGAAAATATTATATGCATTTAATTTGAAAACTGAAAAGTAAATAATACTGACCACAATCTGATGCTGGCGGTCACCTCTAATCTCTTCAGTAGCCGGATCAGTGTACATCCTTCGATAAACGCCGTACGTCGTAATACCGGGATTCTCGACTTTCTATATGAATATAAAATAAACTGTTTATATTTAAAGTTGTATAAAATATTAAAAAAAAGTACTTACCAGACTCTCTCTATGCGCACTGAATGTACGACTACCAGCTCGATGCGTCACCTCTTGACTCCCCCGATTCTGTCTACCCAATGCAGATCTCCTCTGAAACCCACCACCTAACCAGTGTGTACATAATCCATCCCAAACGTGAGATGAAATGTACTCTGGTCGGTGGGCTCTATAGGACTCATCAAATTCTGTCACTCCGACTTTCCTCACAACTGCCTTTCTCAAATTATGCAAAAACTGACGTAAACAGTCACGCATAGACACCACCCATGCCGAGTGGATAGTGGCACACACTCTCTCATCAATGGGATACCATAAACCCTAATATAAAGTTATTAATGAATTAAATTTCAAAATAAATAATATTTAATTACGTACCAACCAATGATCAAATATGGCGGCCTGCACATCAGCGGGAATCTGATCCCATGTGAGCCAGGGCGGAGAAAAATAATTGCGCAAGATAGAGCTCCCCTGTCCAATATCTATATGCGTAAAACAGTGGAAAAAGAACAAATAATCAAACAATTAGAATATAAATAAATTATAATGAAAGATAACTAAAATACACAGGTTACCATACCACCGCATGTGCGCATCGAATCCAAGAGGTGGACGTCGCTCGGGGATTGGATCTAGAATCATCAGTCTGGAAAGACCACGCCCCCTCCGAGTGATCCCTATAGTGCCAATAGCCTGAGGGTCAGATGACTTAAGAACCTTATCATCCATAGGTAGCTCAGCCTCCAGCAACTGACGATATGTTTCTGAGTCCATCTGAAACATGAAATGATTGTTATTAGCAAACAGTTGAAAATAACTATTATGTATAGATATATATTTGTTATGATTCTAACCAGCATTTTACTATGTCAATGTTCATCTTCATCACTATCTTCATAGTTTTCAATGTCAATGTCTTTATCTTCTTCATCAACATCATCAATTTCCATATTAGTTTCACTTTCATCATCTCTTGTCATTTAAATTCAGTTGTAACATCATTGACAATATCGTCACCATCAACCCTTAACTATGGGGTGTCATCGTCGATATTCATGTCTCTTTGTGAAAAAGATGTGTTTTGAGGAGTGTCCTGAAAAATTTCATTTCATTGCACTTCAGTGGAACCACATTCAGTTTGAGTAAACTGATTTTCTAGAGTTTTAACTTTTATTATACTCCACCAATCATCTAAATCATTTGCAATAGCACTGTATTTTGCATAATAAATTTGATGCGCCTGATGAGCCAATAAAAATGGTTCATTTATTGCAAGACGACTTTTATGTTTAATATCAACAATTCCATGAGTTGGATGAAGACACAAGCCTCTGTCAGTATCTAGCCATCGACATTTAAACATTGTTACATAATTTTGTCCCAAATAACATAGTTCAATAATTTCTTCAAGCATGCCATAAAAGTAAACTTCAATATCTCTATGATGTGATCCATTCAAAAAAAACACCACTATTAATTGTTTTCTTTGATTCCTCATATGCACGTGTATGAAAGCGATAACCATTCACCACATATGCATTATAAGATTTAACCATTTTGGATGGTGGGATATTAAATATACGCAATCGACTATCAATCTTATCATCATGTACAAATACATGAAAATTTGTAAAAAATTTATCACTATTACAATTAATAAATTGATTTTATATGTAAAAACAAAAAAGAATGTACGTTACCATTTTTTGAAACCAGTAGGAATTTTTTTTTTGTCGACGCTCTTCTAAGCCAGCTGCTGTAATTTGTGGAAATTGTTTCTTGATATGATCATCATATAACCTACAAATACAATATGATTAATTTACTATAAAAGAATCTTTAGAATAAGGGATAGGAGCACTCACTATACAATTGGTGACATTTCTTCACAGTTGAGTAGAACATATGTATGAGCTCTATGATGTTCATCATATGAAAGCTATCTATCATGAACTCCACCAAAGCCAAGTTTAGGCTGATTGACAACTAATAATTGATTGTTCATATCATCATCTACATTCCCCTCATTCCATCCTATGTGGTTAAATTTTGAGTGATATTCACATTCAAAATAATGAGAGCAGAATAAAGCAATTTCCTCTTGAAAATAAGCTTTAGCAATTGAGCCTTCAACTGATGCTTTGTTACGTACTTTTTTCTTCAATTTCTACATGAATCTCTCAAATGGGTACATCCATCGAAACTGAACTGGACCTCCACATTTTGCTTCACGTGGAAAATGTAATATCAAATGTTCCATTGTGTCAAATAAATCCGGCGGAAATATTTTTTCTAGTTTTCATATAATTACAACAACAACTTCTTCAAGATTGATTAGTGCATCGTAGTCTGTTGTCAATGCACACATGTCTCAGAAAAAATATGATATATCTGTTATCGAATCCCAAATATTAGAATTCAACAAAACTCTTAATTCAATAGGCATAAGTCTTTCCATTATAACATGACAATCATGACTTTTTAATCTGGTAATATGACCATTTTTAACACATCTGCCCAAGTTGGAAGAATAGCCATATGGAAGTCTCAAATCTGCAATCCACTGACAAAATAATAAGCGGCTCTCTTTGGTTAGTGTATAAGCTGCTTTTGGTTTCATTAATCTCTGTGATCTGACATTTTCAAACAATTCAAGTTCTGGTCACCTGCAAATTTGGGCAAGATCTAATCGTGCCTTTACATTATCTTTGGTTTTACCCGGTGTATCAAAAACTGTATGAAATAAATTATCAAAATAGTTCTTCACAATATGCATGACATCTAACATGTGTCAGACCAACAGATCAGACCAATATGGCAGATTCCAAAAAATGCTCTGTTTTGTACAATTATGTTCTTTCCCAAAGACATGAATTTTCTGTAGGTTTATTGTCGGTCCAAAAGTGATGGAAGGTAATGAAAATACAACTGATTGTAACTCTGTACCTGAGATCATTTTTAGAGGTTCATCTCTTTCAATTATGCCTTTTCTAAAATGAGATTTATTCTTCCGAAAAGGATGATCGATTGGAAGAAATCTTCTATGACAGTCAAAATAGCAAGGTTTTTTCCATTCACGAGTATAAATGCTTTTTTGTCTCACATACAGTAAGGACATGATTTTAGACCATGTGTACTCCAGCCAGATAACATGCCATATGCCGAGAAGTCACTAATTGTCCACATCAAAGTAGCTTTCATTACAAAATTCTGTTTCATAGCAGCATCATATGTACCAACACCATGACTCCACAATTAATTTATCTCATCAATCAATAGTTTCAAATAAACATAAATATTCTTTTTCAGATGTCTTGGGATTAATAAAGTCAAAAAGATATAAGTCTATTTCATCAACATACGTGGAGGTAAATTGTACGGAGTTATAAAGATAGGCCAACAAGAATACTGACTACCAAAAGATCCAAATGGACAAAAACCATCAGTAGAAAGACCCAATCGCACGTTCCAGGATTCTAAAGCAAAATACAGATGCACTTGATCAAAATGTTTCCATGAATCACCACCAGATGGATGAATCAAGATTTTACCATTTGAAATATTGGTTTCGTGCCATGACATCATTGTCGCTATGTTCTGAGACATAAATAAACGTTGAAACCTGGGTGTAAGCGGGAAATATCTCAACTGTTTTACAGGAATCAATCCAGACTTCCTTGATTGAGCTTCTTTATACCTCGATTGTCCACATGTGGGACAACTATCCAACAACTCATTTTCACCAGAATATAAGATGCAATCGTTTAAACATGCATGGATATTATGATAACTAAGGCCCAGATTACGAACTAGTCTCTTGCTCTCATAATAATTAGGAGATATCACATTTCCTTCAGGTAACAGTGCTTTAACCAAAGAAAATATCTGATCAAAACAATTATTTGACATTCCATTATCTGATTTAATAGCCATAAATTTCGCAACTGCTTCTAATTTTCTTATCTTGAAACTAGGATATAATGCATCCTCAACAGACCTGAACAACTCAGTAAATTCAGATGGTGCCAACTCAGGAGGTAAATCAACATCATCCTCGATTTCAGTTTGTCGAACGGATGACCCTGCAACATCATGTACTAAATTCTGAAACCGTGATGGATCCAGAATCAAATTATTAGTATCTTAACTGGAACTACGTTCACCGTGTTGATACCAAAAAATATAATCCGATTGAAAACCATAACGCAAGAGATGTTTCCCAATGATGTCAAATGTCTCAAATGTTCTCAGAGCACATTTTTTACAAGGACACTTAATTTTCCCTTCTGAAAAAAATTCCGGGTTTGATGATGCAAATGATAAGAAAGCTTCAACACCATCAACATATACATGATTTAAACTAGAACCGTTTGGATTTCTGCGCTGATTTATCCAAGTGTGATCATCTAATAATGATTGATGTCAACTTCCTTGTTCCATATTCATATATATGTTTCTACAAAATTTAAAACCATTACTGTTGTTAAATAATTTTATATAAGAAAAACAATATCCTAAAAAGGGGAGATACATAATTACAGTTGTTTATTAGTAATTATCAATAATTTTAGGCGACACAATTAGTTTGTAATCATCCCCACTAATTATTATTAATTTAGCAATACTTAGAAATACTTTTCAAAATGAAATATGCTTGAATAATGAAATAAAATTTTGTAATCATCATTGTGGAGATTATATTACTAATTATTCTTATTTGTTTCCAGCGGATTGGTGGCATTTCTTCTTCCTGACGACTCATCTCCATGCAAGGAGATGATTCGTCAGGTAAAAGATCCTCTTTTGTCTGATGACTCAGTTCTTTTTAACTTTCTCCCGAATTAAATCAGTATGAAAAAATTGCTCTGACATACATTAGAGCACATTTTTCATACTGATTTCAGTGGGAGAAAGTAGCAAAGATATGAGACGTTGAGAAAAAGGGAGCCTCCAATCCGTTGGAAATTGTGCCAATTTATAACCATGCACTCGAATTTATTTGATTTTTGATTAATTATTACTAATTATTACTAATTATTATTAATTATTACTAGTTATTACAAATATCAATATTTCCAATAGATTTTTCTCTATTCTTAACATGTTAAAATCTTAAAGGGTTGTCAATTTTCAGGACATGCCCAATAAAAAGTTCGTGTTAGACATGTCCAATGTAAACTCTATAATTGTCCTTACATGGTTGATCACCTCGCAAGTAGTGTTGCAATAGGACGACACAAGTAATGTCATTATCGTCTTTAAGAATCATCTCGCATGACCCTTTACATAGATCATTCTTCCTTGAAAAATTAAGAGAACTTCAGTATCTTTACCTTAAATTTTCAAGAAATAATGGTCTATGTAAAAAGTCATTTGATATGATTCTTATTGATGAGAAAGACATGACTTGGGTTGTCTTATTGCAACGCTACTTGCGAGGTGATCAACCAAGCAAGGACAATTATAGAGTTTACATTGGACATGATTGAAACAAACTTTTAATTGGGCATGACATGAAAATTAGCGACCCTTTAAGATTTGAACATGTTAAGAATAGAGAAAAAATTGTTGGAAATATTGATAATTGTAATATTTTATAATTTTTTTTATAATTTTAATAATATTAATATTTTTTTTATAAATATTAATCATATAATAATAAAATAATTGTATTGTTAGTATTATTTAATTATTAATATTAGAGTAATATAATATTTTCTATTATATTACTATTTATGTTACTAATTATATTACTAATTATGTTACTAATTAGTAATGCGAAGATATGCATATATGTCAGGTGGTTAATAAATCATTGAATAGAAAAACAAACATGATTGACCGCTCATCTACCTCAATTTTCTTTTCATTTGTGTGTTGAGGCTTGACAGGAAACTTCTTCCTCCACATGTAATATTTGATTTTACTGTCAAAATTATAAACCTCCTCACCTCTATGCTGGCAAGGAGGTTGATAATTTTGACAGTAAAAGCAAATATTACATGTGGAGGTAGAAGTTTTCTGTCAAGCCTCAACACACAAATGAAAAGAAAATTGAGGTAGATGAGCGGTCAATCACATTTACTAATTATCCTAATTGTAGTTGCTAACTATCCTAATTGTAGTTGCTAATTATCCTAATTGCAGTTTCTAATTATCCTAATTGTAGTTTCTAATTATCCTAATTGTAGTTGCTAATTGTCCTAATTGTAGTTGCTAATTATCCTAATTGTAGTTGCTAATTATCCTAATTGTAGTTGATATTTATCATAATTGTAGTTGCTAATTATCCTAATTATAGTTGCTAATTATCCTAATTATTTTAATTGTTTCCTAATTATTTTAATTATTTCCTAATTATTTTAATTGTTTCTAATTATTTTAATTATTTCCTAATTATTTTAATTGTTTCCTAACTATTTTAATTTTTTCCTAATTATTGTAATTGTTTCCTAATTATTGTTATTATTTCCTAATTATTGTAATTGTTTCCTAATTATTGTAATTGTTTCCTAATTATTGTAATTGTTTCCTAATTATTTTAATTATTTCCTAATTATTTTAATTGTTTCCTAATTATTTTAATTGTTTCCTAATTATTTTAATTGTTTCCTAATTATTTTAATTGTTTCCTAATTATTTTAATTGTTTCCTAATTATTTTAATTGTTTCCTAATTATTTTAATTGTTTCCTAATTATTTTAATTATTTCCTAATTATTTTAATTTTTTCCTAATTATTTTAATTGTTTCCTAATTGTTTCCTAATTATTTTAATTGTTTCCTAATTATTTTAATTGTTTCCTAATTGTTTCCTAATTATTTTAATTGTTTCCTAATTATTTTAATTATTTCCTAATTTTTTCTAATTATTGTAATTGTTTCCTAATTATTGTAATTATTTCCTAATTATTTTAATTGTTTCCTAATTATTTTAATTGCTTCCTAATTATTTTAATTATTTCCTAATTATTTTAATTACTTCCTAATTATTTTAATTGTTTCCTAATTATTTTAATTGTTTCCTAATAATTTTAATTGTTTCCTAATTGTTTCCTAATTATTTTAATTGTTTCCTAATTATTTTAATTATTTCCTAATTGTTTTCTAATTATTGTAATTGTTTCCTAATTATTTTAATTGTTTCCTAATTATTTTAATTGTTTCCTAGGTATTTTAATTTTTTTCTAATTATTTTAATTCTTTCCTGATTATTTTAATTTTTTCCTAATTATTTTAATTGTTTCCTAATTATTTTAATTGTTTCCTAATTATTTTAATTATTTCCTAATTATTTTAATTGTTTCCTAATTATTTTAATTGTTTCCTAATTATTTTAATTGTTTCCTAATTTCCTAATTATTTCTAATTTCCTAATTATTTCTAATTTCCTAATTATTTCTATTGATAATTATTTTAGTTATTTCTAATTATTTCTAATCAATTAAATCTAATTATTTTCTAATTATTTGATAATTATTTTAACTAAATCTAAATAAATCTATTTATTTCTTATTTATTTGATAATTATTTTAATTATTTCTAATTAATTTGATAACTATTTCTAATTAAATATAACTATTTCTAATTAAATATAATTATTTCTAATTAAATATAACTATTTCTAATTATTTCTAATTAAATATAATTATTTCTAATTATTAGCAAAACATCCCCCGGGAGTGTCGAACCAAGAGCGTAGCAAGGCCCGTTGTCGTGTACCAGGTTACCCCGAGTCAAGCTCGAAACAGCTTGTCAGAGTTTTCACTCCTAGGTACATCTCTGCCAGAGCCGCCTCTACTTGTTCGTATCCAGACAAGGATTATTTGGTTCAACCACTTAATATAATTATACTATATAGCTACTAAATAGTCTATTAAAAAAAATTAAAATTAACAATTAAAAATAAAATTAACAATTAAAAATAATTTAACAATTAAAAATAATTTAAAAAATAAAAAAATATAAATACCTTCGATATTTTGAAGCAATTAACACCTTCTAACTCCTTGTCTCCTCTTCTCGTAAGAACAAATTAAATCGAAATAAATTTTCTACTTAAAATTGGAAGTTAAAGAGAGAAAGAAAGAGAGATCTGAATGATTTGAAAAAAAAACAGGTGGGGGGTATATATAGGTTAGATTATTTGCGATGGTCTTATTTGCGATGGGATACCATTGAAAATACCTAGTATTTGCGACGGGATCCCGTCGCAAATACCTTCACCTGTATTAATTACAGGTGGCGGTTAAAAGTGTTTTTGTGACGGGCCCATCGCAAATTGCTGCCTGCCGACATACCATTAGCGACATACAGATATCCCCGTCGCAAAATCCTATTTACCGCCGCTGGTATTGATGACATGCCCCATCGCAAAAAACACTTTCCGAATTTTTTTTACGACGTGGCGATTTAACCATCGCAAATAGTATTTACCGCCACTGGGTAGTTGCGACCGGTAGAAGGCAACCGTCGCAAATAGGCTTCCCACGTTTTGGCGCGCAAAGCACGCCATATCTATTGCGACGGTTCTTGTATTCCCATCGCAAAAAACTGACCATTTGCGATGGGATTTATTCCCGTCACAAATAACCCATCGCAATAATCGGTTTTTCCCGTAGTGCATGTATAACTTTTAATGAAACCTAAAAATTCATAGGTTAATGAATGTACATTATTTATGAGTCATCCCTTTACTGTTCATATTTTCCTCTTCTTTGTCTTTAATAATTTAAAAATTATAATCCCTAATTTTCCCTTTATTATAGCCAATTGCTGAAAATTGGAAGAACTGAGTCAACAACTAATTTGAGTGGCAATGTGATGACTTCCCAAACAAGATGCCCAACCCGATAAAAGAATACATTTAAAACTTCATGAATATAATTTCCCAATTAAATCAAGTTTTTAACAAAATCCCAAATTAGGAGGAACACCCAAACCCCACATAAGAAATATAAAGTTGAAATTAAGACCTTTATGTGAAAATGCCTCTAAATTTTTGTGGATCTTATGATCCCTTAATTGCAAAATAATGGATCCACTATATTGAAAAGATCTTATCCTTAATTCAATGCTCAGATAAAGATAATTTCAAGTTAATTGTTTATCATATGGAAGTAGAAGTTGATAAATGTAGGATGTTAGTTGAGATGATAAAGATCGAGGAGGATATTAAAGAGATGGAGTAGAAGGAATTCTGCAAAATATTTTTCAATAAATATATCCTTGCACTCTCTAAATGAAAATAGAGAGTGACTTCCTTATCTTTAAGTAAAATGATGAAGAATCTATTCAGGAGTATAAGGAAAACATTACAATACTTTCATGTTACAACTTTAACTTTATCGTTACCCATGAATGTAATGGTTTCTACTTATTTGTTGGACTAAATCTAAATCTACAAAATGCCTTACCCATTCATGAATTTGAAAATTATAAGAAAATTATTTGATGTGTCCTCAAAATGAAAATGGAAATCAATAAATATCAAGGGTCTCATCGAGATAACAAGTGTAAAGTGAAGTTTAACTTTTTAAGTACAATTGAGACATATAACGGTGGAAATAAATTTCAAAATCCCACATATAAAAAGGTATGGTAAGAGGCACCCCAAAAAGTTCCTAAAGGGGATGAGTAAATTCTTTAAGTGTGGTAAGGAAGGACACCTAGCTAGCGATTGTCAATGGGAGAAACCCACCAATGTGATGGAAGAAAGGAATTATCCAGTTGAACCTCAGACCACGGTCTAATATTTCAAATGCAAGGAACAATTACACAATGTGATTCAATGCAATAAGCTAAGGGTTTTCGACAATAACCAATGAAAGAAACCCCAAAGGACTAGAGAGAAAGGGAGAGCTTAATACATCAAAACTATGGAGGTGATGAAGTGGTAACATGTATTATAGTTATTTATTATATAATAGTGAATGAAAATTTGATTCTAGTTATACACATTATTTCATATCTCACAAGTTTAGTAGAACTATTCAATCACCAATGAAAATCATGGAAATAGAGCTATCTGTGAAACTGATAAATGGGTAAATTATTACATCTCAAGTATATAACTCCTCCAATTTAAATTTTTTTTGGTTGAAATTTCTATAAAACCTTTTCATACTCCCTTTATAGGAATTTGATGAAATTATAGGTATGTATTGGATTTACTTATATAGAGCCAACATAAATTTTTAAGAGAAGGAAATCACCATTTGTATTAAAAATATCCATATGATTCCATACAAGTGCAAGGAGGAGGATAAACCTTCTTTAGTACCAACATATATGGAATGAATATTATTTTCTTGTGAGAAAGCATATCTTTGTCAAATTATTTAGACTAATGAAAAGATCATCCTTTAATATAATCCCATTGTGAGGGAATATGATGATGTGTTTCTCAAAGAATATCCTAACCTTCCTCCTGTCCAAGATGTTGAATTTAAATCAAGATTATACCCAAGGATTTTCCAATATCCAAGAATCAGTATAGAATTACCATTGTTAAAGTTTATGAGATAAAGAAAAAACTATAGAAGAATCTAGATAAAGGGTTTATACGCCCAAGTGTTTCACTGTAGGGTGAAACGATCCTCTTTGTCAAGAAGAATGATGGTTCAATCCACCACTACAGTGATTATCATGAGATCAATAGATCATGATAAATAACAAGTATCTTATACCATATATTGATGAGTTGTTCAATATTCTACATGGTTCATAGTATTTCTCTATGGTATATATTCAATCTATATTTTATCAAGTAAAGATAAAAGAGGATATCCCTAAGAATAATTTTCATATTAGGCACGATCACTACGTGTTCACGGTGAAACCATCCAAACTTACTAATTATCGTAAAGTATTTATGTATTTTATAAATAGACTATTTAGGGATTACCTTAAAAAAATTAGGGTTATCTTTATTGATGATATTATTATTTACTCCAAAATAGAGGAACATGAGGAGAACTTGAATACTGTACCGAGGACCTTGAAAAAAGAAAATATGTATGAAAAATATGGTAAATGAAATTTATTGTTAGAGAAACTACCATTACTAGGGAATTTAATCAACAACAAAGGGATATCTAATGATCCTTAAAGAATAAATACAATTTAAGTGTGTCCTAGACCAATATCTATGACATAATTCCATAGTTTCCCAGGTTTATTTAGGTATTATCATCAATTTTTGAGAAACTTCACATGATTTTAAATCCCCAAAACCATGATAACTCAGAAAAGAGTCAGTTTTTTTGGAATGATGAATATGAGGAAAGTTTAAAAGACCTAAATAAGAGGCTAATAACAACACATATACTCACATTATCTATATTAAGGGATGGATTTGTGATCTATAATGATGAATCTAAAAAGTTATTAGGTTGTGTAATCATAAAAAATCACAAAGTGATATCCTATAACTACCACTAGCTAAAGATACATGAGAATAACTACTCAAATCATGATATATAATTGGTTGTAGTGATATTTGAATTAAAGATTTGGTGACATTATATCTACTAGGAGGAGAGTGATACATATACATACCATAAAAGGCTCAAATATATATTCACACAAAAGGATATTAATATTCACTAATAGAGGTGGTTAGATATAATAAAGGATTATGTTTGTTCAATCTATTATCGTCTTGGTAAAGCATACAAAGTGGAAGATGGTCAAAGTAAAAAGGATACTGAAACTCTATCAATGATGAGGACTACATGGGATCCAATTCTCTTGGATATAATAAGGTTTCAAATGGGAATAATAAAATGATATTCATACTAAATTACTCAAATAAATTCTCAACTACCTATTCTTGAGAGAATAAAAGAGGCTCATAAATATTATTAGTTTCTATAGAAGAATGTAGAAAATATTCTAGAGTTTAACTTTGCTGAAGATAGAGTTATAAGGTTTGGAACTTGAATTTGTGTCTCATCAAATCCAAAACTAAAGAAGGAACTTTTAGATGATGCACATAGCTCATACTTCTATATTCATCTATGAATAAATAAGATGTATAGTGATTTGAAGAAAAATTTCTTATGGGATAGCATGAAGAGAGATATTAAAGATTTTTTATCTTAATTCTTGGTATTCTAGAAAGTCAAATTGGAATGATATAATTCAAAGGGTATGATGCAACCATTTACCATAATAGTATGGAAATGGGAAAACATAACCATGGATTTCATTTTAAGACTACCATGGACACCTAAAGACAATAACTCCATTTGGGTGGTAGTCGACCAACTTAATAAGTCAGTGAATTTAATTTCTATCAATAAATGTTTTTCTTTTGACTAACACACAAATATATACATAAGACAAGTCTTAAGAATTCATGGATTTTGGAATATCTATTGTATCTGTTAGAGATCCAAAATTTACCTAAAGTTTTTGATGAATCCTTCCGTAAGTGTTAGGTATAGTACTAAGCTTCATCACAACCTATCACCATCACATTAATGGTCAGTATAAAAGGATCATTGAATCCCTATAATATATGATGAGATAATATTCAATGGATTACCAAGGATTTTAGGATTATCATATTCCACTAATATAACAATAGTTTCTATTCTAGCATTATAATGGATCTTTATGAAGCTCTATATGGGAATATGTTTCAAACTTTGACATGCTTGGATAAAGTTGGAGAGAGGAATCTTAGGGGACCTGATATTATCTAAGATATGTCTAAGAAGGATCAAACTGTTAAGGGTCATATGAAATCCATGAAAATTAGAAAGAAAATATATGAAAACAACCATTTATGAGACTTGGAGGTTAATATTTGTGATAAATTATTCTTTCGTATATCACCATGGAAAAAATTCATGAGGTTTGAGAAGAAGGGAATGATTATTCCAAGATACATTTTCCCCTTTGATATCCTTGATCACATATGAGTAGTGGCATATTGACTATCACTCCCACCTAGCCTATCTCAAGTAAATGATGCATTCCATGTATCCATCTTGAGAAAGTACATACCATAACCCTCACATGTATTTAATCCATAAGTGTTACCATTAGATAATGATATTTCATTTTAGGAGTAACCTATGAAGATCTTAAATCATAGAGATAAATTTATAAGAAACAAGATAAATCACCTGGTCAACGTATTGTGGTGGAACCAAAATTTTTAGGAACCAACTTGAGAATCAGAAAAGGTGATAAAACATAAGTAACCTCATTTGTTTTAGTGTATGAAATAATAATTTCAGGTGTGAAATTTATGAATAGGGGAATAATGCAATGATTAGAACTTTAATTAATAATATCCCCCTTTTGGCTAAATTAAATGCACTGTTATGAAAAGTGGTTATAGAAAACACAAGAAATTCCTTTGTTATATCCTATTTGAAATAAAAGAATATTAATAATAATTAATAATTATAATATATACATTGAACAATGATTATATGATTATTATATATTAATGGTTATGATAAATCCAATTAAGACAGACTAAAGAAGTGATGACCTCGACCAGTAGGACCATACCTTATGAAGCCCATTTATCATAGCTTCCTAGGGAGATAAAATCAATTGGATTTTACCTTGAATAATACAAATACAATATTTAGTAACTAAATCATGAGTTAAATCATTTATTGGATATGTTCAATCTCATTGAGATCATGACCCAAACCATGTTCTCTAAACCACCCTAAGAAAATATCACCACCACACATCTTACACTTAGGCCGTTCAATAGTGTAATAAAGGTCTATGTATATTTAACCTAATAAGATGAATATCTATATTTTATTTTCAATAAATTAATAATTATATTTATTCCTTATTTATTTTTTACTTTATAAATGATTAAATAAACACTTTTGATAAAAATTATATTTTAATACGAAAAAACATGAATTGTATTTTTTTGGGTAATACGAAATTTCAATTATTAAATTACTTTTTATGAATTCATGAAATAAATTATATTTTAATAAAATATTATAATAAAATATTATATATTAAATATAAATGATAATATAGTTTTATGAACTGAAAATATATTTTTTAAGGATTAAATCACTATTATTGTAAAAACCCAATATTTTTCAATAAATTGTGATTTTTATTAAAAAGTGTAATTTTTAATATTTATAAAATTATTTTTAAAAAATTATTATTATTTTTTAAATAAAAATTTCAAAATTATCCAACGGTTAGTTTTTCATAATTTTCTGAGACAATCGAATTTTCGTGTAAAAATTAAATACGGTATAAATATACGGTATCTATTATGAAATCATAACGACCCAAACATGATGTAATATGTTCCAAAAAGGAATAAATTAGCAAATATATATTTCCACTTTAAAATAATGTGTTATTTAGGATATTTTATTAATTTTATAAGTCTTTTATGAATCCTCCAAAACCTACATTATATTTTAAGATTTTAAAATCAATTATTTGTAAGCATGAATCGCTTTTATGTCACCAAGGGAATTATTTTAATGTTATCAGTTCATGGAATTATTAATAATTAAAACCAATTCCCTTTTACAAAAACCATTGTAAAAAACCATGGAGAGGTTTTTGTTTTTTATTACTTTATTGTATAGAGTCCAAAACCCAAGTTTGGAAAATAATAACAAACTCCCAACTCTTTTCCTATATAAATATACCCAAGATCTCTTTATTCTTCCCTAAAAACCATTGTATCATGAAATTACTCTGACTGTTCCTCTCTATAACCCGCCTAAGATTCACAAAATCTCTCTATACTCTCCTCCCAAGCTTTTAGAATTACCCTCTGAAGGTAAGGAATCCTCCCCTTCTCCTCTTTATTTAAGAACATTATTTATGTAATGAATTTTATCTTCCAATTTCTATTGATGTGATATTATTTTACACATAATTATTACTTAAATTATTATTAACAAGTGACTAGATACCCATTTTACTCTCATTAATCCCACCCCTGATTCATTATGTACGCCCGTTATACCACCAAATTTATCCCATGTTTTTTCCATACCAAACATTTGTATTGTGAATACCATTTCCATTTACCATAAAGGGTATTAACCTATAAATACCTATAATTATTTTATTGGGTACTTATATGCATTTATTCCACACTTATTAATCATGGAATTAAATGTGATGAAATATGATCCTATAGTGAATGATCTTTGTGGCATACTTATGCATGTACAAGATATGAAAGCAAAAAGTGTGCCCAAAATTATTTAGTGTTCCAATGAATTGGGTGATGTTTTAGTCTCACGAGACACCATTTATGGGATTAGGGAGTAAAACTAACCCATTATGAGGATTTTTCCACCATGTTATTATGTCTTGGTGGTTAACCTTAACCTATGTTTATGATGTCATGTTTAATGTTGTTGGAACATTCTCATATTGCCTTTATGATATCATGTTCTATCATGACTCATTGTTCAAGATTATGATTCCCACCCATTTTTTGTTCCATTTAAATTCCTATTGGAAAACATGTAATACTTTCTTCATGTTATTCTTTGTTTATTACATTATGGGGATTTATATCTCACCCCATCATTTTGTATTTCACTAGGTTATCCTATACAGTTTTAGAAGTTTTAAAATATTAGAATCATGTTATGTAATTTTTCAATAATGTTATTATACCCATGTATCAATTTTATATTTTTTTACATAATTCCCAAAGAAACTAGCCTTCATGATCTTCTACATTTGTTTTAAGTATACCTTTATGTATTAAATCATGAAATAAAATGTATTAAAGACAAGGGTTGTCATATAACTCTAGCATAATTATTTAGGTATTGAAAAACCATTAAAATGAATTTTTGATTAAAAAAACCATAAATATAAGTTCCATCATTTTTTATTCAAAGTGTGCGGAGATACCTAATTAGATAATTAATAAATTAAATCACTATAAGTTATATTTATTTAATGAAATTAAAATTGAAATTGAAATTTAGTTACATGGAAAACAATGAAAAAATGGGTACCAAGAGCTCATCACCAATAACAACACCCATGATATATTTTTTAAAATATTCTCTATGGACATTATCTCCTATAGATGTCAATAGTCATCTGAAACTCATAACAATTATATTATATAAAATAATTGACTATTAATTTTTTTAAACCTTAAGAAATTTAAGAATTATCTAAAATTGATGGTTCCAAAAACTTTTATTTATTTTGTAATGATTCATTAGATTTTTGATACTCACATATAAGTTAAATTTAAGAAAAAAATATAAGAAATATGAAATAAAACTTAAATAAAAATTATAAAATAACACATACCTCATTTTTCAATTGATCAATAAGTACAAATGGATAATGTAAAAAATAACCCTAATTCTGTCTAACTATGGCCACCTCATCAGTAGGTAAAGACGTTAGAATAGTTGGATCAATGATATCATGGTCCCCTACTCTTACTTGTTCTGACTGTATAAGTTGATGATATATATAATCCTTGATATTAAGTGTGATTATATATGCTAAAATATATAAATGGGGATCCCTAGCATGCATGTCAAAATACAAAATCATATCCTAACAAGTAGGTGGGGGATCTGGATAGGTAGGTTGTATAGGTTGCATATATTTATCCATTTCTATAAATATATACTATAATTTAATTCAATTATATATTACTTGTTTCATCTCTCAAATAATAACCTTAAAGGAATATATTTCACCCTTATATTTTTCCTCCCTTGATTTCATATTATGATGTCTAATTTTTTTTATAATACTGACACCCACCTCATATCCTCTTATGCAAATTGAGTGTTCTTTATTTCATAAAGTGGTCATAAGAATGACAATCCCTACTTAGGGATAAAAGTACCCTAGTTCACTTAATCCCAATTGGAATCTTAAAAAGGTATATATAAATGTTATATTAGTTTGATGAATTTACAGAATTATAATATTCAAGAATAATAATAATGCATTTCTTATAATCTTATCAACTATTTGTTTTGATAGATCAATAAGAAATTTACTCATTTTTTCATTTTTTACCTTTTCCTTTTTTCATAGTGAGTGTGTGGCGATAGTGGACTAAAATAAACCTCTTTGAATCTCATACTAGATTTAGCTCGTAATTCATCGAATTTTTTGAAAATCATTTTATCATTCGGTTAAGGATACCCTCCATGTGACAAAGTATGAGGGTATATATTATTTGGCTAGATCACTCAGTGAGATCTCATGAATGTGAGTTATGTAAGAATAAATAAATAAGTCATCATGCAATTGAAAAATTGATTTTATAAATAATAATTATCATACCTTAAAGGTTTACTCCTTCCAGTTGGAGAAAAACTTCTCCCATGTCTTTTTATCTATAAAACCATATTTAAGGAATGTATTTTCTTTTTGTTTATTCCTAAAAATATAAACTAAAGTCATCTTTGATTCGAAATACCTCTATTTAATTTACATAAAATACGCCCACCTATTATTAATTTATTACATATACAAAAATTCTAATGTAATCCATAATTGAATAGATTTAATGTTAGACATATAAAATATATAATATTTAAACAATTAGAAAAAGATAAATAACTTGAGATATTTTAATTTTACATGAACTCCCACAATTGATATTTAATTATCAGGTTAATAGTACTAAAATCCGGATATAATATGTTAATATTAAAATGGATCTTCATAGACATAGAACTCTTAAATTTATTCACATTTTATCCTACTGGGTTATTGTTATCATAAAATTCAATTAGATTTATCTTCTCTCCATAAACAATTGAAAGTTATGGTAAATATGTAATCCCACATCTACCAACTTTGGGTATCATCTTCTCTATAAAAATATGAATAGATGGAGATAATTTTGACAAATATATGTTTAATTTAATTAAATAATTTAATTATTATAGATAAATTTATATGAATAAATTTACACGCACCTCAGTAAATGTTCCTCTACCTCTGTGTACATTATTTAAATATATTTATGCAAATTCATTGAAATTCTATATACTTGTATTTGATTAATATTAAATGATTATTTGGAGTAAATTTTTTATTATTCATAATTAAAAGAAAATTATATCTATTATGTTAAATAATATATTTTAATAAAAGTGAATACATAGAAATGATGAATACAATGAAATAGTCATAATAAAAAAATTACATTTGGTTTCTTTATCAAAAAATGTAACTGAAACCGATGAATATAAAAATTAATATACAATTATAGAATTATTGATATATAAGAATATGTAATCAAATAAACCCAATAATTAAATACATATATAATACATCCTTTTACATGATTATTCATTATATATCACAATAAAACAAACCCTAGTTGCCGAAGGTTTAGTGAATTTAGAGACTATATACATAAAAAAATTATTTTAAAAACATTATTAAATATATCTGAAAAATATTCTTGACACATGAATCCCTTATAGACTTATCATACATAATAATATTCTTCATAACTTGGGGAAATTATAATATAAGAAAGGGTGAGATCAAATTCTCAATAAGGTATGAACATATTAGATATCAATCAAAGATCATAAGTGAGCATAAGGTGAACATATTATCATGAGAACATAATCAAGATACATTAAAATAATATAATTAAATAATACCTAATATTACATGGACTATAAATCATGAATCATGGAATATGATTTTGGGAATAACATAAGACATGTGTCATAGGAGTATGGAAACATGAGTCAATAATCATGATCCATGAGAACATAATATAGATGAATTTCATAATATAAGGATATAGAAGAAATATAATAATATAAATCATAACCTATGTCATGGATAACCACTATGAAATTTATATAATAATAGAATAGTCTAACCAAATTCAGATAACGTAGTGATATTGGGTTAACCACATGTGTCCCATAACATAGGTGACTTGGGATAATGATAAAATATACACATTTTTTCCATATGAACATAAAAAAAATCATGATACCAAGATATATTAATTAACCTATGAGAAATAAATGTTTTTCATGAATATTTCCAAAAAACATAATCATAATACATCTAGTGAAATAAGGTGAATGGTATCATTCGAGAATATCACTAATGAAGCATAATAAATCTTAAAGGATGTTGGAATAGATAAAAAACAATTTATAAGAGCATTAGAAAATTACTTTGATAAACAAGAATAAATTTCCTTTATGTTTTTAATAACTTTTATTTTAAATGAAATAATTTATAAAATCATGAGAATAAAAATTACCTTGAAAAACCATAGAATATTTTAATGGAATATTCATAGAGAAACCCTAAGAAAATAATGGTAGAAATTTATCATTTTTAAATTTCTAATAAATATTCCTTTTATACTTTTGTAAATAAAGTAAAAGTAAATAGAAAATGACTTGTGTAGAAAATGTTATAAAAAATTCTGTCAAAATTTTGTAAAAAATTTAAATTTAATAGAAAATAAACATAAGAAATCATAGAATTATAGATAAGTACATCCATAAAATAATATAAATAATATATACATGGAGGAGTAAGATTCATGACTGAAAAGATGAGATATGGATAACACTACTTACAAGAAACCTTTTGGATGAGTTTTGAATTGAAGGGAGGGTAAATGGTAATAAGACTTATAAAAAACAAAAAAATCCTAGGATAATAAAATTGATGGTATTTTAGAGATAAATAATATATAATTTCCCAAGTAACAATTCTTAATTTAAACAATCTTAATTTCAAAGTGATATTGGAACAAAACCCATACCTCAGACATTCGCTTGGATGAATATGCTATAACTAATTGTATAATAAATTTAGGTTTACCATTCATATTTAAAAGATATATATTCATATATATTTACTTAATATTATTCATTTATAATTATTTTCATCTATATATTAGTTTTTATTGTTAAAATTAATATTAATGTGTTAATTGTTTCATTTTTCATGCATGCTTCAGTCTGGTGGTTCCAGTCCTTACTCCTTGATAATGGATTTATCATATAAAAAATGTTTTTAAAGATTTATTATACGCTTTTGATGTATTTATAGAGTCACATGGTCAATTAATGGAACTTATGGTGACGATTCACATGAAATACTTAAAAATATCTTTTTTGGTGATTATTTAATTTATAAAAGAGTTGAATTATTTGGTGAATATGTCTTGGAATATTACCATTATAGGATTATAGAAACATTTTAAATTAATAATTATTATATAATATTAATATAATTTTAATTTTGATTAGTCATTCATGATGTAAACATTATATCATCATTCATGTAGGTGGTACAAGAAACCAAAACATAAACATGTTATAAGAATTGAATGAATAAGAATGTGTTATTGTATTGTAATAATAACACTTTTATATAATATTAATGATTTTATAAAAATTTATTAATGTGATTAATAATATTTAAGAATATATGAATGAAAAAGATAAATAATAATGGTTGAGGAGAGGGTAGCACTTACGTTGACTACTTGAATCTCCTCTTAGAGAGCCTCTTTGAAATGAGCTATTTAAGAGTTCTTCTTATGACCAAAGGTTTTAAAATGGGGGAGATTATTGGTAGAGGGAAAACTGGGTCTATATTTAGGAAAAAACTAAAGTAAATATGTGGTTTTAATTGGTTATATGAGGGGTCCTTTTATAGGTGAGTTTGAGTGGAATTTTCATAAATACCAATTCCTTAATATGTAAAGAATGTATTTTTATATGGAAAGTGAATTAAAAGTGAAAATAAATAAACATAGGGTGGAGTTAGGTCAATCATTCCCTTATCCATACATTTAGAGATAATTTTCATGATATTTTAGGTCTTTACCCCTTAATTTAACCCCTTTACCCAAGTTTAGCTTTTATGATGATGACTAAATTTTAACATGGTAACTTATTTTTATTTCTAAAAATTAAATTGAACTACTTAGATAATTTTTATGTTATTATTAATTTTTTTATTCCATTTAATATAATTTAATTTCTAAATAAGATAAATTTATCTTTTAAAGGAAAAAATAAATTATAGAGAAAAAAATATTTTTTATAGAAAATAACTTTTTAAGTATTAAGTGTTCTTAATATTATCTCATATCAATTGATAATTAAATTAGTGTTTATTTTATAATTTGAAAATTTTAATTTAACTAGAATAATCCTTTTATTAGTAAAATATTTTTTTTGTCACTTCAACAGTGGTGTAGTGGTGAGGGTGATGGGTACATCAATATTGTTCTTTGTTGGGTATAGGGTTCGATTCATGAGAGCCTACTCATGGATGAATTCTCCTTCCCCCGGGATTTGCTCATCTTTCCAGGTCACCCAATTACTAACTGTGTGGGTGTGGGGTGTGAACCACCTGTGCTGACAAATTACTATTTCAAACCATTTTGAACCAGGTCGTTAACCTCAGGGATGCTCTATCATCTAAGTTGGCATAGATTCCTTCCTGGATGGGGCCACTCTAAAGTGACCCCTTTATAGGGTGGGGGTTTCCTGGCGTAGAGGGTTTGAAAATACCACACCTGTGAAATCACTTTTTAAAATAAAGTTAAATTATTTTAATCTCATCCTATTAAAATTATTTATTTATTTTCAAACCATTCAATTATATTAATCACATGGTATTATAATCTTTATTTTAATAACACATTAAATAATTAATTAATAATAATAATAATAAAATATTTGATTTTATAATAAATTATTATCTTTTTATTTAATTTTATGATTATTTATTTTGTGTGAATTGTATATTTTTGAATTTATTACTAACAATTACACAAATTCAATGTACTTTTTTGATAAAATTATATCCAATTATCATATATCCAATAACCATATTCCCAACGAATATATAACCAAAAATAATATATCATATTCTTAGATTTCATGGTCAATATGTTTATTATATTTCTAATATGTTTCATTCTTTCTATAGTTGTGTTTGGTGGTATGATATTCATGGTAGACCATGATGACGATAATTTTGACATTGTAGTATTTTTTTACTTGTGGTCTCATCACTTTAATAATTTTGATAATTATGTTTCATTTAGTTAAGTTATAATTCATTTAATGTTTCATTGTAATATTCGACCATAAAAATAATTATTCACTTTATTTTAGTGTTTCATGTATCACAAGCTATCAAACACACATGATTTATTTAAAGGTAAATATGCCCTAATATCATGGGGTGTTACAGTAATTCTATATACATGTGTTTGTTTAGAACTAAATTATTACTAGAAATAAAAATTTGATTCTTCATAATAGAAAAAAAATTATATCTATTTTGTTAACTAATACAATTGATGAAAAGTGCATTCCTAAAAAATACTAATATAAATAAATAATGACAAAAAACAATGATGATAGTATTATTCAACTAAAAAATGAGTAACTTAAACTAATGAATATGGAAATTAATGTAAAAAAGGAAGAAATGATCAACATCTAGAAATTTTTAATTTTTTTCATTACTATTTGATTAGAATTAGATGATTATTGTAGGTAAATTTTTGATTATTTATAATAAAAATTAAATTATATCTATTTTGTTAACTTGAATATTTGAAGAAAAGTGAATAACAAAAAAATAATGAATACAAATAAACAGTCATAGAAAAATAATAATGTAAATATTCTTCAACCAAAAAACTATTTAAGTGAAACTAATGAATATAAATATTAATATAAAAATACAATAAGTGATCAAAATCTATAGATTTTAATTTCAAAATTTAAAAGTGTTTTAAATGTGTAAGTTTCATAAAAAAAATAAAAATAAAACATAGATATTTACATGAATAATTATGAGAGTAATGGAGTGTTTTACCATATTTATTTTATATAATAATTTTGTATATTATGGACTATGTCTACATCATGGTCATTTTTATCTTCAACTAATTGTGTAATAAATGAAGAAATCTCACACATGTGTATAGCATCATCAATATCCTTATTGCCAAAACAATTTTATTCCTTGAAAAATGATGGACCAATGATCATTTGATGGGTCAATAACATAAAATATCTACTTTTCATGTGTCACCATGATAAATGGTTCCTCTTTGAAACTAAATCTTTTCAAATACATAATTGTAAATCGATAATCATCATGTTTTACACCACTATTACTATCAAACCAGTTACACTTAAATACTGGTACTCAAAATTTAGTATAATTACCTTCCAAAATATCCTAAATAACTTAAAAATATGTTGTTGATGGAGATTTGTTTTATATTTTGTACTTAAAAAATGTATTACTTCAATAGTGACCATTACTCCACTATTTTTAATGGAAATCATATTTTCCATATTTTTTATGTAAAATGTGTAACCATTAATTTCAAAACTAGACCATGTGATCATATTAACACATGGTTCCCCAGCTTATCATTTCAATTTTTTGATATAGATGAACCAATGTTGAATTTCTCTTTAAGATAAGAAATAAATGTATATTTATGCTCATTCATCAACCATTTTTTATTTATTTTAGGATATAATACCTTTAATAAAATAATATATGATGATATATATGGTTGAACCACACATGTGTTGTTCAAAATGTATAAATCTACCCGCATCACTATATCGTATGGAATTAACTTTACTTTTATTCCACAGATCCCCTTACCTTCACTATTGATTTCTGGTGTTGAGATATAGAAAGAACAATGTACCCTACAACATACAAGTAATTAGTATAAAATTAAACCACATCCTCCAATATATAATTTTGAAAATTATAAACCTTTTTCTAATGCATATTTTTAACATATACTTTCATTATTTTCATATTTATTCAAATGGATACATCAAATATAAATATAAAAGTTCACATATATTTAATTCTTGTACCAAATAAATCACCATATAAACCATTATATCAAAAAATTATGGTTTAAAGTATATCTCTAGTTGAAAAATGGTGAGGAAAAATTCATTTTCCAACATATTTAACAAATTTAGATCCTTGAATTTATTAAAAATTGAATTGAGAATGTAATATAACATGATGCTAGAATTTATTATAACCATTAACAATATGCCACATAGTGTAACTTATAGTAGCTATTTCATCAATACATGAGAGTCATGGGATTTTATCCCAATTAACCTAAAATCCTTCAATGGGACCAAAATTTTCACATTTAATGAATACCTAATTGGTAATTTTATACCATGTATACAATGACAAAATGTCATCATTTTTAATCTTTATTAACATGTGATCAACCATAGGTAAATATGTTCTGTTTTTTCCTTTCACCGAAGGAGTTAAATACAAACATATTCCCATATATATAAAGTCAAATATCACATGAAATACATCTTCTTATATTTCTTTTTGTGATTAAAAAAGTTATGTTAAAACTGTCACATATGTTTTTTATATACATAACATGAATGTTTTGTTTTACCTTAAAAAATATCTAATATGGTAGATCAAATAATATTAAATATTTCTTCTATTTAATTGTTTAAAAACCTCAAATTTATATCTTCCCAAATGTCATATCAATGTTTTTCACCTATTATCGTATTCTTCTATTGAAAAAGGTTGAGGGGGTGAAATCATACTCTTGTAAACCATTAAATGTTGTTTTTAATTTTTTGATATAGTTGATCCATTTTTTAAAATAATTTATGAAACATGTAACCCATATTTCTCTCATTATACAATTGATGATATTGAGTAACTTCTTTACAAATTTGATAAGATTTATATCACTTGACATAGTATCCAGATAAGTTTCCATATGTAGTAATTTCATTTATAGTGAACATTACCTTGAAAAAGAAAATAATATTTCTTGTACGCAAAAAAAACATTAACACCAATCACCCATAAAAATTTCAAATCATCAATAAATGGTGATAGATAAAATTAAATATCATTTCCAAGAAATTTTGGTATAAAAATAATCAAGATCATCATAATATATTTTTTATTCATATATATATATATATATTGGGGTAGGTTGTAAACTACCAACATAATAGGCCATGAACTATGTTTTCTACTAAGGATCCTATATGGATTCATTCCATCTATGCATAATCCCATTATGAGATTTATAACTTCATTTATAAAATCACTAAATTATTGATTAAATCTCTTCTATTATGGTGAATTAGTAGGGTGATATTTTTTTCCATCTGAGATTCAATAATCTCTATATCACATCATCCTCTTTAAATCATTTTAATTTGAAAATAAATTCTTAAAATTCAAAATTATTTGAAGATAAAAAAATTTCCTTCGTTTGAGGTTTTGTGTCTATCCTTGAGAATTAATCATAGTTGGATCTCCCATAAATTTTACATAATTATCTCCCTTTCATTTTACATCATTATCATATTAAAACACTTTATGTTGTTAGGGTCGGTTATGAAAATCATTTTCCAAAAAATGAATTAGATATTCTAGAAAGAGTGATTCTAGAAGTCTAAATTATGAAGTTTGGATAAAGATGGTGGTGTAGTAGTGATTATTGTCTATAATTTTAAAAAAATATAAACCAAAATATGTCAGTTAAAAGAAGAAAATTAATAGATATCCTTAATGATTTGAAAAGTGATGTAAATAGGCACAAAGGACTTGCGCAAGAGTAACTTTAGAATGCATAAGATTCTTTCAATGGAGGTTTTTCAATAAAGGATGATACATAAGACTAAAGTCATGATATTTTCTGAAGAAAACATTGTAAATTGTAAGTATAAGTTAAGGTGGTGGGATTATTTTACCAAGTGGAGGTTTATCTGTGAATATCAGATTGAGGTGGACTCACTTTCCCTAAATATCATAAGTTAGTAGCACTAGTTACTCTGGTTGGGCTCTACTATATCATGTATCAAGGAGAAATTTGTTTGATGGGACTCTTGGATTACATTTCAATCATATTTTTATTATTTAATAAAATAAATTATAGTATTCACCTTAAAATTATGACTAAATATAAACCACATATATACTTGTGTTATTATTTTCCCATTATTTCTTTCAATCAATTTCTTTGAGAAGTTATTGTATAAGTTTTTTTGGAGGTCTTCATTATGATGTGGTGACTTAGGTGTATATTTATTTCTAATTTATCATATATCATTAGTGTGGGTTCATTATGGTATATTATTCCTACCTTATAAGTTCCAAAGGCTTAACTTATGAGTGTTTGAAAGTTAATCAGATCTAACAAGTGGTATTCAAGAAACGCTATAGTCCAGGTGTATTGTGGGTGAAATATCCCCAAAATACTTCGACAAAGATAACCGTGGATTAGTTTGAGTATGTGGATCCATAGTGTCACCTTATTTCAGAATCCTTTAGGATAGCAGTGGTTGTGTGGTGTGTTTCGGTGAAGTTAAAAATAAAAGTGCAAGATGTTTAGATCATGTGGATAAACATTAAAGTGGGGGCATGAATGCGTTGTCTTTAGGGTGAGGGGAGGATTTTTTTTGGAAACCTAACACCACATAGATTTCCATAAGGAGTGATGCCTTCCATATAATCTTGGATGGGATACTCCTCCCATACCAAGTGTTTTAGGATGGAACCCCAGAAGGGATTACATGTTGGGATGGAGGAATGACCACGAACCACCTATTATGTGTTTCACAATTTAGTCGGAGTTAACTATCTTTAGAAGTTATGATGTTTTATGTAACACCCAATATTCTATGGTATACCTTCTTTTAAATAATTCAATAGCTTATGCTACACATAATATCGAGTTCGATCACCCCATGTCCTTTCAAACTAGTCGTTTGAAAAGTAGTTATGAATAGTATTAATAAAATTATGAAATTTATAAATTTTAATTTTCAAAATAGACATAATTTTTTAATTTAGAATATCAAAATTAGATTAGTTTAAACTTTTGGTAATTTTTTGAAAAGTTTTAATTTTTGATGAATAGTTAAAAATACTGCATTATTGTTAAAAAACTGACTTTTTCATTTAAATAATTATTTTATTTAAATTTATTTTATTGTCACAATAGATATATTATACATATATAAGTCCAATTTAGTTCATTGGAATCATTTTTTATAATATAATTAGATATAAAAATTTATTAAACTCTTAAATGCCTCTTTTACCCGCCTTCTAGCCACATCTATGGGATTTGAATTAAATGTAATTTTTCTATTTCTATGAATTGAATTTAAAAAAATGGACATATATGGTTGTAAAAAGTATGAAAAATGTGGTCTAATAGGAACAAAATATTTTTTGGTGAATAGTAAATTTTGGATTTTATTTAACATAGTTAAAGGTAAATAGGGTAATTAAATGTAAGATTGATATTATAATAATATAATATTACCCTAAAACTTGTCCTAATTTCATCTTATAAATGTGTTTCGACAAAAATCAACCTTAGGTTGAAATTAAAATCTTTTTAAAGCCACTTGTGTTAGATTAAGAAACTTATTATATTTTATTTAAAGAAGAGTTAAAAATGTCATATTCAAATTTTAATAACTAAACCATTTTCAAAATAGGGTTATAAATAAGATAAATTAGAATATAAATAGTATTTGGAAATATAAAATGATGATATACATAATGGTATTTGTTTTATAATTTTAGGAAATAATTAATTAATTTAAACTGTGACACATTAATGATGCAGTAATTGACTTATTAAAGGAAGAATCAATTAAATGATATTTAAAATATTAAAATAATATAATTTCACTTAATTAATGAAATAAAATAATTTTATAGATAATATATACATTTTAGTGACATATTAAAAGTATTGGTTTGAAGTTATTCTATTGGTTTGATATTTTTAAAAATAAAATTTTTGAATAGTATCAAAATTGACATAAATGATACTTTAAAATAAATAATATTTGATTAAATGTTATAAAATTAATAAAAATACCAGGTTTAGAAAACTAACTGGGATATTATTAAATATTTCATAAATTATCTAATTGGTATTATTTTTTCATTTTATAGTAACTATATTAAACATATAGTGTAAAAATACAAGAAGACACGGTAAGAGTTAAACAGTTTAACTAATGGTTAAACTGAAAAGATAAGGTCAATTTTTTGACCTTATCTAAAAATCATTATATGAGAGTATTTCAACCCATAATAATCTTATCCTCTAAATAAATTACTTTTGATCTATTTGAAATTGAAAATCAATTTACAATAAATTAATATTTTAAGATCTTCCAAAAGTGCCCCCACCTCTCTTATAAAAAGGCCCTTATCCTTCTCTTTAATTCACACCAAAAATCCATTTAGTTCATCCAAAACCAGCGCATTTATCTTCCCAAGTTCCCTAAATTCATCCTAGAAGTCACACTTTGGACAGAAATCCAACCTAAGGAGTCCTTTTGTGCATACCAAAAGGAGACGCTTGAAAAAGAGGTAATTCTTTGATCACCTCTTTCAAAGTTCTATTCTTATTTTACTTTCTCTTTATATGTTGTATCCATATAAAAATAATAAATCCAATATCATCCATATACTGAGATGTTATTATAATAATGGGACAACCATATTACTCATTCTATCCATCATATGAATAATAATATCACCATGCGTGCGTACGTACGACTTACCGTCTCCACGTCGTTGTGTAATTTATTATTCAATGCTACTCTATTTGGATGACTATAATGATGAGTATAATGGATATAAATAATTAACATAACATGATAATTATTTTGTATAATTAATATATCATCCAATTCCATACCATTTAACAATTAAGGGAATTATACCATCGCTCGTGCGTACATACGACCTACCGTATCCACAACATGATGAGCTTTATTCTCTACGTTAACCCTTAAAGAATGATTATAAAATTTATAAAATGAGTAAAAATAATAATTATGAACTTAATTTTATTCTGGATATGAATAAAATATATCCTATTTATAAAAAACATGAATTATATGACAAAACATGAATTGGAAAATGAAACAATTAACACCCGAAATAATGGTAATATTGAAATATTATTACCAAAATGATATAAAAGGATAATATATGATATAATAAATATGACTATGGTCCTGGTAAAATTTAATAACATTTTTTAACCATTATACAGGAGTCTAACTCACCCTCTACTAAAGGAAAGTATAAGGTAAGGGTTAATTTCACAATCTATTTATTATCTGAGATTGCTTATATGTAAGTATCTATTGGGACAAAATTATCATCTATGTCCATATTTCTTAAAATGTAATTCAAAATATTATCTATAATTATTTAAAATCATTTTTACCCATATTTTAATTTTTACAAATTTTTTAAAGTAATCTTTCTGTCATTTTCCAAACGAGGTGCTTTATAACCTTTTCTAAAAATTTAAGGAAAGAATGTTTTTTAACTTATACAATGCAAGTGGCTATTTTACGCCATTATGTTTCCTTAACATTTTAAAACATTCCTTATAATCTTATCAGGATATTTTCAAAATAAAATTTTTCTTTTATAATTGTGTGGATTATAAATTATTTCATAGTTAAAAAAGTTATATTTCTCTCAAAGAGTTTTAATGAATTTATTAATTTATTTTTATCTATTTCAACATCCTCTGTTGGATTTTATTCTTATTTAAGGTTAAATTATTCTAAGAAAATCTTCAATTTTGTATTGAAAGGTTTATGATATATTTGAATGTGGATGTGCTATGTTTCTACCATTAATGGTTTATGGTTAAAGTATTCACATTTTGTATACTAGTTTTAATACGAATTTTTATGTTATGTTTCACCCTTTTTGTAAGAGGATTGCATTGGACTTAGTAAGTGATGGGTAGGGCCTACTATAGCGCCTCGATGCATCAATAGGTTTCATGAGATAAAATAGTGTCTTGGAACAAGGCCTTGAAGGTATGGTAATGGTCTTGGCACAATTCCTTGACAGTATGGTTATGATGTCTGAAATTATGAATTTCCTCGTTATGAGATTAGTTATTGATATTTCATGTGATTATTTGAATTTTAGAATATCCATGTGAAAGTTTAAATGGAATTATTTGATTTACTATTTCTATATTGTGCTTAATATTATGTTTAAAAGTCTTGTGTTTTAGTTTTATACATTTCCTTAAAAGTTGATTCTTATTTATGATAGCTTTCGCTATATTTTTTATCCTTACTGATCCTCTAAGATCACCCCTTTCTTATGTTTCATTTTCCCCTAGTATGTGAGAAAGTTTATTATGATTTTCCTTCAGGGATAGTATAAGGGATATGAGAGTTTTCAAAGTGGATAATATGTTATTTTTCATTTCATGTTGTAATGTAAAACTTATGTTTGTATCTAGTATTTACAAGGCTACAAAATAGATCGGTCCTTTGAGATTTTATTTTATTCTGATCATGCCAATGTAATAAAATAATACACCGACTCTAGGAAATTGGGGTCAGGGTATTACAGTTGGAATCAGAGTAAGTTTAGTACAAACCTTGGAAACTAGATTTAGAAAACAACCTTGATTAGGGAACATTACCCTAAGATATACTTTGAGGATAAGTGTAGAAGAACATCCTATAATTTTTGTAATATAGATATTTTGTGGGTATTCCTACAAAATTCATCTATTTTTGGATAATACAAGTGGATGTGGTTCTGGAACAGTTGTACCTAGGGGTGAAAAATCTGAAAATGTGTTCTGATCTTAACTCAGGGTAACCTGGTACACGACAATAGGCCTTACTGCTCACCTGGTTTGACACTCCTAGGGGATATTCTTATGATAATTCATCTTTTCTTTACGAACTATTATGAAGGATTTATGATTACCTTTGTCCTCAAAGAAACATGTTTTTTATTATGGATTAAATATTCATAAAATTTTCAATTTATGTTAAGTATTTTACTAATTTTGGAATTATGCATTATGATTCATAACCTAATATAGTGTATTTCATTGTTTAAAAATAATTCCTAGTAGAATAAATGGAAATTGCATCAACACACGTAATACATGAAGGGATCTCCCTCCTATTCTAGATAATTATAGTGGACATGGTGATACAATTAGTACTGAATAGCTTATAACCATACTGGGATAGCTAACTCAGGTTATGAATAATAACCTTACCCAGATGGAGAACCCTAATCCACAACAAAAAGGATCAATGTTAGTCTGCTTCATGTGACTACAACCTATAACATTCAAATGGAATTCAAATCCATTTATAGCTGAGCAATGGATAAGTTCCTTGGAGAAAATATTTCTTGCTTCGGGGAGTAATGAATGGGAAAAGGTTGTCATGGAAGTTTATCATCTCTCATGAGATTCAGATCAATGATGGTTATTAATACAAAACATGAAGTAGGATGAAGAAGTAGGATGAAGAAGTAGAAAATATAGAATGGATAGAATTTAAATAACTTTTCATAAAATAATAATTTCCTCATGAACAACGAGATGATATGGAAAGTAAATATATAAGTTTGAGGAAAAAATAGGATGAGAATGTTGAAAAGTATGAGGATAACTTTACAAGGTTAGCAAGGCATACTACAAACTATATATGTAACCCAAGAAATAAGGTTGATCGATTCTTTGATGGGTTAAAACCATTCATTTGATGGGCATCAGTCTCACAATATTTCTCATCATATAAAGATATAATATCATGTTCTATCAAAATAGAAAAGGAATTATCTTAGCCTTATGAATTTAAATTTAATCAAGAGAAGAATAGGTCCATTGAAAACTTTAGAAAATGAAATAAGTTGCAAAAGGGAAAAAATAAATTTAAAACCTATAGTAATTGTTAGAAGTAACACCCTGGTACTTTCCTAAAGGGAATGATATTTTGTTACAAGTATGGAGAAAAAGGACACCAAGATCCTGATTATAAGGGGAAGAAAGAATCTGTCAATGTTCCATGCTATAATTGTAAAGAAATGGGACATTATTCAAATAATTTTACTAAGCTTTAAGTAAACTTACCTTAAAAAAGGAAAAGGAATAAAGGTCAGGCTTTTGTGATCACAAACATTGAGGATGAAAATCTTAATGGAATCATGGTATGTACTATAATCATCTCCTCAAATTTTTGAAAAAGCTTTATTTGATTATATATTCTCTCATTACTTTATATCTTCATACATGTCTTTAAAAATTAGATATTTTGAATTCCATTTAACATGAGAGTCGTCAGTGAAAACCCCTAAGGGAAGTCTCATTGCAACAAAGATGTGTCAGGAAGTTCCCATTATGTAATATAAACATGCATTATCTGCTGACTTTATTATCATAGCTATGGTTGAATTTGATATAATTCTCAGTATGGATTTGCTATAAAAAAATGATATGAAAATTTATTTCCAGAAGAAAGAAGTTATGATTTGTGAGGATGATGTAGAATCCAATATTTTTATAGAAGAAACTTCATCACCTGATTATTATCAAAATCCACCCCCGATAGCTTTGATGGATGATATTCTTAGGGAGTAAGAGGAAATAACATCTAGGGATGAAGAGAGAAATATTTGAATTAAGGATGTACCTATTGTAAAAGAACATATTGATGTTTTTTCTGAAGATTTACCTAGAAACCCCCTAGAGTGTGAAGTTGAGTTTTCTATTGATTTAATCCCTGATGCAAGACCAATATCAAAGACTCATTATAGAATGACCACTGTGGAATTAGTCGATTTGAATTAAAAACTAGAGGAGTTGAGTAATAAGGGATTTATTTTCCCTAGTGTTTCTACACAGGGAACCACAATTATTTTTGCTAAGAAGAAATATGGATAATTGAGGATATTCATTGAATATAGAGAAATAAATGCTATTACAATGAAGAACAAGTATCCCCTACCTCACATTGATGATTTATTTGATCAACTTCACTGAGCTCAATTTTTTTTGAAAATTGACCTTTGTTCTGGATATCATCAATTGTGTGTAAAAAAGGATGATATTCTAATGATGAAATTCTGAATGAGGTATTATCATTACGAATTTTCAGTAATGTCATCTGGGTTGACTAATGAACCCTCGATTTTCATGGATCTAATGAATGGAGTGTTTAAGGAATATCTTGAAGATTTTTTCATCTTATTTATTGATGATATCTTGGTATACTAAAAAAGATACAAAGACCATGAGAACCACTTATATATTGTTCTAAAGACTCTTAGAAGAAATTAACGATATGGGATGTCTAGAAAGTGTGAATTCTTGCTTCAAGAAATTTACTTTCTTGGCCATATTGTCTCGAAGGATAGAATCTCTATTGATCCTACAAAGACAAAGGCAATCCAAGAATGGCAAGTACCGTTGAGTATAACTGAGTTATGTAGTTTTATTGGTTTAGTAGTTTACTATTGGATTTTCATCCAGAATTTTGCTTGATTGATAAAACTATTAGCCAAGATCACATATAAATGGGTTTAATTAATTTTTAAAAAATAGTGTTAATAATGTTTTGAATAATTGAATAGAATATTATTCAATAATACTATCTTTACTATACCAACTAGTAATTATGTATTTGTGATTTATAGTGATTCATTAAGGAAAGGACTGAGTTGTGTCCTTATTCAGAATGATAGGGTTATTGATTATGCATCATAGAAATTAAAAATTCATGATAAAAACTACCCAACTCATGATCTGGAGTTAGCAGTAGTAATATTTCCTATGAAGATATGGAGACACTATCTCTATGGTTAAAGATTTGTGATATATATTAATTATAAGAGTTTAAAATATATTTTATCATAGAAAGAACTCAACATGAGACAAAGGAGATTGATTTAGCTACTCAAGGATAATGATTTCACAATACACCACCACCCAAGAAAGGAAAATAAGGTGGTAGATGCTTTGAGTAGAAAAGACCACATAGTTCTAAAAAAAATGAGTGTTGAAAGGGACCCTATGTTTATGGATCTAGTAAATATGGATATGAGAATTATCATGGAAGGTGAAACATCACTAATTTTTAAATGGTTGGAAAAACTTCTTTACTAGAAAGGATAAAATGTTCTTAGTCTGATGATGATGAGTTTAAAAAGAAAATTAAAGGTGTGAATTATTGGAGACTAATTGAATTCATATTTAAAGATGGTGTTTTGAAAATTGGGAAGAGGATTTGTGTTCCTACTATAACTGAGCTAAAAAGGGAATTATTGGATGATTCCCATAGCTCCAAATTCTCTATAAACCCTGGTGTCACTAAGATATATAGAGATTTGAAGGAAAATTTTCGGTGGAACAAAATAAAGAGGGATATTTCTGATTATGTGTCGAGATGTTTAATTTGTCAACAAGTGAAGTCTGGAAGATAACATCCTAGAGGAGTCATGAAATATCTTCCTATACCTATGTGAAAATTGGATGATATTCCGATGGACTTTGTCATGGGTCTACCAAAGAATCCAGAAGAAATGAATTGATGTGGGTTATTGTTGATCGTCTTTCCAAATCATCAAATTTTCTTGTTATAAGAGAATATTTACCACTTAAACATTTAGAAAGAATATATATTAATAAGGTTTTAAGACTTCACTGTGTACCCCTATTGATTGTTTCTGACCGTGATCCCCATTTTACATCAGAATTCTAGAAAAGTATTTAGAAGTCTCTAGATACTGAGCTTTATTTGAGAATTTCCTACCAACCTCAGACTAATGGACCATCAGAAAGGACTATTCAAACCTTAGAAGGCATGTTGAGATATTTATCTCTTTACTTTCATGTTATGTGGGATTAGTATTAACCTCTAGTAGAATTTTACTATAATAATAACTCTATTCAAGTATACAGATGGCACCATATGAAGCATTATATGGAAAAAGATGTCATACAACAACTTGTTGGGATGATGTTGGTGAAATAAAACTCGTAGGCCCAGAACTTGTTGAGGAAACAAAGGAAAATTTAAAAACTATTCAGACCCATATCAAAATAGCTTAAAAAAGGGAAAATATCAATGTTGATAACTAAAAGAAGGATATGTAATTTCAAGTGGGAGATCATGTATTCTTGAAGGCATCTCTATATAAGGGTGTTATACGATTCAATAAGAAGGGTAAATTAAGTCCCAGGTACCTCAGACCTTTTTAAATTCTAGAACGAATTGGAGTTGTATCTTACCATTTGTCAATACCGCCAAGTCTCTCTAAAGATCATTATGTGTTCCACATATCAATATTAAGAAAATACATGCTAGACCCAACGCATGTAATAACCTATGAAGAAATCAAACGGGAACTCAAACTATCTTATTATTAAGAGCCAATCAAGATTCTTGATACTAGAGAGAAAGTGTTGAGAAATCAGATGACTTTTCTGGTAAAGGTTCTTTAGATAAACCATAAAATGGAAGAGGTGATGTGGGAACCTAAACAACATATGATGAAGAACCACCTGAATATTTTTATGAAGTGATATTATAGAAATTTAAAGGATGAAATTATTTGAAGGATTTAAGAATTTAACATGCTAAGATTCTATGGTACACTTTCTTTTAAATAATTTAATAGCTTTCACTACACGCAATATTGAGTTTGAGTGCACCATAACCTTTCAAACTAGTCGTTTAAAAAAGTAGTTATGATTAGTATTAACCAAATTATAAAATTTATAAATTTTACTTTTCTAAATAGACTCTATTCTTGAATTCATAATATAAATATTATATTAGGGTGAAATTATGATAATTTTCTAAAAAGTTTTAATTTTTGATGAATAGTGAAAAATACTGCATTATTGTTAAAAAACCAAATTTTTCATTTAGATAATTATTTTTCTTTAAATTTATTTTATTGTAAAAATAGATACATTATACATATATTATCTCAATGTAGTTCATTGGGATATTTTTTAAATATAATTAGATATAAAAATTTATTAAAATTTTGAACTTCTATTTTACCCGCCTTCTAACAACTTTTAGAGGATTTACATTAAATGTAATTTTACTGCTTCTATGAATTGAATTTTGAAAAATGGATATACATGGTTGTAATTATTCTAAAAAATTCATTCTAATAAGATCAAAATATTTTTTTGAATAGTAAATTTTGGATTTTATTTACCACAGTTAAAGGTAAATAGGGTAATTAAAGGTAACATTAATATTATTATAATATGATATTACCCCAAAACACGAACTAATTTTATTGGATAATTTTTTTTCGACCAAAATAAACCTTAGGTAAAAATTATTATCTTTTTTAATCCACTTGTGTTATATTAAGACATTAATTATATTGTATTTGAAGAAGAGTTAAAAATATCATATTCAAAATTTAATAACTAAACAATTTTTAATCTAGGGTTATAAAAAAGATAAATTAAACTATAAATAGTATCTAAAAATATAAAATGATTATATACATAACAATATTTCTTTTTACAATTTTAGGAAATAAATAATTAAATTAACTGGTGACACAATAATGGTGCAGTAATTGACTTTTTAAAGGAAGAATCAATTAAATGATATTTAAAATATTAAAATAAATATAATTTTACTTAATTAATGACATAAAATAATTTTATAGATAACATAGACATGTTAGTTACATATTATACATATTTTTTGAAATTTATCATGTTGGTTTGATATTTTATAAAATGCAAATTTTGAATAGTGTCAAAATTGACATAAATGATACTATAAAATGAATAATATTTGATTAAATGTTATAAAATTCATAAAAAGATAAGTTTTGGGAAACTAACTATTATAGTGTTAAATATTTCATAAATGATACAATTGGGGTTCTTTTTCCATTTTATAGTGACTATATTAAACATATAGTTAAAAAATAAAAGAAGACACTGTAAGAGTTAAACTGTTTAACTAAGGGTTAAACCCAAAATATACAGTTAATTTCATGACCTAAACTTGTCTAAAAATCATTTTATAATATTCTTTATACCCATACTCATATTATACTTGAAATAAATCGCTTTGGATCTATTTAAAACCTAAAATAAATTTATAATAAATTTATACTTTAATATCTTCCAAAAGTTCCCCTCACCTCTCTTATAAAAGGACACATATCCTTCTCTTTAATTAACACCTCCAAAGCCATTTAGTTCTACCTGAACCTAACCATATCTCCTAAAAAATTCCCCAAATTCTTCCTAGAGGCAAAACCATTGGAATAAATCCAACTTAAGGAGTCCTTTTGTGCAAACCAAAAAAGACTCCTGAAAAAGAGGTAATTATTTTATCACCTCTTTAGAAGTTCTTTTATTTTTATACTTCCTATTTCTATATTTTTTCCATATAAAAAGAATAAATACAGTATCATGCATATAATTATATGTTATTATAATCATTTTACAACTATAATACTCATTTTATCTATCACACGAATAATAATATCCCCATGCGTGTGTATGTATGGCTTACCATCTCCACGTTGTGGTGTAATTTATTATTCAATGATACTTTATTTGGATGGGTAAAATGGTGATTATAATGGATATAAATAATTAATATAACATGATAATTATTCTTTATAATTAATATATCATCCAATTCCATACCATTTAACCATTAAGGGAACAATACCATCGCTCGTGCGTACGTACGACCCATCGTCTCCATGATGCGATGAGATTCATTATCTACATTAACCATTGAAGAATGATTAAAAAATTTATATAATGAGTAAAAATAATAATTATGAACTTAATTTAATTATTTATATGAATAAAATATACCCTATATATAATGAACATGACTTACATAACAAAATAGGAATGGAAAAATGAAACTGTTAACACCCGAAACAATGATAATACTAAAATATTATTATCAAAATGATATAAGAGGATAATATATGATATAATAAATATGAATATAGTACTATTATAATTTAATTACATATTTTAACCATTATACATAAGTCTAACTCACCCTTAAATAAGGAAAGTAAATGGTAAGGGTTAATTTCACAATCTCTTTATTATCTGAGATTGCTTATATGTAAGTATCTATTGGGAAATCCTTTCCATCCACGTACATTTTTCTTAAAATATAATTCAAAATATTATATAAAATTAATTTTTACCCATGTTTTTATTTTTACAAAATGTTTTTAAAATAATATTTTCATCGTTTTTCAAACGAGGTACTTTATAACCTTTTCAAAAAATTTAAGGAAATAATGTTTTTTTAACTTATACGGTGAAAAAATATATTTTATGATATTATTACACCTTAACATTTTGAATATTTATTTACAATATTATCATGTTATTTTCAAAATAAATGTTTTTCTTTTATAATTTCTCAACTTCTAAATGATTTCAAAGTAAAAAAGGGATATTTCCATCAAAGAGTTTTAATGGATTTATTAAATTATTTTTATCTATGTCAATATAATTTGTTAGATATTATGATTATTTGTGGATGAATTATTATGATACAATCTTCCATATTTTATTGAAGGGTTTATGATATATTTGAGTGTGTATGCACAATGTTTCTACCATTCTTGGTTTATATTTATGTAATAACATTTCGTATGCTATTTTTAATTCCAATGTTTATGATATGCTTTACCCTTTTCATAAGAGGTATGAATTTGACTTAGTATGTGATGGGTGAGGCGAGCTAAAACCTCTCGATGTATCAGTAGGTCTCATGATACAAGATAATTTCTTAGAACAAGGCCTTAATAGTATGGTAATGGTCTTGGCATAAGGCATTGACGGTATGGTTATGATGTATGGAATTATGTATTTCCTTGTTATGAGATTAGTTATTAATATTACGTGTGATTATTAGACTAGTGGAATATCCATGTGAAAGTTTAAATAGAATTATTTGATTTATTCTTTCCATATTTTTCAGAAGATTATGTTTAAAAGGATTTTTTTTTAGTTTTATACCTTGAATTAAAAGTTTATATTTATTTATGATATCTTTCGCTATATTGTTTATCCTTACGGAGCATCTAGGATCACCCATTTCTTATATTTCATTTTTCTCTAAGATATGAAGAAGTTTATTTTGATTGACCTGTAGGGATAGTCTAAGGGATATGAGATTTTTCAAAATGGATAATATAATATTTTTCATTTCATGTTGTAATGTAAAGGTTATGTTTGTGTCTAGTATTTCCAAGGCTACTAAACTGATCAGTACCACATGATTTGATTTTATTGTGATCATGATAATGTAAAAAAATAATGCACCGACATTGGGAAACTTGGTTTAGGTCATTACATTGGACGTGGGTAAGTTTTAGGTTGAGAAGTTTGGTAGAAAGGATTTTGGATTTCAGAAAATATATATAGTGTGTTATATATCATAGAAGGATTTTAAAATTTTATTGATGGGTACTAAATTAGAAGTTATGAAGAAGAAAGAATGGAAAATTATGGATAAAAAATTACTTGTAGTTATCCAAATTTCACTATATTAGAATGTGTCTTATGACATATGAAATTTGAAAAAATATTCAGAGCATATAAAGTCACATGTTGATTGTTAAGCTTGGATGTGAAGATAATTTTCTAACTATGGAGTTAGATATTGCAAAATAATTTATTGTAGAAGCCTAACTTTCAAATTATGGATATAAAAGGTGGAGTGGCATCAACGATTTGGAAGTATAGAAGCATAAAGATAAAAAGATGTTATTCAGATGCTAGTAATTAGAATATATCCTTAACGAGTCTGAAAGTGAGGTGTAGATGCATAAAATAATTGTGTAAGAGTAACTCTCTAATGAAGGTTTTTGGAAATAACATAAGCATTCAATGTAGTTCCCAACAATGTTTTAACATCGAATCCAATGGATAATCTTGAGGAAGTTAACATATACTCATTAAATCCAATAAAAAAATCATGAGGAACTTGATGATCACAAAACCAAAATTTTCAAGAGAGGATATTTTATATTTAATTTATAATTAATCTAAAGAAATAATCACCTCAAATGTAATTATTCTTAATTAGTATTGATCAATATTTTTTATACTCTTTTCATATTCTCATTATGGTGGAGAATCCAAAATATAATTCCTCTAATGGTATCCACTAGTTCTCCATGAGTCTCTTAACAATTCTCTAGGTATTATAGGTATTAACATAGAGTAACCTAGTGCTTTTAATTGATATTAATCAATCATAATAACAAAATTATATTATTCTCTCTTTTTTCTTGATAGGGAGATAGGAGGGTTTCTCTTTATGAGTTTATACAATTCTCTTTTTCGAATATTTTTTGTATAAACCCTCTATAAAATGCTATAATCAAGAATTTATGCTTAATAATAAACAATTAATAATTTACCAAGTTCCCTTTATCTAAATTTTTATCCTTGGTAAACCCATATAAAATAATAATAATAATAATATTATTATTATATTCCCATGACATGAGTTAAATTCTTAGATTAATAAATCATTTCCATCAGGCCCTTAATTCGGCCTAACAATCCTCCTTGGAAGTTATCAAATCTTGAAAAATAAAATATTTAAATAAATAATTATTTTTTATAGAAATAAATAAATATCATATTCACTAAACTTAAGAATAAAAATTTATTTTAATATTCACATAACTAAAAGAATATTTATATTAATATTTTAGTAAACTAGTGAATAAATATTTATTTTAACATTCAAATAATATATTCTAAACTTGATTATTTGGTTAAAGAATTTTTTTGATTGATGATACTAAAATAATTATTATTTTACATCTTGAGAATAATATTTATTCTTAATAATAATTTTTTCATACAATTTAATGAGATTTTGGATACACTTATTCTTTTACCCTCTATCCCCATTTCTCAGCGACACTAAGTGAACTTACCTAAAATCCAATATTCGCATCTAGAAACACATTAAAGAACCTATAAAAGTTATTTACACAATGATAACAACCTTCTTATGAATTCTATTGTGTAATATAGCCCCTTTGTATTGATATCTCATCAATTGGTTTGCATACTTTGTGTCATCAACCTATATTATTCATTTATTTTCTTCGACTCTCAGAAATGAACTCATCGATGGATTACAAATTCCATGGATTTAATTAGGTAGTTTCATTCTAATTAAATGTATAGATATATCTTATTCCATTAACTCATAAGGGACACATCATTTTTGGACTTATTTAATTAATTTTATATAACTTATGATGTATCTGACGTATGCTACCTCACCACAAGCACATGTAATCTTGATTTTCATCCATACAAAAAAGTAAATGATTCATGATGTACACTAATAATAATATCAATTATAAGGACCAATACAAACATTTTCAGATATGGATATCTCATGATACATATGATATGTGGAATTTTTATTAGTAGGTATATCCATATATTCTCCCTTATTAGTGATTACCAAGTGAAAAATTCATATGAATAAGTCATAATGTCTTATAAATTTATATTCTTGTGGTCTGGATAACATCTTTCATATTTAATTGAACATACAACACAAACAGAAATGAAAAAAATTTAGACAAGGCACACATGGAATTGTGCTAGTGTACCATAATCTATTATGATTCACTAATTTTGTGGATATATTGTTTCATTTAGTGTTACTCAGTGCTAGGTCCACTTACTTTTCATACGAATTTAGGGAATAGTGCACTTCCTATCTTGGAACACTTAAGTTGATGTTTTATTTTCACACTACTTTTTATGAAAAAGGTATTTCTAGAAGTAAATCTCATGACCTTTTATTAAAAATAAAATAATAACATAATAAGATAGAGGATGAGGTTAAACAAATATATAAGACCACATTTTGAAAACAATTTTAAGAGTCATAAAATGAAAGATAGTTTTCATAAAAATAATCAAAATCATCAGCAGTTTCCCATTCTGAATGTGAGTTAGATTGATTGAGAATACTAAGCATTGTAGCCTTGGACCTTTCCTACTTCAGAGTGGGACTGATCTTTAATTTCTTAGAGGAATATCTGGTAGAAACATTCCTTGAAAAAAGTGGAATAATCCATATATAGCCTTCCTTTTAGGGGATCCATATTTGAACCTTCATTTCCACTCATCTCCCACTTCCATTTATGACAACATCCTTAAAGGAAACAACTCCATCACTGCCTCTAGGTAAAGTGGTGTCCAATAAAATCATCCATTTCTCTTTATCACTTCCATTATCTGAGATTTTACCCCACTTATCAATTTTTTAAGAGTAAGAATTTTCCCAGGAATCTCGTATAGATTTATAAAAGTCCACAACCTCAGGCTCAAGCTGAAATTCCTCACATTGGCTATCATGTTGAGAATTCAAGACATAACTAAAATCCATATCAACAAGGTAAGCAGTAGAACCCTACTCCTGACTTATTTTGGTCCCCACCTATGAAACCTCACCCAGGATGACTAAAATAGTAGAAGTATCATCAAACCTACTAGATGAAAGCCCTTTTGTATGAGAGAACTCACCCTTAATAATAAGGAAAGAAACACCTTTAGACATACTGACTGGAGAACCAGGTACAACCTAAATATCAAAAAAAACCATAAGGATAAGCATCCACACCAATATATATGAGACCACCAGGATCCAAATTATCTCCCTCTTCAACATTACTTTATATAATAATAATATTAAAATCCTTTAACATTTTAGACCCCATATGATTAATCTATATCTCAACTCAAACTTCATCCAATCCCATAGGAGTAGCATGACCTGATGTTACCTCTTCTGTGGTATCTACCCTAGAATTAGAGGGTCCATTTTTAACTCTATCTGGATACTTCTCATCCAACAACATCCAATTTCCATTAAAATTAGGCATATGAGAATTTCATTTCTCAGAGGCCAACACATCATCCCTATTGTAAAAGGGATTTCCAGGAAAATTTCCATCATGAGGAAGGGACTTTAGCACAACAACAACCATCATTTTTGACTTCCTATGACAGTGAGTAACATGGTGTCCCTTCATCACACACCTCACATAGGAGAACTTCCTCCGATGCAACTCTAGTGAATGGCCAACAACCATAAAGAGATTAAAAAAATAGTATTTCTATCATACTAAACATCAATTTTGAATTTCATCATTAAGAGTAGAAAGAGTTGCCTTTTCAATAGTTGTGGATTTGAGATAAATCACTACTAAAATCCTAGTACAATTCCCAAACCACATATACACGGTTTCCTTTTCAAGATGTATAGGAGTCCCAATTTCTACACCAATATCGTGTAAAATCATCAAGTGTGAAAGAATGTATAAGTTATTTTGTGTCCTGATGGATAGAATATTATGATAAAACAGAATTCTTGATCATTATAAAAACCACAATAAATCTTCACTTAAATAATTCCATTCATGAAATAACTTCATGGTATCCACTTAGATATGTTTACTAAGAAATATTCATGCAAGAACATTAAGTAATGTATGGTCTACTCAGTTATGTTAGCTGAAGTGTGTTCTCCCAAGTATGTTTAATCAAGTATCATTCAGTCAAGTATCTTCAAGTAAATACCTCCATGTAACAGCCTTAGTGAACCCTATTTTCAGAATAATATCCACTCAACCTCTATTAAGGTATTTTTCTTCTCTCTAGTATGCTTACTTAGGTATGATTCACAAAATTTCCTTTATGAAACTACCTTCTCTTTGACCTGTTTGCGCATGTGTCTTCATTAAACTTACTTATGTGAAGACTAAGTATTTAACCCTTTTTAAAATCTCTCTCACCCCTCTCTCTCTAATTTAAATGATAGGATAATCTATTATTTGTATAAAAATCCTGAAACATTTCTCATACCTTTGCACTTATGATTTTCTTGATTCTATGTTCGAACAACTCAACTTCCATGGTGCTTGAATTGTATGAATCATATACTACTGTGATTTCAGGCCTAAATAAATATCTTAACCAATGTTTTGTATGCCTAGTAGGATACCAGACTAGGGTGAAGCCACCTTGATAATAATGAATCTGACTAGCACAAAACTCTTTCCTTTTCACTGAAATTAACTCTAAACTTATTCCAACTAACTTTCTATCTCCCAAACATTTTCTAACATTATCCATTTTCTCAAAATAAAAAAATCATCATGAAAATAGACACATGTAAAATATTCTTCTTCTCACGATATTTTTATGTAAGGCTTAAACTGTGAAAGTAACTTAGAAATTCTAATCACAATAATAAATTATATAAAATATCTCCATTGTCTTCAAAATATTTGATCAACTTGAAAAAGGATTGTTAATAAGAACAACATAATGTCAATCTATAGCTCATATCACCCAGGTTCTAATATTATCTCCCTTCGGGTTTGTTGAAAATCTAAGATGAAATTAAATTCTTCAAACACATTTTGCTTCTTCTATATGAGAATAGAATACCCCATCCATAACTCTAAGTCTATGTTATCATTTATCATTGTTGAAAACAATATATAATTATAATACAACTATAATTTGTTTTATAATTTTTAATATATTAATTTATGAAAAATATTAATTTAAAATTAAGTTTTTTAATTAATACTTATAAATAATTTTAATTTATAGCTTTCAAGTTAATTAATTAATGCTCTAATAAAACAAATACTATTTTGCATTATCATTTTGTGTAAAATAATATTTTAATATGAATATATGTATTTGATTCATTTTTATCCATAGATTTTTTAATTAAATATTTTAATTAAAAATATAAATATTGACTACTATAATTATTTTGATAAATAATAATTTATGTTATGAATATATTCACTATTAATATTACACCCAAATATTTTATGGTGTATTTCTTATTAAATAATTTCAATTCATTAGATAGATTATATGCACACAACAATCTATTTCTACAAAAAAAAACTTTGTTATAGTTATAACCTAGCCGTTAAACTTAATTTTTCCACTTTTGTGATTTGAATTTTAAAAAACTAACATACATGGATTCGTTCAATAAGATATTTAGAGTCTGATATGATTAACTCACTTTTTTGGTGAATAGTAACATGACCCTTATGAATACTAATGTACCCTTATGAATAGTAATATTACCCTTATTAATAATAATATTACCCTTATGAATATTAACCTCACCCATGAAAGTATAAATAAAATTTCATCACCTTATAAATGAAATAAAATTAATAATTAAGTGTTGGTATTTTTCTTGTGAATTATAAATATTTAATTAAAATTTTATAACGAATAAATTTATTTTAAAAAATTCATTTTCATAAAATATATTCCTAAATCAATATTTTGTTATCCTACGATTTTATGACAATTTAATGAGGCCTTGGTTAATTATTTGGGTTTTATAAAATTAATTTTAATTTTAAAGACTATATTTTTCGAGTAAATGATGAGTTTAATTAAAAATTAAATTTATTATATTTAGAAAATTATTTCTATAAAATGGAGTCCATTTTTGGATTCTACACATAAAAAAATAGTTATGGTAAATTTTTAGTATTTTTCTAAAATATTTGAATTTTTAGTGACTAGTGAAATACTATAATTTACCATATATATACATTACATGTGAAATACACTATTCCTTGCATCATGGATGATGTACAAAACCACTAGTTTGAAATCACATGCACCCATTACTATTTATGGTCACAAGAATCAAACATTATTGTTTGTCTTGAGAAAAATAATAAAATACCAAATAAGATATTCAAAAATCACTCATCTCCCCCACTATTAAAACCACCACTCACTCCCTCTTTTATTCACCCCATAAGCCTTTAATATTCTCAAATTTATACCCAAATAATGTTCCCTAGTCTTTAACCACTTCCAGGTGCTCTTGTTATTTCCAAAATACCAAAACCCCTTCCCTTAATAAGGTTCTCAAGGAGGATATTTCAAGTGGTAAACCTTCCCCCTTTTTTCTTTTAATTACATTTTAAAATTGTTTTAAATTCTTATAATCTCCTAAACTACTCTATCAAAATGATCATGATAACTCCAATATAACCTATATACTAGAATTATATCATGTTAATGTAAGACTCATCATCAATCTCTTTACTCTATCTCTTTTATTTTAAAAACGAAATCATAGTTTGAGTGGTGCCGACTTACAACCTTCCTGGACGACGAACCTTCGTTCTTAAATTTCCCCTTTAGGACTGGACATGAAACCACTTTTATGGTTGTAAAAAACTATAATATATGTATTATAACCTATTTAATATTATTTAACCAGTATATATACATAATATTAATTCATACAACAAAACTAATTTGTAATAATCAAAATACCGCCAAAACAATCTAAATGATTGTCATTAATGTTTCATATAATAAATCATCATAATAACATATAAAATAATAAATTATATTACCATTTAATCCTATGGATTTTATTTAGTATCATATAAAATCAATTATGGATAATTATATCCATTCTGTATGAACTCTATTACTTATAAACAAGAGTACCAATTATGAAAACCATGAAAACGAACCCTACAAAACAACAAAATTCAATATTATAACTTATCAATAAGTATATAAATGAAATTATTAAATCTATAATCAATCAAATATTTGTATATTATTTTCTTAATTCATTAATTAATGGATTTAATTTTGTTATCCATGACATTAAGGTCAAGTGCAGAATATGTTCAGACAAAAGGTAAGGGTTTTCTCATCTCACTTCCATTTTTGTATGATATTACTCATTCACCACTATTTCTTGTTTATGGTGTATGTATACTGAACATTATTGCATCATATCATGAATATATTTATTTTAATTCTATTAAATTAATCATTTTTTGGTTATTAATTTTGATGCATATGATTCGATTGATTACAAAGTGGTAAGGGGTTCTACCAAAACCACCATTTTTTCTTTTGGGATAATATTTCTATACCTGTACTCAAATTTAATTATTATTTAATTTTATATAATTATTATAAATTATTTTCATATGTTTCAAAATCATGTATCCAAATCATATCATTCTTCCTTTATGGGGATATTCGTGTTTTAAAAAGGTTTCCTTCTAAATTCTTCCTGATAAACTAGCATTATTCAAGGGAATTTCTCGAATTCATACCCATTTTCAAGTGAACTATGTAATATGTTTAAGAAATAATTATTTTTATAAAATAAAACATTTTATAATGAAAAACTATCTTGGTTCATTTTGGGTTTTATTAAAACAAACATACCTTTCCGATCTAAAATATCTTCATTAAACTGCACAAAAATGTTTAATTTCTAAAGCATCTTAAAAACTATTTTTACATGATTTAACTTTAGTGGGACATAATTTATGCCTAAAATATAATTTCAATGTATTATGTTTTATTTTCTGGGATATACATGTTTACAATTCAAATTCAATACAAATATAAATGATTTTCTAAAAGAACTCTTCTTTCCAAAGTAAAAATGTTTTTTTTCTCGTGTCACTTTAAATTTTATAAGATATATGAATTGTTCAAAAATTATTCCTTAAACTTAGAGTATGTAATTCCCTTTGATATATCATATCAATATTCTCCTTATTCTCATGATATTATAATAGAATATGATTATAATGTTTCAAAGTATTATGTGACACTTTGGAATGTTTAAGGATTATTTCATGAAGAATTTTTCAATGGTCTCATTTAAAAGTGTATTTATCTATATAAAAATACTTATTTTAATATTGTACTTAATTGAAGTTTATATCTTATGATATCATCTAAAATATGTTGTTTAAGGTTTTCTTATTAGTTTTACTATGGATGTGCTATCTTAATTTCATTCACAATAATGATTAGTAATTATGTTTACAGATTGGGGAATGTTATTATATTGAAATGTATATGATGTTTATATATAACCCCATTTATATAAGTAATTTTTTGGACTTAGAAAGTTATGGATGGGGCCCAATATATCTCCTTAATTCATTGTTGGGTATTATGAGGCAAAATAGATATGGACTACACTGGGGCCTTGCTTATTTTTAGATATGATTTTGGCCGAGGCCTTAATCATTTTTAGATGTCTTGGCTAAGGCCTTGAAAATATGTTACATAATGTCTGACATATGCATTCCCTCATTATGAATCTAGTATTTTATAATTCATGTGATTATTAGACTAGTATAATATCCATGGTTATGTTTTTTTATGGCATTATTGTACCAACTTTTATTCCTTCCATATTATGCTCAAGTTTATTTTAATGGCATGTGTACTTTTAGTTATTTATCACGCCTTATTATTTATAATTAACCTATTTTACTTACCCTTAATAATAATATGATCTCACCCCTTTATTATGTTTTATTTTTACCTAGTTTATGAGGAAGAAAACATTGTATAAGTTTTCAAGGATGAAATTTATTTCATTTTATATTGTATCATGTTTTATTTTGTTTTCCCAATGTATTATGGGTATCATGTATGCAATTTGGTTTTCCAAGATTTCTAAACTGATCGGTCCTTCAGGATTTGATTCCTTGTAATCATGCTAATGTAATAAAATAATGTACCAGCTTTAGGCTTCTGGGGTCAAGGCTTTACAATAATTCCATGCATCATTCCATTTATCGTTGAATTACTACCCCTATATTATAGAATGATTAAAATATATTCCCCATGGATCATATCTCCCCCTAAATTTCATACCATGTACTCCCCCAAATAGAGAGAATATTATCACGAAAACACTCAATAAAAAAAGTCAGAATCACTATATAAGCCCTTAAATTTCACCAAAATCATATCCATTCTCTCCCTTTGATAATAAACTAAAAGGTAAATAACATTAAAAACACGAAAAACACTATATAAATTATTAGATTCAAATGGGGATTGAGAAAAGTTCAAACCTCCTCAAGCCAAGGGAGATGGTTGAAAACCTATATTCAACCAATGATTCAAAAACATTAGAGCTGCTAACAGCTTAGTTATGATGTATGGTTCATTAGTCCCAACATGATCCACTTTGATCATTCCTTGATCCACCTTTTATTTGATAAAGTGATATATAATATCAATATTTTTGGTATGAGCACATTGAACTAGATTTTTTGTGAGATAAATTTCACTTTTTTCACAAAATATCATCATAGGTTGCATCAATTATTCAATAATATCCTCCAATTATTTTTTAACCAAAAACTTTTAGTCCATGATTTGGTTAGTGAGATATATTCTCATTCTACCATTTTTAGTGAAGTGATTTACTATTTTAAACTTAACCATCCCACACATTTAATTTCAATGAGGAATACACAACTAATTGTGGAATTTTGTCCCACCAAATCACCTACCTAGTCCACATTAGAAAATTCATATAATTTAATATCCTCTATTATATCAAAAATAGATCCAAAATTTAGTGTACCTAGTATGTACCTCATGATTCATTTCATTATTATAATATTATCACCTTTGGATTACTTTGAAATTTGGTTTCCAAATATGTTGTGACAATAATATAAGGCCATATAGCAGTCAAATATAATAACCTTCTAATAATCCTATTGTATAAGGTAGGACCCATATATTTCTCATATCTATGATTCAAAATCTTACTTCGAACCAAAATCAGAGTTAAAATTGTTTTGAAATCATGCAGATCATTTTTTTAGTTATCTTGCATAATTATCATGAGATATAAAAGTATATTGATTTTTATGAACCAATTGTAGACTAATAAAATAGGTTAGTTCATCAATCATGTAAATTTCAAATTTTGAACTCATGAGATTAACAAAATCCTCCAAATATTTCTACCTTCATTTACCAAATACTGTATCATCCACATAAACCAGTACCAAGAATTGTTCTTACTTAGAAATTTTTACATAGAGGTTGTGATAAAAATTACATATTTTGAATTCTGGATTCCTTAAACATGAGTTCTGTCACACATAACATACTCATGATTCCTAATTTAGATAGTAAAAATACTTCTTTAACCTACACACATTAGTTTTATCATTTCCAATGTAATACCCCACTAGATTTTTAATATAAATCTCCTCTTAGATTAAAAAATTAAAGAATTAAATTTTTTACATCCATATGATAAATACTAAAAAATATTTGAATCACCATATATAATAACATATTGATAAAATTTAATTAAGATGATCTTGTACAAGTTTCGTCAACATCAGCACCATAAATTTATGCATAACATTTATATACCAGACATGCCTTATTTTGGATCACATTACCATGTTTGCTGAATTTATTCTTAAAGATCCATTATTTCCTATAAAATCGTGATATTCAAGATTATTCATAAGTTGAAATGTTTAATTTTTTCCAATTTTATCTAATTAATCATTCATAGATCAAATGCATGACTTAACTTTTTTACACTTCTTCAAATAGAATTGGTTCGACCATTGAAAGTAGAGTAGTATGGTCTATATTACTAATACTTCATGTTTAAGTTAGTGAAGACCAATGCTTAATTATATTAGAAGGATAAAATTACATTCTTTTGTTACTCCTATAAGGTAAAAATTAACTTTATTAAAAAATGGTCACATACTTTGAGTCAGCCTCAAATTATTTATCACTGAGGATCTTTGTAAAACGTCAATATTTGTACCTACTTAACCATATTCATCACATATATCATAATATTTTTAAATTATATAATTATTTCTATCTTTATATTTAATTATTTTTATGAAATTAATCTCCACCATCTTATTCATCCTATTTTTAAATAATTAACAGGACATACTCTTCATCAAGTATCCTAAAAATAATCCTTTATGTACCACGTCACTATACTTTCTTTGATTCACCTATTTATTTTATATATGTCATCTCATTCCAAAGACACAAAAATGTTTCAAAAAGGGTTTCCTTAAATTACACATTTCATAGGGTATCATATCTTCCTCTATGCTTAACACTACATGGTTTGAAGTATATCCAAAAACTTATACTGTATCCTTCTAGTTATGGTGGGGGATGCCACTGTTGATGAGAAATGTTTTGTCCATATTGTTAACCAGATTATTTCATCATTCAAAAACTACATTATATTGTAGATTTCTTAATAAACAAATATCATTATTAATTCCATGTTTCTTGAATTATTTTTTCAGTTAAATTGATAAATGATATATTCCATTACCGGATCATATGATCTTGATAGCACATCTGATGTCATTTTTGACTATACTTAAATAAATTTTCATGTAATCCATGAATTATTTATTTCTATACATGAAAATAAAACATGAAATTTTTCTATAATCATCAACAAAACAGATTAAATACCTCTCTTAATTTATTCCTGGTCGATTCAATAGACCACATATGTTTGTGTGAACTTGATTAATGAGATTTGATACCATTTTATTCTTTTTCCAATATAAATTCTAGACCATATTTCCATGAATACATGAATAAAATGTATTTTCATGATCTATATTCATATTGGGATTATATAGTTTACATTTTAGCTTAGATAAGTTTTCCTTACTCTATTGGAGAATGAGGACAAGCCTTTGATTCCACAAGCTATTCTTCACTTCAACTATTATAAGACTAGTGTTTTCTTTCCTATTTACTTGATATAGATTACCATTTATCCTCCAACCCTTTATGTGAGAGCTTCGATACTTTACATTAATTAGCATCCTGTTTTGGTTAAATATAACCTCAATAACAAATTCCCATAGTTTATTTACACTTAATAAGTTGTGTCCTAATCCATACAAAAAAAGAACTTCTATCTTCTTCAGCTTATTTCCTACAAGTTAGGTATTTCCACTTCCTTTTATTTTCAAAGTTCCATCATTTCCAAAATTCATGGTTCTATCAATTTTTCACTTTAATTTTTAAGAGGTCCATATTCCTAGTTCGGTGGGATGAATTCCCTCTATTAAGGGCCTAAGTGATATTATTATATATAGCCTTGAGAGTGATTTATTCTAGGTTATCCTTCTCCCTATTATTATTTTTCTTCCATGAGATTATGGGGTAGAGTTGATCTATAATATGACTTATCCTCTTTCAATTTAGTAAAAGTAGAGTAATTATACTCATGTTCTTCTTCTAATAAACAGTATAAATTTCCTAATGGAATCTATCTAGGTACCTTGTATTCATCCACCTTTGAATTTCTTGGTGGAAATTTCCATTCATTCTTTATTTACATACAATAAATTTATGCTTTAAATTTTTAAAATTAAATAAATATATATAGAATGAATTTATTCTATGAGATGATGAATATAATATCATTCTTCTTTGTTGACTTTCAGATTGTTATTTATTCAAATATCTCTTTGACCCTTCATAATAGTACATGGTGTGTTCAAGATATCCAAAAAAATGACACTTCATTAGAGGAAATATATTTTTAATTTCATTCATCCACATGTATAAAACTTTCAAATAGATCCTCAATTATTGACTAACTATCAAAGATTGGGTATTTTCTCAAACTCTATACTTTCCTTTATTCGAAGTTATCACTATTCGTACTTCTGGTGTTTTAGTGTTAATGGAAAAATCACTAACCTCTTATTTTACATTATTTTGGTATTTCAAAATTTATAATTTAGATGTCTATACATCTAAACCGACTCCAATTTTACCTATGTGCCAAGGTCTTTATTCATTCAGAATTTTCTCAACACATTCTGAGCCACATATCACATTTTATAACAAATATCCATCTAAAAACTTCCCAAAACATAGTTTGTTCTTGGGATCACTTGATTTAATTTTTAGTTCAAGTTTATTTATTAACAAATCAACCTATTATTCAAGGGACTCTCCATTATTGTTCCACTATATGAAATCATTAATATCAATGACCATCTTAGATCGTTCTTTAATATTTGTCTTGAAATTTGTTACTTATTCTAGGTTTCCTTGAATTTTTATTGATATCCTAGTTTATTTTTAAGAAATTAATTTTATGTTCATGTTTATACACATAATTATAATATTATTTGAAAAAATAATAAATATTATGGTTTTACTTTATTTAAGCATAAGTCAATTTAAGAATACCCCTCAAGTTCCACCATGAGGTCAAAAACACCTTATGATTATTTTATTCCTCTCATTCATGTTATTATTTTTCAACTATATCCATTATAAATTATTCTATGTCTGACTAAAAACTATCTCTATTTACTATGAATAATATTATTTTTCTTGTTTTTCTTTTATTAACAATTTTTTTCCATTAGAATTTCTTTTTGGATAAATTTCCTATGTAAGTATATTTTATGAGGGAATATCCTTTAGGGTTCTATGTAATTTATTCTCCTCCTCCATCATTATCAAATATCATTGGAGAAATTACTATAATGTGCCCAATGTTTTCACACTAAAAATATTCTAAGGGTATTTTACCTTTGAATCTCACCTTTAACCTCTTGAATTTATCAGCAAAAAGAGATATTAATTTATCACTATTACATTATTACTCATTTTACCTTTATCAATGTCAATTTTTTACATAGATTTAAAATTCATCTCTTTTTACATGTGACTTGATGTTCCTTCACTATTAACACACACCTCATATGAAACTAGATTGCTTTGTAGATCTTCGAATGAAGGTTCCACCAATTTACTCTCTAAAAGATATGATGCATTTGAATTAAAAAATGGTGGAAGTATCCAGATGATATTTTTTAATATAGATATATTTTATGTCTTCACCAAGTTAAAATATTTCTTAAGAAACCTTAATGATCTGGTTGAAGTACCCATAAATATTTTCATCAGGGAAATTTTTCAATTCATCAAACTTATTATAAGGAACTTAAAACTTTTACTCCTTCACCTTATTTTCACCATCATATATTTTGGAAAATTTATCCCACATGGGCTTAGAACTAGTTTTTATTATGACCTTCATGTAAATATAGTTTTAGAGAGCTCTAGATAAGGCGTTATGTGTTTTGGAAACAAATTCAACTAGATTACCATGAGATTTTGTCTTAGATAGTTCTGGAACATTTATTAAGTGTATCCTATATATGGAGGCTAAGTATACTTATGGACTAAGATACCTCATCATGTTCTTCCAGATATGGTAATTTCATCCATCAAATAGAGGTGTTACACTAGCATTCACTATTTTCTCAATTGCTAAGAGCGTAAAATAAAAAATTCAATGTCTGTAACCTCAAATATGATACCACTTATTGAAACTCGGGACACCTTCAAGGGGAGGGGGAGTGAATTAGGGTGTGAAATGTTTCTTATGTTTCATTGGATATTTTCCCATATTGGTAGGAACATGTTAAATATGTACTATTTAATTAAACATCCACCACAAATACAAATATAGAAAATAAAACAAGGAGAAACTATTTTACTTAGTTCACCGCTAACAAATAATCAAAATAGAATAAACATGAAATTTTTTTAGTGTACCAAATTCCAATATGATTCAATTGTTTAATGGATACACTTTTTATTCATAGTCACTCTATGTTATCCACACTTCCTTTATAAATGTATTCAGGGGATAACGCATTGAATCCCTTTGAAAAATTTCATTGACTCCTCCTTTTATCTCTAATATGGATAAATATATCCTTATTTTATCTACATGATGGAAACTTTCATATAATTAAGAATGTATAGGTTTATTTTCATCATGATGGTTAGAATATGATTCTATAATGAAATTCTCAATCACCCGAATAAACACCAATAATATTCACTAAAATAATACCTTTTGTGAAACTCCTTTATAGTATTCACTTATTTATGTTTGATAAGAAACCTTTTCCTAGGAAACATTATTTAGTAATGCTCTTCTCAAGAATTTTCACTCAAGTGTTTTCACCCAAGTATCTTCACCTAAATATGGTTTACCTAATTATGTCTTATTTAAGTATATTTACAAAAATCCCTCTACACAATTGCTTTCAGTTAGCCTTATTCATGGAACAATATTCACTCTAGTTCTTTTAATAATCCTATATACATGGAACTATCCACGTTTAGGTATGTTCACTTAAGTATGACTCATAAAAATTCTTTCACATAGTTTCCTTTTCTATACATTATTTAGATAAGTGTCTTCACAGAAACGACTTATGTAAGACTAATAATTTATCCCTTATAAAAAATTTACAATCTCTATCTCTCCCTATTTTTTCATAGGGGTTTAAAAAATAGAGACTGAGATAATCCACAATAAAATTACCCACTCCTCCTGGGGGTAGGGACCCTAAGAAAGAAAACTCTCTTAATAGAAAATATGAAGTAGCTGTGGATGCCAAGAAGTCTTCCACACAATTTTCCTCCTACCAAGTAATTACTATCTATATTTACTTTTAATTATGGGATAAGATATTATTTATAGAAAAATCCTAAACTTTCACTTAACCCTTTACACTTTCAATTTTTTTGGATCAACATTAACACTACTCAACTTATACAGCTCCTAACTTGGGTAAATCACCTAACTAGCATGCTTCCATACCAATGTGAATCGCCTGACCACCATGATACCCTAACAGAATAAATATCATGATTAGAATGACTTCAGGTTAGTGTGAAGCCACCTTGACCAGTGCGAAGCTAACTTGAATGAAACTGCATTGACTAGTGTGAAAGTATTTTATTTACATCAAAATTAACTTTGATTTTCTTCAAATAGATCTCTATATTTCCAAAATTTCCCTAAACTTTTACCTTTACATAAATTACAAAAAACTAATCATGAAAATAAACTCCTATAAAATATTATTCTTCTAATCATATTTTTCAAGTAAGGATTAAATTGTGGAAGTCACTTATAAATTATGATAAAAAACATCTGCAAACCATATCTCTTTGTCTTAAATCTACTTGATAAACCAAGAAAAGTATTCAAAATAAGAAAAAATGATACAAATATGTATATTATCCACCCATGACATATCCTTCATACTTTAAGAACATATCTTTCATACCCATCAAATACATAAGAATAGTCTTTACAACCACTCAAAGAATCTCTCCTAAGACCGATTGATATATTTCTACCTTGATTAAGGCATATACAACATAAAATTAGGTACACAACATAACATACATGATATATCTAATTACATACGTGTAAGGGATTCTACTCATTCTCTATGTCCCCTCTTGTGTTTGAGGACACATTTTTTTTGAGGTATGTATACCACGTGACATTGGAAATAATCCTGTCTTGTATTTTTCAATATTTAATTCATTTAATACCTTTTCAATGTATGTACCTTGAATTATTCAAAGAAGTATCTTTGATCTATCATGATGGATCTTGATCCCTAGAATGTAGGATACTTCACCCAAGTGTTACATAGATAATCATTTGTTTAACTATGTCTTATTTGACTATAAGACTACTTTGTTTCTTCCCATCAATAATATGTCGTCAACATACACTACTAGGAAAACTAATGCACTCCTGATAAACCTATTATAGGAATAAGGATCACCTTATTTAATGAACTCATAATAAACCTATTATAGGTACCATGATCATATTATTTATTTATAAAACCAAATTCTATGATGGATTCATCAAAAAATACTTCACAATATTGATTCTTCATTTAACCCATAAATTGATGGCTTCAAGAACAAGAGAAGAGATTATCGAGGATGATATCAAATTAGTAATTGTTATATTTTATTGATCATTTTCATATTTCTCGTGACATAAATTTTATGACCAATTAATTTTTTCCAAATAATATTAATGAATAAGGTCACTGAAAACAAGATACAATCATTTCACGTTAAATTTATAATTAATTTAAATATATTAGAAAAATTATTCCTTAGTATTAGATATTTCTTTGAGGAAGATGTTGATTATTTAAAACCCTTTTTATTAACCCCTTGTTTATATTGTATGATCTACGAATATAATCCATTTAGTGATGATCCACATGTTCTCTAATGATCTTTTAAGAACACCAATATATTTATAGGTGCTATCACGATAGATCTATTATCTGGATATGTTCATCTTGATCACTGAGATGATTCCATCAAGACTGAAGAATCATCCTTTCGATCTTGATATTGAGATGATAGAAGATTAATGAGAACCTTTAGATAATTTAGTGGTCCTAAGAGTGAGATATAGACTTGTTTTGTGCAAAATGATTCTCAATTTTGATTAATATCTACATAATAGATATAGTCCTCTATTTATAAAGATAGGGGTTGGGTTAAAATATTATTTAGTTTCAGAAAAATCCTTAAATAATATATTGAACCTTATATGACCATATTCCATGTAATAGTAATAATAATAATAATATTTTATTAGGTGTTTTCTAACTTGTGTAATGATAAATATTATTTTACCAGTTGGAAGATTAAAATTTATCACTGGAAACAATCTTGGTCTGCTAGTTCTCTTATATATTTATCAAATACTAGAATTAATATTTATTCAATAAATAAATAAATAAATATTATATGTCTATTTCATTAAATAACTACCTCACAAATAAATATTTATTTAATTTACATGATTAATAAATCCTAAATAACAATTTTCCTCAACCTTGAGAATGATATTTAATCTAAAAATAAATTCCAATAGAATTTAATTTAGATCAATAGAAACACTTAGTGTGTAACCTTCTTGACTTCTTTCTCATTGAAATTAAGAAGTATTTCCCGAAGTCCAAGATTACTATCTTGAAATGGGTTAGGGAACCTAATATAAAGAAGTTAATTTGGTAACATCAATAATGAAATATAAGCACTCCCTATGTAATACAATCCAATTTCTATGATATCTCATAAACCGGGTTGCCCACCCATGTAATAAACCTATATGATTGATATATTTTTTTGACTATCCATAATAAACTCATCAGTACACCATGTCCATATAATTTAATGTGATGATTCCATTTCAATCAAAGGGATAGAATATAAGTTTCCATTAATTAGAAGGGAAAAATACTTCCTCAAATTATTCATTAATAGCATGTCATTTGCAACACACCCAATGTACCCTACTTCCTCTAAACATATTATTTCATGGTTTTTATTAGTAAATATAACTGTATGATTCATGACATACATTAATAATAATATTAAAGTATATGTAATATTATACAAACACATAGATAGAAATATTGGATGACACATAAACATAAAAATTCCCTAATAAAGGGTCAGTTCTCATAGTATCCCATTAGAGATTACCAAATGCAAAATTTATGAGATAATTTCACATCTGCTTATGAGTAATTTCACCTACCAGTAAAGATAATATATTCCCCATTATATAATTTTATATGATTAAAGAACTAGTTTTAAGAATATTGTCTTGGTATTTCAAGGGTCTCATCATAGTAGGGAACTTTTATGACCTTTTTAATGAGACAGATACTCTAGCACATTATTATATTAAATTAATATATAATTATTTATGATATATAATAAAATGTTTTAATTAATATTCAGTTCTTTGAATATATTTAATCCAAAATAAATATATTTGATTTTATAAAACAAACTCCAACAAAATCCCACTTGGACTAGAGCTAACTTATAATGAATTTCAGTTTACTATACCTCACATCAAGATCATGTTTCCACTAAGTTAAGGATTTAGTCAAGGGGTATACCATGTTGACTTCCATAGATAATTTTCTCACTATAACTTCACCTCTCTGAAAAAAACCTATCAGGATATGATATTTTTAAAGTATGGGCTTCATCTATTGATGTGAACTTAGATACTTTTTAGGATCCATTATTGGAGTATAATCATAATAAATTGTGATATGGTTTTTACTACTAGGAACCACATCAAGATATTTGGAATTTTTTTTATCCAAACTGATTCTTTAGCTACCTCATATGATTTAATATTCTCCGACTCTCCATTGAGAGTAAATATGTATCTTAGTTCTGATTTCAAATCATCTTGATCTATTTGGAAACTAGAATATGTATATCCTCTATAGATCATGAATATATCCTTAGTATGCCTCAAATAATTATAGATAATCTTGAATTACATTCAATTATGGTCATATAGATTAGATAGATATCTTCCTACCACACTTAAGGAATCAATGACATCTAGCCTAGCACATATCATAACATACATGACTGATCCAATCACAAACTTGTATGAAATCTTTCCCATCCTTTTTCTTTCCTCATGTGTATGAGGAATCATTTTATTGGAAAGGCGAATTCCATGTGACACTAGAAACAATAACCTCTTATATTGTTCAATACTTAATCTCTTCTGTATCTTTTCAATATATGTTCTTTGAATTAGACCAATAAATATATTAAATCTATCATGATTTATATTGTTCCTAAGAATATATATCGCTTAAACTATGTCATTCATGGGGAACCATGTGTTCAATTGGGATTTGACAAACTGCGATATTGGTATTCATTTCTAATAAGTATTATGTCATTGATATAAACTATAAAGAAAACAACCACACTCATACTAATCCATTTATATATATAAGGCTCACATTAATTCTTTATGAAACCAAATTCCATTATGGATTTATAAAATTGAATGTTCCATGACCGAGATACTTATTTTAATACATAATGGATATATGAAATTTGAATACCTTATTGGAATCCTTTGGGGTCAGAAAACATTTAGACCATTTTATATAGACATCTTCCCAAATGCTTTCGTTAAGGAATCATGTTTAGATATAAATTTTCCAAAATTTCATAGTCATAGTAATCTACTATGTAAATTATAATTTTTATGGATTTTAAAATAGAAACTAGTGAAAATGTTTCATCGTAGTCTATGCCTTGATGTTGTTTGAACCCTTTTGAAACTAGTTGTGCCTTATATGTATTGAATTGCCCATCCATGTTCATTTTATCATATAATACCCATGTACAAACAAAATAATTTACATATACTAGAGAATATACCAAAATTTAAAATTAGTTTTGATATATATAATCAATTTCATAATTCATATATTTTTACCACTTAGAAGCTTCTATTCCACATATTAATTCCTAATAAGTTACAAGATCCTTATAATCTACTTATAACGATTCACCATCCTTAGTTTATCTAAAACCACATCTTTTTGGTTCTATCACATATCTTGTATCCCTAAAAAACACTTGTGTATTTAGAACATCTTCTTCCACTAGGCCTTGTGGAATATGTTTGAATGTTAACTATTTTGTACCTTGATCATGGACGTCATCAAACTCTATCTTTCTTCCACTATCTCTATTAGATATTTTATCCCTTTCAAGGAATATGGTGTGTCTTTATATAATTACCGTTTTTATTAGTGGTCATATAGGTGACATCTATAAAGGTACAATTTGTTCCTTAGGGTGAAATTATTTTTCTTTAAGGGGCATTAAAAAATGTTTCATATCCCTACACATGTAAGTATAATAACACCTATTTCTTTCCACTATATAATTAGTAAAAAATACCATCTATCTATTTATTTGGAACCTGTTTTAATATTTGTGTTACTTCCTATAACAATTATCCTCAAAAGGATAATGAAATATTCACATGACTCATCATTTATCTCACCATGTCAAATATGATGCAGTTCCTTTGTATGTTTATATCATTCCATTATGGTGTATAAGAAGAAGTTTGTTAGGATAAAATAGCCAAATCATATAAATAATCAATTAGGACGTGATTATGATATTCTCTTTCATGGTTTAAGGGGATTTTCTTAATCTTACCACCAATCTGGTTCTTAACTTCATTATTATATTCTTTGAATCATTTCAAATGAATTTTACTTATACCTCATTAATTAGATATTTTCATATCTACAAAAATCATCAGTAAAAGTTATGAAGTATGAGTACCCACCCCTTCAACTAGAAATTGTTAAAACACATCAATATGAACTAATTCAAGAATATCTCCGGTTCTTTCACCTTTTCTAGTAAACAAGGATTTAGTTATTTTCCCTTGTAAACATGCTTGACATACACCAAGTGGTTTTAGTTAAAAGGTATCCAAATATACATCATGGTGTAATTTGGCCAAAATCTTTTAATTTTTATGAATTTTCTAATGATGACATATTTGGGTGTGGTATAAGTCATGTGAACTAGTTTCATTATTGATTTCCATTAGTTGGTTCATGTGATCAAAGGCATAAAGATCATTATTTAAATATTCCTTACCATAACATATACTTTATTTATAAAACATGCGAAATATATTCCCAAATTTGAAAATAAATCTATCTATATCAATTATGTATATAGATATAATTTTTTTGGTGATCGAATATACATAATAAAAATATTTTTAAACCAAGATCATTCCCATTGACAACATGATGTTGTAGCCCCCAATAGCCACAGTTTCAAGTATAACTCTATGGGATGCTTGTAGATCTACCTCACCCTGGTAAATCTTCAAAAATATACTTGGTTGTTGTATTTTAATACATATAGAAGATATATATGTTATATCAAATAACAATTTTTTAGAAATATATAAGTTAAACTTGATAATATACACACCAAAAGATTCCCCTTTCTTCTTTTCATTGGTGTAGCTTTTCTTCTAGTGGCCCTTATTACCACATTTGAAACAAATTTCATTATGTTCCATTGTTTTTCCCTTAATACTTATTTTCTTGGAAGATCATTGTGAAGAGTCTCTATACTTAGATCTCTTTACTTGTACTTTCCTTTTATTCACCATAAGGAAAGTACATTTTTAATGATTTATGTTTTTTTCAACTTGGTGATGTAGAGTGATAAGATTTGGGAGAGAATTATGTATGTTGTTCATATTGAAATTAAACACAAAAATGGATAAATTATTAGAGAGTGATGAAATAATTAGATCAATTCATAGTTATTTATTTTGTTTAAACCCTAAAACCTTTTGGCGCTCAATATAGACAATTAGTTTGACTAAGTGAGTCATAGCTGGTGTAACTTCTATAAGTTTTCTACAAATGAGTTCTTTAGATATCTCAAACATTCCTATCTTACTCTCTCCTGATAAAAACCACATAGATGCCATATTAGGCTATAAGAATCCATGTATTCATGTGAATTCATGAGTTCAGTAGACATGGATAAAAGTTTGAAACACTGAACATTGACCGTATCACTCAATTTTTTATCATAGATAAAAAATTCATCCTCAATTTCCTCATTTTTAGGTAGATCAGAAATGGTTTATTATAGCACATCATATTTATATTCATGGTACAACACAACCTATTGGAATCTAAACTATTCTTGGAAGTTACTTCTAGTAAGTAGATGATCATTCTCCATAGTTGATCATATATATAATTTGGTCTTATAGGTTTTCATTTTTATACTATATAAAAAGAGAATATTATTATTATTTCAATTGATTACAATTTATATGAGTCATAATAATATTTTTTAATTTTTATTAAATCTCCCACTATTTTATAAATCCCCAATAACACTCACCGTTGGACTAGAAATTTCTAGTTTCTCTAAAATTATAATGTAAAGGATCCATATTCCCCTTATCATAACCCAAGTAAGGGATTAACCAATTTATAAAAAGTATTTAATTAGGTAGTTATTTTCCAATTGCGGGCATGAAACTCCTTGATCCGATAAGTGGAATCCCCAACATGGAAATCCTTTCCCCTATTTATGGTTTTGGGTACAACAGAAGCACCTTTGGTGGGAGTTAAATTAAAATTTCTTTTGAGTTAGAGTTTTTTGAAACCCTGAGAGAGGTTATTTCACATTAAATTTCTAATTAATTTATTGTTGATCCAAAAATATGAATACTTGGTCAGATGATATTTTCTTGGATGAATATGTTGTTGATCTTCTGAAAAACCTTTTTCTGATTACATTCATTTCTCTTAGAGGATCAAAGTGTATAATCCATCTACCACTTATCCACACATCCTCCTCTGATCTATATGTTATTCCAATTGATTTCTGGGTGGTATCATAGTGAATCAATTGTCTTTTATTACTCTACTTGATCGCACTAAGATCCTTAGGGCTTGAAGGAGTTCATCCTGTTCTTGAGAAGATAATAGGAGGTGTTTAAGAGAGAAGTTTATTGTGAATAATGCTTCTCAATTATCGATTAACCCTACACAATAGAAATAAATATCTATTTATAGAGTTAAATCTTAGGTTAAAATATTATTTAATTTCATACTAGCCCTTAAATAATATTATAATATTTTATTCATAGACTACTGAATACATATTTATTAAATATTCAAAAAAATAAATAAATAAATTTTATTCAAAATCCAGTGAATAAATATTAATTTAGTTTATATGATCAATAAAAATTTAATAAAGTTATTCCTTGGTCTTGAGAATAATATTTATTCAATTAATTAAATTTAAATATAATTTAATTGATATCAACAGAAAGACTTAGTTTGTGAAACTCTTGGATTTTTTCTCATTAGAATTAGGTAGGTACACCTAATGTCCAAGATTACTATCTAATAACTGGTCAAGATTCCCAATATAAAGAACTTAATGCCGTAATGTCGAAAACCACATATGAATGGTCACTATGTAATATAATCTCTTTTATTTCAATATATCATATAGTAGGTATCACATTTATGTCATCAACCTATGTGTTCTTAATATGTCTTTCTCTAACTATCTTAAATAAATGTCATTACTCCATGGACATGGAATTTAATGTGACAATTATATTTCAATCAATGGGCCGATATATAAACATCCATAAATATGGAAGGGAAAAATCATTCATTGAATTATCCATTAATAACGTGTCATTCACAACACACCCAACATAGCCTACTTCTCTTCAACACATGAAATGATGGTTTTTGTTAGTAAATCTAAATACACATGACATGAAATGCATTAATGATAATATTAAAGTCTAAGGACCATTACACTTACTCATAGATAGGAATATCCAAGGACACCAAAACATGCATAATTCCTTATAGTGGGTCTATTCTCATAATTTAATGTCTTAGAGATTAACAAGTATATCCTTTATGAGAAGAAGACTTATCCACTTATAAGTACTCACACTAGAAATTATATGTACAATGTGCCCAAGAATAGTACATTATCTGACTATAGAACTAGTTTTAAGAATATTTTCATTGAATTTTAAGGTTCTCATCATAGAGGGGAACTACTATTCCCTTTTTAATGCAAAAAAATACTCCCGGACATTATAACATCAATGTTATGTATACTAAAAATCAATACGTAACAATATATTTAAATTAATATTAACATATTTTAATATACTTGTGATATTAAGTACAAAATTAGTTAGTTCTAGGAAACAAAATCCAATAATATTTCTTCAAAATTCGTCTCCAAGTTACATCAAGACTAGAGAGGGATACTTATATTGATGTAGTTTGGTTAATAAAACCCAAAAAATTTATAAAAACTCCCTAATAAAAGAAAGTGAACCAACTAGGGTTGATCAAACACTTATTTATATGGTTTCATTCCAAATCATGTAATAGATTTATTATTCTGAATTAATATTAAATTGATTGATTTTTTTGTTATGCATAAAATTTTCTTATTTTATACTTTAAATAGATTCTAAATATAATGTGGATTTTACTTAGTAATTAACGATTTTACGATAAAGAATTTTTGAATAACCCATTTATTTTAATTCCATATTTACATATTAGTCGATTTATTTATGTGATCACGATATCAAATCTATAAAATAAATCATTCATAACACATAAATAAAATAAATAAATAAATGAAATGATAATGAGTTTTATTTAAAATTTGATTTATTGATTTGATAATAAATCAACCTATGTTGCTAGGAAAATATCTTTATTATAGTTTTGGAATGAGTTACAACATTCCACCTATGCACCTATGTATTATTAGGTTGTTCCCACCATGATTCTATCTTAAACATCCTCCATATGACTTCATATTCTCATTTCATTACATATTATATATAACTTACATACAGGTGAGGGGGACCAAATGATTGGTTTAGGGGAATTACATAAAACAACCTTGCACATGAGGGTCCTACATAATAAAGGATGAAGGGATACCAAAAAATGACACAATATTTAATTTAATAATAAATAATTTCAAGAACCATGAAATAAATATACAAATAAATAAAACAAACATAGGAATAAGTCTGGTCAAAGCTCATGATTGGCCAAACATATGTAATGACTGTGCATTTAAAACTTTTAGCTAACATTCATTTCAACTCATTATTTAATGAGATAAAACATGCTTGTATTAATCAAATTAATGGAATTGTTAATAAATAAATAAATTTTATATTATTTCATCCAATATTCATGAAGTTACCATACACTGGGATTTTAAATAGAATAGATTGTTTTATTTTATTTAATAAAATATTACACAAATTTTTATTTGGAAGAAAATTTGAGTGAACCTATATAAACTACTTAGTATGGTTCTAATTATTTGTAATTAATTCACACAATATATTGTGTACATAAAATGTGGTGTAATTTCATGGTGTGTACTGCCAAATTAATTCCACATGGAACCCATGAATATTATGTTTCTTTTAAAATTTAATGCGTTGAGTCTTTAATATGAAATAACCGTACATAAATTATAGTTTTGGAGATAATTTATAATTAATTAATCATTTAATATAACATAAAACCTAATGACCAGCATGTACTAACAATTTAATGGAACACTAGACTCATGTTTATGAGTTTTAATAGAGTAATTAATTAAATTTTATATTTCTATGTAAACATATAATGCACATGGCGTGTGCATGATGGACACATGGTGTGTACTTTGCTTAACCAGATACCCAAAATATACACTAAGTGGCTCATCATGTACTTCTTGTGAAAATTTATGAAGTACAAAACATGTAAAAATGATACACTACATGTACATCATGTTTCACAACAACCAACCCGTATGCATTATGTATTTAATACACATAGTGTCTTAATTACATGATGTGAATTGAACCCATTTTTTCTACCTTAAATACATGTACACTATGTGATGTTTATTTAATATACAAAATATATTTTATTTAAAAGACATGCTCAACCCCATTGAGTCAACACGTGGTGAATTTATTTCATATGAAGTGTATTAATTACCCAATAACCAAAAATCCACTTGGATTTATTGGTGAAATAAAAAAGGGTACAAGGTATGTGATAAAAGAGTACACACTATGTAAATTTGTATTATCCATCTATAATTCTTGGAACCTTTGGATGGGTTCTTAATATTCATTATTCGTTAATTATTAATTGATATTGGTTATGTGAGTGAGAAACAAAGACGATAAATAAGAGATTTCAACAACAGATCAAGAAATAATTAAAACATGAAATGAAATTTAACTTTTAAATGTATAATGATAAATAAAAATAATAATTATAAATTTGAATGTGACCACTCTGATACCACTTGACGGTTCGGGGTGTAGTGAAATCACTTATTGAGGCAGATCCTGACTAAAACATTATCAAATTTTATGGATCATTAGCCTATTATAGAAGGATTAAATGTCACTACTAATGAAAATTTTCTAAATAATATTGACAAATAAGGTCACCATAACCTAGATAATATATTTTCATGTTAAATTTATAATTAATTTAAATATACCAGAAGGAATAATACCATGATCTTGATATCTTTTTTTTGGTGTCAATCGTTATTTATCTTGTATGATACTAGAATATAATCCCTCTAGAGATGATCCACACATGATCTAATAATATATTAACAATATTGATATATTACCATGTGCTAGTGTGATATATCGATCATCTTACAGGGTTAATATTGATAACTGTGATGATTCCTTTAGGCTTGAAGAATCGTCCTTTCACTCTCATTCTTGATATCATGGAAGAGGAATGAGAATATCTAGAGCATTATTTGGTCTTAGGAGATAGATTTATATTTCATTGTTCACAACTATTCTCAATTTCAATCAGTATCTAGATAATAGATATAATCATCTATTTATTAAGATAATGTTAGGGTTAAAATGTTATATAATTTCCTAATGACCTATAAATAATATATTACACTTTGTATGACCCCATGATATTTAATAATATTAATAATAATATTTTTTCATGGCATGAACTACCTGGGGAAATGATAAATATTATTTTACTACAACATAAATTAATAGTTATCACGGGACATGATCTTGGTCTGATAGTCCTTGGTATTTATCCAATACCTGAATAATTAAATATTTATTTATTAGATAAATAAATAAATATTTTATATCCGTGTAATTAAATATTTACTTTTTGAATTAATATTTATTTAATTTATGTGATTTGTAAATCCTAAATAAAATTATTCCTTGGTCTTGAGAATAATATTTATTCCAAAAATTAAGTTTAAATAGAATTTAATAGAGATCAACAGAAACACTTAGTGTGTGACTCTCTGAGATTATTTCTTGTTGTAATTAGAAGATCCTTCCTAAGATTGATATTATTATAAAGAAATAGGTTAGGGAAAAAAGATAATAAAGTTAATGTTGCAACATCTACAACCATATATGAGATATTTCTATGTAATATAATCCATTTTTCACTATACCTCATCAAGATGGTTTCATAACCATGTAATCAACCTATACTATTGATATGTCTTACTATGACTATTTGAAATAAACTCATCATTACACAATGGACATGAAATTTAATGCGATGGTTTCATTTCAATCAATGTGATGAGTTATCAAATTCCATTAATATGAAAGGGAAAAATACTTTTTTAACTTATTCATTAATAACATGTCATTTGTGACACACCCAACATACCCTACTTCCCATGAACATATGTATTCACAATTTTGGTTAGTAAATATAAGTGTGTGATTCATGAAATGAATTAACAATAATATTTAAGTATAAGGATAATTACACACACTCACATATAGAAATATCCAATGACACATACACATGTGGAATTTAAGTAGGTGAGTCAGTTCTCATAGCCTCTCGTCTTGGAGATTACCAAGTGATAACATCACGAGATAAATTCTCATGTTCTTATGAGTACATTCACTTAACGGTCAAAATATTATGTGCCCCGTAATATAATTTTATCCAACCATAGATCTCGGTTTAATAATATCATCATGTAATTTCAGGGTTCTCATTATAGTAGGGAACTTATATCACCTTTTATATGTGACTGATACTATAGTACATTATTACATTAGAGTCACACAGAACTATGAATGATATATATTAAGATATTTTAAATAATATTCAAATATCTAAATATATGTAATCTGAAATAAAAATAGTTTGTTCTATAACACCAACTCCAAAATAAATGGATCTCTGAAACTTTCATAACTTATTGGAATCCTTTGGTATCATGAACCCTTTTGGTTGTGTCACATAGAAATATTCTCTAAGTTTTTCATCAAGTAAATCTATCATGGCATATATTTTCCAAATCTCATATTCATGGTAAGATACAATAGAATTTATAATTATAATGGATTTTATCATAGAGATTAGTTAAAAGGTTTCATTATAGTATATAAATTGATGTTTCCTAAACCATTTAGGGACCAATAAATATTTCTAGGTATTGAATTAACCATCCATGTTTATAATCATTTTGAATAACCATTTTCACCCGATAGGATTTACATCCACTAGAGGATCTACGAAAACCTAGACTTGGTTATGGTACATAGAATCTATTTAGAAATTCATAGTATCTTTACACTTTAAAACTTTTGAGATGTTTAATAATTACTTGTGGGAGAGAGGTTTATTATTTTAACTAATAACGTGTCACCTTCCCCAGTGACTAGAAAACCATATCTCTTTGTTTCTATAATATCTATAGTGCTTCTACATAGTAATCGAGTATATATAATAACTTTTTTCATTACGGATTGTAACATTTATTACTAATCCAAACCTTATATATATTGAGCCTCAAATTAATCTAAGTATATCATGATACCACTATCTCATTTAGTTATGTGATCCTTATTAAGGAATATGGAATGTATTTCCATTATTAATTTTTTTCTGAGGGGTCTTATAGATAACACCCCTTATTTCCTTGGGATATCATACATATATATATATATATAATTAGTTCCACAATATTTAAGTTTCTTTATAAAATTATCATTAAAAAACTCTAATCATCAATGCACATATAGATTTAACAAAGAGTATTTATTACCACATCATAACTCATATGGGATTATGTCTATTACTTTAGTTGGCACTTGGTTTAGTGTGTATGCTACAATCTGCAATGTGTATCCTTAAAATAATAATGAAATATTTCCATGACTCATCATTGATCTCAATATGTTTAAAAAGGTATTATATAGTCTATAGTTTGTATCCTTAAAATAAAAATAAAATATTTCCATGAATCATCATTGATATAAATTTTTTTAGAAAGGTTTAGTTCCTCTATTCACGGAAACTATTCCATTATGGGGTAGAAAGAGGAATTTGTTGAGATATTATCCTAAACTCCCTTAAATAATCGATGAATACTTAGTTTAGATAATCTCATCCTTAGTCTGAGTGGAGTTTCTTTATCTTCATGTCAAGATGATTTTATACTTAATCCTTGTATTCCTTGAATTTATCAAAGGAATTATACTTATATATCATTAATGTGACTTATATATATCTAATAAAGTCATCGGTAAAGTTATGAAGTAAGAGCATACAAATCTAGATTCTACTTGAAAAGGCCCACACACATCTATATAAACTAACTCTATAAATTCAATAACCCTTTTACCTTTTCCACAAAATGGACCATTGGTAATTTTTTATTTTAAAAAATAATATTGTATATCCAAGGGTTTGAAATAAAAAGAATCTAAAAAACCTTCTTAATATAAATTTTCAAACACTTCTCATTTACATAACCAATCCATTAATTCCACAAATTATTGTGATATGTGTCATGTAACCTTGATTTATTATCTATCATTAATAATTAATTTTCATATTCTAGTATGTAAAGACCATTATTCAAATGTGTCATACCATAAGATATTATGTCTTTATAAAAGTAGCAATTATTATTTATGAAATTGAAAGTAAATCCATACATGTATAAAATGGAAACATTTATTTTGTTTTTGGTTATATTGAAAACAAAATAATAAATCATTAAAACTAGAATTTAACCATATAAAAACATGATATGATAGTATTTTATATGAAACACAACAAATATTACTCCATTGGTAGCTCAAAGAGCCACCTCACCTATGATAATATTCCATAATATACTTGGTTCCTATATTTATATAGAAATTTGAGAACCAAAAGCTGTATATAATACCTAATTTATATAAATAGATAAATTACACTTAATAATGAATGTACTAGAATCTTTACATTGATTATTCATCAAGGAAAAATTCTTCTTCTGATGGAGTTTCTTACCACATTCAAAACACATTGTATATTTTTTTCCTTATCCTCTATCTAGATCTTTCTCTTATTAGAAGGGAAGTTTGAATGTGTCTTAGACTTTGTGTTATTATTACACCTTTTTAAGCTTTCTTCTCAACATGTTCACCATTAATAAAAAAGGTTTCTTGTGATTTAGGACTTTATTCACCTAGTTAATTAGAGTCAGGAGATCCGAGAACATCTTCACTATATTTTTATATTATTATTCACAATAAAACTTGAGAATCTTGGAGGAATTGGAGAAAGTATGAGGTTTGTGCACAATTCCTTGGGAATCTTAGTCATAAAATTTATAAATGTTGAATATATCCAATAAAATTAACTACACAAGGTATAAATGGAAAACATTCACCTATATTACACATAAAGTGTTCCTAGGAGATCTCATACCTCTCTTTCCTTGATTTCTCCTAATGGAGACTACAGAGACGACACAACATGATGTATGCATACATGTATTCATGAAAATTTTGGATATCCCTTGTTATGAAAGATAACATGAGGCATTGGATATCTAATGAATCATCTATAAGCTTATAGAAGACATTTATAACCTCATAAATTTCCTCCTTAGAGGGATCATTAAAAATATGGGACTTCAGGATATAAATTTTATTCTCTTGGAAAATAATATGCACAAGCGCTTATACCACTTTAGGAAGTCAGTACTGGTTAGGAGATGATATTTATCTAAGTTGGATCACAGGGATAATGTCATGGTTGAATTAATTTCTATTTTATATAATAAGTAAAACTATTTTTTATTACTTTACCTTTATTTGCAAGTTTGACATAATAAATTTATTTTACTATCCTCCCACTATTTTAAAAAATCCCAACAACCCTCACTGTTGGATTTGGAATATCCTATTTCTTGGATAATATAGGGGAAAAGACATAAATTCCCATTATAATAACCCATATAAGGGACTTTTCAAATTTATCAAAGGTATTTAGATTGGAATATCTTTACAACTACACTAAATAACCATTATTTGATTTTTTGATTATATCCCCTAATTCTGAAATCCTAAATTTGAATTTTCCCATTGACTAACTCAATGTTGCACTAATTCTTTTCAAGGAAAATACTCTTGATGATAAATTGGCTGATTTAACAAAATATTTTTATTAGAAATCCGTAATAAATGAAAGTTTCTTAAAAATTGTCAGACTAATACATTTATATATGGTTTTATTTTAACTTAAGAATTGGAAATCAATATATCAATAAAAATTTTATTTAAGGGATTTAGTTTAGATTATGCATATATATTCATTATTTCATTCTTCACATTCTTGTTAATATTATTTGTATTTTACATAATTAATAAACTACATATGATAAAATAATTTTATCATTATTAATTTATTTTATTTCATCTTAGCATACCTTTTAATTTATTTACTTTATAGAATCACATTTAATCATCACATAAATCTTGTGTCACATAAATTAATAAAAAACTATACGCTTAGAAAATAAAATATACATGTCATATTATCATGTTATTTTAACCAACTAATAGGTTTATTTAGTAGAAGATAAAAAAACCTTAACCTTAGAGGAAAAAAACTCCTTGAGTCGACGCTTATCTTGAGTGGAAGAATTCCACTATTTACCTGAGTATCTCATTGGTTTGATCTACCTCGACTCAAGTTATGAAACTTATACTCTCTATGGGAGCTCCATAATCTAAATATTCTTACCCACTCATAGGTGAGGGGTACCATGGGTTTAGATTTACCTAAAATAAACCATAGACCCTTAGGTACCTAATAAAGGGGGAGGGGATGATATATATATAATCATATTTAATTTAATAATAAATTTATTACAAAACCCATGAAAACAATAACTAAATTAAATAAATCCAACACACACACATAGTTCAGTCAAGCTCATTATCCTTAAAAAACATGAAATGAATAAACATTAAACTTTCTAGCATTATTTTTAATTCCTTCTTAATACTAAGATAAGTTTTATTGAATTAATAAATTAACAATTAATTAATTATCTTAACTATCAACCCAAATAGTCTTTAAGATGCATAATATTCCCAAACTTTATAATTTTAAATAAATTAAACAATTTAATTTTAATTAAAATTATTTATATACATGACATTTTATGATGTGGTCACATAGTTTTTAGCCTCTTAGTCAGTTTAAAATCAGTTTTGGAATTTATTATACACGATATGCACTAGAGGTGACATAGTGTTTTCCCTCTTATGTTAAATTAAATATAATTCTAGAATTTAATAGTTATATAACATACTTTGTTACTTACACAAAATATGACTTATGATGTGTGTGTTCATAATGTACTGTGCACATAAAAGGCATGTATTCCCACACAATATATTGTGATATACTTAGTGTGTAGTTTTATGGGTCAATTCGAGTAGTCTATGTGACATGTATGACTAAAGGATATGCCATAAATATACATAACATGTACCGTTTTCATTAAACATGATGTATATGTTGTGTACTTGACTATTACACATCATGTGGTTTAAGAATTTATGCAGATAACAATTTTTAAGAATTTATATCCACATGACTTTCCTAAAACTACTTGATGTGTAATTGGTGTGCATAACCCTGTTTCATGACATGTAAAAATATCTACATACAATATAGTATAGTCTTGGGGAAGGGGAGGCAGAGGTTTTTGTTCTCCAGAAGCTAGTATTCAGACCCTACCTTCCTCCAGGAGGTGTCTTCCTTAGGGTCTTGATCGGTCTAAGGATCTTGGTGGATCGAACTTCACAATAAACTAAGGTGGCTAAAGGAGTCACTGTATTCCTGGGGCAATAGGCGTTCTCCCTCACAATAGCATATGGATTCTCTCAAACAAGATATTGAGAGGATAAAGCAAGTATTAGAAGCAAGATGGAGTGATGACCTCTTTAGAGCCCTTCTCCACAAGTAGAGCCTCCTGGAGGATATGCTTCTCTTGTAAGAGCGGCTGGAAAGGGAGAAATCCAGAGCACTCTGGCTTCGAGTTGGCGATAGAAACTCATGTTACTTTCATGCTTAAATTAAAGAACATAAATGTTTTAGACACCCAAAAATTATTTCTGAAGATGGGGACTTCATTAATGACATCGAAGTTGTTGTAGGTATGGTTGAATCTCTCTTTAAATCTCTCTTAGCTGGCCCTAACCCTTCGATGTAGGATGGTTACCCAAGTGGGAATTCCCCTCTTTTTGATAACATTATGAGAGTGGTTTCTAAGTCCCAAAATATCTTCTTAGAATCCATTTTGGAGGAGAAATAAATCTGGGAGTCATTGGAAAACCTTAATCCTGATAGTGCTCCTAGGTCGGACAGCTTTCCCGACTCCCTCTATGTGTCTTGTTGTAGCATTGTAAAAGAGGATGTTATTGAGGCAGTGCATGATTTGTTTTGAGGTGGTAACTTAATTCAGGTGGATAGTGCGACTTTGCTTGTTCTCATTCCTAAAGTCAAGGATCCTTCATCTCTTAAGCAATATCGGCCTTTTAGTATGTGCAAATTTTCTTACAAAATTATGGCCAGTGTGATTAAAAGAAGACTTGGTACTCATCTCCCACTCTGGATCTCAGAAGAACAACATGGGTTTGTGAACGGTAGGTCCATCCAGGGTGCTATAGGTCTCACATAGTAAATGATTGAGGATATTAATAAAAAATATCAATGATCAAATTTTTCTATAAATTTTGATATGGATATATCCTATGAAAAACTTGAGTGGGCTTTCATAATCAAGGTTCTAAGATGCATGGGATTCTCTTGGCAGTTAACCAATCTCATGTTTAGATGTTTGAGTTCATCATGGTTTTCTATTTTCTTTATGGGAAGAAGGAAATGGTTCTTCAAATATGTCTATGGTCTTAGATAAAGTGACCACATCTCGCTAAGTTTTTTCATCTTGGCCCAAGATGATTTGATCAGACTCATTCGAGCCAAAATTCGAGAGGGCACCATTCAACCTTACCACTGCTATTTTCGTTTTTAGAATTTTTCCCACCTAATGTTCATAGATGATATGGTAATTTTTCAGTAATGGGTGTTCTAGATCTATTCAAGGTATCAATAGTATCCTAGAGGAATACTGCAGATGGAGTGGGCAACTCATCAATATAGATAAGAGTAATTTATACATCTTGAGGATTTGCTCAGAGAGACGTGCTCGCAACATTTAATCCAGCTTGAATATCAGCATAAGGATCCTTCCTATGGACTATTTAGGTGCCCCTATTACATCGTGGAGTATTTTTATCAAGAATCTAGATAATTTAATGGAAAAAATATCTACTCGTATCAATAATTGGAAAAAAACAGGTCCTTTCATTCAGGGGAGGATCACTCTTGTTAACAATGTGCTTACCTTGATCCTAATGCATGTTCTCTCATATATTAAGGTCCCAAAGTCAGTCCTTAAAAATATTGATAGGATCATGATCAGAGTCAGTTGGGACTCACATTCAGAGGGTCGTTTCCATTGGGACTCTTGGATTAGAATGGCCCTTCCCATGGATGAAGGTGGTATTGGTCTTTGTAGTTTTCATGACATGAATAACTGTCTTCACGCGAGGCTGGCTTGGGAGGCAGTGGAATGAGGAACTCTCTGGGAAAATACCATCAGGGAGAAGTATGGTAATAACCTAGAGAATTTGAGCAACAATTGTTCATGTATTGGGAGATCTATTAAAAGTCATATTCCCTATCTTTGTAATCCATCAATATGGATCATCAGACATGGAGACATTAAATTTTGGCATGACAATTGGTTGGGATAATTTTTAGGCTTTCCTGGTTGCCCGGTTACTGACATAACCTTCTAATAGGATAGTGAGCATCCAACCTTCATTCAAGCAGCCCTTGAAAAATAGAAGATCAACATGTTCCATCTCACTAAGCTCTCATAAGAACAGGACATGTGCATCTTCAAGGACACATCCTTTGGATATTTTTCTATTAAGGGATACAGGTCAATTCTCACAAATCCCTACATTCATGATCCATGGGGGAATCTCCTTTAGTGCAAGGAAATCTCCCTGAAGTTCAACTATCTCATCTGGAGAATCTTTCACCATGAAATTTCTACGAATGAGGAGATATGGAGAAAAAGGACTTTCATTGTCTCCAAATGTTCGTGTTTCATTCTCCCTAGCATGGAGTCTACCAATCATATATTTTTCAAGAGAGATTGGGGATGCACAATTTGGGAAGCAGTGGTGGATTTTTCTGGTCTATCTTGCCCTCTCTATCCAGGCGACTTGTTCCTATAGAGGTAGTTTCAGGTCATGGGGAATAATCTTTCGAAGAGGAATTCTAGGGATATCATTCTCTCAGTTGGATATTAGTGTATATGGGAGGTGAGGAATAGATCGTGATTCAAAGGGGTGGCATGCACTAAGGTAGGTATGATTTCTTGAACAAGGAGGCTGATAACTGACCTGGGTGTGATTCTGAAAAATTGGGAGGAGGGTCTATCGTTGTGGCAGGTGATTCGACACAGGAACTCTTCCCATGCAGGTAGCAGCATGGTGTCGAAGGGTAAATGGATCTTCTGGAGACCCCCATCTGAAGGTCTGAAACTTAATCTAGATGGGTCTTGTGCAATGGGTATCATGAGTGGTGGAGGGGTTATTCATAATTCAGGGGGCAGTGTGGTCGCTGCATACAGTAAAAGGTTTGGCAGAGGGGACTCTCTTCAGGCGGAGTCCTGGGCTCTACTCATTGGGATCTAGCTATGCATTTCCTCTCACATCCCTCTCTCAAAGATTGAAATATATTCCAAAATTATCTACAATGCTCTCACTGATAACATGGCCACCCTATGGACTATTTCACACCATATCTAACGATTCAAGAAACTCATTGTCAGCCGCACAAGACTATTGCATACATGGCATGAGGGAAATTAGGCAGCGGACTTTCTTGCTTCTCGGTTCACCCTTTTAGACAATCTTGTTTCATTATCTATCTTGGTATCCTTGCTTCTAGAGTGCGCCAGTATTGTCCAAGGTGACGCACTTGGACTTCACTTCAATAGCCCCCCCTTGAGCTAGACCTTTCATTCCTATTTCCTTGTTTTTGTGTTCCCTTCTTTGTATATGCCTTTTTTTCCTTTTGTTCATTATTCCATCATTATTAATATAATATTTTATTGTTGGCTGATGATAAAGGTAGTCACTTTTATCAATGCTAAAAAAGTGCTAATAAAGACCATATTTATCACCCTTAACAAAGTGAAGATAAAGGCCAAGATTATCATTGTTTCTTTTAGCGATGATAAAGGGGGACATTATGGTCACTTTTTTAGCTCTAATAAAGGGAACTTATAATTTTTTTATCATAGATAAAGGTTTCATTTATCAGGGATAAATAAATAACTAATAAATCTATATAAATATATTTTTCAAATTATTTTGGTCTCCTCTCATGCCCTACCCCACCCTTTGGTAGCGCTTAGGCCCCCACTAGTCCCCTCTAGCTCACGAGTGAATCCCACCCACCCCACTTTGATAGCACTCACCTCCCCATTGTTCGCAATATCCCTATCCTTGCTCAGTTTCACTCGCCTAGATTTGAACCTTGGACCTATATATATAAATAGAATTCCCTTGCAACGTCTCAATATTGTTTTCATCTTTATTTTATGATATATATATATATATATATATTTACATAAATATTTATATTTATATCTATATATTATTATTTTTATATAAATTTATAAAATATATGTTTGTGTGTGTATTTATGTGTGTGTGTTTATATTTATATTTATATATATTTATACATATGTTTGTGTATATATATCATATATTTATATGAATATTTATTTAATTATATTTTATATTAATATTAATTTAAATATATTATAGTATACATATATATATAAATATATATCTATTTATTAATACACAAACATATTTATATATAAACATTATATATACATTTGTATTAGTATATATATATATATTTTTATAAGTTTTTATAAAGTAAAAATAGATATTTTTTAAATAAAATAGAGAATAAATTTTTATCTCCATATGGTTGATATATTTAAAAATATATTTTATATGTGAATATGTTTAAATATTTATTTATATAATTAATTTTTAATATGTAAATATCTACAAGTATATATGTATATATTAAATCATAAATAACACTATAATATGAAAAAATATGAACACCATAATTTCTATATGAAAGTAATTCTTAAGAATAAATTCAGTCTCCATCGAGAAAAGATAGGAAGACCCTCTTAAATGAAGATGGAATTAAATAGAATATTAAAAATTTTGGGTATCCCAACTAAAAACTTAGCTTTGAAGGAAATTCATGATTTTTTACTTAGAAAAAATAGGGACTCAAGTCACACCAAGTTCAAATGGCATAGATATATTTTCAAGCTTCAATTTGATATCTCATGAAGCCCAAACGGAAACTAAGATAAAAAGATGTGATGATTTTAAGTTCAATCCTTTTCTCAACTTATCATAAGATATTAATTTATTTATCAAATTTTCTATCAAAAAATTTATATCAAATTTCAATTACTCAATAATAATGATTAAATTATTAATTAATTTATTTTTTAATTATTTTATAAACCACATTTCACTAAATCTATTATATATTATGTTTAAATACATATTTGGTATTATATAAATCATATTTAAGGAAATATTTTATATTTATATAAATAGAAATATATTTTATATTAATTTTTTTAATAATAAGTAATTTTATTATATTTCATCCAAACTAATAAAAGCACTAATAAAGACATCCCTTTATTCACGCTAAAAAATGTGATGATAAAGGGTTCCCTTTATCATAGCTTTTATTAAAGTGCTAATAAAGGGTGACCTTTATCAGCACTAAAAAAGTGCTGATAAAATTATACCTTTATTAGTTCTTTATGAAAAATACTAATTAAGGGTTCCCTTTATCAAGAATTTTATCTAGATCTAATCAAATTATAACACTGAATATTTTTTATTTTTTAGCTTCTGCTACACACCATGTAATACATTTTTATCCGCATCACTCGATTGGTATTCAATACACAACATGTAATTGAATTTTACCACATGACTTTCAGGATTTATGTGGTGTCAATGTCATGTGGGGTTACATGATGTGTGCAACAATTACATCCAATGTACTCCCCATCAAGCAGCATACGAGATGGTAGTCAATACATGACATGTAATGATGCCACATATCAACCCCCATATGGTGTACCCTTATTTTCATGGATCTCCCTTATGTGTTTTACCTTGATTATGTGGAATATACTTTTATATTACACACTGTGTATCCATGTAATGCATTAAATATTCTTGGAACCACTAGATGGGATATTTGAGTGTTCCTCTACTGTTCTTGGCCTGTTCTTGGTCATATAAAACTGAAGGATCATGTCATCTTGAATTTTGTATTAATTTTTTTTTTATAAATGATACTAATAGAAAATTATACGAATTGATAAAAAAATAATAAATAATAATAAATTACTATATGAATTCTCTTGTACCACTTCAAGGTTTCGGGGAACAACATAATCACTCTGGGTGGTTCCCAATAATGATTTACCACAAAATAAAATGGGTAATCTTGATGAACTTAATAAACAATCATCCAAACCAATTGATAAATCCTGATGAAATTGACAAATGATACACCATAACTTTCTAGAGAGGATATCTCAAAATTAATTTATAATTAATTTAAATTAAGAATGACCTTAAATTTGATAATTCTTCATTGGTGTTGATCAATTTTATTTCTGTTCTTATCATGTCATCATCGCAGTGGAGAATCCAAATTAAAATTCCTTTAGAAGTATCCACATACAACCTATGAATCTCTGATTAGGGATTTATTTATTCTAGGTGCTAGAGTCAAGGAATCTAGTGATTTTATTTGATTTATGTTGGTTAAAAAATATGTTTTTCTCATTTTGTCTTCATTGTTGAGAGGGAGGAAGGATGATTTCTCTTTAGTCCTTGAGAGAATTTTATTACGATAATTCATTGTACATAACCCCTCTATAAAATTCTATAATTGGAACTTTATAATTAGGTTAAAATAATTAATAATTAAATAGTTACCCTTTATCCAATTGTTTATCCTAAGTAAACCCAATTTTAAATAATAATAATAATAATAATAATAATATATTCTCATGAAACACACTAAACTCGTGAATTAATAAAAAATTTACATTGGGTTTTTAAATCAACTTGTCAATGCTCATCGAAATTTATCAAATCACAACTAATAAAATATTTAAATAAATAAATAATATTTTTTAATAAATAAATAAATTTTATATTCAATATAATCATGAATAAATATTTATTTTAATATTCATGTAACTAAATTATTATTTATATTAATATATTCACTGAGATGGTGAAATAATAAATGTTTATTATTTATATTGTTAATAATAAAGAATATATTAAATAAATATTATATTCACTAAACCTATGAATAAATATTTATTTTAATATTCTACACACATATTCAAAACTAGAATATCTTGTGAATAAATTTATATGATTTATGATACTCGAATAATTATTATTACATAAGTCTAGAATAATATTTATTCATAATATTAAATTTCATGTAGAGTTTAATGAGATTATCGATACACTTATTGTGTCACCTTCTAGGATTTTTCTTAGCAACATTAGGTGAAATTACCTAAAATCCAAGATCAACATCTAGAAACATGTCAAGTCACTTATGCTACAATGAAAATAACCTTAATATGAATATTAATGTGTAATATAATCCATTATTAATGATATATCATAAAGTATGTTTCATAATTTGTGTCATTAACCTATATGACTGATTTATTTTCATTGACTCCATGAAATGAACTTTCCAATGAACTATTGTGACAATTGATTTAATTAGATAGTTCCATTTCAATCAAAGGTCTATGGATATCTTCTTCTATTAACTCAAAATGTACAAATACTTTCTTCACATATTTGATTAATTCTATATAACTTATAATGCACCCAACAAATGCTACATCACTGTGAGAATATGTCATCATAGTTTTATCCATGCATAAATGTATGTGATTTATGATATATATTTATAATAATAAAAATTATAAGGACTAATACACATGTCTCTATATAAAAATATCCAATGAAACATATAATATGTGGACTTTTTATTAGTGGGTCTATGCTCATGTAACATCCTAACCCAGCTCACTCCATGTACAATAACCCGACCGAAACACTACAAGTACTAAGGTGAACCTCCTCATATACTAGTGTCTACCAAATAGTATTGGAGGTCTAGGGTGGTACTATGGGGAGACTATACCCCCTGTATCAGAGTGTGTAGTCATAACAGAAAGAAATAAATACCATACACATTGGAGTATTTTAAAAATAATAAATAAAACTGAACACACTAAATAAAGGAATGCTAACATGTGGCATACAATATACCTTCCACTAGTCCAGTCATATGTATAGACTAGAATAATAAAATAAATAAATGATACAATTTAATCCTATAAATCTAATCTATACCATATCCCTATCTCCAAACCTAACTAGAGCTGTCCCACTCGACCATGAAAAACCCAATCATGGGCATTGTCTCTAACTATGACTACAATAACATGTGGCAGCTACTTGGGTACCCAAGTAAAAAAGGAAACTTGAGAATGGTGTGATTAAATTATAGCAGGAAACCACTAATGACGTCTACAAAATAAACAGTCAATAAACAGTGCATGTAAAATTACTCAAACTAACAGATACCAAAACAAACATTTAAGACTAAAAACATAAATAGACATCAAGTATGGGGGATAAGTTCACATTGGTAATGGTATAAAACTAATCCATGTATTTTCGAGGTGTATCTAATCACTAACCATACTCTTTACCGACCATATCACTCTTGACCAGGGGAAATATACCCATCCCTGGTCCAAACTAGCATATGGGGGAAATATAGCCATCCCAACATCCCTATATCACTTGGGGTCTATGTTTAACCTAGTTTTACCATCACATGCATCCCCCATGGCCCCTTTTCACCCCTGGTTAAACATGATTTAACCAGATTCCCCTATGGTCCATGTTCACCCCAGGTTAACCATTAATATTAACTAAGTAAACATATACATATCAACAATTCTATAAATCAAAAAATAAATAAATAAGGCACAAATAAAAATTTAATATTTCCATTCTGAACCATCCCATTTTCCAATCCCAAAACATTTTAGAAGAAGAATTTCTAATATCTGGGACAACCCCCCTATTTCCAATGATGTTCCAAAAAACCATTTCCAAACCATTTTCAGTTACTATTCTCAAATAAAAACACAACATGGGTCATCAAACCATTCCTCAATTTTAATTTAAAAAAACTGATTTAATTTTCCTTTACCTTTTTCCAAAATATCATTTCACATTTTCATATCAAAATCCTACCCAAATTATCATTCTCAAAACCAAATTCCATTATAAAAACCAAGAACCATTTCAAAAACTTTTTTCAAAACCAATCCATTTTCCCACTTTAATCCAACATGTCTATGAGGGGTTAACTAGGTTATAAGACATTACAAAGAATTTAATTTTAAAGGAAAACAATTTAATTCTTTGAGAAACCATAATTAACACAAAAAAATGAACATGGATATGTAAAATACTATAGTTCAAGTATAGATACCACCGAAATTATTTTTGAAGCTTTCCTATTATAATTTACCAAGGGATGATAGTTTTCCAAGGCTCACCAAGCCCCTTTCCAAGTTTACCAAATCCATGCTAACAATATGGGTTCATATCTCAATCCAAACACTACTAATTAACTAATTATAACAACTATAATTAATTATTTAAACCAAAACCAACCAAGTATAGAGTTGGATAACTCACTGATCCTTATCCATTAGTCTAGAAATCAAGCCATTGGGTGCCTACCACCTCAAGGAAACCCCCAAAACAATTCCATGAAAAACCTTAACCAATGATTCTGATTTCATTATTAATTAAATCAGAATTTGGAAAAAAATTCAAGAAAAACCAAAATAGAAACATTATTTTCTGAATCACTGAGGAAATAGGTGTAGATAGAATCTTAGGAAACCCTCATCCTAGGATGAAAAAATCTCTATTAACAATATGCAATTCCACCATGCTCTGATGGACCCTCCAAAGTAAACACAGTTAAAGAAGAGAGAAATTACTACAAAGGTATGAGAGGACCATTAAAATATGAGAGAGGTTATAAAATAACTTGAATAAACATTCAAAGCCACTTGATACACACCCTTAAAGATGGTTTAAGATGATAGAAAGGGGAGGTAACCTCCTGGATGTGTGAGAGAAAATGGGGGGGGGGGGGGTCCTCTATAAAAACCAGATTGGGGAAGAATAGTAATTATGACACATTAAAACCCCCATCAATAAGATGGTGGCTTTAGAAAATGAATCTTTCTACTTTAATTCCCCACAAGAAAGTTGGTGGACACCTATTTTCCAACTAGGCCCCTAGCCAAGCCTCCAATTGGCTTGTGGCTTCAGGCTCTAGCCCCGACCACCTAATTTATCTCCCATGATTACCTGTTACCCTTGATCACCTAATGAGCTCAAAAACTCGTCTAAAACCACCCTTTATAATCATATAAAACTTTATAAAGCACTTCCAAACCTTGGTTCAAAACTTGTCCCATCCATTAATTAGAAATTTCAAATTACCTTGAATTTCCAAACTGTCCGTATAAACAAGAGGGATTACAAACTCACCACCATAAGATTTCTCATCCTCAAGAAGCATCTGTGGTCCTCATACTAAAAAACAAAAAAAATCGGCCATCAAAATCCATTCAATTGAATGTGTTCCAAATTAAATGGACAAATAAACATTTATGGTTTAACATCCAATTCACAACACTTTATCCACTAAGACATGATCCAACACCTATAAAATCACCAAAACCTAGAGAAGATGCTTCCTTGAGCTTGTCCATTCTGATAAAAATTCACATCATTTTCTAATTGATTACCTAACCTATGGATCTCCACACCATTGAACTTAGTTCATAACAATCAACTTCTAATACTTGATGTTAATGCCCTTGAAATTTCCCATTAGAACCCCATACCCATTTTACAATGATACTAACAACATGGATTCCAAACTCCTATGTCCGGTCATGAGTGAGGACACCAATATGAGGTACAACTCCCTATTTTCGATGTCGAAGCAAGATGTAAATTTATCTTCTGTCTATTTAGGATACCATACACTGTATTTTCTTTGAAATCCCTGACCAATTCCCATAATACTCATTGTATTCCTCATGACACACCTGAAATAGTTTTTAACTAAACATATCTGAATAAATGGGATAACATAATCCAAACCACCTATAACATATTTTTTTCTCAAGGATTCCTAATTACACCCACCAATTCATTCCCAATACACCTGACTATAGTGATTATCTATTCAAGGAACCCCATGCCATTCTAACACACTTGAAGAGGCCTATGAAAAGATCATAAAGTAACTCTGAGGTTAAATACTTAACCATATACATGTGTGGTCATGACATACTGAGAGAATTAAAATTCCCTGATCTGATCGCGTTTAGGTCATCTTTAGACATCCTGATCCCAACATTGACACTCAGACTCAAACATAATCACCTTTCCAAAACCATCTATTGTGGCTCCATTGGTCTAGAAGACACCACTTTATCATCCATACTCGATCACGAAAGTCTATTTCTGACAACTGGTGAAATACTTGTGTCAGATCCTCTACTATCAAAACCACCATTGATCCTTGCTACTAGTTATTTAATAACCCCAATCTAACACATCTGAATCATCATAGACTAACTTGATCCTAACACCTATCATGATTCCTTCATTTAATTCATCAGTAGACCGAATCTATACCATGATTTCCAAAATCATCGATGAATTTTTAATATAAATTAACCTTGGATCATTAAAACTCCATCTCGAGCCTAATTCCCATGCTCAGAATCTAACCACAAATAAAATAAAAATAAATTTCAGTACTCATATATTCATTGGTGTCCAAATTTCATCATAACTATCTATCATATGGTCTCCCTAAACCATGAACTTCCCTACATGGGGTCATGTTTCCCATGAATAAAATTATGCTCCCCACTATAGGAGTTACCTTATCTCTACCTCATCTGATAAAAAACCTAACACCATGACCCATGGCATTATCCTTACATAATGTGATGAATGGTGTGGCTAAACCCACACATTCCCAAGTTCTAACCAAAACATTGCTCAAAACCCATTCTTGGTGAATATGAACATCATTCTAAACACCCATTGATATTTAAATCCAAAAAAGAACCACCTTCCTCACTATCCATTGGTGAAATCACCACTACATAGATTTACTTAAAATAATTCCCTAAGTGACACCTTGAAGGTGCACATCCTATTTTCCACTCCTCCTGATCCACGATCACATCACCCTAGGAAACATTAGTCCTTAACTAACACCAAGATCAACCTTACTTGATCCATTTCTAAATAACACTTGTTCATAAGGAACTTCCTCAGTTTAATTCAAAGATACAGGTCAAATTTCCTGTGATCACCCCGCTAAAATTTCCATCGATAATTATACCACTCATAGCCATCACTATTTTAATATCCACAAGCTCTATGTGTGAAATTTGTGTTACACCTTGATTTCCTTATGAAGTAAATATATGTAAATTTCTATACCACCTGTTCATTCGAACCAAACTCATAATCTTGTGAGTCACATCAAAACCAAACTAGTAACATAATACCAATTCAACAACTGACCATGCCCTCTGAAGGTTAGTTTAATTCCACTAAAAGTGTTATATATTATCTTACTCAAAGAGGAGTCTGACATCCCACCCATGTTAAGGATAAACTCTAGAAAAACACGAGTTCTCAGGTCACTCGTGTTCAATAATGAGCACTTCACTTGTTCTATGACATAAAACATAAACACTGTTACATGTGTATCATTCCTAAACTAGAGGCATCCATCCACGTCCTAAGGAATTCCAACCTCATCCACATGCCTAACTGTTACCTGAAGCGGCAACAAGACCAAATGAATCTACCTGATCTCTCACCGCATACCATATACACCTACAAAATATGTCTAGGATCCCTAATAGTACTTCCCTTCCATCCACTTCTGAACCCATGATGCTAGCGCTCAAGGATATTCTACATTTAAAACCCACCAAGGCATCACTATTCCTATGATGCAAACCTAAACACACCCCACATGCACCGGTCTCACCCTAAAACACCTAATGATTCTTACCATGTTAAAGAGAATAAAAACTTAGGCCAAACCATCACAAGTTTCCATCATATGAAAACTAACAGAAATTTTGTAAGGTATAAGACAAGTTTATGGTCTCTAGGTCTCCCACTTAATCCAAAATTTAGGTCAAACTAAGGTCACTAGGTCTAACCATGTAGTAAACCGAACCTTTATAAATAAAATTCCACTTGAGATTGAATTAAATGAAATATTTTGTAATATTGTTATTGAAAACAAATTCTTTTTTTTGGGAATATTATATCCCATTAGATTTAAAAGACCATTAAGAATCATAACCATTAACAATATATCTTTCTAAAAGTGATCATATGATTAGTATAAATATTTTGTTATGATAAATCCATTTGAAAAAGAAAAAGGAAGTTATGGATTTGATCAGAATGATCATACCCTATGAAGCCCATTTATTAGAGCTTTAGAGAGAGATAACATCATTGGGATTTTACCTTGACTAAACCAAAGCCGAGTTATAACAACTAAAGTAGGAGTAAAATCATTTATGGAAGAAGTTCAAGATCTTTGAGATCACAACCCAAATCATGTATGCTAAACCACCATATGAAAATATCACCATCTTATACCTTACCCCTAGGGTGTTTTCTGGTGTAATAAAGTTCTATGTATCAATACCTTAATAATAAGAATATTTATATTTTATTTTCAATATAATAATTTTTATATATACTTATTATTTTTTTACTTTATAAATGATTTTTATTTTAGATATGATAAAACAAAAATTTTAATTTTTTGCAATATGAAATTTCAATTAAGACATTCCTTTTCGATGAATTAATGAATTTTAAAAATAAATGATATTTTAATGAAATAAAACAATTAAATAATTTTTATTAAATATAAACGACGATATGATTTTTATGAAGTCAAATGTATTTTTTTATAAGGGTTCGAAACCAATTATTGTAGAAAAACCTATCATTTCTCAATTTATGTCAATTATTGTTTTAAAAGTGAAAAATCACAAATTTGTTAAATTATTTCGATAAAATAAATATTATTTTTGGAATCAGAAGGCTGAAATTATCCAATGTTTATTTTTTTCATAATTTTCAGAGACAGTTGAATTTTTAGGTAAAAATTATATACGTTATAAATATATAGTGTGTATTATGACATAATAATGACCCAAAAGTGATTTAATAAATTATATAAAGGGTATCCAGGACCAAATATTTTTTTAACCTTTAACATTATTTGTTTTTTAGGTTATTTGATTAATTTTATAAATCCATTGTGAATCCCACAAAATCTATATTATATATTATGGAATTAAAATAATTTCTTTATAAACATGATTCAATTCCACATCACCATGTATAATATTTTATTGATTTCCTCCATTGGAATTATAATATAATAAAAAAAACTATTTTTTGTATAAACCATGGTATGTTTTTTGTTTTTTATTACTTTATTATATAGAGTCCAAAACCTATTTTTGGAAAATAATAAAGAACTCCCCTCTCTTCCTATGTAAAACCACCAAATACCCCATTCCTATTCACTCAAAATACTTATATAATGTACTTATTTTTCTATACCATAATTATTTTCCCCATATTGTCCCCCCAAGCTCTCAATAAGCTCCTCCCAAGCTTTTGGAATCACTCTCTTAAGGTAAGAGACCTCTCTCTACTTTTCCATTCAAGAACATTCTTTATAATAAACCTTTTCAAATCTCAATTTATTATGTTTTAATGAATTTATAAAGATCACTATTCTAAAAAATTGACATCCTAAAAATGATATATAATTTATTCCCTCTCATTATAGCATTACCTAAGACATTACTGTATTGAAATTTGGTAAGGGACTTCTCTCTCTTCTTTTTTATTCAAGCACCTTTTTTATAATTATAATTTTTAAATATTAATTGGTTATGTTAACATGAATTTGTAAATATACCTCTAATATAAAAATTATTCCCTAAAATTATATATTATTTATAAACTCTCATTATATCATCTACTTAATCCATTACTATGTCAAAATTTGGTAATGGATTTCCCTCTCTTTTATTCCATTCAAGCACCTTCTTTGTAATTATCCTTTTGAATCTTAATTGGTTATGTTTCCATGAATTTATAATGATCCATATACTTTAAAATGTATGTCTTAACAATGAGATATCATTTTCACCCTCTCATTATAGAATTTACCAAAATCATTACTATGCAAAAATTTAGTAAGGGATCCTCTCTTTCTTATGTTTATTCATTCACCTTATTTATGTAACACCCCAAGTTTTTATGAATTTATATTTTTCAAATAAATTTAATTTATTTGATGTATTGTGTTTCACATTAAAACAATTAAATATTTCTTTATATGAAACACCAAGTTAATCTTATTTTATACACAAAACCAACTTTTCATGTGTTATACGTAACACTAATATTTAATAAAACAAAGATATATTACTATTATAGTTATTTAAACAAGACCATTACAACCTTTACATTAAACTTAGTGATACAAATAGTAATAAATAATTTTTAAATATTAATTATAATTATTTTACATTAACAAAAAATATTGTTAATAAAATATATAATTTTCGGTAAAGTCTTTATATGTTTAAAAAATACTATTTTCTTAAAAAATGTGTTTATGACTTTTTGTGAACAAAAATAAATTTAATTTTTGAAAATTTTATAAATTTTTTTAAAAACATATATTATTATTTTAATTAAAAATATCAAAATTATCTTTGGGTGAAATTTTGATATTTTTCTAACAAGACTCATTTTTTGATGAACAGTGAAAAAATTAAATTTTAATTGAGAACTATCTTTTCATTTAATTTATTTATAAAGTTAACTTATATTTTTAATTGTTTTTAATGTATTATTAGTTCAATAATAAATCAATTAATCTAATTTATGTCATTTTAATCAATTTCATTTTGAAATTTGATATAAAATATTATATTTTTTTTATCATTTTCGCTTTAAAACCCTGATTTCTCAACACGTTTATAGGATTAATATTAAACTAATTTTTTCCACCATTATTAATATAATTTGTAAAAATGGATTAAATATTATAAAGAAGATAATTTTATAATTTATAACTTGTTTAACTTAATTTTTAACCAAAATTAATAGTGAATACAATTAAAATTAATTATCGTAGTTAAGGTAAAAATGAGTTTACTAGGGGTTAAACTAAGCAGATAAGGGAAAAAATAACCTATAAAATATATAAAAATTATTATATGGAAATATTTAGACCATTACACCTCTAAGGTTCTATAATGGTCCATTTTTGGCCCTTGTGACATATGAAAAACGTGGGAGCACTCAATTATTTTCAAAAATACCTATTGTGTCCTATCCTTTACTTATAAAAGGTCACCCATATCATCTTTTCTTAACACCTTCAAACCTCTTTGGTTTTTCAGATACCTACAAAAATAACTTCTCATATTCCATACCCTCATATTATAATTTTTAGTTTTAAAAAAAATACATCATAGGAAGGCTTTTAGTGAAAACCTAAGGAGGATACCCGAAGAAAAATTAATGTTAATCAATTAGCGCTTTTATTTTATTCCTTCCTACACCTCCTTAAATTATTATTATATCATTATTATATAATAATATTTTTATCTTAAATTTATGTATTTTTTAATATTATTTTAATATCATGACCTAAAACAATTTGCACTTCCATCAAATGGGTTACGAAATCATTATTCGTGTGTACGGTGGACTACCACCTCACGAACTGGTGTCATTCATTTTTTCTATTAACACCTCTCAAGGCTAGTCATAATGATGTATTTTTTGTTTATATATGATATTTGTGATGTTATTATGATTCTAAAATTTTTATATCACACATAAATTCATGTTTTTTATTTTGTGGGAATACGATAACATCGTTCGCTTGTATGGAGGACTACCACCCCGTGAAGCGATGTGATTCATTCATGATTTACATTGAATGTATTAAGGATAGGTTTAATGAAATTTTTTGATATATATTACATAAAAAATATTCTATAATGATAACCTATATTATTTAATTTTCTTTATTTTAATCCAATATGAAAATATAAATAATGTTCTTATGTACATACGACTTACCGTCCCCATAAATGATGTATTTAACTTCCTATAAATTTTTGTATTGATTACTATAAGTACTTATATACTAAATATATATTATATTCATATAATTTTTATCATTATATATATTATGTAACTATGATCATAGTAATATTACTAAAAATATAACAAATCAAAACAGATATGAAAAATAAACTCGTTATTACCCAAAACATAACTTTATCATTGAATTGTCAATAAAAGGGTAATAATAGGTCATAATAAAATCATATATGGTATTATATATATTAATATGGTTATGTAATAGATATATAATAAACTTAAAGTTTTTTATACTGGATTTTTGAATGAGTACGATGGAAGTCAAGACTCATGGTAAGGGATTTTTGTCTCAATTTTCCTTCTTTGATATTCACATTATGTTATAAGTCTATATTATTTAACAAGGTGTAAATAAATCCCATTTGAATTGTAAGACAATTAATTTATTCATCATAATGATATTTTAATATTCATTTAATGTTATTCCTTCATGGGTATTATGAATCAATGTTACCAGAGTGGTAAATATTTCATGTTACAATATCGTGGTTTATCAGGATTGTTTACGATTTTGTTTTCGATGAAAAAATATTATGATATATATGTTAATAATTATCATGAATTTTATTCTCATCTTTTTACAAAAATTTTTTATTTAAATTAAATTGTAAAATGTTTTTAAGAAAATTTGACTTTATCCCTCTCTTCTGTCGGAAATCGATTTTATTCAAAAAAATTTCTTCTAAACATTTTTTCAAGTTTTTTTAAATTATATATTAAGATAATTTTCAAGGAAAAGTATTTTTAAATTTTTTTTATGTTTTAAAAAGTGTTTTAAGTTATTTTAAATGCTTACTTTATAACATTTCAAGGTTATTTTCAAAGAAAATTGTTTTAAAATGTCTGATGTTTTAAAAAGAATTTGTTAAATAAGAAATGATATTCTCCTTAAGAAACTTTTTGATGATCTTAAAATTTTTTTTTTCATATAAGATTAATCCATTTATGTTACCTATTACTTACAGGGGATATGTTCTAATGAGAACATTTTTATTCTTTATCTAAATGGTCTATATTTATAATGAAATGTTGTTTATGAAACCCATTTCTCTTTCATGAGTTATACAATGAGTAAATGATTATGAAACACATTTATTTTCATGATTAATTATATAATGAAATTATTATGAAAGATTTATCTTTTCTATAGGTTTTGATATTATCAAATTTTTATAATACACATTTCATTTCATGGGTTATGATATGATGAATGTTTATGATCTTATGTAACACATAAATATTGTTTTAATTTTGTGATGGGTGGGACCTATATATCCCCATAATGAATTGGGAAAATATTTATATCTCATGAGATAGGTAGAGCTAGAATGGGGAGTGAACCCAGTTTAGTAATACAAGGATAGAATGTGAAGTGAACCCAACTCAGTAAGATATGGATAGAATGGGAAGTGAACCTATTTTAATAATATAGGGATGAAATACGAAGTGAACCTAGTTCAATAAGATATGGTTGGAACATGGAGTAAACCTGGTTCAGTAAAGTAATTTTTACACTATGATTATATTGGTAGTGATCTTTGACTAATATGGAAATGATTTTTTATACTTATGTATGTGACACAAATTCCATGTCTTATATTAATATTATTCTCTCATTGTTCATGTTATTTGATTCAATTACAATTCATGTCTTATGAATTGCCAATATTTGTGTCATGGATCAAGATTATGATTTTTGATATACAGGGTATGGTTGTCAAATTTTATGCTCAAGTTATCATATCACAAGGTTCATGTTGTGCTTATGTATCCCCTTGTTATATCACAATTTCTTATGTTTCCTTTCCCCAGGTTTTGAAGATATTTATTATGTATGATATGCATAAGATGGGTTATAGTTGTGAATAACATAGTGGGAGATGATTTATCTCACTTATGGACTGATGTTTATGTTTCCAAGTTTATAAAGGAACCAAACTATTATAATCCTCAATCATGTGTTTATGTAATGTAATTAATATTCATAAAAAATTATGTAATATCCATGTATAAAAATACTAGGTCACAGTAGTTTGTATTAGAGGATATGTTTAGTTAACCTTTGGAAACTAGGATGAGATAACCTTAGTGTGATCCCTAAGTATATGTCTAAGGACAAGTATAAGGATGATTCATTGTATAGGAAAATGTCCTAAAATTCTGGTAAAGGATAGAGAAAGTGGTTTCCTATAAATTCATCATTTTTTTGATACAAAAAATGAATATGGATGTATATAGGTTTAAGAAACCTGAAAACACTATATTGATCAATACTGTATTGGGAAATTGTGAATGACAATGGGCCTTGCTGCACACTAGGTTTGATACTCCCAGGGGATATTCTTTTGGAATTAAAAAACTCCTTATAATCCATCCTAAAAGATTTAAATAGATGAAAACTATGAACAACCTAGGATAAAGCTAATGTGTCATAGATTAAAAATAAGGTTTCATGATTTAGTAATCCTATAAATGTTTTTTTCAAGTATATACGGTTCCTCTCTATGGTTATTGTTTGTTAAACTATGTTTTTTTGGTTTTATTCAATGTATGGAACCTAAAGGAACCTCATTAATGATGAGTGTTATAGACAATGCAGTGATTATCCCCCTGAGTATCCAAATATCAAGAGAGATAGAATAAAAAATCTCATTGCTATGATCACAAAACATTCTTAATCTATGAATCATGCCAAACATCCAAACAAACAAAGGAGGGAACAAAATTATGTTGAGTCCTTCATGAGGAAACATGTACCTTCTTTAAGTGGGTATTTTGATCCACTATTTTATGAATAATAGATCAGTAAAACTAAAAAGATATTTTCTATTCTCTAATGTTCAGAATATTAAAAATTAATTTTTTTGTCTCCCATTTGGAAAGAAAATCATATCAATGGTGTAATCTTATCAAGAGTACGAGGCAATATAATGAAATTGACTCCAGAGATTGGGATGAGTTCCAGAAAATATTTTTTCAATAAGTTTTATCCTCATATTCTTTATATGAATATTTATAAGGAGCTACCTTATCTAAATTAAAAGGATGATGAATCCATTGGTAACTATGAGGAAAATTTTACAAGACTTTTGAGTTACCATTTTGGTATTATCATCCAGCCTGAATTTAAGGTTGATCAATTCTTTAGTTGCTTAAAACCTAGTCTCCAAAGGGCATTATCTATAAGATAATTTAGAAGATATGGAGAGATTTTTATATGCATAATCAAGGTGGAAATAGAGATTGGTGTTATGTAACAATCTCATGGTTTTGACAAGAAAAGGAATATGGGGTTCAAAGGAAAATCTAAAAACCATGGAGAGAAGAAGATGATATTTCCTTTATGCTCAAAGTGTGAAATGAAGAATAGAGGAAATTTTATTAGTGGGAGTAATAAATGTTTTATGTGTGTATGGGAAATACATTGGGCAATTGATTGCTGAAGTGATAGGAAGAAGTTAGCTAATGATACAAATAGAGATAAATCTGCACAAATTTCACTTAATGCACTTTAGTGCTTCAAGTGTAAGGAGAGTGGGAATTATACTAACTAATGACCAAACCCGAGCATTAATGATGATGATAAATGTTAGAAACCCCTTAAATCTAGGGATAATGGTAAATCTCATATTATCACTATTTCTGACAATGGGTATGATAACGACATGGTGAAAGGTATACTCACCATCCAATCAAGTACTACTAATGTCTTATTTGACTCTAGATCTACCCATTATTTAATATCTAAATATTTTTCTATGGGTATCAAGATACCACACAAATGATTAGATGTGGGATTAGTAATGAAAACCCATAATGGTATGATGATCACATCTCAAGTTTGTGATTCATATCAGGTTGATGTTTATGGGAATATGATTCCTGTATATCTTTTCATTATTGATCCAGTGGAATTTGATGTCATCTTAGGCATGTATTGGATTTATATGCATAAATACCAAATAAATTATGAAGTAAGGGAAGTAAAATTTAGTATTTCAAACTAACTTAGGATCATCTATCAATGTGACGATAAGTGTGAACTTACAATGGAGATCATATCCATTGTATGGGTATTAATTCCCATTTATAAAGGGTGTTTTTCTGAAATGGTTTGGGAGAAACTCGACATCATTGATATGCCTATTGTTCAAGAATATTTTGATGTCTTTCTATAGGAGTTTCCTAGTCTTCCACAAAAACATGAAGTTGTGTTCTCTATATAACTCATACATGGTGCCACACCAATTTCAAAGACTCTATATAGAATAGCCGTAATCGAGTTGTAGGAATTAAAGAAGAAACTCTAGGAAAATCTTGAAAAGGGATTAATTTTTCAAGTTTTTCACTTTGGGTTTCACCTATTCTTTTTGTTAAAAATAAATATGGATTAATGAAGCTTTGAGTTGATTATCAGGAGATAAAAAATATAACAATTTAGATCAAGAACCGTATTCCCTCTATTTATGACTTGTGTTATCAATTGTGTGGATCTCAATACTTTTTCCAATATTGAACTTCATTATAGATATCATAAATTGAGGTAGAATAAGAAGAATATACCTAAAATGACATCTCGTACAAGGTATGGACATTGTAAATATATGGGTATATCATTCAATCTTACTAATTCCCCTTCTATATTCATAGATTTAGTGGAGAATGTATTTATAGAATACCTTGACCAATTTTTGGTAATCTTTATAGACGATATTATTATCTACACAAAGAGAAATAAAGAGCATGGATATCTCTTGATAATTGTACTAAATAACTTAAGAAATGATAAAATATATGAAAATTATACTAAGTGATAATTTTTCCTGCACAAGGTTTTATTTTTCCTTTATATAATCTTAAGAGAGGGTATATCAGTAGATCCATCAAATATAGATTCTATTGAATGTTATCCCAAACAAACCACAGTGACTGAGATCTATAGTTTTCTTGGTTTAGTTTGATATTATTGAATGTTTTTGGAGAATTTATTATGAATATATAATCCTCTGACCAAGTTAAGTCAGAAGGGAGCCAAGTTCCTCTAGATAGATGAATATGAGAAAAATTTCAAGGAACTGAAGATAATATTAGTCAGCACACCCATTCTTATATTACCTTGTAGTGGATAAGGGATTGTGATATATAATTACACATCCAAGAATGGATTGGGAAGTGTTCTTATGAAAAATGATATGGTTATAGCTTAAGCCTCATTATAATTGAAGGTTCATGAGAAAAATTACCCCACTCATGATTTGGAGTTAGCCATGATAATTTTTTCATTAATGATATAGAGGAATTATCTTTACAGATAAATGTATGATATATTTATATATGCATTTCATGAATACATTTTAGGGTGTTTATAAGTATTAATTTTCATATTTAATTGATTATTCTTTCCCATTTGAAAAGAGGTGAATAATGGAGTTAAAAGAAACTTTATGTCATGATTGATGTGAAGTGGTGAGATACCATATATTTTAGGATACAAAAAAGTTGAAAAACTAGATCAAAATTATTACATGTCATGTGATTCATTTAAACATCATGACTTCATCCAAATAAGTAGCCTCTCAAGACAAGTCAAGATGTGTTTACACACTGTAAAGTAAAATTACATGTCATGTAAACACATTACATGATGTGAGTTTGTTTGGGATATGTTTTTGGAAGAGATTAATTGAGATTCACGAAACCTAGAAATTAAAGGATTATACGACGTGTAAACACTTTACATGTCATTTAAATTCACAGGACCATGTTTTAAGATCTGGATTCACCGTATCTTTGAATTTTGACAAAATATGTGACATGAGATCCACCTAAAACCACTATTAGACAAAATATTACTGATCCTCATCAATTTTAAATCCCATATTAATTCTATAAAATAAGTTCTAGGAAGATTCTATTAGAGGCATTCAGGTCTGGAGACCAAAGCTTGGAGTGAGAAGCTGCAGTGCCCTCCTCGAGTTTTTTCTCAATTTTTTTATGATTTATTTTTAATTTATACTTCCCTCATATTCTCTCATAACTAGGATGAGGGGTTAGAAACACCTTGTTCTAGGGTAATGTAACAGAAGGGGTAAAGGTTTTGTTGGATTTAATTATTTTTATTCTTGTATTTGGTTTGTTGTAATTATTCAATTACTTTCCAATCCCTTTCTTTTTCTTTTATCATGACCATTAATATTTGAATAAAAAAAGGAATTTAAAATTCTGAAATTGATCACTCTAAATAAGGAATGACCATTGTTAACTTTAGAGGAAATTAAGTTCAAACATGGTATCAAGACAAACATGATTCAATAACACCCTAAATTACAAGACTAAGGGAAATAGGGGATTTCCGCATTATGGAGGAGATACCATGACCATTGGATCTTCGTCATCTCAACTCTAAAACAAATCATGAATTAACCAACCTATTTTATAAAATATAATTTCACTTGGACCCTAAAATTACAGAAACCTAGAGCACTTTAAAATCTAAAATAACGAGCAACAATTTCTAGTGGTAAGGATAAGGAACAAAAGGGAAAAAAGTTCAAATAGTCAATAACAATGACTGGATGGTAGCATAACTGGAGTCATTAACCAATAAGTTGTACATCATGATGTAAAAGTAGAAAAAACCCCATGGTATGTGTATATATGATGCGAATTATGGTAATTATAATCATGGTAATAAATTTCAGGGTTAAAACCACAACAAAAACAAGAAAAAGGATATAAAAAAAGACCACAAGGGTGCCTACAACAAGAAACCAAAGGACACACACTAAAAAGACATGTCTATACCTTGGAAGAAACACTGGAAACATTTATGACAGCTACTGGGGTTGTACTTAATGAAATAAAAGAAGAAGCATCAAACAAAAAGGCCACATTAAAAAATTTGGAGCATCAAGTTGTCCAAATTACTGATCATCAATGAGAGAGACCAATAGGAACACTTAAAAGATTCCCTGAAGTATTCTCGCATGAATATTTAAAATCTAAACAGTTTAGAAGTTGTAAGAAAATAAAAGGATGTAGTATATAATTTCCCATACAACAACCAGTGAAAGAAAGAGAAGAGTAAGTTGAAAATAGAAAAAACCAAGTGGTTGAAGATGAAGAAGAACCACCTCAGTACAAGCTAGGATTACCCTTTCTAGAATTAATGGTTCAAGTAAAGAACAATGTGTAGAAAAGTAATTTTTTTTGAAAACTTTAAAAAATTAGATATTAATATACCTTTTATAGAGGTTCTCATGAACATGCTGGTATATGAAAAATTCATGAAAGAGATGGTAACCATAAAGAAAAAGATAAAATAAATTGGAACCATTCCACTCACACAGGAGTGTTCGGTAGTGGTATCAAAGGACCTACCTAATAAGCAAAGTGATCTAGGTAGCTTTTCAATTACTATATTTATCAGAGCTAAAAAATGTGGGAAATATTTGTGTGACTTGGGTGTGAGTGTCAATATCATGTCACAAAAAACTTTCAAGAGTTTGGGACTAGACGGCCTAAATCCCACAGGAGTTTCACTCCAATTATAAGAATCAATAGTAAATAATCCTTGAGGGCTCATCAAGGAAATATTGATTAGATTCGATAAATTATACTTCCCCATCGACTTCCTATTGATGGACATGGAATAGTAGAGAAATGCACTCATTCTAGGAAGACCATTTGTAGCCATAGGGTGTGCGTTAATCGATATTCAAAATTAATAACTCTATCTGAGATTTGGTGGTGATAAAGTAAGTTTCAACATCCACTGGAAAATTAAGAACTATGATGTGCAAGACGATAGTGAGTTTGGAGAAGGAGAAACACCTAAAGTTGAAAATGTTGCTGAAATTTTATAGGTTCATGAGTGAGATGTTATTGTGAAATAGGATTCTCAACAGAAGAAAAATGAGAAGCTGAAGAACAATACTGATGAAACTAGAGGAGTGACCTACTCCACAACATTTGAGAAAGGAAAAATGGTATGGAAGATACATGAACTTCCATTTTGTTCATCAAGATTGTGGAAGAAATGGTGGGTTTCTCTAATAGAGATCAAGCAAGTACTACCATTTGGAAGAATTTAGTTGTTCGCAGAAGAAAGACAAGAACCGACCTACATATACATGACACAATTTAAACCATTTATGGACCCCAAAGAGGTAAAACAATTCATCCATCCATCATGTGAGCTAAAGCTGAAAGGGGGAAGGTCAAGCAAATTTTGTAAAAAAAAAGAGCTTCTGAGAGTCAACTGGAGTTTTTTGTTTTTATATATTTATTTTTTGTTTTTCAAGAATGCTTGTTTTCACTCCAAATATTTCTAAAATTCATTAAAAATGGTATCTACTTTCACTAGTTTTCCTTTAATTTGTAGGACCATCGAGACACAAGGTGGTAAAAAGCAACATGAATCAAAAGAAGATGTAGTAACAAAATTACACATCGTGAAGGGAATTTACACATCATGAATCTGTAGCAGGAAGAACCTACAAAACCATAATTAAATCAAAAATTGTAAATGGGAGTAAGATTTTCAATTCTTTATTTTTCAACTGTACCCCCAACATTTAAAATGTTTTAGAGATTTAACTACAAATAGAATGCCCACATTTGAATATTGATTCAATAAATTGTACTAGGATAGATGAAACTTCTTAGGAAAACTACCATGTCATGAAATTTAAATTTCTTTGTCAATAAATTTCAGTGAGAAAATAAGTAAAATAATTAGTAGATATAACCATGTGGATTTGGATTTGAAAAATCATTATTTAGGGGAGCATGCTAATCATTATAAATGAAATTTTTCTAAGATTTTTCCTTGCATTGAATTTATGATATTTTTATTCATTGATTTAATTATTCATATCCATTTTTATGAGTAATTTTCAAAACCATTCTTCTCATTTCCAAGACATCCACTGATCTAATATTTTTCATTATTTATATAGTATATTTCTTGAGAAACTCGAGCGTGTTTTCTTCTAAAACTTTCTTTGCATATTATTGAAGCTTTGAATTAACAAATTCTCTTTTAATATGATTGAGGCATCTTTTTTTTAACCCATTATCCTAATATCTTCCATACAATAATCCATTTTAATCCCTTATAAGTCATGAATATCCATGTTAGGAAATGATCCATGTTATAAGACTACCTTATCCATTCCTACTTTCTTCAAAATATTTTGCATGATTATCAAATATAAGAGTGGAGAAAATGAAAACTGGTAGAAGGGATGGATATTTTGTAATGAATAAGTTTTAGGGAAATATAATCAAATTTGGGGAAGGAACATTCATTGTATTTATTGCACACCCTCTTTAAAAAATAAGAAAAAAATAAAAAAAAAGGGTTGTTTTTATAGAAATTCAAAAATCGCCATTTACTGGACCGGTGATCTTGTTATAACTATTACAAATAGTATTGTGAGGATATAATTAGTGGTTGGGTGGTGGATATGATAATTATACCTAGAAAAAAAATTTAAAAAGAAAAGAAAAATAATAAAAAAAGCGTGTGTTTAATTTATTGCATTTCATCTCTTTACAAGCCTCCTGTGAAATACTAGGGTAAAATGAGACTTTCATTGAGTTGTTTTTTGTTATAATGCAATGTAATTTAGAGTTGAACCTTATTTTTAATCCTTGATTTACATCATTTACCTTCCTGGACTAATCCTCAAAGTCATTTTATCCTACATGGTGAATCCATCATGATTAATTTTGATTCTGTCTTTACGCAGTAAAGATGTTATATCTGTGCAAGCCTATGAAAAATTACATGTTCTTGAGGTATGTTTTGAACTCTATATTCATTCATGCCCTGATGATAAGAAATAAAATTCATTAGAGGTATATTTAAAATGGAATACATATTAATAAATAATTGAAAAATGAAAATTTATTGGATATTTCAATAGAAGAAAAGTAAAATACATGGATGAATTATTTCTTTGAAAAATGAGGCATTGATAAATTTTCTACATGTGATGCTCCAACATTTAATTATCCATTTGATCAATTGTGTTTATTTTAATTTAATTTGAATCTTGGTAAGGTGAACGTCCTTTGTAACATGTAGATATTACATCCTTGAGGAAAAAATATGAATTCAAGTGTGGGGGAACTTGATATCTGTATTTCATTCATACATTTTAGGGTGTTTTTAAGTATTAATTTATGTATTTACTTGATCATGTTAGACAATTTGTAAGCAATTTAACTTTTTTTTATGATTTATGGAATAAAATATAGATGTTTAAAAATGAGTAAAAATAGGTAAATAATGAAGATAAAAAACACTTCACGTCATGAGCAATGTTAAGCTGTGAGATACCTTATTTTTTAGGATACAATGAAGTTGGAAAATCAGAGCAGATTGATTACACACCATGTAATTAATTTACACATCCTAAATTGATCTAAAGAAGTAGCCACTCAGGATAATTCACAATGAGATTACACACTATGAAGAACAATTACACGTTGTGTAAACACATTATATGATGTGAGTTTTTTAGGTATATGTTTTTGGAAGTTATACACTAATAATCACGATTCCTTGAAATTAAAGTATTACACATCGTGTAAACACTTTACAAGTTATGTAAATTCATGGGATGAGATTTTTAGATCCATATTCACATTATCTTTGATTTTTGAAAAAATATGTGACATGGGAACCACTTAGAACCACCTTCCGAGCAAATATTAATATTCCTAATCAATTATATATCCCGTATGAAGTCTATAAAGGAAGGTATATGCTACTAATATTGGAGGTATTCAGATCCAGAGAACAAATCATAGAGTGAGAAGCCATAGGGCCCTCTATGAGTTCTTTCTCTATTTTGTTTATGATTTTTTTTTATCATTTCCTCTTATTCTATCATCACTAACACGGGGGTGGGGGGGGGGGGGGTAAAACCACCTTGTTCTTGGTTAATATAATATAATTGGATAAGGTACCATTGGATTTAATGCTTTTTATTTATGTATTTAGTTTGTTGGAATTATTCAATTACTTTACAATACCATTAGTTTTTTATCATGAACATTGATATTTGAATAAAAAAGGAACTTTAAAATTGGGCAAGTGATAACCCTAAATAAGGCACGACCATTTTCAACTTTAGGGGAAATCCAGTTTAAACATGGTATCGAGACAAACATAATTCAACAACACCCTAAATTACCTAGGAAATAGGGTATTATATCCTTATGGAGGAGATACCATGACCATTTGATCTCCCTCATCTAGAATATGACACTAATCATGAATTAAACAACTTATTTTATAAAATCCAATTTCACCTAAACCATGAAATAAAAAAAACCCTAGCACGCTATCAATTATAATAAAAAACCAATCGAACTACTTTTCTTTCATATTTTACTTTTATAAAATCAACCATAACCCATATTTTCTCACATATTTCTTCAAATCAATAAAATTAAATCTTTTGAAAACCCAATCAAACAAATTTCACTATACTTTTGGATCTATATCGACCTGTTACTATACTTATTTTAATTAATTGAGCAGCATAATTAAATTTTTATATTTTTTTTTTCATTGACCTATAGGGAATTAACTATGCCCTATGGGCCTATTAAATATATAATTATAAAAAAATTTAATGTATATATTCACACAAAAAGAGTTCTAAATGCACCAAATAATATGTTTAGAGTTGATTAAAGAATATTACAGCTCAATACATTACCACCTCGGGAAAGATAACATGGTGGTTGATGCTTTGAGTTGAAATGATCATAAGAGGTTTTACATGATAAGGATCACAAAAGATGAAATATTTTTGGATTCACAAAGGATTGATCTAGAAATAATGAAGGAAGGTAAGGAATATTATCTTGCTTAACTTAATGTTCAACCATTTATCCATTTGAACATTAAAGAGGTGCATAAGGAAGATGTAGATATATAAAAGAAGGTTAGAAATATTCTTGAGTGTAACCTTGATGATGATGGAATGATAAGGTTAAGAAAATTGTGTATGTTTTCCAACCATAATAGACTATAAGAAAGAGTTATTATAAGAAGATCATATTTTATCATTCTCTATTAATCATAGAAATACTAAAATTTATAAATATTTGAAAGAGTACTTCTAGTTGGATGACATGAATATAGATATCACTGAGTTTTTATCTCTGTTCTTGGTATGGAAATATGTTATGTATGAAATAAAAATGTATTAGCAGATGCTACATCCATTACACATATGAGAATAAAAATAGGAAAAAATCAACATGTATTTTGTTGTTGGACTCCGAAAACTTTCTAAAGGGCATAATGTTATATGGGTTGTAGTTGATCAACTTACTAATATATTAAACTTCATCATTATTAGATAAGTATTTTATGTAGATCAACTTGATAGTATATACATAAAGGAATTTTTAAGGTTTCATTGAGTACCATATGACATTATGTCTGATCAGGATCTGAGGTTTACCTCAAATTTCTGCTGAAGTCTTCAGCAAGTTCTTGATATAAAGTTGAATTTTAGAATTGTGTATCAACCCCTAATAGATGTTCATTATGAAAGAAAAATTCAAAAAATAGAGGATATGTTGAGATCTTGTTCTTTGTATTTCAAAGGTTGTTTAGATCACCACCTTCCTCTAGTTGAATTTTCTTACAAAAATATCTCTAACTCAAGCAATCAGATAGATCCTTATGAATCCATTTATCAAAATAAATGTAGATCTCTAACATGTTGGAATAAAGTTAAATAAATAAATCTATTGGGACCATAGATAGCTGAAGAAATGGTAGAGAAGGTTAAATCCATCTAGAAACACATCAAGGTAGCTCTGAGTCAGAAAAAAAATATACTGATAATCACCATCATGAAATTGAATTTGAAGTCAGTGATAAAGTGTTTTTAATAATTTCTCTATTGAATAAGGTTATTATTTTCAAGAAGAAAGGGAAACTAATCCATGTGTATATCAGTTCCTTTGAAATTATTGATTGTATTAGGATTATAGGATATTTCTTATCACTTCCACCAAACCTCTCTCAAGACCATGATGTGTTCCATGTATCTATCTTGAGGATGTACAAACATGACCCATCACATGTACTAAACTAAAAGTTTATACCGCTTGATAAAAATATTTCTTATAAGGAATAGCCAGTGGAGATTATGGATCATACAGAGGAAGTAATAAGAAAAAATACCACTCGCCTAGTCAAAGTTTTGTGAACAAACACCATTTTGAGGAATTTATATGGTAACTTGAGGATATGATGAGGCATAAGTGTCCTCATTTTTGGTATCAGAGTGAATAATTTTGAGGGAGATTCATTTTAAGGGGGGTAGAATGTAACATTACAATTTTTTTAAATTTATTTTTTTTGAATAAATTGAATTTATTTAATGGATTTTGTTTCAAGCTACACCAAGTTAATCTTGTGTTTTATGTAATAAAAATTTAAGCTTGTGCTACATGAAAAACTCGGTTATCTTTCATTACACACAACACTAACATTTAACAAAACCATGATATATTACTAATATAGTTATATAAACATGTCCATTATAACTTATCCATTAAACTTATTGATATGAATAGTAATAAATAAATTTCAAATACTAATTATATTTTTTTTATATAAATAAAACATATTGATCATAATATACATAATTTTTGGTAAAGTCTATATGTTTCAAAAATACTATTTTCTCAAAAAAATGTTTTCTTTATTTTTATAAAAAGTAATAAAATTAATTTCTGAAAATGAATTTGATAAAATAAAAATCATTTTTTAGTTGATACTTTCAAATTTATCTTAAATTAAATTTATACTATTTTTCTAAAAAGTGTCATATTTTGAGAAATTGTGAAAAATATAGAATTTTAATTTAAAACAACCATTTAGTTTAACTCATTTATAAATTTAAATTAAATTTTAAATTACTTTTAAAGTATAATTAGTTTAATTATATATAAATTAATCCAATTTAGGTTATTTTAATAAATTTCATATTGAAATTGGATATAAACACATTGTAAAATTTGGATCATTTTCACTTTAAAACCCTGCTTTCTCATCATGTTTGTGAGATTAACATTAATTTTTTTCCACCTCTATGAATGAAATTTGTAAATATGTATTCCATATTTTTAATTTCAACAATTTATAATTTATAATAATGTTAACTTAAATTTTAACCAAAATGAATAATGAATGTAGTAAAAATTAATTACCATGTTTATGGTAAAAATGAGTTTACTAGAGGGTTAAAATAAAATGATAAGGGTAAAAATATACTATAAACTTGTATAAAAACTATTTTACGGAAATATTCATACCATTAAACCACTAAGGTTTTTTAATTATCCATGTTGGACCCTTTTTACATATGAAAAACGTGTCAGTACTCAATTATTTTCAAAAATACCAAGTTTGTCCTCTCTTTCACTTATAAAAAGACACCTCCCTACTCTCTTATTTACATCTTAAAACCTATTTTATTACTAAAATACCTAACTAAATCACTTCCCAACTTTCCTACCCACATCCTAGAATCATTATATTGGTAATAAATCAATCATATAAATGATTTATTTCAAATCTAAGGAGGATACCCGGAGAAGCGGTAACATTCATCAGTGAATTCTTTTTTATGCCTTCCGCCACCCCCTTAAATTATTTTTATATCATTATTATGTAATAAAAAAGTATCTTCAATATGTTGAGATGTTTTTATCTTAATTTAATTACTTAAAACTATTTACTCTTCTATCAAATGGTTTAAAAAATTATCATTTGTGTGTACGAAAGACTACCGCCTTACGAACCGATGTCGTTTTTTTCCATTACCAGCTATCAAGGTTGGTAATAATGATGGATTTATTTTTTATGTGTGATATATATGATATATATGATGTTATTAGGATTTTTTAATTTTTACATCACACATAAATTCATGTTTTCCATTTTGTGGTAATATGGTAACATCGTTCATGTGTACGAAAGACTAACGCCTTACGAAGTGATGCAATTTGTTCATGATTTACATGGAATGTATTAAGAATAGGTTTAATAAAAATGTGTGATATATATAACATAAAAATGATATATAATCATAATATATATCATTTATTTGTATTTATTTCAATCTTAAAATAAAATAGAAACAACATTTATACATATGTATGACCTACCATCTCTATGAATGGTGTATCTCATTTCCTATCATAAAATTTTATTGATGATAATAAATAAATAAAAACTGAATATATATTATGTTTATATCATGTTTATAATTATTTAGATTTTGGAACCATGATCAAATTAATAGGAAAAAATATATTACAAATCAAAACATAAATAAAAAATAAAGCAATTATTACCCAAAAAGTAACTTTAACATGGAATTGTTAATAAATGGGTAATAAAAGGTTATAATAAAACCAGACATGGTATGATATATATGAATATAGTTATTTAATATATTTATAATAAACTTATATTTATTACAAAGGGGATTTTAATGAGTACGATGAAAGTAAATACATAAGGTAATATATTTTTGTCTCAATTTTCATTCTTTGAGATGCATGTTATGTTATAAACCTATATTATTTCATGAGGTGCATATAAAACCCCTTTGAAATATAATTTCATGAATTTATTCATCCTCATGAAATTCTAATTTTAATTTTATGTTATTACTTCATGGGTCTTATGAATCAATGTTACCAAATTGGTAAATATTTCATGTTACAATCTCATCGTTTATCAAGATTATTTACATTTTTTTAAATGAAAAAATATTATGATTCATATCTCAATAATTCACACTGATTTTATTATCCTATTTTTATTCATTAAATTTTCATAGATTAGTACCATTTTCCACTCTTTGGTACTTAAATTAATTAGGAAAATGTTTTTAATAAAATATGACTTCATCCCTCTCTTTGATGGGAAATAAATTTTCTTCGAAAACCAGATTTTCTAAAAATGTTTTCAAAAATGTTTTTAAATTATATTTTATGTTAATTTTTAAGTAAAATATTTTTTAAATGTTTATGTTTTTATTTTTTAAAAATTATTTTCTAAGCTTCCATTATAAGTTTTCAAGGTTTTTTTCAAAGAAAAATGTTTTCAAAACATTTTATATTTTTAAAAGATTTTTTCAAATAGGTATGGGTATTTTTCTAAAGAAATGTTTTAAAAGACATTTCAAAATAATTTTACATCTATGATTTCATCCTTTTATGTTACATATGACTTACTTGGGATATGATCTAAGGATACCATTATTATTCTTTCTCTGAATGTTTTAGTTTTATGATGACATGTTGTTTATGAAACCTGTTTCTCTTTCATGGGTTATAAAATGAGGAAAGTATTTTGAAACCAAATTATTTTCATAGGTTATTTAATCATGAAATAATTATGAAACCAATCTCTTTTCCACAGGTTATGATATGATGAAATGTTTATGATACCCATTTCATTTCATGGGTTATGATATGATGAATGTTTATGATCTTATAGCACATATAAATATAGTTTTCCTTATGTGAAGGGTGGGAAATATATATACCTCTAATTAATTAGGTAAATATTTATATCTCATGAGATAGATAGGTCTATAATGGGTATTGAACCTATTTCAGTAAGATAGGTCTAGAATGGGAAGTGAACCTGGTTCAGTAAGAAAATAATGGAATGAGAAGTAAATTTGGTTCAGTAAGATAAGAATGGATGGGGAAGTGAACTTGGTTTAGTAAGATAGGGTTGGAAAGGAGATTGAACACAGTTCAGTAAATAAATTTTTCCTCTATGATTGTCCTAGAAGTGTGCCTTAACTAATATGGAAATGATTTTATATGCTTATGTATATGCCAAAAATTCTATGTCTTGTTCCAATTTGATGATCTCATGCGTCATTTTATTTTATTATATTATGATTCTCTTTAATGTTATCCTTTTCACTAGGATGATTAAGTTTACATTTATAAAACCCAAGATATAACATAGTGGATAACCTTAGTGTCCCTCTCAAGAAATTAGTGTTGAATGACTAAGTGGTCTTTATGAAAATATTTTTGTGTGTTTTTTTAAATATTTTGAAAAAAAGAAAACCAAAATAAGGAAAACAATGAAATAATGATAAAGAACACAGTGGCATAGACGATGAAACACTAAAAAACACAAAAAAAACATAGGGGAAACAAAATAAAGAGAAAACAAGAAAATACAGAAGAAAAAACTCAACAGTTAGTAAGAACAAGGTCAGATATAGGATGATCCACCTTCATTTCCCTGTCATGGATATACTAAAGAAATTAATGTTTCTGATTCTTTCACTGAGGCGTGCACATCCATCCATTATTTGGAGGACGCGTGGCTATTTCCCCGCATTCCCGCTTTCCAAAGGAGGGTGACACACTACTAGTAATACATTATATACCAACAGTTTGAAACCATTGCTATATGCAGTAGAACCGTTGGTATAATATCTACCAGTAGTTTGTAAAATCGTTGGCTAGTAATCCACCCCAAAAGGAAAATACTAACATTTTTCCTATAACCATTAGTATATGGCTCTATGACCTTCAATATTTCAAAAATTTTATAGAAACCATTGGTATAAATATATACCAATGGTTTATTAACCCTTGTTATAAATAGATTATATATAGTTAACCAATGGTTTGAAATCGTTGGTATATAGTATTACCAACATTTCCTTCAAACCGTTGGTAAAAATATTATGGAAATGTAGAATACCAACAGTTTTAAACCATTGGTATAGTTTATTACCAATGTTTTATTCAAACCATTGGTAAAACTATTCTCCAAAAAAACTTTACCATTGGTTTAAAACTGTTGGTATAGTGTTTTTATAGAAAACAACACAACATCCCATTCCCTCTACTGCATACACCTACAAACCTAGGTTTTCACTTCATACACCTGCAAACATAGCTACAAACAAAACTTAAAATAGAACAGTTTGCACTTAAAATAGAAAAACAAACACAACACTTAAAATAGAACAATTTTCACTTAAAATATACAAAAAAGTCTACAATATCACATAAAAACAGTACACTCTTCAAACCATGACACGTACCATGACATATCTTTCTCCATTTCAATCTTCAGATGAAAACCACTCTTCTAACTAACCCATTTCAATTTCTTTGGTGGAGACATCTCATAATGGTGAGAGGACAATCACATTTCTGAGATCCCATCATAGTCAGAGTTACATACACCATTAATAGAATTAACACATAATTCATATGGTAATTACAACAAGTATACACATACAACAACTATACACATACTTCATTAACTCATAATTTATAAGTTAATTAAATACATAAATAATTAAATTTAGAATTCAGGTGTTGATGGGATATTCAGGGGTTTGGGGTGGCTGTCCAAGGGGGTAGGGGTGTCTAGATGGGGGGGGGGGGGTTTGGGGGGATGGGGGTATCTCGAGGTGGGGGTGGGGGTGGGGGCTATCTAGGGTGGGGTGTGGGGGGGGGGGTGTCACGGTTGGTGGGGGGGTGTCAATGGTGGTTTCCGGGGGTGGGGTGGTGTCTGGGGGGGGGGGGGCTGTCCATGGGGCTGTCCAGGGGGTGGGGTGGTGTCTAGGGTGTTTGGGGGGCTTTCAAGGGGGTGAGGGTGTCTAGTGGGTGGGGTGGTGTCCAGGGGTGGTCCAGGGGGTGGGGGTGGGGGGGCTGTCCAAGGGGGTGGGGTGGTGTCCACTGGGGTGGGGGCTGTCCAGGGAGATGGGGTTGTCCAGGGGGTGGAGGGGTGGTCCACGGGGGTGGCGGGGCTGTCCAGGGGGTCGGGGTGTCCAGGGGGTGGGCGGGGCTATCCACGGGGGTGGGGGCAGTTCAGGGGGGTAGGGGGTGTCCAAGGGGGTGGGTGGGGTTGTCTAGGGGTACGAGATGTCCAGGGGGTAGGTGGGCTGTCCATGGGGGGTAGGGGTGTCCAGGGGGTGGGTGGGCTGTCCACGGGGTGGGGGGGGGGGTTGTCCACGAGGGGAGGGGCTATCTAGGGGGGTGGGAAAGGATGTACAGGGGGTGGGCGGGGCTGTCCACAGGGGTGGGGGCTGTCCACGAGGGTGGGCAGGGCTGTCTAGGGGTATGGGGTGTCCAGGGGGTGGGCGGTGCTATCCCGGGGGTACAAGGTGTCCAGTTGGTGGAGAGGCTGTCTACAGGAGGAGGGGATGTCTAGGGGGATGGGTGGGATGTCCACGAGGGTCGTGGGGATACCTAGGGGGTATGGGGTGTCCAGGGGGTGGGGGTTGTCTATCAGGGTGGTGGGGGGTGTCTATCAGGGTGGTGGGGGTGGGGGCTGTCAAGGGTGGGGGGGGGGGGGGCTGTCCAGGGGGTGTCCAGGGGGGTGCAGCGTTGTTTGAGGGGGGTTTCCAGGGGGAGGGGCTGTCCATGGGGTGTCCAGGGGGTTGGGTGGTGTCTGGGGGGTGTCTAGGGGGTGGGGTGGTGTCCGGGGTGGGGTGGTGTCTAGGGGGGTGGTGTGGTGTCCAGGGGGGTGGGGTGGTGTCCAGGAGGTTGGGGGGATTTCCAGGGGTGGGGGTGTCCAGGGGGTGGGGGGTGTCCAGGGGTTGGGGGTGTCCAGGGGGTGGGCGGGCTATCCACAGGGGTAGACATGGTGTCCAGGGGGGTGGGCAGGTTGTCCACGTGAGTGAAGAATTTTTTCGAGAGTTATCAAAAGCGAAAGTTAAAAAAATAAGAGTAACATGTTTTGAATAAATTGGTTAAAGGTTATTAACATGTTACACAAACATGTATAACACCATTTTTTCTATAATAATCTCATGCATAGTTATATTCATCATAGAGATACATAAATGTAAGTGTATATCAAAATTTCTTTTTTCCATACTAAAGGATTTTTTTTCTTGTGGATTATGTGGTATAGGATTATTTCAAAACCATAACATGGATGTAACTATTCTTGTTGAGTAGTGAACCGTTTAAATAATTTAGTTCATGTGGAAGTGTGATTTTTTTTAGAAAAGTGATAATTCTTTAACATGAGGAAAATCTTGTTTCAATAGAAAGGATAATTAAAATAAAAACATATCATTGTTTTTTCCCCTCCCCCTCTCAGTGTGTAAGATCCTGACCTTATCATGGGTTGTCCTGGGGGTTGGGCAGGCTGTCCACGGGGGTGGGAAGGCTATCCACGAGGGTGGGAGGGCTGTCCAGGGGGTAGGTGGTGTCCAAGGGGGGTGGTCAAGCTATCCACGGGGGTGTTCAGGCTTTCTAGGGGGTAGGGGGTGTCTAGGGGTGGGCGGGCTATCCATGGGGGTGGGTGGGTCTGTCCAGGGGGGTACGGGGTGTCTAGGGGGTGGGGAGGTTTTCCACAGGGGTAGGGGTGTCCAGGGGGTGGACGGGATGTCCACGGTGGTGGTCAGGCTGTCCAGGGGGTAGGGGGTGTCCAGGGGGTGGGTGGGCTATCCATTGGGGTGGGCGGGGCTATTTAGGGGGTACATGGGGTCCAGGGGGTGGGGGCTATCCACAAGAGGAGGGGCTGTCTAGGGGGTGGGCGGGCTGTCCACGGGAGTGGTGGGGTTTTCCAGGGGAGTACGGGGTGGCCAGGGGGTGGGGGTTGTCTAGGGGAGGGGTGAATCAGTCACAAAAAATCATCAAGTCAAGTTTTATTATTTATAGATAAAAAAATAAAGATAATGTGACCTACCTAATCACACATATATTCAGGTACAATAGATCAATAAACATCAAAGGTCAGTAATATCTGTAAAAAATGTAACAGATCAATCTGTCCCTCATCACCATAACTGTCATCACCATCATCATCACCCTCACCCTATTACTCATCATCATCCCCATCATCATCCCCGCCCTCCCCCTTGCCCTCACACTCAGCCTCGGCCTCCTCATCGCCCTCCTCCTCCGCCTCGTCCTCCTCATCGCCCTCATCCTCCACCTCCGCCTCCTCCTCGCCCTCCTCCTCCTCCGCCTCAGCCTCCTCCTCGCCATCATCTCGACCAACACTAAAACTGCCACATGGTTCACCATATATAGAAAATATAGATGACATATATTCATCACAAGCAGTGCTGGCCTATGGTGGAAGTGTTGGATGTTAAACTTCCATCAGTTTCATAAATACAGTGTTTTCCCCAGTAGACTATTTTTCTGTATCTATGGCCCTTTTTTAGCCTATTCTAGATGTTCCTTAACCTTATGCAACTTGTTGGTACTAAAACTCATACCAGATGATGGCCAATACCTCATTGGAACTATACTCTTCCCAGGCCAGCAGTGTACTTTACCAGGGTTCTCATCTCCGAACACTTGATGTTAGTGATCATTTGGCCCAAAATTGTTAGGTTCCTGGGCATCAAGGGCCTTTAAATCAACCTGTTACAAATATAAATAGATTATTAAGTTACAAAATAGAGATTAAAATTTTAAATCTACAAATTAAAACTTATAATCTGATGTTGAATTAGTTCATTAACCGCACTTCCATCTTTCTTCTTTCTACTCAAGAAAAATAGTTTTGCTCGAGGCACACATCCTTCTATATTCAATTTATCCCTCTATAATGACATTGAATATAGGAAACCATAAATAAAAATAGGATACCAAAAAAACATTAATTTCATAACTAAAATTATATAACAACTTTAGCAATCGAATAAATTATGGAGGAAGAAATAAAAAGTGCAAGTCATAAAGAAATATTATAAATTTTCATAGATGGTGCCTCTCATTATTTGGCATCGTAGTACATCCCAATGTTTAGACATATTTATTAGCATCAATATTTTTTTATTTCTTCTAGATGAATCCTAAATAAAATTCAACAATTAGTATTAACAAAAAACATGAAGATTTTCATTTAAATACCTCTAATTTGATTAATACCGTAAATTGGCTATTCTTCCAATAAGTAAACATCTTTCGGTACTGTTCTAATAGACAATCATCCATGACAGGGACCGTTTCTAACTCTGTACCCACTCTAGCATGCCAACCAATGTATAACTCATGCTTATAATCTCTCCAAATCTCGCCTAAATCCTTTAGACGTGCTGGCCGTGCACCCTCACCATTGGGGAAATTAAACCGATGCTAAAAATAAAATATTAATTCATATAAATAAAAAAATTAATATATTTCATTAAATAAAACTGATTTTTTTACCCATATCTCTACCTAGGCTTTATCCTTGACTTCATTTGGTAGTTATCTCCATGAGAGCGGGCTGACAGGAATGATGTCAGAGTATTTGGCAAGCATCACCAAAAAACTCCGACATTGCTACCCTGATTTTTCAATCATATGACTATCTTCATTATACTCCACCATCAACTGCATGCGGTGGTTCCACACCACAAGCATGTGTGTACTCCCCCACCCCTGCCTCATATCAGTAGATTTATCTTTTATGAAAGAAAAACAAATATTTTATCAATAAATGTTATAATGAAAAGAAATAATGGTGTAAAATTTTGTTAGGTTTGTACAAGTATACCTGTGGTAGTCTGATCAATGGGTGCCCCTGGATCTGTAGAAATTAAAGGAACACCCTGTATAGATGGAGTGAGTCCTAATGTATGCTCCATAGGGACAGACTCTAGTGGATCAAGAGTCGAAGATGATGGAATATAAATGCCCGGAGAGAAGGAAGTAGAAGTAAAAGAAGTTAATAGGGATGGCTGGCCGAATGCTGGATGGGTAGTGGGAATCATCATCAGATATGGTACAGATGGGTGAGGAGGCTCAGATGTAAACGGTGGTGAAAAAATGGGAGTCCTAAATATCCCGTGTGTTCTTAATGACACACCAGGATCAGCATGTGGGATGTATGGTATGTCAGTGGAAGGGGCACGGTCTAATCGGGTAGGCCGACCAGATCGTCTAGCTCTCGTACCACTGGCCCTTTTACGAACACCCTGAGTACTAGGACCACTACAAGGCTGCTCATCAAATAAATGTCACCTAATAGATGGATCCTGAAAAAATGTTTAAAAAAAATAATCACATGACATTATATATAATTTAAATATATATATTTAAAATAAAATACTCACTGTAGGAATTAGTGGTGGAATGCCCAGCTCAGTCATGTGATGATTGTTGTCCATAATCTGTTTTTGTTGCCTCACTTTAATTGGTTTCATTTTCTGCATTTGAAAACAAATATGGAATTAAAAAGAAAATTATAACTAATGTGTAACCCAAAAAACAAAATAAATGAGAGGGAATAGAGGGATTCATGGATTATTTAACTAACCATTGTTTTAGGCGATCTTGAACAAATATATAATGAAGTCAATAAATCATACAAGATGTAATAAAGAAATTTAATTTTTAGTAGGATGGTTATTTACTAAGTGTCATCAGTCTATTAAAGATAGGTCTTAGAGTCATACAAATTTTATACAAATCACAGTTGAATCATTAAAATGTTCACCAAGTTTGAAATGTTGGTTTCGTAGGTTTGAATAGAGTTCAATTCCAAATTAGAAAATGGAATTAATATAAAATTTCAAACAATAAACATTGAAAATTCACATAATGGTCAAGTCGGATACAACATGTTTGTAATCAATATTGAATCAATTTTAATAATAACAACCTTAACAGCCCAAGTTGTGGTAAATCAAAAGAATTGAGAACATGAATGGATGATTTTATATATTTCCCACCACAACTTTAGGTTCACAGTAAACTCTAAAAATTGAGCTATTGGTGTCATCAAAAGTAATAAATGGATCTTTTCCAATGTCACTAGGGATGGTGTCAATTCCATCATCACCATCATCAAAAATATTTCTTGGAATTACTTCAATAATGACACCAAATTCAGGTCGAAGATGGTTTTTGACCTAAAAAATTTGTTTCTCTATTGATGCCAATACATATGGTTCATAGGTAGTAAGAGTACGAGTCATATAAATTACTCAAAATCCAAAATCATCAATAAATGCGACCTACCTCATCATAGAATCAAACCACTTACATTTCATCAGCGTGACTCATCCATGAGAATAATAATCCAATATTATTATTTTTTCAACGACTCTGTAATAACATACATTTTTCAAATTGTGGTCTACTATCTGATGCACTAGTATAATAGTCTATTGTGGTAGTAACCATAACACCATCATGTTGTGTTTTCATGTTATTTTCTCATTCGGTGATAATAAATTTGTACCCATTTATAATAATTTATTTATAGTCACAGACCATGGTATTAGGACCAAAAGACAAAGCCCTTATTTCCTCAGAGACAGAGTCAGCAGGAAAAATCTATACCTGAAATATAAATCAATATTAAACTTAATTAATTATTGTTTTCATTATTTTAAATAGTAATATTATTACCTTCAATTTTAACCAAGCAGAAAAATATTTTCTATGCAAAGTCTCCCTCCTTCTCAAAGATAAAGAATGATGCTTTCTATTTATCATCGCTTTATGTCAAGGGGGTGGTGGGGATTTCCAGGTGGGTGGGGGGAGTTTGAGGGAATCGGGGTGTCTGGGGGGGTGGCGGGCGGGTGTCTGGGGGGGGGTGTCCAGTGGGGTACGAGCTGTCCGGGGGGGGGGGGGGGGGGGGGGCTGTCCACGGGGGTGGAGGGGCTGTCCACAGGGGTCAGGGGTGTCCAGGGAGGATTTCCAGGGGGTGGGGGTTGTCTAGGGGGTATGAGGTGTCCAGGGGGTGGGTGGGCTGTCCAGGGGGTGGCGGGGCTGTCCAGGGGGTACGAGGTGTCCAGGGGGGTGGGCGGGCTGTCCACGAGGGGTGGTCGGGCTATCCACGGGGGTGGCGGGGGCTATCCAGTGGGGTTGGGGGTGTCAAGGGGTGGGGGCTTTCCAGGGGTGGGGGCGTTGGGGGGGGGGGTGTCTGGGGGGTGGTGGGCGGGTGTCCGAGGGGGATGTCCACAGGGGTGGGGGTTGTTCAGGGGGTACGGGCTGTCCAGGGGGGTGGGCAGGCTGTCCAAGGGGGTGGCGGGCTGTCCAGGGGGTCGGGGGTGTCTAGGGGGGGTGTGGGGGGGGATTTATAGGTGTGGTTCAGGGGTTTTATAGGGGGTACGAGGTGTCCATGGCGTGGGAAGGCTGTCTAGGGGGGGTGGCGGGGGTGGAAGGGTTGTCCAGGGGGGTTCGGGGTGTCTAGGGGGCGGGCAGGCTGTCCATGGGGGGTGGTTGGGCAGTCCACGAGGGTGGTGGGGCTGTCCAGTGGGGGTGGGGGTGGGGGGGGGGGATTTCCAGGGGTGGGGGTGTCCGGGGGATGGGGGTGTCCGGGGGGGAGTTGTCCATGGGTGGGGGGGGGACTATCCAGGGGGGTGTGCGGACTGTCCATGGGGGGGGGGGTGCAAAAGCTATCTAGGGGGGTCGGGGTGTTCAGGGGGGTGGGGGTGCTTTCCAAGGGTGGGGGGGGGGGGGTTTCCAGGGGGTGGGAGGGATGTCTAGGTGGGTGGCGAGGTTTTCCAGAGGGTACGAGGTTGTCCAGGGGGTGGTCGGGCTATCCACGGGGGGTGGTCGGGCTTTCCACAGGGGTGGTGGGCTGTCCAGTGGGGTCGGGGGTGTCTAGGAGGTGGGGGGATTTCTAGGTGTGGGGGTGTCCAGGGGGATGTGGGTGTCTGGGGGTGGGTGAGGGTGTCTAGGGGGGTGTCTACGGGGGTGGGGGTTGTCCACGGGGGGAGGGGGTGTCTAGGGGGGTGGGTGGGGCTATCCAGGGGGTACAGGGTGGGTGGGGCGGGCGGTTCACGGGGGTGGAAGGGCTGTCCAGGGGGTACAGGGTGTCCATGGGGGGTGGGAGGGATGTTCACAAGGGTGGGGGGGGGGGGCTATCCAGGGGGTACGAGGTGTCCAGGGGGTGGGCGGGCTATCCACGGGGGTGGCAGGGCTACCCATAGGGGTCAGGGGGTCCAGGGGGGGCTTTTTAGGGGTGGGGGCTATCCAGGGGGTACAAGGTGTCCAGGGGGGTGGGCAGGCTGTCCATAGGGGTGGTGGGGATGTCTAGGGGTACGAGGTGGGTGGGAGGACTGTCCGCGGGGGTGACAGGGCTGTCCGGGGTGTCCAGGGTGTCCAGGGGGTGGGCGGGCTGTCCACATGGGGTGGGAAGGTTGTCCATGGGTGTGGCAGGGCTGTCCACAGCGATGGAAAGGCTGTCCAGGGGGGGTGGGGGTGTCCAGGGGGGTGTCCAAGGGGGTGGGGGGCTGTCCAAGGGGTGAGGGTGTCTACCCCCAAACTAGGGTCATAAAATCCAATTTTTATCCATTTTTTGATGATTTTAAGCCTATTATAGATGATCAAGAAGACTGTTGGTGTAAACCATGAATATCAGACATATAAATCACAACACACCCAATTGTAAACACACCACCAAATATCATACGTGGATCGGATTTTATGAGCCATGTTTTGATGGGACACTACTCATAGGAGTATGAGCCTTGTTATATCATTAGGTGATGTGGAGTTGTACAAATGTTAAATTTGTATGAGATCAATATGGATAGTGGATAAGAACCTGAGTGAGATTTCTTTACAAATATCACTTCTTCTTGGAAGGGTAAGAGTGAGAGTTGGTATGGAACTTCAAGAAAAGTATTAATGTGTAAAAGCGACTATAAATTGGTTATAGTTGATTCCTATTTTTTGTAGTGTATAGGAGTGTAAAACCTACCCCCTCCCTAGACAGCCCACCCCCCCCCCCCCACACCCCTACAGCCCCCTACCCCCCTACACCCCCCACCTAGATATCCCCCCACCCACCTGGACACCCCCCACCACCACACCTGAACATCACAGCCCCCTCCTCCCTATACAACCAACACCCCCTCCTCCACCTGGATAGCCCACCCCACCCCCTTGGACAACCCCCCCCCCATTTACAGCCCACACCCCCTCCCCCACCTGGATAGCCCACCCACCACCACCCCTGGACAATCCACCCCCTCCTTGGACAGCCCAAACCCCCCCTGCTGCCCCCCCGACACCTCCCCCCCAACCTGGACATCACACGCCCCCCCACTGGACAGCCCCTCTGCCTCCTTGGACTGCCCATACCCCCTCCCCCCACCTGGATAGCCCCCCCCAGGACAACCCACCTCCTCCCTGGATAGACCACACCCCTCCCCCTGCAGCCCCCCCCCCCCCACCTGGACATCCCACCCCCACCCCCACTTGGACATCCCACCCCCACCTGAACATCCCCCTACCTGGACAGCCACCACCCCCACCTGGACAGCCTCCACCCCCCCACCTGGACATCGCCCCCCACCTGAACATCCCCCCTCATGGACACCCCCCTCCCTGGACACCCCCCACATTTACACCCCACCCTGACCCCCTTGGACAGCCCACACCCCTCTTTGAGGCAACCTTAACCCCCATCCGCACACCCCTATAGCCCCCCTACCCCCTACAACCCCCTATCCCCTGGGACAACTCACCCCCCACCTAGACAGATCCCCACCTAGAAATACCCCTACCCCTCCTACAGCCTCATAGGGTATTTTTATTTAAAATTATTTTATTCATTAAGAAATCCAAACTATCATGCATTACCCATTTCATTCCAAACAACCCATTCAATTTATCAAAACATGAAAAATTCAATTTATCCAAACATGAAAAATTCAACTTATCAAAAAAAGGATAATTTAATTTATACGGCTCTATGTGTCACTTAGAAAATTTCATTGGGAAAAGGAGAAATCAAATACATTGTTAATTCCACTTTAAAAATTAGGTCAGCCACTTAGGAGGTCCGGTGGTGTCTAGGAGGTGTGGTGGTGTCGAGGGGGGGGGATATCTAAGGGGGGTGGGGGGGTGTCCAAGGGGGTATAGGGTGTCTAGGGGGGGTGGGGGTGTCTAGGGGTGGTGGGGGTGTCTAGGGTGGTGGAGGTGGTGGGGGGTGTCCAAGGGGGTGGGGGGCTGTCCATGGGGGGTGAGGGGTGTCCAAGGAGGGTGGGGTGGGGTGTCCAGGGGGTGGGGGTGTCCAGGGGGTGGGGGTGGGGGAGGGGATATCTAATGGGTGGGGGAGGGGGTTGTCCAAAGGGTGGGGTGTCCAAGGGGGTGGGGTGTCCAGGGGGTGGGTTGTCCATGGGAGGTGAGGGGGTGTCCAGGGGTGGGTTGTCCATGGGAGGTGAGGGGTGTCCAGGGAGGGTGGGGGTGGGGGTGTCCAGGGAGGGTGGGGGTGGGGGTGTCCAGGGGGGTGGGGGAGGGAGATGTTCCAATGGGTGGGGGTGTCCAGGGGGTGGGGTACAGGGGGTGGGGGGCTATCCAATGGGGGGTGTCCAGGGGGTGGGGGGGCTGTCCAGGGGGGTGGGAGGTGTCCAGGGGGTGGGGGTGGGGGTGTTCACAATTACAATCCATAAAAAAACAAACCCTTTACCCCCTGTAATAAACATAAAACATAAAACCCCACTAAACAGAAAACATAAAACAAACATAAAACAAACCTTTTACCCCACTAAACAAAAAATATAAACAAACCCCTTTACCCCCTGCACTAAAAAACCCCACTAAACAGACCCTTTACCATGTTTGAAGTGTAGGACAAAAATCGATACTCCAATATAAATAAATATAATTTATCTAAAAGTAAAACATCAAACAGAAAAAAATGATTAATAACACTAAAAATAAAGTAACACTTACTAATTTGAAGTGTAGAAATAAAAATTTGTTTCATTGAAGAAGTATCTTCTGTTGGAACGAGTTTCATGGCTGAGAATACTTCGGGAGGAGGTCTGGATTAGTTCTACAATCAGGACGATTGGGAGCTAGGGCGCTGGGTATTTGGGGGAAAACTTTCCCAACAGTTTTTAAAAACCATTGGGAAAGCTTCTCTTTACCAATGGTTTTGATAAACCATTGGTATACCTTAGAGAAAACAGTTACTTCCTAATGGTTTTCAAAAACCATTGGGGAATCTTAGGTATATATACACATTTCCAATGGTTTGAAAAAACCATTGGAAAATGTTGACTTCTTTTACACTATAGCAATGGTTTCTTCAAACCGTTGCTATATTACTGTTGGGAAAACACCAGATTCCAGTAGTGACATCTGTCACTTGTTCAGGGATGTTTGTTCCTTGATTGAAATGAGATGATGGGATGTCAGTCTCTCCTTCCATAGATTCCTACTCAGAATTCGTTACCTAGTCTGGGTATCCCTTATAGATTAAGACGTTGTTTGTGAAACTGTTCCCAGTTCCATGTTTCCATAGACACTGGTTAATTACGTCACTTTTGTCAGGATATTCCAAGGGTTCCGATTAGGGCAGCAACCTTAGATCGGGGGAGTAGTCACGTTGGACATCACTGGAATGTCTAGAAACTAGAACATTGTCACTTCTGGGATTCTTCCCCTTATGATAGGGATTCTCGAGGGCATGGAAGCTCGAGGCATCCCACATCTAATGTGTGTAACTATATGCCATAGGCATCTCTCTCGGGTTTTCCTCAGGTTCCCATATTTAATACAGGGTATGCCTCTAGTTTAACGTCTATAAGAGATTAATAAAACTGATTAGAACACTGAATATAGTGGATCAGGTGGGTGCTACCCCTAAAGAAAACACTGATACTGGGTCTAACGCACGGTTAGTTACCCGATTGCTTCTAGGAGCAGCGAGAAAGTGGTTGACATGAGTTCACTAGGATGTGGCAGTCTGGGTATGAATCAGGATGGATGATGGAGAGTTGATTGAAGTGGTGGAGGAATGAGATTGAGCCGACATGAGGGAGACAGTGATGTTGGGCTTGATCCTCAAAGAGACTTCCTACATATCCTTTTGGTAGGGAATCAAAGTCCACATAGTTCAGAAGGGTGATGGGACACCTGAGGAGGTGACCCGAGATAATGGGCGTCTGGATGATACTTGGAGGAATTGGAACCCCCTGGGTTGGGGAATTACTTTCCTGAAATACATAGGCTTGAAGAAAAGGGAACACGATGGGACATGGGTGATGGGATTGAGCCTCAGGAAGGCTTCCTACGTACCTTGCCTTGGCAAGGATCAAAGTCCACATAGTTTAGGATGAGGGCATAGAATCGAGGTGTGCGTAGAGGAAAACGACCTAATGATATACTGGGGATTATGCATGGTTAGAAGCCCAAGTTGGTCTGACGCTTGAGGGGTGGACCAGATATGCGGGTCCCAACAAAGGGGACTACAAATACTTACCGTCGATTGAGAACTATAATGGATTACCGCTAGTTGGGTGAAAACAATGGCTTAATGCTGAATGGGGTTCACAACAGCTTACCGTCAACTGGGAAATGCAACAGCTTACCATCTCTTGGGGTCTCACAAAATCTTACCACTGATTGAGATACAATAGCTTACCGTCGATTGGGGTACAATGGCTTACCACTGGTTGGGATACAATTTCTTACCACTGATTGGGATACAACGACTTACCGCTGATTGGGATACAACAGATTACCACTGATTGGGATACAATGAATTACCGCTAATTGGGGTTGGACCTCAGGGAGGCTTCCTACACACCTTTCCTAGGAGGCAAGGATCAAATCCCACATAGTTCAAATGGGTACAGTTTAATGTCTTGCGGGAAGAATGTGAACCAACGTGAAGTGGGGTTGGAACAACTGGGTGTTGGGATTGAACCTTAGGGAGGATTTCTACGTACCTTTCCTTGACAAGGATCAAAGTCAACATAGTTCAGGATGGTTTGGTGAACTGATGTGAATGGGGCAGGACTAATAGGTGTTGGGCTTTAACATTAGGGAGGATTCTTATGTACCTTGCCTAAGAGACAAGGATCAAAGTCAAAATAGTTTAGGATGGGTGTTGGGGCTTACACTCTAAGGAATCCCAGAGAGGATGTCATGATCAATGCTTACTTTAAGCCCACATGAGTCATGCTCGGTGTGATAAACAAGAGGAAGAAAAGGCTTGACGATCACATCATGAAAAGTGAATCCGTGAGAAGTGGAGTGAGGTTTATATGTGGTTAGCGACCCAAAGAGAAAACATGGGTTTATGCATGGTTAGTAGCCCAGGGGGATGGAGATTGGGACTTACTCCGGGATGGAGGCCCACGTAACGACAAAGCCCAATGGGAGAGGGACGGGATGGCTAAGGTCACGGTGCCTATCTCTCCTTTGGTCTTTGGAACAGAAGAGAGGAGGGGGAGTAGGGATATTGTCTCCCACAAGAAATGACAGGGGGCATACACCAAGGTGGTTTCCCTTCCCCGTGGACAGGCGCCGCTCTGACAAAGAGAATCCCATTCCATGTGAGGAAGAGCTCACCCCCGTGGAGATGCATAGGTGTAGAGAATGTTTGAGATGGGGCGCCCTACGTATGATGCACGGAGCGAGGTCACAATTTAACATCATGTGCTAGGGATGATGATTATTGGAAGTTTAACGTCCTATAGCTTGGACAGGGGGGGTCACTCCGCACCCCAAGTACTTACATTATTGGCACGCTTTAACCCTTGATGAAGTTAAGGCATCGACAATGCTGTGGCGAGGGGGTTTTGTGGAGTGATCCATTGATGGGGCCATGTTAGCATGTCTATGTGAAGAAGAAATAGCCATTAGTGTACCTATATAAATAAGCATGAGGCTAAGTAACCCAACATGGAGCACCAACCAAGGTACCTTGAAATCACTTTGTACGAACCTGTATGGTCGTACGGAAAAGGGGATTGTGGAGCAAAGGGGTTCACAGGAAGGGATCACATGAATCTATAGTGGTCTATGTAGTGGAGGAGGTTCACGAAGGGGTATGCTTCATGAAGTGGGGTGGCCAAGCCTAGGCATAGGTAACAAGTGCATATGGAGGGTGCTTTGCGAAGTGGAAAGGATTTTTCGGAGTAGGGCTTTGCGAATGTAAAGACCCAGATTTTTCCATGTATTTTTTTAATTATATAGAAATATTACGATTTCCTAAAAATTGACAACGCATGATTCTAATGCCTGGTGTGACGAGAATAAATTTCTGAACTTTTTTTAGGTATGTTCAGTAAACGCGTGAGTGATGTTTTATAAATTTTGAATCGGTGCTCGGAATTGAAATATGAGGACACCATTGAACTCACAACACCGATATTCACTTAACGGTACCTTCACCTCGACCACAGTAGGTCGAGGGTGGAAGTTAGTTTTTTCATATTTTCTTGGGAGAGTTAAAAGAAAAATAATAAAAATAAAACAATAACTTTTATTTTTATTTGAAACCCCCCATTTGAATATTTGGTGGTGCGGACCACCCGAACTCCCCTTTTATGTGAGGGAACCCTTGGAATTCTACCAATTAATTATCCAACAATTAATTGATCTAGTAATTAAGTAAGTTGGCTCCTCACATTTCTTGAGGTTGGGGGAAATCATTGGTAAAGGAGAGCCTTGGAGAAATATACTCCAAACGAAGAACCTCTCCAATGAAGAACTTTCTCCAGATCAAGATTGTGGAACTGAACTTAGAGCATGTTGCGAGAGCGATGGGCATCAATGTGTTCATCATCATCATCATCTTCCTCATGTCTTCTCCAATGAACGATCGAGGTAGGGGTGTGTTTATGTTGTTCTTCGTGGTTTTATGTTGAAACTTTCTCCTCAAAGCTGCATGTTATCAGTCTAACGTGGAGGGTGCGGACCAAACAAACATGGCCCAATCCCTCAACATATTAAATGTTTATGTGTACTTCGCGGGCCACGATGACTGTGGTGGAACAACCACACCACCAAAGGATACCGTGGCCCGTCGTCTACGGCAGAGAAAGGTGGCGATCGAAACCCGACGAAAAGTGTGGAACTAGGGTGGTGCGTCTGCACCACCGTTAGTGAAGGAGGTTGCAACCCGTCGAGCATGGCGGTGGGAGGACAGTAGCTGGCATGCTGGCCGGCTGAGTGGAGGTAAGGTGGCGCGTGTCCGCACCGCCGGTTCAGCAGGAGGACGTGACCCGTCGGCCACGATGGAGCAGGGTGGCTGCCGGCACACCGGTCGGCCGCGTGGCGAAGCGACAGCGTTCGTCCATGCCGCCAGAGCTGGAGACCGCGGTTTCTTGGTGGCGGCGGAGGTCGGAGGGTGGCCGACATTTGTCCGGCCACGATGTAGGAGTGGAACACATCAGTACCGCCTGATTTTGCAAAACCAAACAGCATATGGGCTGATCGGGTGACCTGGGGGGAGTGCCTCCCCTCCCGGGTGGCGACTTGGGAGGACCCTACCACAAGGTACCACCTTAGTTGCGGGATGCACCGCGGGCCGTGCCCAGCAGGCTGGGTCCGGCCGCGCCCAGCGGGTTGGGCCAAGCCGCACCCTTGGCGGGCTGGGCTGGACCATGGCCCAGTGGGCTGAGCCTGCCAGGACCTAAGCCAGCCGGGCCGGACCCGGACAGGACTCAGACCCATATGGACCTAGTTACACCTTTTGGCCATAACTTGTGATCTGGGCATTCGATTGACGAACCATCTTCTGCCCCAGAATCCTTGGATTGAGAAATTCCTTTTGGTATACTCCATTTGAGTTTTGGATAAAGTTTGAGTATGTCCAGGTTGGATCAAACCTGAATCCAACAGGGCCATCAGAACTAAAAGGTTTATAACTTACAGACTGAGTGTCCGATTAATGCGCCATCTATTGAGTTGGGTTCCTTATGAAATGGTATACCTTTGGGTTACTTCTTCGTGGGAATTCATTGTATTTGAAGTATCGACCGATGGATTGAGGATCGGGACCTCCCAGAATCAAGCATGCTTAGTGTGGGAACCCTGTGGATGGCTGTACTTGATGAGTCTTTAGATTTTATGTGGGTCATCTTCGGATTCTATGTGGGTCAATTCTTAGTGATACTATGTGTGTCAGTGCATACCAATCCTATGTTGTTCATCTCTAGATCATGTGTGGGTCACCTTCAGATCCTGTGTGGGTCATCTTCAATCATGTGTGGGTCAACAACGGAGCTTCTAGACTAAGTAATATGATCTAGCAATACATATAATCATCTATACATTTTTTCTTAATTTATACCTAGTGTGATATGAGTCTTTACCTTTGTGGTACACTTTTGTGTGGGGATAACTTTGTGGTATTCTTTTGTGTGGTGTTACCTTTGTGCTACTTACCTTCGTGGTGTTACCTGTGTGGTACTTCTATCTTCGTGGTGTTACCTATGTGGTACTTCTACCTTCATGGTGTTTGTATTTTTCCCTCACGTGTGAGATGATTCTATATTGATAACTTGGGTATATGTATGGTCATATACCTAAGTAGTGTTGATTACTATTGCTTCGTTCTTTGAGATTGAAGTCTTGCTTTTGGTTTATCATTTGTGGATTCTGGGAGAACTTTGGGGGTCTCGGGGTCCATAGTATGTATTGCTATACTCACTCTTGAATGGGCTAAAACCGCAACTTACTGTGTCTTGTATAGATTTTGGAAAACATTTATTGAGGATGAGGGTGCCAGTATTGGATGATGCTTAGAGGTGGACTATTATATGAGACATACTGCAGAGACGATCGTACGAGAGTTGTACCTACCCTTTAGGTAGGATCCTTGTTGGGTGTTCACAGGAGATGTTTCTAGTTTTACTTGTACTTTCTAGTTGGGCTTGTATTATGGACCCTTTACTTACTGTACACACCCTGTTTACTATATAGTTTACTTTGTGCTTACGTCTTGCCATGTGCTTAGTTTGTGTGAGTTTACAAGTTTAAAGGTCATGCCTTCCTGGTTTTAGGGATATTCCTTTTCGGTGCTAGTCGTCAGCCCCTAGCCTATGGAAGACGGGATTGGTGTAGTCAAGGCACAGGCCCCAAGGGACGAGTCGTGACAGCGAAGCAAATGTGCCTTGCGAGGTGTAGCACTGCGAAGCAATGTTCTACGCGAAGCATAGTGACACGGCCTTAACATAGGGTGTACATGTGAATAATGGGTACTTCACGAAGCATAAGTGCTCTGTAATGACCTGAGTCCCCTTGGGGATCCCCTTCCTTTGCGATGGCCAATGGGATCCACAAAGGGCATCCATTTTTGAATAGGGGTTGAATTTAAGCCAAGGGAAAGGTACTTCGTGATGCTCAAGTACCTTTAAGAGCTCATTTTTTCTCAGAGAAGAATCTGCTTCGCAATTTGAGAGTGAAGAAGGAGAAAGGTCATTGTATTCTTCCTTTAGGCTCAAGGGGAGACCAGTATTTATAGGAAAGAGACGGCACGAAGCAGGGGCTACTTGGCATGAAACCACATGGTGCTCCACGATCGGTCGTGGGTTCTGTCAAGTTATTCGTCACTGCAAAGCCGACCGTCATCTCCTCCTTGGTGCAGAGAACCATTTGTAGTGTCTATGGAGGCTTTGACCAAGTTCTCTAGGTTCGAGAAGGTTGATTTGGATCCCTTAATGGTGTGAGGCTCTCGGGAAATTGCGTCGTAACTGCAGATCCCCCCACCTATTTGCTTTGCGGTGGGTTCCCAAACGTCAATCAGATCGCACATCCTTCCACCTCTATGCTTCGCGGTTTGTGCGCAAAGGAGGTAGCTTCGCACCGACCATTGTGATGCGGGGCTCCCTGAACATTATTCACGAGGTAGCCCCAAAGGCTTTGTGTTTTCCATTCCTCTTCTCAAATTTTGGTGCCAAAAAATTCCCCCCTCGAACTTGGGGCTGAGGATAAAACAAGGGTCTAATTCTGAGGTTCAATTGCCAAAACTCTTTGGTAAATCGTGAAGAAGGCTCGCGAAGGAGGCTCACAAGGAAAAGAGGTGAAGTTCGGGCTGAGATCACCACAAATATCACTGTGGAAAGATGCGCTGCGAAGAAAAAGGGGTCATCACCTATAAATAGGGGAGGCTAACCTCTCTTTTTTCCTTTCTCACCTCTGTATTTTGGAATTAGCTCTCTCGATTCACAAAGTTCTGTGTACTCTGAGATTTCTCTCCGCGAATCAGGCTTCCTTCTTCATGGCACATAGAGAGTCCTTTGACTCTACGAGGGTATGCTCCGTAGCTTATTTCTGCTAGGTCGGGAGCAGGGCTTCGCGACTTCTAGTTGGGACCGAGCTCTGTGAATTATCTCCATGATCCAGCTTTGTGAACGATCTTCATGAACCAGAAAAAAAGGTGTCCAAATTCCACAAACTGAATGGCTCGCTCAAAAGCTTATAGGGGGGTCCTTGCGGACAATTCCCAGAGGGAGGAGATGGAGAATAGCCCAAGCATTGAGGAATTCATTTGAAGACATTCGGATCATAACTCGCTAGTAGATCTACTGTCAGAGAGTTATAAGGACTACCCACTTTGGAAAAGGGTGCCTTTATATAGCTTCGGTCTGAGGGATGACATCTTTATTCTGGAAGTGAGTAGGGATGAGCCAGCTTACTAGTTTAGGATCTCGTCGTGCCAACGTCAGTGTTTCAGAGAGGCCAAAAAACATACTTGGGAGGACTTCACACCTATCAACATAAACTTATTGTATAACCACATGAACAATGTTGACCAGAATGTATTTCAGCTCGAGAAATCTCCCCTGCTGTACCACAATATTCTGAAGGCAGCCCTGGGGAACTCAAAAAACAGGTGGAACGATGAATGTGATCTATGCCAGGGTGGCAATTTCACAGATTATTGGGCCTGTGACTACAGGGTAGGTGCCTCATGTGAGGAGTTCGGGGCAGAGTTGAGGTAAGTGGGCCAATATAAGGTGGATTGGGTCTCTCAATTACATATCTATCAGCCGAATCAGTTGATGCTAGAGTTGTTGAGAAGATGGTCATCGAGGACCAACACCTTCCATTTTCACCATAGAGAGGTCGGTATCAGTCTATGGGACCTGCATCAGATCTTGGGGGTCCCAATATTGGAGGAAAAGTATGATGAGTTCCTCCCTATTAAGAGTGTATGGGAGGACCCAGAGAAAATGCCGCCATTGGAAAGGGCATTGATGGACCTGGTGCCACGAGAGGACAAAAAGTCGGTATAGGATGCCCACTTCAAACGGTGGTTCAAGCAGTTCATTAACTTCTCAAAAGATAGGAAATTCCCTGTGAGGCCTCAGACTTGGCCGAAGGGTGATCAACGAGGCAATGAGCACTCATAATGGAAGATCTTAGAGGACAACTAGTGGAAAACTTCTGAATTCAGTGTTAGTACCGAGCAGTAATCGGTATTCAGGTTGGATGCATTCATTGCGGTGCTTATCTACAGTTGGATCTTGCCAGTGATACACATTAATGTGGGAATGTGACCAAGCATGTTTATCATGGTGTCCATGTTGGTGATAGGGGTACGGGTCAACCTTGGGATCCCAATTCTTGCTAAGTTGTATAAGATGCTATGGAACATCAGTGAGGGGAAGAATCCGCAGAGGATATGCGGGTCGTTTCACCTTCTATATGGGTGGATAACAACATATGTCAAGGGTATATATGAATACCCAAATTACATATCCCCTCTACAATATAATTTTTTCCCAGCCATTCTGAATGCAGTGGGGAGATTTCTGACTAAGCTAACCACGCCGTTGGTGCTAAACTAGGTCTGGAAGGTGGTTGAGTTCAACTTCCACCCATTCCCGTTTCCAATTGGTATGTTCACTGATGAAGACCAGGTAATGAAAGAGCATTGGTCCTACCTCATATCCTTTCGGGGTGGAGTCCTGGTGGTGTGGGTGGACCATGAGTCTCTCTGTGAACCGTACACCCCACACCATTTTGTGAGGCAGTTTTGGTGTATGCAGCAGTTGACCCTACGAGTCTACATAGGGGTGAGCCACAAGGAGAACCCTTGTGTGATGATGAACTTTTGGCTCAAGTTCATGTGGGAGGATGGAAAAATTCAGAACAAGAAGACTCCGCCCGCAGCCGTCTTCGGGCTAGTGAAGAAGGACACCAAGATCTGGGAGGCGGATTACCTAGGGGAGATGCTGAAGTAGCCAACCATTCGAGATAGTGACGAGGTGCCTCCCCAACCCTAAGGTCAGGGCCAGAATTTGGAATGGACATCTCGTAGTGATAGGACTACGATGGCGGCCAGGCATGTACCAGTCAAAAGGGAGGCAGTGGCAATGGATCCAGCAACGACAGTGGACCCAACGGTCCCAAAGGACCAAAGTTATCCGAAGGGGAGGCCACCAAGGGGATTCTATAGGATATCCGACCGGGTTTCGAGGAAGCAGTTGCGTCACATAGACATTCCATAGAAAGCTGTCTTCCCAAAAACTTGGGACATCTGGGATGTCAACCAGCAATTCCTCAGTCCATCCGAGATATGGTGACATCTGAACCAACTCGGGATGGATTTGCTGAGAATCGGTCCTGTCAGGGCTGGCTTTGCGGTATCCCAAGAAGAGGGTGAGAAATACCTGGCTGAGATGGAGGATTTTGTGCATTCTTGGGGTGCTCTGCGCTCGATGATAGATCGGGTAAAATTATTTCTAGATAGAATGGCCCCTCCGTAGTTTTCAGCTACTGAATTGAGGGAGTGCTTCCCCCCACCAGATTAGACAGACGAGTCATCCTAGGGAGAGGAGACTGGTGAAGGGAGCCCTCTAGAGGAGGGTGAGGTCAGTAGTTCAGAACCAGAACATGAAGAGTTTTCATAGGATCTCGAGGTTAAACCCAAGGCCACTTCCCCATGACCCTCTTCACTCGAGTTGTTTAGAACTTCTTAACTAACATTCAAACTATATAGGAGGTCCTCATCTACAAAACTCACTCCCACCTGATAGTATATGCAGCTGCGGGAACTTCAGAATTTTCTCCCATGGATACTATGATCATCATGCTAGGAGGTGCCACAACACCCAAGGTGTTCCTTCCAAAACCTTCGGACTTCCCAAAATATATGGAGGGCTACACTTCAGAATCACATGAAAAAACCCAATAAAGAGACCAGTTTTTTGATCTTTGTAAGTATCCTTCACAGAATATGTAACAGTCATCCATTGATTAGATTAACTAATGCTTGTGTGCCTCTTGTATGCACAACTCTTCAAATGGCATGGGCTTCCTTGGTGAGGTTGGATGGAACTCCTGGCGGTGCCTTTCCCAGGGGGACGCTGGTGGTCGTGGAGGCAGATACCCAAACTGACCTAGCTACAATGCTCCCAATCATTGGTGGGATCGTTAGTAGGACAGAGCCTGAGATCATTGATGTGGGGTCCGACGATCAAGATCGATCAGACAACGCTGGTCCTAACATACCCGAACAAACACCAGATGTAGAACTTTCTATTGAGTTCTTGGGGGGCATTTATCGCATATGAGCTTGCCGACCCCACAGATCAGGACGAGATGACCTATGATGAGAAGGATAGAAAAATAACCCATCACCAGTTATGGAAGCTGATTAAGCACTTCATCAATGATACCTCCCAAGCACAATGGATAGACCAGATGGGAAGGCTTCAGTCCCATCTGCATGAACTGTGCACTAGGGGAGTGGATTCCCAACGTCCTCACATGCTCATCTGTGATATCATGGCAGAGAAGATTCAGGAATATGACTATGGACTTGGTGTGGGTTGGTAGTGGAGAAAATAAATGAACATCAAGAGGCTACAAGAAAATAAAAATGAGATTCAATGGTTGTAGGTCAGGGAAGATGAGCATTCTGCTTTCCTCAACGTACAATCCGAGATTATATCACGGCTGAAGGACCACATGGTAGAATCCGAAGAACAGATGAAGTAAGCCACCAAGGAGATGGATATCATTTGGAGTGATGAGGAGAGGGACTGAATTGAGGCTAACGAACTACGCCCCCTTACTGCTGAGGAAGAGTGGGAACTAAACAGGCGACAACAAATCCTGGACTCCACAATCTAGAGGGTGGTGGAGCTGCAATTCTCTTTTTAATGGGTCAACCCGTCCATGGTAGGGATTGATCCTCGAGTGTTGTAATGATTTTAAACCTTTGAATTTACCTTCATGATTTAATTTTTTATGTTGGCTACATGCATGAGTTCCTTCATTTGTTTTGGTTTTCCTCATTTTTTTCTATATTTGTGAAATGTCTAGTGATCAATCCCTAAGCTCACATGGGTGAGTCCCAACTTGAGAAACAAGGGATGACTTCCACGTTATTCCATCTGAATATAAGAGTGAAAAACAAGCTTCAGGCATTCGGGGTATGAACAACCAATCCATATTTCCAGGAAGAAAGGGAGAGGCCTGGCTAGAGAACGAATGTCTCAGAAAAATCGAAGTGTCATCTTCCCAATGTGCTCAAGTTCACAAGTGGGGTAATGCTAGGGGTGTTAGAATCAATCTGAATAGAGGGGAATGGAAAGTGTGAATCACAATAACCAAGATTCAGAACACTGTGGGGGTGGTGTGACAATAAAGGATAACTATTGACCATTTTCGAAAAATAGTATCCTTATTACGTTACCCTTGCGTGGGGATAAAAAATGAGGGCTAACCATTGACCATGTTCAAAACACGGGTCCTGACTCAAAATGTTATCCATAAGTCTTCAATAATGTTATCCCATGACAGTATGTGAGCCATAGGACGAGCATCCATACTGTTAGGGGGTTCCTTTAGATGTGAAAGAGGATGAGGGTCTGAATAAAGGGGACGCAAAGTGTGGAGGGTGGAGTGATGGGTTGTTTGACTGGAGTCCAACATTCATGAAATTACACCACTGTGGTGGAAACACATTAGTTGGGCGCATCGGTCTGATTAGGGATCAAAATTACTTTCAAACATGACCTATATAGTAAGGACCAAGGGTGCCTTGTGGTTTTACCTCATTCCAAGGAAGATGATAGAAATGTAGTTTAACATCATACGGTAAGGATGGTGCACAAAGTTTTAAAGGTCATACTACCTCGACCGTGATCTGGGCGGAGGGGACAGAAGGGTTAACGACCCTGAGGCTGGGCCTGAGGTGGAATGCGTGGGCATCGCTACATATACCATATGGATGATAATCAAGCCAAACATAGTTCTTAAACATGGCGTGGTTGGAAGCCAATGCTGATAGGGGAAGTCCTCTCCGGAGAGGTATCTGGTGCATCCCATAGTTATTATGGGGAATCCTGAACTTGTTTGGGGGTAGAGCTGCAGTTTAATGCCATGCGTCGAGAACATATGGACTCGTGCAGTTTAACATCATACGATTGGACAAGAATGATGTGGAGATCCCAAAAGGGAGTACGTGATGCGGTAGGTATAAGATCTATGTGAATGGGGACATAAGGAGTCTGCACCACATCGCGTATCCCTAGGGGAAGTTGGTTAGGTCAAGGGACCAAAAGTGAAAGTTAGGATGGGCCCAAGGCAAAGTGCCAGAATGTTCCTATGTACCCCATTAATATGGGGATCAAGCCGCATGTAGTTCTGGAAATGTAGTATTTACACCTTGTAAAAAGGACATAGAGAGAGATCTTAGTTTAAGGTCTTAGAGCTCAGACCAGAGAGGGTAAGTAATGAGGGAGACACATGGTGAGATAATTGATAAACCTGACTTGAATGGGGACATGGAGTCCATATCACCATGTGTTCCTTAGGGAGGTCTTATGTCGAGGGACCAAAAATGAAAGTTAGTTTGGGCCCAAGGCAAAGTGCGTGGGTGTTCCCACATACCCCATGAGAATGGGAATCAAGCCATACATAGTTCTAGAGGTGTCATGGTAAGATAATAGTACCAGGTATGATAAGGTCATGCAGGTCTAGTCCACACACCAAAATAAGAGGCATTTGATAAATATTGTTTGTCCTTTAGGATAGATGTGTGTTTTTTTTGTGAAGCTATAAACTGAGGATAGAAAATATTTGTGTAGCTAAATTAACCAAGCCAAATGTGGGAATTGGAAAATGGTATGGTATATAGACAATACCCAACATGATGTCCCCCCCGAGTGAGGTCATCACAATGCAGTTCCGTTTTTCGTCATGTGACCAGGACGATAATATCATAGTTTAGGGTCGTATGATAGGGACAACTAGAAATTTTAACGTCTTGTAATAAAGAAGATATAGTATAAAGTCATGTGGTACCAAGAGGCATAGTTTAACATCATATGGCTTGGACACACATAGAAAGAATGAGGTTTTAGAGGATAACATGCATGGTGTGATAAAGCATACTCGACGTGAATGTGGACCTAGTCCACACCACACCATGCACAATTCTGGGGAAGAAACCTTGGGCTGAGAGGCCAGCAGAGGTTAGAAAAATATGGTGATGGACCTGTAGATGAAACTTATAGGTGTTCCTATGTATCCCATGAGGATGGGAATCAATCCATACATAGTTCTGAGAGTACAGTTTAACGTCATGTGGGATAAGAGGTAGGAGAGACTAGCTCCTAGAAGGGTATTATGTGGTGCGGCTATCGAAAACCCAATGTGAATGAGGTAATAATCCCACACACACCCCACCACGCAATCCCATAAGATCCAGGGCCTAAAAGGCTAAACAGAAAATATAATTAGTGGAACCTGAGATGGACCCAAAGACAGGATGTCTGGGAATTCCTACATATCCCATGAGCATGGGAATCAAGCTATACGTAGTTCTAAGGGTAAGACGTATAAGGATATATTAGTTTAACATCTTAGATCTCAGACCATGGAGAAGAAAAACTCTTCCAAGCAAGCACATACCTTGATCTGATCCCTAATCCCACATGAGTCAAACTCGGTGTGAGAAACAAGGGCAGAAGAGGTCTTTGCAACACATGGGATAAACATAAAGGGGAAATTGGTGTGGAGCCCTGAATGATTCCTTACCACGACTTTGTCCTCCTAATGTGAAAATGTGCACTGAGGGATAGTACCAAGAGTGTCAAAGTTCCACTTGGACATGATGAAGTGGAAAAAGATGTGAACCATGCGACTGACATTTTGGGCATGATGGGGTTGGTGTGACGATGGAGGATAACTGTTGACCATGTTCGTAACACAACATCCATATCGTGTGATCGGAAATGGGAACAACAAATGAGAATCAACCGTGGACCATATTCGCAACATGGAACTTGTATCAATTTGTTGTTCGAAGCCCTCGAGGATGTTGGACCGTAATGGTAGGATAGCCCTTGGGCTGAGCATGCATTCCATTTGGGGGTCCCTTTGGATGTGAAAGATAATGAAATCCCAAATTAAGGGGAACCTGAAGCCCAAAAAATGGGTGATAACATGTCTAGGTAGAATACGACACTCTCAGTTCTGAACCAGAGTAGTCCTGGGCACATTGGCGAATCACCGAAGAGGGTCAAGTGGCCCAAATTAAGAGCAGCCATCTTGAAAAGATGAGTGTAGGGAAAGGGATCGAAGGGTTATCATAAGAAATAGGTATGTGGCATGGTTTTTACAAACCCAACGTGAATGAGGACCTGGAGTCCATACCCAACCGCATAAACCTCTCCTTGAAGAACTCAGGCCAGGGGGCCAGGAAGATGATAATGAGGTTTCTAAGAGATGGGGCTAGACCTACAGACTAAGTGTTCAGGTGTTCCTACGTATCCCATAAGGATGAGAATCAATCCACATGTAGTTTTGAGGAAGTATGTTCTGTAGTTTAACATCATGCATCAAGGACACAAATAGGGGAATGGTATCCCAATGAGGGATGTGTACGGAACGACGAGTAGCCTGGGGTGAATTATGACACAAGCTTACACCACATCATACAATCCCGAATGAACACCTGGGACAAGGGGATAAAATGGTTGAGGGAACTGAAATATGAAGTCCCCACCAGTTTACAATTTAATGTCTTGTAGTGAGAATTATGGTGCTCTTAGTTTAAGGTCATAGGGCTCAGACTGGAAGATGTCTAGTTTAATCTTGTATGCATGGGACAGGTGAGTGGAGAGGGAGAATCATCATGCCTGTGGAAAACCACAAAACAAAAACAATGATAGAGGATAAATTTTGACCATGTTCACAGTATAGTATCCGTATTTTTGTGACCGGAGTTTGGGGGAAAACAATTGAGTGTCGACCGTTGACCGCATTCACAACACGAGACTCGTATCAACTTGCTGCTTTAAATCCTTGGGGACGTTGGCATGAAATTATAAGAGAGACCTATGGCCAGGAATCCACGCTATTCGGGGGTCATTTTGGATATGAATGATGATGGAAGACCAAATGATGGGATGTGCAAATCATGGCGGGAATTGTGCTTGTGAAAGGACAATAAATGAATGAGGGATGTCTCAAGGGGATATAAGTGGCATGGAAAAAATAGCCCGACATGAATGAGGACATAAGATACCACACCACACAATCCTAAATGAGAGCTTAGGCCAAGGGTTGATAGGGTTGAGGGATCTAAGATGGAAATTCCTAACCAATTCACAGTTTAATGTCTTGCGGTGAGGATTATGGTGCTCTTGGTTTAAGTTCATAGCGCTAGGACCATAGATACATGCCCTCCCCTTATGCGGGTATCACCTTACCACATCTCTTAATCCCACCTGATCAATTCTCGGTGTGGGAAACAAGGATTAGAACCATGCTCTCCCCAACATATAAGGGTACGACAGGTGGACTCACACTCCTTCCTGAGGAAGACTAAAGTTTGATGAGATCGAGGGACAAAATGAACCACTTCACCCAATACTTGGGACATATGGGGGTGGTGACGATGAAAAATGATGGTTGTTGACCATATTCAAAATGCAACATCCATATCATGTGACCTGAAATGGGAATCCACAAATGATCATTGACCACAGACCATATTCACAACGTGGGACTTGAATCAACTTGTCGTTCGAGATCCTTGAGGGAGTTGGCTCGAAATGATAGGAGAGCCCTTAGGATAAGTATCTATACTGTTCGGGGTCCCTTTTGGATACGAATGATGATGGAGTCTCAAGTATAGGGAGTGTGTGAAGCATAAATTTGACCATTCAATTTAATGTCAAGTAGAATAGTGAATGTGGCGAGGATCTCCAAGGAAGGGGATATATGGTGAGATCATGATGTACCCGACGTAAAGGATGGAAAAATTCAGCACCAAACTATGTTTTCTAACCCGAGGGGAGATCCTAAAGTTTGGGGCTGGGCCTACGGATTAAATTTCTGGGAATTTCTACGTATCCCATAAGGATGGGAATCAAGCCACAGGTAGTTCTTGAAAGCCATGAAGTTTAGCATCGTGCTGTGAGGATGTGGGAGAATAGAATAATGAGGAGGGAACATGGGGTGGTCATCATAACATGGCTCCAACAAGTCCAAATAAGTTTATGCTACACCATGCGGGATCCTTTGAGAGAACTACACCCAGGGGGTATTCAAAAAGAAAAATTGGGGCTGGGATCACATTTGAGCATTCCTAGATATCCCAGGAGGATGAGAATCAAGACATACGTAGTTCTTGGAGGTTCTGTGCAGTTTAAAGTCTTACAGTGAAGACATTGGAAAATTTAGAGTCGTGCAGCATCTATAGTTTAATGTCATGCGGGACAACATACAGTTTAAGGTCATGTAATACCATATATAGGTTAATTTCATGCAGGATGACATACAGTTTAACGTCACACGGGATGACATATAGTTTAATGTCATGCGGGATAGTATACAGTTTAATGTCATGTGGGGTGACATACAATTTAATGTCATTTATGATAATATACAGCTTAACATCATGAAGGACGATATACAGTTTAAGCTCATATAGGACCGTATACAGTTTAACATCATCTGGGATGAAATACAGTTTAATTTCATGTGGTAAATGATAGTTTAAGGTCATGTAGGACCCTATTTTCTTAGGCAAAGTATTGCTTGAGGAACCTGGCATTAGTGGGAGGATTTATACACTTTCCATCCATGGTAACTAGGGAGTATGCACCATTGGGGTAAACCTTGTGAATGGTGTAATGTCCTTCCCACTTGGGCTCCAACTTCGGTGGTCTTCATCAAAGTATAATTGGTGTTATTAAGGCCAACACCAAGTCCCCTTGCAAGAAAGATCAAAGGAAAACTTTCATGTTGAAATATCTAGTTATATTGTTTTGATGCCTCTCTATATTGTGCAAGGCACGAAGCTTGTTCTCGTCGAGTGCTTTAAATTCATCCAGACAGATTTTAGCTATATTATCTGGTGTTTTCTGATCCTAAACAACTATGTGTAATGAAGGAAACTAAATATTGATGGGCAGTATTGCCTCTAGTTCGTACACCAGGGAGTATGGGGTCACCTATGTGGAATTACGAGTCATCGATCAATAATCCAAGAGGACATTGGGGAGCTTGTCCGAACAAATCTTCTTGTTCTAAACAACCATTTTTTTAATAATGCTAAAGAGGTTTTTGTTGAACACCTCGATCTATCCATTTGCTTATGCCTGATAGTGGGGGGCATAATTAGAACAAATATTGTACTTGGCGTACAATTTTTCAACTCAGCTACCCAAACGTTGGTGTCGTTATCGATGAGGATGTCATGAGGAACTCCGAACCAGTATATGATATTGGACCTCACAAAGTCAATGATATAATGAGCCTTGAACTCCTTGAGCAGAACCGCTTCTGCCCACTTGGAAAAGAAATATGTAGCGATCAGGATGAACCTACAATGGCAAGCTATTGTCGATGGATATGGTCCCAAGAAATCAAGTCCTTAGACTACAAAGGTCCAAGAGTACTTTGTATTGTGAAGAGGCTCTGGCAGATGATGCACAAATTTGGAATGAATTTGTCATGAATGGAACCTCTTGGAAAACTCAATGCAGTCATGGATCATGGAGGGACAAAAATATCCTAGCCTTTGGACTGGTGAGATAGTTTCAGTACAGACTAATGAGCCCCACAGGAACCGACATGAACCTCCTGCATGACCTGAGAAATATCAATTTTTTTAATGCAATAGAGGAGAAACCCATCAAACCCACGCCTATAGAGAATCTGCTAAAGACCGAGACTATTCTGGAGGGTAAACTATAATGAGTGGATTCAGATTCTCTCACACTTGGCTTGATCTACTGGGAGATTACCATTTTGGAGGTATTAGAAAATGGAAGTTCTCTAGTCAGGAGTCACCTCAATCACTGCATTAGGGGGACTTGGAGGTCCTGACAAGGAGGTGCCATTGTTAAGGTGTATCACCTGCGGGATGTTTTTGTCATCTAGAGTGACAGGAGTGATGACTCTCTAGTGTGCCACATGGATAATCAAATCATCCTGTTCAGGATCTGCAAGTGATGAAGCTAGGCTGGCCAAGGTGTTCGCTTGACCATTCTGGGATCGAGGGACATTAGTAACTTCTGGATGATATGGGAACTGGGCCATCAGCTGAAGGGTGTGTTCCAACAGTGGTAAGAGCTCTGGATTTCTGATGACATAGTCACCGTTGATTTTCTTGATGACTAGTTTGGAGTTTCCATTCACATGCAAGTGGGGAATGTCAATATTGAGGTCCAAATTGAGGCCAGTAATGAGGGCTTGGTACTCCGCCTCATTTTTGGTACAACCATCTGATAGCAGGAATGAATACGACAAAACATCTTGTGCTGGAGTGATGAAGAAGACACCCAGGCCTACTCTATTGAGTTTGGGATCATTGAGCCTTCTGCCAGTGGGTATCTAGGAAGCACCATCAAAATACATTTTTTCAAAACAGAATGGATTGGTCTACTCAGAGGATTTCCTCATCAGGAAAATCAAGGTCTAGAGACTGGTCCATGGGAACTAGATGAGGGGAAAGGAAATCTATCAATGCTTTCCCCTTAATAGCCTTATGAGGGACGAACCTGATGTCTAATTGCTGAAGAATTACCTCCCACCGAGCTATACGGCCTGTCAACATTGGGTGGTTCAGGATGTACATTAGTGGATCAACCTGGGACACCAACTATACCTCATGGTTCTATAGGTAGTTCCACAATTTATGTACTATGAATACTAGCGCAAGGCATCTCTTCTCAATAGGAGAGTATTTTATCTCCATAACTAGGAGCATGAAGCTAAGATAGTATAGACTATTCTATGTTCCCTCGTTATTTTTCTGGGTGAGAAGGGCATCGAGAGACCATTCCAAGGTGATCACATAAAGGACCAATGAATTTCTGGAAACTAGAGGCATCAAGACTAGAGGTTGGAGCAGATACTTCTTGATTTCCTCGAAAGAATTCTGACATTATTCATCACACTGATAGATATTGCCTTTCTTTATGAGCCGAGAAAAGGGCTTACACTTTCCAACCAAATTCGCAATGAATCAGCATATATTGGCTAAGTGGCCTTGGAGGCCTCAAAGCTCCCCAAATGTTGCTCGAGGGAGACATCTGGATAATGGACTTGATCTTATCTGGGTCAATTTCGATGACCCTGTATCTGATAATGAAGCCAAGAAAATTTCTAGAGGTGACCCTGAAGTCACACATCAATGGGTTCATCCTTAAGTTGCAAGAACTGAGGAAGCCAAACACTTTCTCAAGTTCTTTGATATACGTTGGAGAGATTTGACCACCATATCATCCACATAGTATTCCACCAATGTCCCAAGGATCAGCTTAAATATGTGATGCATATCCCACTGATAGGTGGCACCTGCATTATTTAGGCCTAAGGGCATTACTTGGTAGGAGAAAGTACCTTGTGGTTACATGAAGGTCGTGGAATCCTCATCCTTGGGAGACATTCAGATCTGGTTATACCTGGAGTACCCATCTCTAAAGGAGAGGGCCTGAAACCTATTTTTAGTGCCAATAAAAAAAATTCATAGGGAGGGGAAAATCATCCTTCGGACAGTGACAGTTGAGATCTTGAAAGTCGATACAGACCCTAATCTGTCTATTCTTCTTCCTAAATAGCATAATGTTTGCTATCCATCTAGGGTACTAGGCCTCCTTGGAGAAATTGTCTTTGATGAGCTTATCAACTTCGGCCTCAACCATGGAACTGTGATAAGGGTGCATCTTTCAGGGAGGCTGCTTAAACCCATGGTGATTTTCTGGGAGACCACAACGATGGACAGATACCTGGGGATCTAGTCTCGGCATCTCATCGTAACTCTTGGTGAATACATCACGGTGTTTTTTAGAAAGTCCACATACTGTTGTTTCTCGTTTGATTTCATAGAGGCACTAATCAATGTGGGTTTCAGATCCGCCTTGCAACTAAGGTTCACCTGTACCAATTCATCGACCATGGTGGAGACGCCCTATTTAAGGACAGGATAAGAATACTATAAATCTTATTCTTCACTTATGGAGGAGGTATCATTGTTAAGGGGAGTTTTCTCTGAGTCAATAGATCCCGATGGGTCACTGGTACAAACCTGAGTAGTGGAAAACACTGCATTGGAGGACTTCCGTGCTGCTAAAACCATAGCGATGAAAGCTATTGATCTAATACCATCTAGAATTTGGCTCAAGGGGACACAAATTATGATATCAAATCAATAATGATGCATCGGATTGATTCAGTTTATCCTAGCCAAATGAAACAAGAAATTATGGCATATTGCTGTTACCATGGGGCAGACATCCCAATATCTTATGGGTGTAGGGGGCTCAAGGATCACCTAAGTCTGATATGTGTAGGAGTATGAGGTGATCCTCCAACGTCACTTAGACTTGGAAATGTGCTCCCCCTAGTTATATAAAAAACAAAGCATTTTCCAATGTATGATGTTGTAGCCTCCAATCGATAGATTGGAAAGATGTAGGCATCATCTAGATCTACCCACGAGTCCATCGTAGCCATAGCATGATCAATCTCGTTAGCTTGAATTTGCTTGTCCTTGATATTTTAATAGTAGGCATCCTAATACCGGGCTTTACAAGAGGAAAATGGATATGAATCACCTTGAAGTATTCCCACTCGACCATTAAGGGAGAACTTGAGGCTCTGGTGATATGATAAAGGGACTTCCGCATGCAGGTGGATCTATGTCCTGCCCCTCAATGCATTGTAGGCAGTGTCCTGGGAGACAACCATACACTTTATGCTAACTACCAGCCCACCGAACTGGGTCTTTAGGAAAATTTTTCTGACTGGTGTCTGTTCCGTCCTATCATGAACTTGGATTTTCAGGTTAGAGAGACTCAGATCATCCTCAGACAACCCTTGTTTTCGCAGTGTCCGATTTGGGATTTGGTTGATCTCGAAGCCTATGTCAACAAGACAAAGAAGAAACTCCATGCCATTAAAATGGAAGGTGATGTAAATTTGGAGGATGTTCCCTTATGTGGGAGAGCCTTCACCTTTTTCCAAAGAATGAGATGATGTCCTGACATTCAGCATTCTTGACTTCCTCAGCATAGAAGGCTTCTGCAGCTGTTACCTCTGTCTCAAACTAGAGAGGGATTATTAAAGCCTCAGCGAGGGATTTACGCATATATTCTGATATTAGAAGGGCATCAAGGATGGAGAGACTTTCTGGAATACTAGAAAGATACTTGAGGACATCATACTTTTGTGCTAGGCGTGAGCTTCTGCTTATAGGAGGTCACTCTGTGATAGGGGGTTTGGTGGGCCCTGCTGGCTTGATCGATGGCTGACTGGTGCTGGGAATGTCTCACTTCTCACTGGGTGAAGCCTATGAAGTGACTAACTGATGAGGGACAAATGACTGAGACCCATTCATAGTAGAGAATTGCTGATCACGGTGCGGTTGAGGTGGCTCAGCCTGATCAAGAAGCACAAACGGGGGTGGAGGTGGATCTGATGACACCAGATGAGAAGGATTCATGTGCTAAGCTCTTCAATGGGCCTGCTGTTTGGTTTTAGTGGCATGAATAGCCTGGCTGGAAGTACTGACTGATGAACTCCAACAATCCATATTTCCACGGTTCCTTAGATGCTGGTGACAGCTGGGAATATTGGGAGGATCTGCCTGGTGCTCCTCACTATCGAAAATCATGTAGGGGTTTACGATCTCTATGGTGTTAACGAGGCATACCCTTCACTATCACTTGAAGAATCTTCCACCACTGGATAGATTCTGAGGGGAATCACCATCTCAGGGGGCATGAAGTCTTCAAGAGTACAGGATGACGATGACATTAGTGGGAGACTTTTTTTTCCCATACGTCGCCAATGATTTATTTTCTGGGAAGAGGACAGTTGAGCTGTTGACTAAGAGGTACTAGCTACGGGTGACACGATATCTTCTAAAGGTTAAGGTTGATTTAGACATGCACTAATAATACCATGGGCATGGGCAACTACCTTAGAATCCACCCAATCATCGAACTTCTGGGACACACAGTTAGAAACCAAATGCCACTCGCCTTCACTGTCACTGATGCTATCGGGCTTCAGAAATACACAAGCCACATGTGCTGGAGCTGGGCCCAACCTGACTATGTTGGTATCAACCTAGTCTTGAAGACATTCCTTAAACACATAGCACTGTTTAAGGGTGTGCCTAAGGATCCAGTGATAGGGGCAATAGTTGGGGCGATCATTGAGATCTACCTCTTCTGGTCTCCTATATTTGGGCAACCGTACAATTCCATGTTCCAAAGAACTTCAGAAATAACCGGGGACCCAAGCCTTATTGAATGAGTAGGTTAGGTTTCTTCTATCTGGGAAGGGGGATCTGGGAGCCTGACTCTGGCAGGGGGTTGGAGGAGCCTATTGAGAAGGTGGAACCTGATTATCTCACCTAGGTGGTGGTGGCGCGTTACGCGGGGGCGCCTGCCGATTTTGGGGTGGACGCTTCTAGATCAGAGGCTGCGCCTGCAGTGGAGGGACTCTTGTGAGGCTATTGAGGTGTCTCCCCTGGTAATAATTCCTGTTGCATGGGGACCTCTACTTGGGCCACCACGATAGGCTCATCCTTGGAGACATGCACGGATGGCCTAATGCAAGGCTTCTTCTAGTCACTGGGCCTTATCAGAGAAGTCTTGGAATCCCCAGAGGTAATTATGGGTGATCAGAGAGGGGACTAGTTCTGTCTTGACATCACCCAAACACATTGTCCATAGTTTCTCCTGAGTCAGTGGCATATCAAGAGAGTATGTGATCCATTTCCACCAGGCAACAAAGTTTGTGGCTCGCTCGTCAGGCCTCTATTTGCACTTGAAAGGGTCTTCAATACTCGTCTTATGAGTGGTGGAACTAAACTAGTAAAGAAATTTCCTATAAAGATCTTCCTAGCCGGCTACTGACCAGATAGGTAGCTAGATGTACCGGAGAAACACTGGTCCTTCTAATGTCTGTATAAAGCATCAGAGTTTGGTGGCATCCTATTATGCCGGAGTTACTAGCATGGGTCCGTACCTCGAAATGGAATGGTCCAGATGCTACAATGGGTCAATCGTCCCATTAAAGGGGGAGAAGGTGGGATTTCCAAAACCTGGGGGTGCTGCCATATCATCCACCAATGCTGTATATGGCTTTCCATCAGTCGGGATTTCTATCTATCATGTTTCCAATGCCTCGAGGTGAGCTATGAGCACCACCATTGGATCATCTGGGTGGGGGTTCCTGTCTTGATGGGGATCCCGGACCACAAATTCATTGGGGGGTTCTTCAATGTGATAAGAAGGCCCAACGACTCGTGGAGTGGCTGGTGGGATGACTTTCGGAAGAGTTGGGGGAATCTGAGCTGGGTCCTGGGGATTGGCTCATCACTCCAGTGGATTTGGTGATACATAACATGCTCAATAAGGAGGCCATCAACCATCTTCTTATGCTCCACGATTTGTTGACACAACACGACATTCTCAGGATCATCCTCCATCTTTTGTAATGAGCCAAATGGGTCAAAGGGTTTGACGACTCTGAGATGATCCTTACCCCTATTGAGATTTCGGTAGAGGACTAATGCCGTGGTGGTTACAGGAAGACCCAGTAGATTTCTCTACTGGTGAGTAACCCTTCCTAATGGGTCCAAAAGTTGTGGCACTCCACCGAGGGGCATGTTTTCCCTATGGAGTTTTGTTTCCGTCTCTTCCTCCGATAAACCAACCATGTTAACCACAAGTCTATCTGGAGGTATATCCTCGATATCGCTTGGCCAGTCAGGATGGAGCTGGATAAAACTAAATTGGAGGGAAGAATACTTCCCCCAACCACAGATCTTCACATGGGGGGGGGGAGCCTCCTTGATAATCCTACGGAGCAATTTAAAGATCAGGATGCATCATTGTTGGAGGGTCTTATGGTGACCTGGTTACTCAGGGTTTTGGGCCATAGGGTGTCATGAACCGTCCCCCGGGGCCTGTTCCATGACTACCCCATTCCCACCTTCCCTAAGTTAGGGGCTGGCGACTAGCACCGGAAAGGCATATCCCTAAAACTAAGAAGGAATTGCCTTTAAACCTGTAAAATCACACAAACGAAGCACACAACAAGACACAAGCACAAAGTAAGATATATAGTAAACATGGTGTGTATAGTAAGTAAAGGGGCCAGAATACAATCCCAACTAGAAAGTACAAGTAAAAGTGGAAACAAATCCTATGAACACCCACCAAGGATCCTACCTGAAGGGTAGGTACAACTCTCGTACAATCGTCTCTACGGTATGTCTCATCTAATAGTCTTCATCTAAGTAGCCTCCAATATTGGCACCCTCAGCCTTGATCAATGTTGTCCGTCCTCTGCATAATACATAGCAAGGTGCATGTGTATCCCGTGCAGGGGTGAGTATAACAATACTCAGCAGGGACCCTAAGACCCCTGAAGGTCTCCCAGAATCCACACAGGATAAACCAGAAAGCAAGACCTCAATCTCAAAGCATGAAGAAATAGTCATCAACAATTCTTAGGTATATTACCATACATATACCTAAGTTATAAATATTTAATAATCTCACACGTGAGGTAAGAATACCATAAAGGTAACACCACGAAGGTTGAAGTACCACATAGGTAACACCACGAAGATAGAAGTACCACAGAGGTAACACCACGAAGGTAAGTACCACAAAGGTAACACCACACAGAAGAATGTAATGAAGGTATCACCACACAAAAGTGTACCAAAAAGGTAAATACTCATATCACAGCATGTATAAATTAAGTACACAAGTATATATGATTAGTTATATTTCTAGATCATCTTTCTTTGTTAAGAAGATCAGTTTTTGACCCACACATGATCGAAGATGACCCACATAGGATCTAAAGGTGACCCACACAGGATCTAGAGATGAACCACATATGATTGGTATGTTCTGAACCACACAAGATCACTGAGTTCTGACCCACATAGGATCCGAAGACGACCCACATAGAATCTGAAGACTCCTAAAGTACAGCCAACCACATGGTTCCCGCACTAAGCATGCTTGATTCTGGGAGGTTCCACTCCTCAAGCCCTCGGTTGATACTTCAAAGGCCATGAAGTACCATGAATAAGTATAAAAAAGGTCCTACATGCCATAAGGAACCAAACGCAATAGACAGTGCGTCAATCAGACGCCCGGTCTGTAAGTTATTAACCTTTTAGTTCCGAGGGCCCGGTTAGATTCAGGTTCGATCCAACTCGGCCGTACTCAAACATTATCCAAAACTCAAGTGGAGTATACCAAAAGTACCTTCTCGATCATAGGATTCTAGCACCATAGATGGGTTTTCAATCAGATGCATAGATCACAAGTTATGAAAAAAAGGTGTAACTAGGTCCAGATGGGTCCGAGTCCGGTCTGACCCAGCCTAGGCCAACCCGATTCGGGTCAAACCGACCCGGTCTGGGTCCTACCTGATTGTCCTGGGCCATGGAGGGCCCAGAACACTAAGCCATGGTCTGGACCGACCCACGAATGGGGCGGCCCAGCCCACGCTGTAACGTCCCGACCCATCTCACCTCTAAGACGGTGGCCATACCGGTGCGTCAAAATACCTCAAGAGCATCTCCCTGAATGCCAGAGGATGCTGACTAGCAGCGAGGGCCTTTTTGTGTCCAAGGGGGAGACTATGCCCTCATAGGTAACATGTATTATCAAAGCGGAAGTAAACAACAATTCATAATAAATAGAGGAAGCATATAAATGAATAAACTACAGCAAAAGTAATATGAATAATCCTTCTGATTAATAATCAAGTACGGATTCTCACAAAACATTGTCATGCCATGATGTCTGTCTAAACTGAAAGTATGGAAAAACATAAAATCAAGAATTCTATCAACTGAAATGAAAATACACAAAGTACGACAACTATATCATGAACATGGTTTGGTCCTCTTCCCCAGTCTCCATCCTAAGAAGCAAGAAACAATCAAGCATAGAAAGAAGCACACTTCCCTTTGCCAATACCTACAAACATATAATCTACTCAGGTGTAAACGATGCCCGAGCAGGGTGTGAGATAAAATCCCAGTAGTTCAGCACCCACAGTGTCTAAACCTTTCCTTTTTGTGAAAAAATAAAATACAGCATGCCACTATATAACAATTGTAGAGAATTTATTCATTTCAATGAAATAATTAACTCGGCTTGGGTTCCCAATGACACCCGTCCCTAATCACCTGCTTCGGCTTAAGTCGGATGTCTAAAAGGAGTACCTATAAGTAGAATTCACATATGAATATATATGAATCCTGGATGAGTAAGGTAAAACAATGAAGGGGAATACCCCCAAGCTTGTTCTTTAACTTAGGGTCTAAGTCATTTTTCAATCAGGTGTGCTTCAACACACCCGAAAATATCTCAATCTCAAGGGACTAATAGATAAATTAATATAAAAGTTCAGTGCATCATTATTAAGGTTCAAGTTGATATTTGGAGTCTGAGCTCATCCCGAAGATATCTCTAGGGAACATCCTGCAATTATCCAATACCACTGAGCCCATTCAAGGCAATATTTTGAAAGACCAAGTATTGCTTGAGGCATGGCTTTACCTTGAGTCTGTCCCGGTCTCGTAAAAAGGGGTTGATTATCATTTGAGGCTAGCTTATCCACATTGCCAATAGATCTGTCTCGATGGGACCTTTTGGAAACAGTGTCACTCATAAGTATTAGAAATCCCAGAGAATTCATGGTCCCACAAAGCCAACAACACCGCCCCCTGGCGCCTAGTGGTAACTATCAGGAATAGAGGGTTAAGCCCAGGGAAGTCTCGGTCCGACAAAGCCAACGACACCGCCCCATGATGCCTAGTGGTAACTATCAGGAATAGAGGGTCTAAGAGTGACCCTTAGTATGGGACCCACCTTCTTTCCCCACCCTAAATTTAATTAATCTTTTCAAGGTAGTAGATATGACATAATAAGAATATGAAATTGAAGCTTGAAAACTAAAAAGATACACCCATGCATCATAATGTACAAATTAAATATTGCAGCATAAAAATATTAACAAGGCAAGATACTGCATCAACATAAGTAGATAAATTCACTTTTAAATAAATAAATAATTCAGCACAACCAACTACCAATAGTCCATCAATTCACGGTTCATAATTAATCTAAATTATTTATTTAAATTCAACACAACAAAAATAAGATGCGCAAAACATGAAGTTAATTAAATTAAATGCTCGGGCATGCACATTTAAATAAATAAATAAATCAGCACAACAATTACCAAATATCCAACAATTCAAGGTTTCTAATTATTCTAAAATAATTATTTAAATTAAACACTACAAAAATAGGCTGCACAACACATGCAGTTAAATGAATTAAATACCCGGGCTAACAGAATTTATACCGACCACGTCGACACACCCAAAGGGATGTCCGACCACATTGAAACAAATTAAAAAAATTAATTCATGATCAAAAGGGCTACAACAACTTGGTAAAATAAATAAATTAAATAATTTAGGTGAATTTGCACAAAGCCGGTAGACACCGACTAACGGCACAACAATGCATTTTTATAAATCGCAACGAAACGGAGGGAAAGAGGGTAGACGCCCTACCTTATGGTCATAGATGATCCTATAATTTGTGGTAGGCTTTTATTTGACCTAAAATGGAAGAAAATAGACGATTTTAGAAAAACCCCCAAATAGGGTAAAATCCTTCAGCAGCGAACTGCGCAAAGGATTTGGAATGAGATCACACGATTCTTGGTGCATGGGATAAGCCTTACCGAGAGGTTCAAAGAGCACCTAACGGCGAAGAAAATGGATGATGAATGGACACACAATGATCTTCCAAAGGGAGGAGAAGGTGGTGCACACCACATAGGGAGAGGGGGTACGCCACACATAAGAGAGGGTGGAGAGGAAGAAAGGAGAAAAAAAATAAAAAGGGAAGGAAAGAAACGAAAAAGGAAAAAGAAAAAGGAGATAAATAAATAAAATAATAAAAATAAAATGGTGGAAGAAATGAAATAAATAATTAAAATGGGTTTACCTCATTTTAATTATTTTTAATTTTTCTCCAACTGTATCTATTTTATTATTCATTTTTATCCCACTTTAAATTCCATTAATTTCCTTTAATCCTTTTTAATTATTTTAAACCTGAATGTTGCGCTATGTCATGACGTAATATTTTACATAAATCCTGAACAATCATTTAATAAATTTTAATAGTTGTCCGGGACCTGTAACAGGGTGCGCAGGTGCACGCCCTGGGTGGCTTTAAATATTTGGATTAAAAACTTAAAAGTCCACAACATGATTTTAGTTGACTTGTTAAATGCATTTATGTAGGTAATTAATAATATTTTATTTAACCCAACAATAAATATCCACCCATGTATATATGTGTTATATATATATATATTTGCATATTCATATATATACACCCACACATGTATATATAACTATATATATATATATATATATATATATATTTGATCCCATATATATAGATATACCTCATATATATATACATCAATATTTTTGTCCCAAAATAATAATAATAACAATAATTAAAATAATTATTATTATTTAATTCAACCCATCAATGAAACCATTAATATTTTAATGAAAACAACCATTAATAAAAAGGATTATGATTATTAAAAAAATATTGATTGCAGAATTGTATTTAGTTGGAACAATTAATAATATAATATTTATTACATTGATCAGTTATTATTTACACCGCGACACAAATTATTAATTATGGTAGTGCATTTCCATTTGTTGACATCAATTCAAATAATAATATTAATAATAAAATTATTATTATTATTTCTAACGGCCAACAAAAATATTTAACCCAATTAAATTATCTTTGGGTGCGATATGACCAAATGTCCACCGCTCGCAAAGGTTATACCCTACCAAGGGTAAACCCCATGTCCCAGAACTATTGGTGATGTCATATTTCTAATTTGACACACCATTTGTTAGAAAATAATTATTTATTATTTAAAAATCAAAATAATTAATTAATTAAAAATAATGATGGAATTATAATGTGTGATGGTGCCAAACACCCAATGCAAATCAAGGTTATACCCTACCTAGGGTAAACCCAGCGTTTCATACATAATGGTGGTCTCATATTTCTCGTACGATACACCATTTGAGAGTTATTTCATTTTTTTGAAAGGAAACAAACATACGTTTCAATAAAATAATCTTAATATTTTTATTCTATCAACACCGCAGTGTCGAATATAGGAAACAAAAAGTTCTGACACTCGTTTTTAAAACCGACCTTCCTAGTTAATGAAGAAATTTATTTCCTATGTTTTTTTCATCTAGTTCAAAACATGGAACATTACAACCTTCCCACCTTAGAACTTCTCATCCCTGAGAATCCTTCGGGAACAACGTAACACTCACCCAATTTACAGGGTCGTGCAGTCTCATACAAATGGTCATGTTGTGTATCTAAATTCCCAACACACGTTCAAACATTGGTTAGGAAAGAGGCACGTAAGCTATTAAGATCTTATCCAACACTCATTTTCCAACTAAAACACAAAGACAATACCTATCCAGACACGTTCATCTAGAGACACAACCAAGTCTTCCTCTCATAAACTTCTGGCCAAATTTACTTCCCACCTTAGGTTTTAACATTAGAAGTTGGTAAATTTGGGGTCACGACACCTTCCTCTGTTAGAATTTTGTACAAGAAACACCCTTAAGCGTTCTAGCGATGCTTCTCGCTTGATTTCCAAAATAGATAAAATAATCGTTTCCCCATCGCCCTTAAATCCCAAGTCGAGCCAGATTTTTATGAAAAGCCCTGGTTGACCCAAACTGCACTTGTCTCACCTGATAACGTGTTAGAAGAAGTTCCTTCACTGATTTCTTCCTTGAGAAAGAGAGAGAACTAGCCAAGCCACTATGGCCGACCATTTCAGAAGATGCTTGACTTAGATGAAAGGCACTTTATAGACTAAACTGTGATGTCTTCTTCAAAGGTATCCCACATTTACCGCGAACACGTCCAACAAAGTTCATACCTGACCTCCGGTGATGTTCCTTGATTTAGGCATCACCGAGTCTAACAAAAAGTCTAGGGTATCCTCGGATTGGCACAACAAGAGTGAAAGGAAATAATGCAAGGTATTCATTACTCCATGTTTACGAGTGAGACATTTGTTCAAGGGAAAGATACCCATATCAAAAAATTGACTGAGCCCAGAGCGATATTGGTCTGATAGTCAAGTTAGATGAAACATATGGTGTACAAGAGTTCTTCAGGAATTACTACACATAAATCCAAGGGTCACTCAATAATAAACAAAACCTTGATAGTAACGATGCATCAGTGTGCAACACTAAGAAAAACACCCAAAACAAGACCAACAAATTTTAAATCTTTAACATGGAATATGACCGATGCTCTCTTAGTGCATCAAGGATGAAGGCAAGATATGGGACATGATCATCACTTAAGTAAGAGTACACTAAGAGGATTTAGAGATTACCAGAAGGAAAACATTGAAAAAAGGTCATGTAATCCCAACCAAAGTGACTGGTGTGTCAAAACACCCGAGTCTCTGGAAGTCATCCTAAGCATTGGGACAAACTTGATTCCTTTAACATAGAAGTCATTTTACTATGAAGATGACCCAAAACGTATTTAATATGAAAGACTTGATGATTACACTAAACTCAACTAGTTCATCACAACATTAAAAACTCAACGGCACTGCGTACGTGAACGCGTACTACCCTGATGTGATACAGAAGCAAGATAACTTTTAACTCGGATGCCGACGTACCAATTCATCCATCACTATGGATAAGAGAGGGTTGAATGACCTATGTAGCAAATGAACATTGTTAAGGAATTCCTAACCTGATGGAAATGAGCATTACCGACACTCAAGCCCGAAACAAAAGTCAAGGAAAACATGACCACCCATCTAAACAAGGGTGTCATTTTAAGAAAGGGGGTCCGACTAGGGACAACTACATGTGAAAGGATCTATTCCAAATAAACTCAAGGAGAACCTCAAACTAATCTTACACCATGGTCTTAAATAGAGGACATTGCTATAGGTTCCATATCCAAGCCCTTTATATTTAATCACATTTAATATTTAATCATCAAAAGATTTAATCAAAATATCAAGTACCACTTTTTAAAACAAAACACAAGGTACTTGATCTTAACCAATGGCTCAAGGGAAAAACAGGAAAGTTTTATAAAACTTCATTCAAAAATATTTTACATTAATTGAAATCTCATCCTTAATTAGGAAATCTATCACATAAGATCCTTTTAAGAATATAAGGCAACCTACAAGGGTCCCACTAAGCTGACCTGGGTTTATTAGAATGCAACCCCAAAACAATTGTTTATTTATTAAGAGTCACAACACCCATACTGGGTTATCTCATAAGGAACATGCACCAACTAGCCTACTTTGGTCCAATTGTTCCATTAGGTAGTTAACCAATTAATTTGAAATTATAACATGCTCAAACACATATCAGCCTAGATATATGGGTGGCTATCAACCTAATAAGTGACTATACACTTTATATTTTTTGGCATTTTGCTCCCATTCAAAGGCAGCCAATAGATTTTAGCAAAGAAACCAATTACATAGAAAACAAGATAGCATGTCACTATAAGAAGCTAAAAGAGAGAGACATGTTGTAATCACAGAAGCATAACATTTTAATCATAGAGACATGCTAATAGGCATAGAATCATGATAAAAGAAAAACATGTTATTAATTAGGAAGCATGTCAATAGGGTAGAATGCTAAATATATCATTGAAACATGGTATCTAAAAATGAATGCTAAAAAAATAAAAGTCATGGAATGCATTCAAGGCACACAATTTGAATCAACAAGAAGCCTAAAATGCAACTACATGGCATGTCACTATGCATGTCATTTGAATTCCTATGTGCCTATTATGATACATGCAATGCTTCATCCTTACCTTAATAGGCCAAGGGTAAAATATCATAAATTCCATAAATTCATAATCAATAGAATTTACCCCAAATCATTCATGGTGAAATCATATCAATTGTAACATCAAAAATAATGAACAACAATCCCAACCCTGGACACTTGGTCATTTCTCATACATGGAGTGATCAGTCCCAAGCAAAACTAATAACTACGCACCATAATATTCCTAGTCTCTTATATACCAACCCAAAATAGTAAGACAAGGGAAAAAATACCACCTATTATACCACTTTGTAACATCCCGACCCAACTCACCTCTAAGACGGTGGCTGGACTGGTACGTCACAAGACCTCAAGCGCATCTCCCCGAATAATAGAGGCTTCTGACTAGAAGCGTGGACTATTTTGTGTCCAAGGGGGTGACTATGTCCTCATAGGTAAAAGGTATTATCACAGCCGAATTAAAAAAAAATTAATAATAAATTGAGGAAGCATATAAACAAATAAACTACATCAAAATTAATATGAATAATCCAAATGAATAATAATCAAGTGCGGATGCTCAAAAAACAATGTCATTCCATGATGTCTGTATAAACTGAAAGCATGGAAAAACACAAACTCAAGAAAATTTTCAACTAAAATGAAAAGACACAAAGTGCAACAACTTCATCACGAGAAATGCTAGGTACTCTACCCAAGTATCCATCCTAAGCATCAAGAAACAATCAATCATCAGAAGTAACATGCTTCCATTTTCCAATACCGTCAAACATATAATCTACTCAGGTGTCAACGACACCCAAGCAGGGTTTGAGAAAAAATCCCAGCAGGTCAGCACCCATGGTGTCTAATAATTTCCATTATGTGCAATAATAAAATGCAGTGTGCCACTATATAACAATTACATAGTATTTATTAAGTGTAATGAAAAAATTAACTCGGATCAGGTTCCCAACGACACTCATCCCTAATCACTTACTTCGGATTAAGCTGGATATCCGAAAGGAGTACTTGTAAGCAGAATGCACATATGCATATATATGAAGTCTGGAAGAGTAAGGTAAAACAATGAAGGGGAAAACCCCCAAGCTTGTGCTTTAACTTGGGGTCTAAGTCATGTGTCAACCAGGTGTGCTTCAACACACCAGAAAATATCTCAATCTCAAGGGACTAATTGAGACATTAATATAAACCTACAATGCATCATTATTAAGGTTCAATTAGAGAGTTGGAGTCCAAGCCCATCCCAAAGGTATCGCTATGGAACATCCTTCCTTTATCCAATACCACAGTGCCTGTCCAAAGAAATCTTTCGAAAGACCAAGTATTGCTCGAGGCATGGATTTACCCTGAGTCTGTCCCGATCTTGAAAAACGTGGTTGAGTATCATCTGAGGCTGGATTAGCCACACTGCTAATGGATCCTTTTTGATGGGCCCTTTTGGAGCCAGTGTCACTCATAAGTATTAGAAATCCTGGGGAAGTCTCGGTCCGACAAAGCCAACAACACCGCCCCCCGACGCGTAGTGGTAACCATCAGGAATAGAGGTTCTAAGCGTGACCCTTAATACAGGACCCACCTTCTTTTCCCGCTCTGAATTTAATTAAGGTTTTCATAGTAATAGATATGACATAACAAGAATATGAAATTGCAGCTTGAAAACTAAACAGATACACCCATGCATCACAATGTACAAATTAAATATTGAATCAAAAAAATATTAACAAGGCAAGATACTGCATCAACATAAGCAGATAAATTCACTTTTAAATAAATAAATAATTCAGCACAACCAACTACCAAGAATCCAACAATTCACGGTTCATAATTAATTTAAATTATTTATTCAAATTCAACACAATAAAAATAGGATACGCAACACATGCAGTTAATTAAATTAAATGTCTGGGCATACACATTAAAATAAATAAATAATTTAGCACAATAACTACAAAAGATCCAATAATTCAAGGTTCATAATTATTCTAAAATAATTTTTTAAATTAAACACAACAAAAATAGGCTGTGCAACACATGCAATTAAATGAATTAAATACCCAGGCTAACAGAATTTATACCGACCACGTCAGCACACCCAAAGGGGTTTCCAACCAAATTGAAACAAATTAAACAAATTAATTCATTATCAAAATGGTTGCAACAACTAGATGAAACAAGTAAATTAAATAATATGGGTGAATTTGCACAAAGAAGGTAGGCACCGGCTAATGACACAATGGTGTGTTTTTATAAATCACAATGAAATGGAGGTAAAAAGAGTAGACTCCCTACCATATGGTTGTAGATGATCTTATGATCCGCGATAGGATTTTATTTGACCTAAAATGGAAGAAAATGAATGATTTCAGAAAAACCCCAAAATAGGGTAAACTCCTTCCGCAGAGAACTGCGCAAAGGATTTGGAATGATATCGCACAATTGTTGATGCATGGGATAACACTTACCGAGAGGTTCATAGTGCACCTGACGGTGAAGAAAATAGACGACGAATGGAGGCACAACGATCTTTCGATGGGAGGAGAAGGTGGTGCGCACCACATAGGGAGAGGGGGTGCGCCACGCACAGGAGAGGGAGGAGAGGAAGAGAGGAGAAAAAAATAAAAATGGAAGGAAAGAAAAGAAAAAGGGAAAATAAAAAAGATATAAATAAATAAAATAATAAAAAAATGGTGGAAGAAATTAAATAAATAATTAAAATGGGTTTACCTCATTTTAATTATTTTTAATTTTTCTCCAACCGTATCTATTTTATTATTTATTTTTATCCCACTTTAAATTCCAATAATTTCCTTTAATACTTTTTAATTATTTTTAACCCGAACATTGTGCTATGGCACGATGTAATATTTTTCATAAATTTTGACAAATCATTTAATAAATTTTAGTAGCTGTCTGTGACCCGCAATAGGCTACACAGGAACGCGTCCTGGGTCGCTTTAAAAATTTGGATTAAAAACTTAAAAGTCCACAAATTGATTTAAGTAAACATGTTAAATGCATTTATATAGGTAATTAATAATATTTTATCTAACCCAGCAATAAATATCCACCCAAGTATATACATGTTATATATATATATATACATTTGCATATTCATATATATACACCCACACATATATATAAAACTATATATATATTTAATCCCATATATATATATACCTCATATATATATACATCAATGTTTTTGTCCCAAAATAATAATAATAACAATAATTTAAATAATAATAATTATTTAATTCAACCCATCAATGACTCCTTTAATATTTTAATGACAACAACCATTAATAAAAAGGATAATGATTATTAAATTAATATTCACTGTGGATTTATATTTAGTTGGAACAATTAATAATATAATATTTATTACAGTGCTTAGTTATTTTTTATACCGCGACACAAATTATTAATTGTGGTAGTGAATTTCCATTTGTTGACATCAACACAAATAATAATATTAATAATAAAATTATTATTATTATTTCTAATGGACAACAAAAATATTTAACTCAATTAAATTATCTTTGGGTGCAATATGACCAAACGTCCGCCGCTCGCAAAGGTTATACACTACCTAGGGTAAACCCCACGTCCCGGAACTATCGTTCATGTTAGATTTCTCATTCGACGCATCGTTAGTGAGAAAAATATTTATTATTTAAAAATCAGAATAATTAATTAATTAAAAATAAATATGGAATTATCTTGTGCGAGGGTGCCAAACACTCAATGCAAATCAAGTTTATACCCTAAATAGGGTAAACTCATCATTTCAGACCTAATTGTGGTCTCAGACTTCTCATATGACACACTCTTTGAGAGTTATTTCATTTTTTTGAAAAGAAACAAACATTCGTATCAATAATATAAACTTAATATTTTTAATCTATCAACATCGTAGTGTTGACTATCGGAAACATAAAGTTCTGACACTCAGTTTTAAAACCAACCTGCCTAGTTAATGGAAAAATTTTATTTCCTGGGTTTTTTCATCTGGTTCAAAACACAGAACGTTACATGTGCTGGGGGGGGCCCACTGGGTGCGGCCTGAGGTGCGGCTCATGGCCGGGGTGGCCCCTTCTGGTGGGGTTTGCCCAAGCCGCCACCTGGGAGGGGAGGCACTCCACTCAGGTCACCCGAACGACGCATAGGCCATTCAGTTTTGGCCACCCAGGCGGCACCACATGGCGCTGTGGGACCTACCGGAGGGGTCCCGTTTAGAGTGACGAGGCCGGCCGAAACGACCGGCCTTCCTTCTAGCGGCGTAGACACATGCCGCTCCTCCACCGTGCCCGACCGGATGTCGGCCGCACTCTGACCTCTGCTGCGGCCAAGTGGTCGTAGTCTCTAGCTCCGGCGGTGCAGACGCACGCCGCCGCTTCGCCACACGGCCGACCGGTGTGCCGATTGCCACCCTGCTCCGCTGCGGATGATATGCCAAGACCACCTACTCAACAGGCGGCGTGGATGAGCGCCACCCTACCTCCACGTGACCGGTAGGTGTGCCGGCTGCTTTCCTCCCACCGTCGCGGCCAATGGGCTGCGGCCTCCTTCGCTACCGGCGGCGCTGACGTGCCACCCCGGTTCCACACAGCCAGCCAGGTGTCGGAAGCCACCTTTCTCCACCGCAGCCAAAAGGCCACGGTCTCCTTCAGCGACACGATTGGGCTGCTGCCCTCATCACGGCCCATGAAGAACACATCAACATTTAATATGCCGTGGGATTGGGCCATGTTTTTTTGGTCCGCACCCTCCACGTTAGACCGATAGCATGCAACTTTGAGGAGAAAGTTTCAACATAAAACCATGAAGAATAACATAAACACACCCCTACCTCGATCATTCATTGGAGACGACATGAGGAAGAAGTTGATGTTGAAGAGGACGCCGATGCCCATCACTCCCGCAATATGCTCCACGGTCAGTTCCACGTTCTTGATCCGGAGAAATTTCTTCGTTGGAGAGGTTCTTTGTTTGGAGGATATTTCTCCAAGGTTTTCCTTTTCCAATTATTTCCCCCAACCTCAAGAAAGGTGAGGAGAGAACTTACTTAATTACTAGATCAATTAATTGTTGGCTCATTAATTGGGATAATCCCAAGAGTTTCCTCACATTAAATGGGAGTTTGGGTGGTCCTCACCACCAAATATTCAAATGGGAGGTTTCAAATAAAAATAAAAGTTATTGTTTTATTTTTATTATTTTTCTTTTAACTCTTCCACAAAAATCTGAAAAACTAACTTTCACCCTCGGCCTACTGTGGTTGATTTGAAGGTCTTCGTAAGAAAATATCGGCGCTACGAGTTCAACGGTGTCCTTGGATTTCATTTTCGAGCATCGGTTTAAAAGTTACAAAACACTGCTCGCACGTTTACTGGATGTACCTAAAAAAATGTTCGGAAAATTATTAACAGTCACCCTCGACCTGCGTCGGTCGAGTTTAGGATCTTTCTAAGTGAAAAATGCCCCAAAGAACCCAACGCTACTCTCGGATTTCTGATCCGAGTTACCGTTTAATAGTTATGGATTTTAAAATAAAATAATTGTCACTTAGTTATTTTATTTACAGTCAAAAAATAACTTTCACTGGTGGCCCACACCGACCAATGTTAGTATATTCCAAAAGAGAGAATAACCTCATGAGTTCAGTGGTGGTATCATATTTTTAATCCAATTTACCGTTCATGAGTTATAAGCATTTGAAAAATAAAATAATTTTATTTAATTATTTTATTTACGGTTATAAATTTTTTGGGTTTTCTCACAGGAGGCCAGCACCGACTAAACTTAAGTCATGACCAGGGTAAAAACGCCATCCTAAGTGCAACGGTGCCCTCATATTTTTGATCCGAGTAACCGTTTAGGAGTTATTCCACTTTTTCAGGAAAACTGCTTACGCGTGCTAATTAAAGCTTAAACAAAACTTTGACAGATCATTCTGAGCACTCCAAGCCTCAGAATCGTGCGCTGTCAAATTTCTTGGTCTCGAAATAATTCCATATAATTAAAAATAATTATGCGAAATTTTCAAGACATTAGATGGGGAGTGAAGCTAATTCAACCAAACGACATTGTTGACCAATGTTTTCAAAGTGTGTCTGACTCTTGGGTTAAGCCACTCGCCGATGATGAAGAAGAAAGTGTGTCACCTAGAGGGTCTAGAGAAAGAATCCAACTTCCTCCTGGGTGATCATTTTCAGTGCACTGAAGTATGGTGTTGTGATTGGCCAAAACATCTATAGGAAATGGTTAGCTGAAAGAATGTCCCACAAGCTCCTCAGCCCGGAGTCAGGGTCTGGCCCTTGGTTGCCCCACTAATCAACTGGAGGCGGCTGGGGAACCGATAGCATTATTGAAGCAGACCATTGAGATGGTAGGTTGGCCAGTGGAGAATACGATGAGAGGGTTGACAAACCGCCACATCTCGGGATATCCTACAAAAGGTGAAATGAATTATCCACCACATCATGATAAGATATGATGGTGACCACAGTTTCTAGAATAGGGACTAAGGATGGTGGTGGTGGACCATGCTATTGGTCATTCTCCATCAGTCCCCAGAATAACTCTCTGTGATCTCTGGTCGATGTATGTAGAGAATGGTCCTTGTGATGATGGTGGCGATTGCATGAACAGACCCTGGGGAGACACTGAATCTTTTTCCTCTTGGATATATCTACGGAGGGAGGTAGGGATTTGGTGGACCTCACATTCCAAAAGTACGAGGCTTATATACCTCGTTCCTGCCCCAACCCATGACACGAAGGATCGAGGTGAGGTCCTCCATGTGTTCTGCATGACCCTGATCAGAAAAAACATGGAACTGATGGTATACATCGGTGGTGGAATGATCCACGATATTCATTGACATTGACGCCCCTTGGAGAGCATCCTCATCGGCCTACGCCCGTCGCTGCCTTGGATCAACCGAACTGGGGATGGCGGTGTAGGTGCATAGCTTACCTGTTCCTCATCTTGTGGGGCCAGGTGGCGGAACTAGTGCGGCCTAGTATGTTCCCTCCTTGGGAACCCCTGGAACGGGATCCCATTCGGGGTTTCCCAGAAATTCCCAACCTCATCGGCGTAGGGGTGGGAGTCATCGAAGCGTTCCAAGGAGAGGCTCCCGAAATGGTTGTGTATTGTAGTGGGGAGCATTGGATCCCTATGCAGCCCTTGGGGGAGACAATGGTGAAGAGGAGTAGATTCCTCTAGGTCCTGTTGGGCTGTGTCCCTGGATGGGATTATCCCCTTCTCCTCATATCGTCAGACGAGGTTGTTTATCACCCTTTGGTGAACAAACTCAGATGAGGAGTTGGGGTATAAGCGCCTAGCAGTTGTGGACACGAAGCCTACCAAGGGGGAAATGAGGCCACATGGGATTTCCCATATGATGTTTCCCCTTCCCCTGTGTCGGTAGGTGGGTGGTGATCGATTTCCTGATACGGCATCTTGGGTCCTGTAAGGAAGGGTGATTAAACCATTAGTGCTGCAAGAAGGAAATCGACATCCAGTGCCCGAGCGCCATTCCGTCTTCTATGGATGGTAAAAAGGATCCACACCGACAACGTCGCAGAACAGGATGTCCAATGTTCAACTACCCCAATGAATGGTGAGTTTCATTCCAGGCCCACTATTTTCTTGGTAGGACTTGATGCCGGATAACTGGATCTGGTGACTCGCTAGTCCACTGATGCCACAAACGCTACTAATCTCCACATTGAGGAGGAGAACTTCACGTCAGGGTCACTATTTCTATTTCAAACACTTTCGCCGAGGTGCGCACATCCGTTTGTTATTCGGAGGACATGCAGATATTTCCCTAAAAGCCTACTTTTCAAAGGTGGGTGGCATCTGTCATTTGTTCAAGGACGTTTTCTCCTTGATCGAAATGAGATGATGAGATGTAGGTCTCTCCTTCCATGGATTTCTCCTCAGAATTCGTTACCTAGTTCTAGTATCCCTTATAGATTAAGATGTTGTTTGTGAAAATCTTCCCAGTGCCATGTTTTTATAAACACCAGTTAATTATGCTGCTTCTTTCAGGACATTCCAAGGGGTCTGGTCAGGGAATAAACCTACGGTCAGGGGAGTAGTCATGTTGGACAACATTGGCGTGTCTGGATGCTGGATCACTGACGCGTATGGATTTATTTCCCTTATGATAGGGATTCTTGAGGGTGCAGAATCCCAAGTAATCCCACAACGAATGTGGGAAATTATATTCCATAGGTATGTCTCTGTGATTTTCCTCATCTTCCCATGTTTAACACAGGGTATTCCGCTAGTTTAACTTTTGTCGGAGATGGATCAGACTGATCAGAACACTGACTGGAGTAGATTAGGTGGGTCCAACCCCTAGATGGAACACTGATACTGGGGATAACATGCGGTTAGTCACCCAATTGTTTCTAGGATCAACGATAAAGTGGGTGACATGATTTCACCGGGATGTGGCGGTGATCGCATAGTGATTCACTATTCAATTCCACCCTTACACAACTGTTTTAAACTAGTTTTGTAATAAATATTAAAAATAGAATAATAAACTGAACTTCATGTTTTATTAAATTAATTAATTTTTATCACTATTAAAAAGATAAATTACACTTGTTTTGACATTTTCATTGAAAGTGGAGGTGATTTGGAGGCCCAAAGATCATCCAGAAGAAAAATGGGCCAAACTGCATGGCATCCCATGGACATTTGTCCACTATTTTGAACATTACGAAAATTTATTGAATCCAAATGGGATGAAACATTGTGGTCCTCTCCAAAACATCACGGTATAAAACTCTTATTAAGAAACTAAATCCGAATTCATCCATCTGGTGGCCCATCCGAACCATTCTGTTCAGGAGACAGAATCTGCCCGAATTCAAAAGTTTGTTTTGGTCTTTTGCCATATCTATCAATATAGTTATATACTGGCCTCAAATTTCTACATGGAGATAATAAAGCGGCCTTTCAAAAACTATTATCTTTTGTTCAATTCGTGATTTTTCTTTATATGATTCCAAAACTAAGACACAAGTGGTATCTCAAAAACAGGGTGTCCAAAACCATGTCCCATTTTGGCTATAAAAAGGCACTATCGGAACCTCATTTTTAAGTTCGGCCAAGAAGTGAATCTCTGACATTTTGAAGTCCTAGAGGATTATCCTCATAAAAATTGAAGTTCTAGAGTCCCCTATCCTCATATGGGGATCAATAATGAATAAGGAGTTCCACCCGAGCTACCTCCTCCCTCCAATGTCAAGCTAAACGGTGGGCATTCGTTGTGAGGGAGCTACACACATGTCAAGGGAGTTATAATTCTTATTTTAGCTACTGGTTTGGAGTAATTTGGGTGTGAAAACATTTTTTTCCATGTATCTTATATAATTTCATATTTTAATTCTTGTTTTGATGCATGTGATTCAGATACTCTTAATTTCTTACCGATCGGTGTGAGATTTTCAGTGTGTGACCTGTGTTGTTCTGATTGGACATCACAAGAATCCTTTTCATACCCACCATCTTGAGACTTCAATATTATTTGGAAGCTCTTATTCCATGAATAAGTTATGGACCTTGACAATATGATTGTTATGTCAAGGTTTGGTTCTTTAAGTAATGAAATAAAGGCTTAGGAATTAATCAGGATTCTAATTAATTTCAACCAAAGAATTACTCCAAACCTAAATTAATATCAAAGAATGATGAACTTGAAAGTGTGTAGTGAACTCACAATGAAAAATTTTCTCTCATAATTATAAAACACCAACTTTCCTTATCAACTATTAAACTCCTTAAATAAGTCATTTTATTTTTAAAACTATTTTCAAAACCACCCCCTCTTTTAGTAATCTTTATTAAAAACACACACTCTAAACCCACCAAATATCCTTGAGATGTGACCTAGGGTCTTCCCTAGACTATAAACCAACCTTAAAAACATAATCAATTTGACATGTCATGACAGCGCTATCAAATTTTGGTGCCATTTTCGGGGAGCGCTTCAGTTTTTAGTGCGCATTTTTTATAAGATATTTATAAATTTTATGAATATTTATTTACCTTTTCAACCCTTTTGTGTTATGATTTATTTGTTGTGTAGTTTTGTTTCATGACACATTCTAATATGGGATATTTACCTAATTTTGAACCCAAATCAGAGAGGATCCTATGTCAGCGACACCGAGACATAGAAGAGAATCCTTTGAAGGAGGACACACACGAAAATACCACTATTCTTGATCCTTCATCCTCTTCTTCTAGAAACAACATCAAAACTAAAATAAACTTGCATAAAATGGCCAAAAATAACTGTACATTAAAAGAACTAAACTCACCTAATGTTGATATCCAACCCACATACATTCAAATTCAAGGTGAGACACCCAATTTTGAACTAAAATCTGGTCTAATTCATTTATTACCAAGATTCCGTGGACTCGCTGGAGAAGATCCACACAAGAATTTAAAAGAATTTCATATTGTTTGTTCAAAATTAAAACCTGATAAAGTGGATGAAGAATAAGTAAAGCATAGATCATTCCCCTTTTCTTTAAAAGATACAGTAAAATATTGATTATATTATGTTAATTCTCCAATAAGAGGCTGGGCGGACATGAAATGCCTTTTTCTTGAAAAATATTTCCCAGCCTCTTGAACTACAAAAATAAGGAATAAAAAATGTGGTATAACAAAATATCAAGGGGAAACAATTCATGAATATTGTGAATGCTTTAAAAGGTTATGTTCAAGCTGTCCACACCACCAAATAAGTGATCAACTTTTAATTCAGTATTTTTTATTAAGGTTTAATTCCTATTGACCAAAATATGATTGATGTTACTATAGGTGGTGTGCTAGTTGATAAAACCCCAATAGATACAAGGACCTTAATTGAGAACAAGGAACAGAACTCTAAAAAATTTGGTTCAAGGTCCAATGTACTCATTAAAGGTGTCAATGAGGTGCAAAGTACTGAATTCGAGAGGAAGGTGGACATGACGTTCGAAGAGGTAAGTACCCTTCCTCGAAAACTTGTTCTTTCCCAAAGAAAATCCCAATATCCTCCTCCCATCCATTGTGGTATATGTTCTTCTGACACCCACTACTCTGATCAATGACCCAAAATAAGAGAAACTTCTGAGAGTTGTGAGGCAATATTTCCAGACCGCCCCTATAACCAACCCTTTAGGAAAGAACCATACTATCCATCCAATCCAGGGTGAAAAAACAACCAATCCTATAGGAAAGGGGGTATTCAAACTATCCTCAACAACCATGTAACCAACTGAGGCAGAGTAGTCTACCACCACCATCCATAAATCCTCAACCACAACAAAGGACTTTTCAACAGCCCCCTCCCAAACCCGAGCCTAGCCTAGAAGATATGATGAAACAAATGGCTTCCAACAATCTCTAATACCAAAAAACCACCAAAGCTTCCATACAAGACCTCAATACCCAATTAGGCAAACAAGATAACTCGGTAGGGGAAATTCAAAGCCATGGGTCGATTAAACTACCCTCTAAACTAGTAGTTAACCCTAGGGATAAAGGAAATTTTAGTTCCATAACCCTTATGAGTGGAACTCATCTTAAAATCCAAATGACCCCTCTAATAGAGTTTTCCCCTCCTGAGGAAACCACCAACCCAACCACTATTAAAAATGATCCAAGAGAAGAACATCCTTGTCTTGAGAGAAGTCCTTCCAAAGGAAAGAGTTTGTATATCGATGAGTCTCATATCCCAACCATTCCTCTTACATTTCTCTAAATAACCACCCAACCTAGAAAACAAAAGGAAACTAAACTTGATAAGGAAATATTGGAAACTTCCAAAAAAGTACAGGTTAACATTCATTTGATTGATGCCGTGAAGCAAATTTCAAGATACAATAAGTTTTTAAAGGATATGTGTACACACCAAAGGAGACTTCGAGGTTATGAGAAGGTAATCTTGGTAGAAAATGTATCAGAATTGATAGATCCATAAATTCCCACCATGTGAAACAACCATGGGCCATTCTCGATTCAATACATAATAGAGGAGTATTCATTTTACAATTCCATGCTTTATTTATGTGCCTCTATAAATGTGATACCTCACTCTATATACTCTACATTGTAGGTCAGGGAACTGAAGTCCAATGGAATTGTTGTTCAACTGGCCAACTGAAGTACCACACACCCTTCTGGTGTGTTAGAGGATGTTCTTGTGAGGGTGAAAATTTTAGTTTTTTATGCATCTTTTTATGTGCTAAAAAATGGAATATGCTAGGATGAATGGACATGCCCCAATTATATTGGAGAGACCTTTCTAGAAAACCACCAAATCCATAATTAATGTCCATTATGGTACATTATCTATGGAATTTGGTGGTGAAATAGTCTATTTCAACATCCTTGAGGCCATGAAGCACCCCTTAGAAGAACATTACTCTCTCTCTATTAATTCAATTGATGTACTCCCATACCCTGAAAAAACATCTTTTCTTTCCCCTGATCCCCTTTCTGAGTTTTTTTCATTGATTGAAATTCTAGGTAATGAATCATGCATTTATTGTTTTAGTGGTCTAGAAAAGTTTCATGCATGTTTATTAATTGATACTTTATTGAACAATGAGGATCCAATGACCATCAATGATACTACTAAGCTTGTAAAGGATCATTCCTCATCTGGGGATGATACCATTGAGCAGTTAGATGAGATCAGTGAACTCTCACTTTCACACACACTCCCATCAATACAAAATCCACCTGTATTAGAACTAAACCAACTACCTCGTGATTTAAAATATTCATATCTTGAGAATGGAAACAATTTTCTCATCATCATTACTAGTTCCCTCCCTCCTGAGCATGAATTGGGATTGATTGAACCTTTGAGGGAGTATAAACAGGCTTTGGGATGGACACTGGATGACATTCTTGGTATTATCCCATCAATTTTTACACATCATATTTTATTAAATGATGAGGCTAAAACAGTGAGGTAGGCACAACATCGACTAAACCCAAACCTCCTATAATTTTTCAAAAAGGAGGTAAAAAAATTATTGGCTGCTAGAATCATTTACCCCATATCTGACAGCCAATGGGTTAGTCCCATTCTAGTAGTTCCTAAAACAACTGGCCTTATAGTAATCAAAAATGAAAACAATGAATTGGTTCCAACTCATGTGAAGAATAGTTGGCGTGTCTGCATAGACTATCACCGACTAAACCAACACACTAGGAATGACCATTTCACTTTGCCATTCATTGAACAAATGCTAGAGAGGCTAGCAGGTAAGTCCCACTATTGTTTCCTTGATTGGTATTCTAGATACTTTCAGATCCATATTGCTTCCGAGGATCCAAAAAAGACAACCTTCACTTTCCCCTTTGGCATATTTGCCTATAGGAGGATTACATTTGGTCTATGCAATGCTCCAGGTACTTTTCAGTGATGTATGATTAGTATTTTTTCAGACTAGCTGGATAATTACATGGAAGTTTTGATGAATGATTTCACTGTTTATGGATCCTCTTTTGATGAATGTTTGAGTAGTCTTGGTCATGTACTACATTGTTGTATTTAAAATAATCTTGTATTGAATTATGAGAAATGCCATTTCATGGTGCGACAAGGTATAGTTTTGGGACATGTCATTTTTGGGGTTGGTATCCAAGTAAATAAATCAAAAGTGGATGTCATTTCTTCCCTATGATTCCCAAAAAATGTACGATATTTTTGTTATTTCATAGGTCATGCTACATTTTACTGTTGTTTAATTCGTGACTTTAGTAAAATTGCACTCCCCCTCTCCTGATTACTCCAAAAAGAAAAAGAATTTTTTTTGATAAAGAATGTGAGGAATCTTTTAATAAGTTAAAATAGAGTCTCATGCCACCCCTGGTAATCTAACCACCTCGGTGGGATTTACCATTCGAGCTCATGTGTGAGGCCTGTAATTATGCAGTTGGGGTAGTCTTGTCACAAAGGGTTGATCGAGATCCATATTTCAATTCCTATGCCTCACACACATTTGACCCTGCCCAACAAAACTACACCACAACTAAAAAATAATTTCTCGCCATTGTGTCTGCCTTGGATAAATTTTGGTCATATCTTTTAGGGTCTAAAGTCATTGTGTTCTCAGACCATACAACCCTCTGGTATATCCTTAAGAAACCAGAAGCCAAACCAAATCTCATTCACCAGATGTTCCTCTTTTAGGAATTCAATTTAGAAATTAGAGATAAAAAATAAGCAGAGAATGTGGTGGATGGCCATATCAGAAGGATTCAACCATCCTTAGACATTGAATCATCCCCCTGTATTCACATAAATGAAATGTTTTCTGATGAGAAACTGTACTGAGTGCAAGATGTTATTCCTTGGTATTCTGAAATTATAAATTATTTGGTAGTATCTAGAATTCCAACTATTTTCAACAAAAACTAGTCTGACTATCTAAAACATGAGTCTCATTGGTACATTTCGGATGAACCCTACCTCTCTAACACATGTAGTGATCAAGTCCTTTGGCGTTGTGTCCCCTATAGTGAGTTTCGGTCCATCCTTAGATTCTACCACACTCTTTCTTGTGGAGGCCACTTTGGTCCCCAACGAACTGCTCACAAAATCCTTGATTTTGGTCTCTTTTGGACAACACTTTTTCAGGTTGCCCATGATTTTTATAAATCTTGTCCTCATTGTCAAAGAATGGGTAATGTATCTAAAAGAAATGAAATTCCACAATAACCATTACTCTTTCACGACATTTTTGATGTTTGGGGTATTGACTTTATGGGGCCACTTCCCAATTCATTTAGCAACTTGTAAATTCTTCTTGTAGTTGATTATGTGTCAAAATGGGTAGAGTCATGAGCCACAAGGACTGATGATTCTAAGGTAGTTATAGAGTTTTTTAGAACCCAAATCTTCTGTAGGTTTGACTTACCTAGGTTCATCATTAGTGACCAGGGTTCTCATTTCTGTAACCGAACAATGCAATCACTTTTGTGTCAGTATGGGGTCGATCATAGAGTGTCTACTGCATATCACCCACAGACCAATGGTCAAACCGAGGTGTCAAATAGAGAGGTAAAACATATTCTTGAAAAACGGTTCAACCAAATAAAAAATATTAGAGTCTTCAACTTGATGATTTATTAGGGGCTTACCGTACTACTTTCAAAACTCCCATTGGAATGTCACCCTATTGGCTTGTGTTTGGAAAGAGTTGTCACCTGCCTGTTGATATTGAGCACTGGGCCAACTGGGAGATCAAACAATGCAACTCTAATATTTTTGGTGTAAGTGCTCAAAGGAAGCTAAAAATTTAGGAGATGTAGGGAATGAGAAGAGATGCATATAAGAACTCCAAGATTTATAAGGAGCATACCAAGGCTGTCCAAGACCGTCTCATCCTTCATTCAGTTCCACATTGGGAAGAAGGTCCTCCTTTATAATGTAAGGAATAAGTTTCATCTGGGTAATCTTCATTCCCACTAGTTTGTCCCATACACTTTTATTAATGTATCTCCATTTGGTGTTGTTTAGGTTCAAAATGAAGAAACAAAGCAAACCTTCACTGTCAATGGGCAACGGCTGAAGTACTTCCACGAAGCCCTTTCTGAGTTCCCGATGGAGGAACTCCATGTTCAAGAAGCAATATACCAGTGAAACACACCATGTTTTTTCCTTACTTCACACATTCTCAATTATTACAATGAGGATAGTTCAAATTCTAGGTGTGGGGGTATGTGTACATTCCTGGGTTAGTTAGGAATTTTCATCGTCTTTCTTCTTTCTTATCTTTTTCACCTTCTTTATGATATTTTCACTTTTACACATCTTTCTGGGTTCATTAAGATTTTCATCATCTTTCTTCTTTCTTCTCTTTTTCGACTTCTTTATGGTATTTTTATTCCCCCCTTATGGTCACCAAATCATGGAACTTAAAGAAAATGCATGCTGAAATTTTGGATTCCATGTTTATTTAACATTTAATAAAAACATGTCTTTAATTTGGATTGAATGTTTGTATGAATTTAACATCAGGGTGTTATTTTTAGTGAATTTATTTTCTATTAAGGATATAAATGGTCATATCACTGTGAAACATTTTAGATGATTGATGCCCCTTGTGTGAGTAGCTTTTGGGAAAACTGGGTCACTAATATCTCCACACATTTTTTCACCAAACCACAAAGTGTGAATATTTTTTACTTAATATAAGGTAAATATATGTTAGGTTAATATTTTCCAACTTTAAATGATATTTCCATACGTTCGTTCCTTGTCCGATCTGTTTCATTACTATTCCAAATTGGCCTATGCATGTGTACCTAATGTCTGACTATTGTACGCCCTGAAAAAATGGGTTGTGTCTTGGGCAGGTCAAAAAACACTCCTCCTAAACCTTTTACCTTATTATAACTATTGAAATTAGTGTTGTGAGGAGATCAAACAAGGGTTTAGAGATGAGTGTGAGATTTGTTCCAAAGGAAACTTCTAAAAGATAGAAATAATAAATGAGGGGAGTGATGAAATGTGAAAAATATGGGGATATCTTGGACGAGAGCTTATGGTTTGACTTCTTGGAATGCTAAAGTTAGCGGGTCTTGAAATATGATTGAAAATGACGTAGGGTAGGTTTGGTGAAAAAAATCATTTAAAGCTGAATAATGTCAAAATAACCTATATTTATTGTATAGAAAGTGGAAAGAATAGCATGGAATGGTTTTCACACACACACATGTAGATTTAGTGGAATAGTTGACTTTTGAATTCCTTTCTCAATTTGGTTTCATGAATCTCTTTTGTAACAACCGAAACTTTCGTTAATGAAAAATTCTTCTTGATCTAATCAAATATGTAAAATGGTTATACAACATATTCACTTTTTTTTTATGTTTTTGGATTTTAAAATACCATTAATAATTTTTACCGTTTCTAACATTACCGTTGAATTGTGATAACATGATTAGTATAAATATAGGACCTTAAAAAGTTATTTTTACTCAGACAAAGGAAGCAATGGCCTCATCCAGTAGACTTTACCCGTATGGATCCCATTTAACAGAGCTCATAAAGAAGGTTGTGTCTTTGGGCTTTGCTCTTGACCAAGCCCAAGCCGAGCTTGAATACGTTAAGCTCGAGCGTAACTGCCTACGGGAGAAGTGGAAGTTGATAGATATTACCACTCGAGCGATGTTATCCGAGCCACCCCAAGAGTCTGTCACCATCACGCACCATACCCTAAGGTCTAATGAAGGTGTTTTAAAGGGTTATGTAACAAGACCCTAGTACTATGATTTTATACGTTATTCTTTTATATAATAATGAATGTACTTTTATTTTATTATTGTTACTTTGTAAATAGTTTTTAAAGCACAAATAGTATTTTTAGTTAAATATTCAACTAAGAAATCTATTTTTATGAATTAATGGATTTTTGAATTAAATAATATTTTAATAAAATATTATTATTATTAAATTAATATTTATTAAAAATAAATTATCGTATGATTTTATGAATGCAATTGTAATTTTATTAAGGTTTGAAAGCCATTTTTTTCCAAACCCATGAATTTTTGATAAATGTCGTTTTTTATTTTAAAAGTGAAAATTAAAATATTTATAAAATTATTTAGATAAAATTAATATTATTTCTGGAATCAGGACATCAGAATTATCCAACAGTGAATTTTTCATAATTTTCTGAGATAATCAAATTTTTGGGTAAAAATTAAATACCGTATAAATATATAAAGTGTTTTATGACATCATAATGACCCAATAGTGATGTAATAAAATATTATTAACTATATTTTTGGACAATATATTTTTTATGAATAAAATAATGTGATTTTGGGTTTGTTTTATTTATTTTTCAAAGCTTTAATGGACCCTCTAAGACTAATATAACATTTTGTCTTTTTAATTTTTTTTCCTTAAGAGTGTGACTCACCTCCACATAGTAAACCCTATTATTTTAAGAAGTTAGGCCATTTAACTTATAAAATATTGCTTTCCACCCCCCCCTTTTGTAGAAACCATGGGCAAAAACCATGGGTTGGTTTGTGGTTTAGTTTAGTTTAATGTGAGGTGTCCCAAACCTTAATAATAAACAATTTCCTCTCTTTTCCTATATAAACCCACCCAAGATACCACTTAATCTTCACTCAAAGCCTTTTAAGTTCATACAAACTCTTCCCCTATCTCTATAATCCTCCCAAGTTAAACTCAAGCATTCCAAGGTCTCGACCTCCAATCATTCAAAGTTACTCTCCTAGGTAAGGGATCCTTTCACCCTCCTCTTTTAAGTCATGACTTCCTTTATGTTATGTCTTATAGTTCCAATTTAATATGTGGGGGATTGTTCTTATATATCTTTAACACTGTCCATTGCATGTCCAAATGATGATAGACCATTTCTTCTCTCATCAATTGTTTTTCTGAAATTTTAAGTGACGCCGTTTGGCTGTCAAATTTTCATAAAAGAAATCACATTTTCTCTTTCCTTTCAAGTTTCCTTTTCTTGCGGTATGTCATCCAAATTTACACACCATGATATTATTTCTATTTTATTATGTCAATATACTATAAAATTATTCATTTATGGATGGGAGACCCTTGCACCATCTCTTTTTATTATTTTCTAAAACCATGTTATATAGCCGTTATGCTGTAGAAATTTTGTCACAACATTTCTCTCTCTTTCTCCCAAGGAATTGTCTTGTTTTATTTATGTGAATACCCAAACCTATTTAGTTTCTAGGGGTGTTCATAAATACACAAAAATATATATATTTTATTCTATAATTGGCATACATATGACCCTCACTTATTTTCAATGGGTTATAAATTACATAATGATCTTATTTTTAAGTACTTTTTAAAATGTCATGATTTTGAAATGAAACCCATTTATTTTATTCTCTATGGGTTATTTATGAAATGTTTTATTATTATCTATTTGGCTCAAATTAATTTAAATACATATTAAGGGTGCTCCCTGATAGCACTCCAATGCATTGGGTAAATAATTTAATCTCTAGAGATGACAAGTTTCAAGATACCTTTGTGAATAACCTTGGTAATTTTTATGACACCTCAAGGTTGTACCTTGGTGATATGTTCATGAATGTATAAATGAAATTGTGTAGCCACATATGCAAGTTATGTTTCAAGTTCTTTTTGTTATGATATTCTTATACTTCCATTGCTCATGTCTTTATGTTTTTATCAAGTCCTTATTGATATCACAAGTAAACTGATTGCATTGCTTTCCTTACTAGGCCTTCTGCTCACCCTTTCCTTTGATGTATGTATCCAGGTTATAAGATGCAGTAATTGTACTTAAGATGAATATATGATGAAGCCTTAAAAGTGTATTAGAAGAATGTTTTATGTTATTTTTATGTATTATGTTCCTGATTTCCAAGACACAAGAGTTTAAATATCCTCTATTTGTAAAATGTAATGAAAAGTTATGTAATAAAAAGGCGGGATTCCATAGTTGGTATCAGATGATAGTTTAGTTATTTATGGAAATTAGGCTATGAAAACTTTATGAATAACCCTATAGAAAATTTTAAATATAATAAAACTTCCTGGTATTTTGGTGAGTAAGGAGTATGTGGTTTATCAAACAAATAAATCTCTGTCTGGATAGGAGCGGGTAGAGGCAGCTCTGGAACAGATATACATAGAGGTAAAAACCGAAAATACCGCTTTGAGCTAGACTTGAACAGGAACTGGTGCATGACAATGGACCTTGATGCACTCTCAGTTATGACACTCCTGGGGGATATGTTTGGTTAATCACAATATTTTTATGAATAATTATGAAGAAGTTATAGATAAATGTAGTTGTTTAAGCATGATGTTTTAAGACATAAAACCCTTGATAGTTAAAAGAATTTTAAATGAAATAAGTTTCTCACTAAGGTTTTATTCTTTTATAAAATGGAAGGAAATAGGAGGAACCATGCAGATGGTGACCACAATAGACCATGCATTGACAGACCTCCGATGGAAGACATAATGGAAATATTCATGCAAATGATGAACCAACTAACTCATGTTATGAGAAATAACTTTAATCAAGATTAGAGACCAATATCACCATGAAGGGAACAACTTTCTGTTGAATACTTTATGCATCAATGACCACCAAACATCAGTGGATCGGTCATCCCATTGATTACCTAACAGTGGATCGACTCTATTGAGAAGATCTTTTTTGTGCTCCGTTGTTCTGAACAAGAGAAGGTTACCTTGGATGTCTATCGCTTAGAAGGAGAATCTGATCAGTGGTGGGAACTGATTAAAAACACAAGGCCAAAAGTAGAAGTTGAAGCTATGGAGTGGGAAGAGTTTATAAGGCTATTCTTCAACAAGTATTTCCCTCAATCGATGAGAACAATAATGGAGAAGGATTTTCTCGATCTAAAGAAGAATGAGAATGAATCTGTGGAATGCTGCGAGATGAACTTCACAAGGCTTTCCCATTACACCTATAGATTTTTCATGGATCCAAATGGCAAGGTTGATAGATTCTTTGGCGGATTGAGACCTCATCTATGGAAGAATCTAGCCAACCGAGACTATGATAGCTATGAGGAGATTGTGCAGAGTGCGTTGAAAGTCGAGCTTGAGTTTGGTGATATGCAATGGTCTCATAAATCAAAAAACAAGAAGAGATCAATGGAGCCCATCATAGGCAGGACCTTTGATCAAGGAAGAGGAGGCAAGTAAGTGCAACTTCCCACGTGTAATAAATGTGGGAAGAAGCATACGGGGAACTGCCTGCTCAGAAGTGGGAAATGATACAAGTGTGGAAGATATGGCCATATTTCAAGGAATTTTCATAGTGAGGTAAAACCTTAAATTACAAACACTAATGAAAAGGGAAATATGGAACATTCCCTACCTGATGTCCAGTGCTTTAAGTTTGGAAAACATGGTCACTTTTCCAATCACTGTCCAAATCTGAGGGCAGTGGAGGGGAACCACCATCAGCCTCAGCAGAGGCCAAGGGAGCAAGGTCATGATTTTTCTATCATGAAAGTTGAAGTTGAATCCCCGAATGATGTGGTAGCAGGTACACTTATTGTTCTCTCAAATCTAGCAAGTAACTTGTTTGATTCTGGTTCTACGCATTCCTTTATTTCCTCCATGTTTGCAAAGAATTTAGAATCAACCCACGATTTTCTAAAAGTAGAGTTATCAGTCAAGACTCCTGGTGGCATTATCCAAGCATCGTTAGTGTTTATAAATTATTCTATTTACTTTGGTGAGAACAATCTTATCGAAAATCTAGTAATCATTCCCATGCTAGAATTTGATATTATACTAGGGATGAACTGGATCCCAATGTATAATTCTAATATCAAATGTAGAAGTAAGGGAATCTCAGTAGTCTTGAATGGAAAACCTATAGTTATCTTCCAAGGAGAGATATATCAACCTTATCTTTGTCTAGAATAAACCCCTATATCCATGTTTGTGGAGTTGATCGGTGAAGAAGAAGAAGGATATGAGAGTTTAAGGATAAAAAATGTCGTCATCGTCTAGGAATATGTTGATGTATTTCCTAAGGAGTTACCTGGACCTCCCATAAAAAGAGAGGTAGATTTATCCTTCGGGCTCATACCTGGATCTCATCCAATACCAAAGACCCCATATAGGATGGAAAATGCGGAGTTGGAGGAATTAAAGAAACAACTCCAAGATATTATGGAGAAGGGGTTTATCTGACTGAGTGTGTCTCCTTGGGGAGCAACAGTTCTCTTTGTAAAGAAAAAGGATGGATCGATGTGGTTATGCATTGATTATAGATAACTGAATGAGATTACATTAAAGAACAAATACCCTCTTCCAAGAATTGATGAATTATTTGACCAACTGTGTGGGGATCAATTATTCTCTAATATTGATCTTTGTTCTGGTTAACATCAATTGAGGGTGAAGAAAGAAGATATTCCAAAACAAACTTTCGATCAAGATATGAGCATTATGAGTTTGTTGTTATGTCCTTCAGACTGACTAATGCACCTACAATTTTTATAGATTTGATGAATAAAGTCTTTAAGGACTACCTTGATAACGTTGTGGTAGTTTTTATTGATGAAATTATGATATATTCCAAAAGTCACGAGAAGCATGAAGATCATCTAAGGGTTATTTTGCAAACTCTATGGAAGGAGAGTCTTTTGGAAAGTTCTGCAAATGAAATTTTTGGTGACAAAAAGTTGCTTTCTTGGGGAACATTGTTACCAATAAAGGAATCACAGTTGACCCTGCAAAGACAAAAGTTGTAGAGGAGTTTCCTCATCCTACAACAATAATCGAGATTCGTAGTTTCCTTGGTTTAGCGAGATATTATATGTGTTTTGTGAAAAATGTTTCATGACTTTCTAATCCATTAACCAAGTTAACTCGAAAAGGGGTCAAGTTCATCTAGACAAAAGAATGTGATAAAAGTTTCCAAGAGCTGAAGAAGAGATTGGTTACTACACCCATGTTAACTCTGCCCTCAAGTGGATAAGGATTCGTTATTTTTAGATATGCATCTCTGAAAGGGATTGGGTGCGTCTTCATGCAAAATGACAAAGTCATTGCTTATGCATCTTGACAGTTGAAGACTCATGAGCAAGACTATCCTATGCATGATCTGGAGCTAGCTGTAATCGTTTTTACTCTGAAGATATGGATGCCCTGTCTTAATGGGGATAAATGTGATATATACACAGACCATCAAATTTTGATGTATATTTTCACACAAAATTAATTGAACATGAGACAAAGGAGATGGTTGGAACTTCTTAAAGACTATGATTGTTCAATTCATTATCATCCCAGAAGAGAAAATAAAGTTGCTGATGTATTAAGTAGAAAATACCCAATTGTTCTTTCCTTGATGAGGATTCAAAAAGATCCTTTGATCAATGACCTAGTAAAGATGGACATTGGAATTATAAGGTAAGGGACATCATCAACCCTAACCCAAATGATTTCTCATCTGTCATTACTAGAGAAGATAAAGAAATCTCAAAAAAAGATCCTTTGTCAGAAGAAGTTTGAGGCTGTGAAGGGTGGGAAGTTTCTTGAGTTCAATATTGATCAAGAAGGTGTACTAAAATTTCATACAAGACTATGTGTTCCATCTATTCCAGAAATAAAGAAGGAGCTTATGGATGAATCTCATATCTCTACTTTCTCTATACATCCTGGGAGCACAAAAATGTATCGGGACCTTCGTGATCATTATTGGTGGGATAATATGAAAAGAGAGACTACTGACTTCACTTCAAGGTTCCTGGTATGTCAACAAGTGAAGGAAGAGTTACAACTTCCTAAAGGGTTATTGTAACCACTACCCATACCAGCATGGAAGTGGGACAATATCACTATGGAATTTGTCACTGGTCTCCCAAGAACTTCCAAAGGAAACAATGTGACATGGGTTGTTATGAACCATCTAACCAAGACTACCCATTTTATCTCCATTCGGGAATACTTCTCTCTTGATCAAATTTCCAGGATTTACGTGAAGGAAGTGGTAAGGCTGCTTGGAGTTCCACTTTCTATCATATTTGATCGTGATCTAAGGTTCACATAAAAATTATGGAGAAGTATTCAACATGATATCAGCACTAAATTGAATTTAAGTACGTCCTATCACCCCCAAACTAATGGCAAATCTGAAAGGACTATTCAAACACTCGAGGATATGCTGAGAACATGCTCAATGGAATTTAAAGGTGGATGGGATCAACATCTCCCGTTAGTTGAGTTCTCTTACAACAACAGCTTCCACTCGAGCATTTAAATGGCACCCTATGAAGCTCTATATTGGAAGCAACGTAGAACTCCTACTTTTTGGGATGAAGTTGATGAGAGAAAGCTTCTTGGGCATGATCTTGTATAAGAGATGACAGAAAAAGTCCATGCCATCCAGCAACACATTAAGGCTGCTCAGATTCAGAAAAAGAGCTATGCTGACAACCGTAGAAGGGACTTGGAGTTTAATGTTGGTGACAAAGTCTTTCTTCAGATTTCACCTTGGATGAGAGTCATGAGGTTTGGGAATACTGGAAAGCTCAACCCTAGGCACATTGGTCCCTATGAAATCCTTGATCGCGTGGGATCAGTGGCATATCAGCTTTCACATCCTCCAAATATTTCACAAGTTCATGATGTTTTCCATGTATCCCTCTTGAGGAAGTACATACCTAACCCTTCACATGTACTAAACCCAGAGGTGGTATAACTGGAACATTACCTCTCTTATGAGGAGCAGACAGTGGAGATCTTGGATCATAGAGACAAGGTTCTATGAAACAAGACTACCAACCTTGTTAAGGTGTTGTGGAGGAACCAAAAATGCGAAGAAGCCATGTGGGAACCAGAGGAGACTATGAGGCAGAAGTACCCACACCTTTTCTATTTTTAGGGTATGAGTTAAAATTTCAGGGATGAAATTTCTTAAGGGGGGAAGATTGTAATGACCCAAACTTTTGTTAATGAAAAATCCCTCTTGATCTAATTAAATATGTGAAATGGTTATACAACATATGAACTTATTTTGATTTATATTTTTTGGATTTTAAAATACCATTAAGAATTGTGACCATTGCTAACATAGCTGTTGAATAGTGATCACATGATTAGTATAAATATAGGGCCTTAACAAATTCTTTTTACTTAGAAAAAGGAAGCAATGGACTCATCCAGTAGACTTGCCCCATATGAAGCCCATTTAATAGAGCTCAGAAAGGAGTTTGTGTCTTTGGTCTTCACTCTTGACCAAGCCCAATCCGAGCTTGAATATGTTAAGCTTGAGTGGAACCACCTACAGGAGAAGTGGAAGTTGACAGATATTACCACTCAAGCGATGTTATCTGAGCCACCCCAAGAGTCTCTCACCATCACGCACCTTACCCTAAGGTCTTATGTGGGTGTTTTAAGGGGTAATGTAACAAGACCCTAGTACTATTATTATGTATATTATTTTTGTATATAATAATGTATGTACTTTCATTTTATTATTGTTACTTTGAAAATAGTTTTTAAAGAAAAAATAGTATTTTTAGTTAAATATTCAACTAAGAAATCTATTTTGATGAATTAATGGATTTTTGAATTAAATAATATTTTAATAAAATATTATTATTATTAAATTAATGTTTATTAAAATTAAATTATCGTATGTTTTTATGAATGCAATTTTAATTTTTATTATGGTTTGAAAGCCATTTTTGTCAAAACCCATGAATTTTCGATAAATGTCGGTTTTTATTTTAAAAGTGAAAATTAACATGTTTATAAAATTATTTAGGTAAAATTAATATTATTTCTAGAATTGGGGCTTCGAAATTATCCAATGGTGAGTTTTTCATAATTTTCTGAGACAATCAAATTTTTGGGTAAAAATTAAATACCGTATAAATATATAATGTGTTTTATGACATCATAATGACCCAATAGTGATGTAATAAAATAAAATAAACTGTATGTTCGGTAAATATATGTTTCAACATTAAAATAATGTGATTTTGGGTTTGTTTGATTTATTTTACAAAGCTTATGTGGACTGTCCAAGACTTATATAACATTTTGTCTTTTTAAATTGTTTTCCTTAAGAGTGTGACTCACCTCCACATAAGCAACCCTATTATTTTAAGGAGTTAGGCCATTGAACTTATAAAATTTTATTTTCCACTCCCCTTTGGTAGAAACAATGGCAAAAACCATGGGATGGTTTGTGGTTTAGTTTAGTTTAATGTGAGGTCTCCCAAACCTAAATAATAAACAATTCCCTCTTCTTTCCCATATAAACCCACCCAAGATCCCACTTCCTCTTCACTAAAATCCTTTTAAGTTCATCCAAACTCTTATAACTTCTCTCTATAATCCTCCCAATGTTCCCTCAAGCCTCCCAAGGTCCCTAACTTCAAGCTTTCAAAGTTACTTTTCCACGTAAGGGATCCTTTAACCCTCCTCTTTTAAGTCACGACTTCCATTATGTTATGTCTTATAGTTCCATTTTATTATGTGGGGGATTGTTTTTCTATATCTTTACTACTGTACATTTCATTTCCAAATTATGATATACCCTTTCTTCTCTCATCAATTTTTTTTCTTAAATTTTAAGTGACGCTATTAGGCTGCCGAATTTTCGTAAAAGAAATCACATTTTTTCTTTCCTATCAAGCTTCCTTTTCTTATGGTACGTCATCCAAATTTCCACACCATGATCTTATTTCTATTTTATTATGTCCCTAAACTGTAAAATGATATATTTATGAATGGGATACCCTTGTCCCATCTCTTTTTATTATTTTCTAAAACCATGTTATATATCTGTTATGCTGTAGAAATTTCGTCACAAAATTTCTCTCTCTTTCTCTCAAGAAAATCTATTGTTTTATTTATGTGAATACCCAGACCTATTTTGTTTCTATGGGTGTTCATAAATACCCATAAAAATATATATTTTATTCTATAATTTACATATATATAACCCTCACTCTCTTTCCATGGGTTATAAATGACATAATGATATTATTTTAAGTACTTTTTAAAACGTCATGATTTTGAAATGAAACCCATTTATTTTATTCTCTATGGGTTATTTATGAAATGTTTGATTATGATCTATATGGATCACCTGAAAGTAAATACATATTAAGGGTACACCCTGATAGTGCTCCAATGCATTGGGTAAAGAATTTAATCTCTAGAGATAACAAGTTTCACGATACCTTGGTGAATAACCTTGGTAATTTTTATGACATCTCGGGGTTGTACCTTGGTGATATGTTCATGAATGTCTAAATGAAATGCTTTAGACACATATACAAGTTATGTTTCAAGTTCTTTTCATTATTATATGCCTATACTTCCATTTCTCATGTCTTTATGTTTTTGTAAAGTTCTTATTGATATCACAAGTAAACTGATTCCCTTGCTTTCCTTACTGGGCCTTCTGCTCACCCTTTCCTTTGATGTATGTCTCCAGGTTATAAGATGCAGTAATTGTACTTAATATAAATCTATGATTAATCCTTACAAGTGAATTAGAAGAATGTTTTATGTTATTTTTATGTATTATGTTCCAGATTTCCAAGACACTAGACTTTAAAGATCATCTGTTAGTAAAAAGTAATCAAAAGTTTTGAAATAAAAAGGCAGGATGCCATATCTTTGAATTTCATTGTGATATGATTTAGGAGACATCTTTTTCCATTTTCAATAGGAATAAATCCTTAGTGTGGTTCGTGCATTGATCACATTACTTTAATTAATTAAAATTTACTCAAATGTTGAATCTTCATGATGTTGGGAATATATACATGCATCATTTTTTTATATGTTACTTTTACTAGGAGTGCAAATGTTTAGGCGTGGGGGTGTGATCACATAACGATTCACTATTCAATTCCACCCTTACACCGATGTTTTAAACTAGTTTTGTAATGAATATTAAAAATATAATAGTAAATTGCACTTAATGTTTTATTCAATGAATTAATGTCTATCACTGTTAAAATGGGAAATTATACTTGTTTTGAAATTTTCATTGAAGGTGGAGGTGATTTGGAGGTCCGCAGATCATCCAGAAGAAAAATGGGCGAAACTGCATGGCATCCCATGGACATCTGTCCACTTTTTTGAACATTATGAAAATTAAGTGCATCCAAATTTGATGAAACTTTGTTGGAATCTCTAAAACATATTGGGATACAAATGTTATAAATAAACCGAAGCCAAATTCGGCCATCTGGTGTCCCATCTGAACCATTCTATCCAGGGGATAGAATCTGCAAAAATTTAAAAGTTTGTTTCAGTATTTTGACCATATCTCCCAATCCAGTTGTCTAATGATGGACAAATTCTACATGCAGACAATCAAGATGCCAACCAAAAACTCTTCACTTTTGGTCAAGTTGTGATATGTCTTTCTACTATTCCAAAACCAAGACACAAGTGGTTTCTAAAAAATAGGGCGCACAAAACCATGTCCCATTTTGGCTATAAAAATCCACAATGGGAACATCATTTATAAGTTTGGCCAAAAAGTGAATCTCTACCAATTTTAAGTACTATAGGATTCTATTCCTCATCCGTGTAGTTCTTGAGGCCCCTATCCTCCTAGGGGGGGTCAAGAATGAAGAAGGAGTTCCACCCGAGCTTCCTCCTCCTCCCGATGTAGAGCTAAATGGTGGGCGTTCGTTGTGAGGGAGCTACGTACATGTCAAGGGAGTTCCAATTATTATTTTAGCTACTAGTTTAGATTAATTTCGGTTTTAAAACATTTCTTTCCATGTATATTATATAATTCCATATTTGAATTCTTTTTTTGATGCATGTGATTGAGATACTCTTAATTTCTAACCAATCGGTGTGAAGTTTTGAGTGTGTGACTTGTGTTTTTATGATTGGACATCACAAGAATACTTTTCATACCCACCTTATTGAGATTTTAATCTGATTTTGAAGCTCTTATTTCATTCATAAGTTCTGGACCTTAACAATATGATTGTTATGTCAAGGTTTGGTTTCTTAAGTAATGAAATAAAGGCTTAGTAATTAATCAGGATTCCAATTAATTTCAACCAAATAATTAATCCAAACCTAAATTAATCTCCAAGAATGATGAACTTGAAAGTGTGTAGTGAAATCAAAATGAACCCTTTTCTCTCATAATTATAAAACACCACCTCTCTTTGTCAACTATTAAACTCTTTAATTAAGTCATTTTATTTTTAAAACTGTTTTCAAATCCACCCCCTATTTTAGTAATATTTATTAAAAAAACACACTCTAAACCCACCAACACTCCTTGAGAGATGACCTAGGGTATTACCTAGACTATAAATCAACCTTAAAAACATAATCAATTTGACGTGTCATGACAGTGCGGTCATGCGACACAGGTAAGATTCAGTATGGACGAAGGAGAGTTGAATGAAGTGGTGGGGGAATGAGATGGAGCCTACACGAGGGTGACGATGATGTTGGTCTTGAGCATCAAAGAGACTTACTATGTATTCTCATGGCAGGGAATCAATGTCCACATATTTCGGCTGGGCGATGGGACATCTGAGGAGGTGACCCATGAGAATGGGTGTATAGATGAGACCTAGAGGATGTGGAACACCCGGGTTGGGGCATGACTTTCCCGAAACACATAGACTTGAGGGAAAGTGAAAATGATGGGAAACATGCAATGGTATTGAGCCTCAGGAAGTCTTTCTATGTACCTTGCCTTAGCAAGGATCAAAGTCCACGTAGTTCAGGATGGGGGTATAGATTCGGGGTGTGCGCAGTGGACAAATACCCAATGATATACTAGGGATTATGTGTGGTTAGTATCCTGGGTTGGTCTCGCACTCGAGGGGTGGACCAGATATGTGGGTCCCAACAAATGGGACTACAATGGCTTACCATTGATTGCGGACTACAACGGCTTACTGCTAGTTGGGTGAAAACAATGACTTATCGTTGAATGGGGTTCACAATAGATTACTGTCGACTGGGAAATGCAATGGATTAACGTCACTTGGGGTATCACAATGGCTTACCACTAATTGGGATACACCGGCTTACCATATATTGGGGTACAATGGATTACCGCTGATTGGGATACAACAACTTACAACCGATTGGGATACAACGACTTAACACAGATTGGGATACAACAACTTACTACCAATTGGGTTAAAACAACTTACTGTTGATTAGGGTTTAACCTCAGGGAGGATTCCTAAGTACCTTTCCTTGAATATAGGGATCAAAGCCCATGTAGTTCGAATGGGTACAGTTTTTTTGTCTTGCAGGATGAAGGTGAACTGACGTGAAGGGGGGTCAAAACAACTAGGTGTTGAGCTTGAACCTTAGGGAGGCTTCCCACATACCTTACCTTGACAAGGATCAAAGTCCACGTAGTTCAGGAGTGTTTGGTGAACTAATGTGAAGGGGTCGGGACCAATAGGTTTTGGGATTGAACCTCAGGGAGGCTTTCTACATACCTTTCCTAGGGCATAAGGGTCAAAGTCCATGTAGTTCAGGATGGGTATTGGGGCTTACACTCTAAGGTGTCTCAGGGAGGATGTCATGGTTGAGACTTACTCTAATCCCACGTGAGTCATGCTTTGTGTGAGAAACAAGAGGCAGTAAAGATTTGATGATCAGGTCGTGAAAGGTGCATCTGTGAGAATTGGAGTGGGGATTACACATGGTTAGCAGACCAAAGAGAAAATAGGGTCTTATGCATGGTTAGAATCCCAGGGAGATGGAGATTGGGACTTACTCCAGGATGGAGGCCTGGGTGGCGACAATGCCCAATGGGAGAGGGATGATATGATGAAGGTCCTGGTGCCCATCTATCCTTTGGTCTTTGGCATGGAAGAGAGGAGGTGGACCAGGGATACTGTCTCCCGAAAGAAAGGCTAAGAGGCTTACATCAAGGTCGTTACCCTTCACCATGGACAAGTGCCACTCTATCAGAGAGGATCTCATTCATTTTGAGGAAGAGCTCACCCCTGTGGAGACGAGCGAGCATAGAGAATGTTCGAGACGGGGTGCCCTGCGTATGATGCACAAGGTGAGGTCACAGTTTAATGTCATGTGTTGAGGACGATGATGCTTGTGAGTTTAACATCCTATAGATCTGACAAGGGGGTGTGGGGGTTCACTCTGCACCCCTAGGACTTACATAATCAGCATGCTTTAACCCTTGGTGAAGGAATGGCATCGACAATGCCGTGGCAAGGGGGTCTCGTGAAGTGGAAATGATTTCGAAGAGCAGGGCTTTGTGAAGCAAAGGTGCCCTGCGAGGCGTAGCACTGCGAAGCAATGTGCTTCACAAAGTATAGTGATCCAGACATAGAATAGGATATACGTGTGCATCAAGGGTACTTCACAAATCATAAGTGCTATGCGATGACCCGAGTCCCCTTGGAGATCCCCTTCCTTTGCGATGGCCCATGGGCTCTGCAAAGGGAATCCATTTTTGAAGAGGGGTTGAATTCAGGCTAAGGTAAGGGTACTTCATGATGCTCAGTTTCCTTGAAGAGCTCATTTTTCACAGAGCAAAAAGTGCTTCGCAATTTGAGAGTGGAGAAGGAGAATGGTTAGAGTATCCGTCCTTTGGGATCGAGGGGAGCTTGGTATTTATATGCAAGAGGTGGCACGAAGAAGGGGCCACTTGGTGTGAAGCTACGTGGAGCTCCGCAATTGGTCGTAGGTTTTGTCAAGTTAGTCGTAACTACGGAGCTAATTGTCATCTCCTACTCGATGCGGATCTCCATTCTCAATGTTCATGGAGGCTTTAGTCAAGTTCTCTGGGTCCGTGAAGGTCGATTTGGCTCCCTCCATGGCATGAGGCTCTCGGTTAATTACATCATAACCGTGGGCCTGCCACCTATTTTCTTAGTGGTGTGTTCAAAAATGTCAATCAGATCATGGATCATCCTGCCTCTTTTCTTCATAGTGGGTGCTCGAAGGAGGTATCTTCGTACCGACCTCAGTGTTGTGGGTCTCTGCAAATAAGCTTCGCAATGCAACCCCAAAGGCTTTGCGTTTTCCCTCCCTCTTCTCAAATTTTGGTGCCAACAATGAACCAAAAACATTCAATCCAGTTAATGTATGACTGATGGCTTGGATCACAAACCTATCTCACCTAAAAAATGAACACTCAAGCATAGAGTTTCTTCACTACTCGAGAATTTATCTGAGCTGAAAAGTGATTCACTCAACAGATTCAACCCAGCCAAGTATTGTCACAAGGCAGAATGATCCTGTTGAGATAGTCAAATTTCACAACCCAACTCAATTTATTAGCTTGAGAAATTGAAAAAGGTAGGGGAGAATAGATGAGGTGAGACAATAGAAAACTTATCCTATGAAAGGGTGCACTCTCGTTCACCATATTTCACCGTCGTGATCTGCTAAGGCGAATAAGAAGAAGAATGAATTGAATACTAGATATCTAGATCACATCGGGTTTCATAACCTAGATCTAGACCCATGAATTAGATATTTATTTCTAGATATTGGAGATCACAACAAAAATATAAGAAAATATAGAAATAATCAAACATCAAAGATATCACAATTCAATTAACTAAAAAAAACAACATATGACAATATTTACAGACAGAAAAGAAAACACAAAAGCTGTGCATAGAGAAGAAAAGGATGAAGGTGGAGCGGGGATCCCATCTCCAATGTCAAAGATGATTCCTCAGTCTAGGATGTGGTGAATCATGGAGTGCCCATTTTAACAAGAGAGTAGTAGGGTTCCTCTTATTCAAAAATGAAAACATAAAAAACACAACTAACCTTAGCAGCTTCAATACACGTGGCATGTCATTGCCATGCCTGTCACCAGATTCTAGTGAGTTCCCAATGAGTGCGGCTAATCTCATTCAATTAACTAGATTCCCTTCACATATGTCCATGATCATGATCAGTTTAGCCTTCCACCTATATCCCTGCTCCAGCTCCCCTTGCTACAAACAATGAAAAACAGAAATACGTCTGACAAACTTAAAATGTAGCTAAAATTATATATATGTATATATATTATTATTAAAGGTATTAATTATTACTAAAATATGTACATATATAATAACTATTATATTAATATATATATATATATATTTATAACTATTATATTTATCGTATAATATTTACTATTATAAAATAAAAGTTCTTAATATTATAAATATAAATATAAATATATTTATTATATATATATTATATGTTATGTTATATATATATATATTTTATTATCTAATATATATTTTATAAAATAAAAAAATAAAAAATGAAAATGAGGCGAAAAGAGGGGGTGAGGGTGGGGTGCTTTTCGCGAGCTAGAGGGTGTGGGGGTTCGAGCGGAAGGGCAACGAGAAAGGGGTTGGCCCGCTCAGCGGGTGATGCTAAGTGGTAGGTGACACACGATGATTGTTCGGAGGGAGGAAGGCTCAATAGTGTGTGAAAAAGTTTTGGAATGGTGAGGCGGAAAGGGACAACAACTCAGTCAGTGGATCTCAGCTGGCGAAAGCTTCGACCTCAGGTGGTGCGGGTAAGGGATTCAACAAAAACCAAACCTTAGTGGATCTCAGCACAACAGTGACTAGTGCATGATAATGAGTTAATGGTGAGTGGCAGCACAACCCACAATATATCTACAGTGGTGTAGTGGTTCTTCTACCCTCAATGGTGAATTTAATCATATCTAGAAATCTGATTCTGAAATGGGTATTTTGATTTTTTACTTTGGATATGGTCTCAAATTTATCAGTCGTCACTATAGCAATGGAGGACACTATAGCGGTGGAGGGTACAGTGCGAGCACTATAGCAAGCGGGCACTATAGCAAAACTATTCATAGAATGGGCTTTGGGCCAAAAAAATGGGCATACGGGCCATGTAATGGGGTAAATGCCCACTGGGTCTTCGGGATATGTAATGGGTCTCCCTCTACGCAGTTAAAATAGGTCTTTGATTTGCTTTAATAATAAATGAGGCTTTAGCCCCAACCTTTTTTTTAAAAAAATTAACTAAATATTAATATAAAAATAAAACAATGACATTCATAATGTAAAAATTATTAAAAACAAAATAAAATTAATTACAATTTATTCAATAAAAAATTAATATATATTAGACTTGTTAGAGAAAAATTAATTTAAATAAATTAAAAATGTTAAAAGCCAATTTGATTAAATTAATTAATGAATGAATTAATTAAAAGATGTTATGAAATCAAATAATTAACATAAAATTAAAATAATATCAAGTAGTAAATATTTAAAGAATAGAATTAAATTGTTAATATTAATTTAAATAATTAAAGAATAAACAAAATTGAATTATTTATTTGAAAAATAATAAATTAAATAAAAGAAATAACTAAAATAATTATTTTTAAAAATTAAATAAATGAAAAAAATGAAATAATATAATGAAATAAATTTTTTATTTAAATAAAAAAAGAATAAAAAATAAAAGTTAAAGAATAATGAATTATTTAATTTAAATTTTTTTCAAAACCACAAAAATAATCACAAAAATACATGATTTTAACACAAAACATATTTTGAACAATTAGTTACATAAAATTAAACAATTGTTAGTTATAATAAAAAATAAATTATTTTAATATCAAAAAAAGGAGAAGTGAAAAATGATGTGACAAAAAGAATTTAAATAAACCACATCAACCCCCACACTTAAATGTTTGTTTTTCCTCAAACAAATACATGTTATTTGAATTTTTGAAAAATAAAAAAATGATGTGTCACATTTAGTTCAAAATAATCATGTCTAAACTGTTAAAAATAGGGGAACAAAATCCGAGGTGACTTTTCAAAAACAAATTTTTTCATAGAAGGTCTTACCTAACTTTAAATACCCACTAGAAATCAAGGGAATAAAATATTCATTCAGTTTCAAATGTGTTATTCCTCATATATGAAATCACATACTTCCCTATTTCAATTCTAGGTCACGTTCTAATTCAAAGAGTGATAATAAGTTAAATAAAGTGGAATTAAAACCATAACAAATGGGACATTAAATTTTCACTTTCTCCTAGGTTTTAAGAAATTTTATTATTTTTTTTGAATTACTTTGTTGATACAACTCAAATAATATTCATACAATTCTATTGTACCCTTTTTCATCTGGGTTCAAAATTCATGTCATCTTAATGAACTCATTTTTGACTACTATGCACCTTATTATTTTTTTATATATTTTTACCCAGCCATATATATGAAATGTACTGTGAAAAATAACTTATTAATATGTATACAGGGTTAACAGACACACACAATTCCTAGAGTCTCAAAGATTCAACATGGGATCCCATTTGACCATTTTACTCCAGTTTTAAAGGACTTCTAAGATTATCATTTGATATGGCTCCCTAAAGTGATTATTTTTTTGTTTAAAGGTGAGACCCCAAGGTTTCAGTAAAAAAATTTCAAAGTTAAGGCCATAATTACACAAAAATATCCTATCTCACTCCCTTCCTCAAATCCTAAATAAAAAATCCATAAACACATTGAGAAATACCACTCAACAATCATACATCTCTAGTAATTTCAGATTCAATGAAACCATCAACAACCATCAAGTTGATATCCACTAAGAAAACTAAATTAATGTGTATATTGAAGAGAACAGACCCTCAGGTTGTGAAATAAGTTAGAAAAGTTTGACAAGAAATCCAAATATTTGACCATTTTTTTTATAAAAAATCAATGGTGAATTTTAAGTGGGGAAATTCCCCTCTCTCCCACACTTACAACTCAATATTGTCATCAATATTATCTCATAAGGTGGTAGAAATATTAGGTTAAAAAATGATGGTTAATTCAATATGAAAATATTGAGAAGGGGTTACATGAATGATCAAAATAAATCACTTTTCCATACAAAAAAAATGAAAAAAAATAAAAATAAAAAAGGACAATCAAATCACCACTGGATACCAACAACAGTCAAGTTAATTTTATGAAAAGTTCATGCTTTGAAGTTTTAAAAACAAGAAAATTATTTTTCTCTATAAATCAAGTGGTATCATGATAAGTAAATAAGTACCAAATAAAATAGCAGTAACATGAAAGCGAAAATTGTGGGGTGCAAACAATTTTCTAGAATCAGCTCAAAATAAATTTTCAACTCTGTAGATTTTAATAAGAAAAACCCAAGAAGGAAAAAAAATTCAATTTCAAAAATACTCATAAGAGACTCCCTCACACTTAGTTACTTGAAGCATGCATTATTAATGAGTAGATTTAAATATTGAAAAATTTAAAATAGTACTTCCCTAAGTGTGGAACATTTTCATTCTTTTTTCATGGATCCTCCCTATGATTGCTTGTGAATAAACACTATATACTCTATTTAAGTACCTATAGATGAAAAAAATGTACATTAGACATCAAAAATTGATGTGAAAAAAGAAATGCAATCGAGTTTGGTTAAGGGAATTTTATCAAATGCTCTCCAGTGTACTATTACGCTAGGACTCGAATGTCGGCCACATGGAACTACTGCCTAATTATTAAACTAAAATAAAATAATGCACAAATTAAAATAACAAGCATAATGAAACTAAATCAGGAGATAAAAAATGATAATCTTGGGATAACCCCCCAGGGGGTGCTATCGTTTGACTTTCTATAGTTGGAAAGTTGGTGGATCAAACACAGTATGATGGGGGTATGAGGATTCTTTCTTAAGAACCACTAGATACGATTCCCTGAAACTTCAGTGAAATTCCATATTTAGAGTTCCCCCTTTTAAACTTCCATTAAATCCATATCCCTAGTATTGGAGTATCTCATAAGGAGGAATGGAGAGGGAAATAAAATTTAGGGGCACTACCCTACTTCTTCTTCTTGTGGTTGGGAGTGTACATGTAATACAAAATAAACTATAAGGTGAGACTTGTCTTCTGGTTCAATACAAATCATAAATTCCGCAATGTCTATTAGAAATGTGTCAACACCCTATATGAAAACTGTGCACAAGTACATGGAATCCTCTTCTTCTACAGGGTTTACTTCCTCAAGACTCTCTGGGAAAGTGCGGAAGTGATATTCCTTCTCAATACCTGTAATGGGAGAAACATAGTCAGGATCAGTTTCATTAAAATCAAATTTAGATAAAAATTAAAATTCATCCAAAAATGGTCAACTCACTAAAGTAGTATATATTGTTCAGCTTTCTGATTGAACAATGGTTCTAGGAGTAGGTCAGTAGCGGGAGTGAGGTAGTCAACCTCCTCCAACCTCTCTTCAAAATGTATCATCTCTGGTGAGGTGTTCTCAAAGGTAAAAGGGTGGATATCTTGCACTGGTTGAATTTGTTTAGTCAAGGATAAATCCTTAAACATGTCCGGATAAAAAATATCATCCAATGTAGTACTGAAAATAAAATGATCTCCTTTTATGTGACTAGATTCTTCTATGTATGTCTATTCCACGTCCTGCCAACTCTTGAAGTCCTCCTCAGGAGGCAGATCTTGAAACTCTAGACTTGATTCCAAGTGCCATTCAATTTCAAATGTGGGAAACTCTAGTTCTTCTACAATATATAACTCAGGGATTCAAGGAGAAAATTATTTAATATCCTTGAATAATCCTTCTAGAGTTGTAGGTCTCAACTCCTCTTTGAATTCTTTAATTAGTTCAATAAATTAATTTGTATGAAAAATGTTGATTTGTTCCCTTATTCTATATAAAATAAATCCAACATAACCCTCTAAGGGTCGAGGTGGTATCATTAGTTTTTAGTTAATTTTTTTATTTTTTATTTAGAAAAATAGAAAAAACCACAAAGGAAAATGTTGATTCCCTAGAAAAAACACCAAAATTTTACGCCTTCCTTATCATAAGGATGGACAATTTTACATTTATAAAACCCAAGATATAGTAGAGTGGATAACCTCAGGGTTTCTCTCATGGATGAAGTATCGAATGACTAAGTGGTATTTCTGAAAATCTTTTTTTGTTTTTTTAAATATTTTGAAAAAAAACCAAAACAGTGAAAATAGTGAAACTGCACTGAAGAACATAGTGTAAGAGATGGTGAAAAACTAATGAACATAAAAAAACATAGGGGAAAAAAATAAAGAAAAAAAATAAAGGACGACTCAATAGTTAGTAAGAACAATGTCCGATCTGAGTCTATCCACCCTTAGCTCTGTATCATGGATCTACTAAAGAAATGAACCAACAAATTTCAATCGCCTAAATGTATGAATGATGGTTCAGATCACACACCTATATCACCTAAAAAATGAACACTCAAATATAGAGTTTCTTCACTGCTCGAGCATTCTATCAAACTTTAAAGTGATTTACTCACATTGTCATCCCAACCAAGTATTGTCACAAAGAATAATGATCCTACTTAGATAGTCAAATTTCACAACCCAACTCAATTTTTAGCTCAAGAAATTGAAAAAGGGGAGAATATATGAGGTGAGATAGTAGAAAACTTATCCTACGCGAGGGTGTACTCTCGCTCACCCTATTTCGTAGTCATGATCTATTTAGACGAAGAAGAAGAACACATTGAACATTATATCTCCAGATTGTGTTGGGTTTCATGAATTGGATCTAGCCCCACAAATTTGATCCCCATTTATGAATATTTGAGATCACTACAACATCACAAGACAATAGAGGAAGAATCAAACATCACAAACATAAAAATTCAATTAACTAAATAAAAAGCACATGGCAATATTTACAGACAAAAAAGAAAACACAAAAATAGAACATAGAAAAGCAAATGATGAAGGTGGAGCAGGGATCCCGTATCTAATGGTGAAGGTGATTCCCAAACCCGAGATGTGGTGAATCATGTAGTGTACCGCATTTGAAAAAGAGAGGAGGGTTCCTCTTATTCTGAAATTAAAATAGGAAAAATTAAACTAACATCAGAAACTTCAATCCATGTGGCATGTCATTGATATGCCCATCCCCAGCTTCTAGTGATTTACCAGTGAGTGCAACTAATGTCATTCAACAAACCAATTACCCTTCGCACATTCCCATGATCATGATCATTTTAGCCTTCAACCCACATCCCTTCTCCAACACTCCCTACTACAAAAAAAAAATAGAAATACGTCAAACAAACGTAAAACGTAACTAAAATTATATGTATATACTCTTATTAGAGCTATGAATTATTACTAAAATATGTATATATATTTAATAACTATTATATATATATATTATAACTATTATATTTATCATATAAAATTTAATATTATAAAATAAAAGTTCTTAATATTATAAATATAAGTATAAGTTTATTTATTATTATTGTTATTATATATATATTGTTATTATTATATGTTATTATATATATATATATATTGTATAAAATAAAAAAAATGAAAAATGAAAATGAGGAGAAAAGAGGGGGGTGCAGTCCGCAAGCCAGAGGGTGTTGGGGTTCGAGCAGAAGGGGGTGGCGGGTTGGGAGGACGGTGCTGAGGGGTTGGCGATGCAGGATGCTTGGACAGAGGGAGGAGGGCTTGATGGTGGGCGGAGAGGTTTTGTATTGTCAAGGCGGAGAGGGACAATAGCTCGGGTAGTGGATCTTAGCCGATAGAAGCTTCAGGCTCAAAATATTTAAAGAATATAATTAAATTGTTATGATTAATTTAATTAATTAAAGAATCAAAAACAAAATTGAATTATTTATTTTTAAATGAATTAATTAAATTAAAGAAATAACTAAAATAATTATTTTTAAAAACAAAATAAATGAAAAAATTGAATGAATAAAAATAAATAAAATTTATTATTTAAATAAAAATAAAATATTAAAAAATAGAAGTCAAAGAAGAATGAATTATTTAATTTAAAAACTATTCAAAAAAAATCAATCACTAAAATATATGATTTTAACACAAAAACATATTTTGAATAATTTTTTACAAAAAATACAATAATTTTTATTTATAACAAAATATATATTTTTAATATAAAAAATATAAGAAAAAGTGAAAAATTATGGGGTAAGAAGCATTGAAAAACAACCACATCGCTCTTATTATGAACTACCAATATCTATTCCATGGCTCAAGATTATGGTCTTTGATATGAAAGGTGTGGTTTTCAAATGTTATTATCATGTTATTATACCCTTACGTTCATCTTATGCTTATGTATCTCCTTTTTTTACCCTTAATAAGCATCTTATGTCACCCTTTATGATGTTTACTTTCCCCAGGTTATGAAGATATATATTATGCATGTTATTTCTAATAAGGGTTCTAGTTGTGAAGAATGTATTGGGATATGATATATCTCACTTATGGACAAGTTTTTATGTATCCAATTTTTCAAGGGCACTAAACTATTATGTTCTTCAAGTGTGTTTTTGTGTAATGTAATGAATGTTCATAAAAATGATGAAATATCAATGTATGTAAAGCCTAGGTTTCTAAAATTTATGTAATGTTTTTTTTCCAATTCCTAATGTTGGGATATGATTTTCTATATCCCTCTTACTAACATTTTTATACCCAAATTATGGGATATCCCTTTCACTCTCATTAAACCATTTTAACAATCTTTATGTACAACCATTATCCTGTAAAAAATTCACTATGATTTTTCATTCCAAAATATTGTGTCGTGAATATCAACCCACCTTTCCAATCAAGGGTATTCAACTATATGTACCTATCCTTTATTTATTGTCGAATTCCATGTATGTTACCCACACTCCTTGATAATAGGGTTAAAATTTATAAAATACAACCTTAAGTTGTATGATATATATGGAATACTTATGCATGTACATGATATGAAAGTGACGAGTGTACCAAGAATTATATATCACTCGAATGAATTGGATAAGGTTTTAGTATCACGAGACATCATGTATTGGATGAATGAGTGAACCTAATCCATTATGGGTCTTTTTACACTATTTTATGATTTCTTTTAATTTATCCCCAACCTATTTTGATGATATCATATTTAAAGTTCCTTCCATATTTCAATGTTTACTTTATGTTATCATGCTATATCGTACCTATTTGTTCATGTTTATGATTCTCACCCCATTCATATTCCATTGAAATTCCTATTGTCTAACATGTAATATTTTATCCTTGTTATGATTTGTTTATTCCCTTAAAGGGATTTACATCTCACCCCTTTCTTATGTATGTGCCCAGTTTTTCATATATATTTTTATGAATGATGAAAAAATAAGATAATTTGAAGAATTTTTTCAATAATTCCCTTGTACCCTATTTTAATTTGTTATATAACGTACCTAATTACCCAAAGAAACTAGGATTATCTATCTTATAGGTTTTATTATGTGTATTATTATATATTAAATCATAAATTAATGTGTAAAAAATATAAGGGTTCTCAGAGTTGGTATATGTAATTCCTAGACCACAGAAGCCCGGTGTCAGGGCATTATTTTATTACATTGGCATGATTACAAGGAATCAAATCCAGAAGGACCAATCAATTTAGCATTCTAGGAAATATATATTACCTATATTATACGCATTATATATTGGGAAATATAAAATACAATCATGATACATAATAAAATGAAATAAATGACATCCTTGAACGCTTATTCAAAGATTTATTCTTCATAACCGTGGGGAAAAACATAATAAGGGTGATCTCAAATTCTCAGTAAGGGTAAGTAAATTAGAATAAATAAATATTCAATGAAAATAAATCAATATGGAATGGTAAATAACTGATGACACATGTCATTCAAAACACTATATAAGAAAAATTCAATATGGAATTGTAATAAACTGAAACACATGCCATTTAATCAGTGAACAAAAAATTAAATGTATCCAAAGATATGTCAACGCAAAATCTAATGGATGAATAATAATTGAAAATAAATATGGGGAAATATGAATTATTATATCCCATGTTTCCTAGGTATAGAAACCATTAACACCAACACCATTCATAAGACAGTTTAGATATTGGGTAAAAACCCATCTATTTTGGACACTATTTCATCTCATGAGACTATCGATGCATCAAGGGGCTATTATAGTCAGGCCCCACCCATGTTGTACCAGTATAAATAATTACTCATATATAATAATCGATAAAAATAATAAATAATATTCCTTATCAAATATCCATATTGAATGAAAAATATATATTTATCAATTATTCCCCATCTAATCAAATAACAGTCAAAGCAAACATTGTATATAAAATGATATACAGTTTATGAAATAATAATGTACATCATATGAAAATTTTGATATTCAAGGAAATTTATACTGAAAAAATATTACCATAAATTTATTGTTTCAAGATAAAGTTAACAATCACAAAATGAAGTGAGATTTCAAAGATAATCATTAATAATATTCGTTAGGAAATTAAACTTTAAACATTCCAAAGTTTCCCATACCACTTTGAAACATTTAAATAAAAACCCATATGAAGGAATTATATAAAACTTAGAGTATTATGATATTAATTATATTCATGATATAACATTCCAAATGTAATTATAAACACCATATAAAAATTAATTGGTTCCTAAAAACAAATAAGTCTTAATGGAACGTAAATTGAGATGAAACCCCTTACCTCAACCATAATTTTTTTTGTGTTGTCGTCTTTATCATCCTATATAGTTATTAAAAATATGTTAATAACTTATAAAATAATCATAATCATGTTTATAATATCATATATTTACTTTTGACCATATTTTCTTACCCTTTTGTTAACAATTATTCATTATTTTAACTATTTCGGATGTTAATTGCCTAGTTTCCTCAAGTATGTTTTGAATTGCTATTTGATACTCCTATTAATTGTATCTTGATTGAATAATCTCCAAAATTTTATCCATGATGTTATTATTATATATATTCAGTATGTATCAATTTATAATAATCTATAAAGTTTGGAGATAAGAAATGAAATGCACCGTTCATGGAGACGGTAGGTCGTACATACACATGAACACTACTTTTATTTCTTTGTCGTATTATAAGAATAAAAAGTAAATGACATTTATATACATGTATATTATAATTATATTAACTTATTTATGTAATATATTTCACATATGTTTATTAAAATTATCCTTAACATGTTCCATGTATAGTGTGAATGAATCACATCGCTTCAAGGGGGCGGTAGTCCACACTTTCTCAAACGATGTTATCCTATTATCAAAAAATATAAAGTATTAAAGGTATGTATTATAAAGGGATTAAATAAGTATAAATACATAATAAATATCATATATAGACATATTTTCTATCATATTGGCCACCATGAGAGGTGGTAAAGGAAAAATGAATAGTCATCATTTCGTGAGGCAGTAGTTCACCATACACATAAAAAATATTTTTTCTCTATTAGATTTAAGTGTGTGTAAGTGTATGTCAAAAAATTAACATAAAACATCATATTATATTTAGGATACTGGTTTTATTATATAATCATGAAACAAGTAGAGTTTAGGGAGTATAGAATGGAAATATAATTAAAAATCTTAAAGAAGTTTGTTACCTCTTAATCAGTTAACACCTTTTGGTTTGTACAAAAAGGCTTACTTGGATTAATTTATACCAAAAGGGAGTCATAAAGGATTAGGGTAGGTATTTTGGGAAGCTATTTGGGAATATATTTTACAACCCCAAGTGGTTTTAGATGTGTGAGGAAGTAGGAGGGGTGATGACCTTTTATAGGGAAGGAAAATGAATCACTTGGAATTTTTGAAAACAAGTTAGGTGTACCCATGTTTTTACCTAAAAAAGTCAACTAGAACCAACCAAACTGAATAATTGAAGGGTTATGGATGAATTATGGATATAAAATGGGTGTTTTACCTGTTTCTAGGTCATTTTCCCCCTATGTGACAAGTTTTTTCATTTATTAAGCTTAATTTTTCCTTAAACATTGTAATTAATTTTATTTACCATCACTAATATTTTTGGTAAAAAAAAACTAAGTTGACATTATTATACATTATAAATCATTCTGATTAGAAATATGGAATCAAATTTCCAAATTCCAATCATATTATTGGCATAAATTGTCACACACTAACATATAATTCATTTTTTTTATTATTTAATTCTTGGCCCTGGGTTCTCTTACCAAGGTCTGAGTTGGGTCCCAGATCATGAATTTTGAGGTTTAATGTTTTTACTTTGTTTTGGACCCCTGTGTGGTCACCACGCAGTTGGCAGTAGCCACGCAGCCGGCCCTGGTGTTGAGCGATTTCTCATTATCATTATTTTATTTGTCACTACTTTTTATATTAATATTTCTATTATTGTTGGACTATTATTATTATTATTAAGAATATTAATTCTATTAATGATATTATTATTTTTCTTATTATTTTTATTCTTATTTTTATTAATGTTTTTATTATTATTGTTATTGTTTTTTGTATTATTATTATTATTATTATTATTAATTTAATAAAATGGGAAAAAATAAAACCCTAATCTCTACCTGAAGCCCCCCCCCAATTCCCCTGTTTTGTGCCATGGGCCAAAGCCCCCACATTTTCTCCCTGCATCGCACTCCCTAAAGCGCTCTATTTTCCCTCACCCGAATCCCTCACCGACCTCACCCTCACCGGATCCGACCGCCCCCTCTACATTCCACCCTGCCTTCTCCCCTCAGCGCTCCCCAGCCGCTGTCCCGCGCTGCACCTCCGCCTCTACCTTCCATGTGATCTCCCCCTTTCGGCAGTGATGACCCACACCCCTTCCCTACTCCCTCAATGCTCCGGCTTCCTCAGCGCCCTTTCAGCACCCTCAAACCTTAGCGACCCTCCATGTTTGCTCCAGGACCTCGGCCTCACCCCTCTCCTGCTCCCGACCTCTCCCATCCTAGCCAACATTCCGCCAGCCAACCTCATTCCTGCCTCACCTCTACGTGATCCTGCTGGCCAGCCCTGTGCCTGCCTCACCTCTACACGATCCCGCCGGCCAGCCTTGTGCCCGCCTCACCCCTGCGCGATCCCACCGCCCAACCGACCAGCCGAAAAACATCGCACCCGAAAATTGGCGTGCGGCCCCCGATGGTCTCTCTTACCAGCACACACCCCAGCTCACAACCCCCCTACCGCGGTTAGATTATTTTCCCTTTCTTTTGGGTGTTTTTCTTCAAGGTTACCAAACCGTAATGTTTTGGGTGTTGTTTTGGACATTTTGCTAGTTATTTTAGGTGTGCGGTTGGTCCATAGCAGGTTAGTCCTCCTCCCACTGAAGTTTCGTCACACCCGCTCTTACTTTGAGGTAGGAAAATCACCATTTCCCATTTCCGTATAAGTCCATATAATGCTTGCAAGTTTTTAATTAATTATTTTACTTGATTTACGTCTTTTCAAAATATTTGGTAAATCTGCTATAGTGTTTTCAAGTTAGTTGGTTTTATTAAAACTGGTTGTTGTAGTGTTTTTCTAGCTTATGTAATTTAGTTGGTCTATTTATAGAATTTTTAATAAACTATTTTATTTGTTTATATAATTTTTGGTAAACGGTTTGGGTTTCTTATAAAGTTATTTATACTTTGTTTGGGATTTCTTATAAAAGTTGTTCAGAAACTAGTTAACTTGTTAGAAAACTGTTTATAAATTGGTTGGGTTGTTTGTATAATTGCTGATAAATTGTTTTTATTGGTTTAAAAAGGTGTCTTTATTTTAAAAATTTGATGGATTTTTTATGGAAATGATTTAGCGTGTATGGAAAGGTTAAGGGCCTTTTGGAAATTGTGAAATGTTTGGGTGTGTGCGTGTTCAGAACTTAAGGGCCCGCTTGGCACTTTTATATGCATTGTGTGTTTTAGCTTGTCTTAAAAAGGTACTTGGAAACTTTTTGGTAAATTCATGGTGTAAAGGCCATTTGGACTTATTTATGTAAAAGTGTGGATGGCTGTTTGGAAATGGTTTTGGTGTGTGGTCGGTCTTTCAAGAGGGATTTGGGTGTGTATCGATATAGAAGCTTTGGGGTGTTAATTAAAATGGTTTTATAAAGTGATTTAATGGTTTACTAAACTATAAAAGGGTTGAGAAACATTTTTGGCGGTTGTTTTAAGGTTTGTATAGTAATAAAAGTGGGTTTTCACTTGTCATGTGATTTTTTGGGTTTTGCACACCAAACATTGGTTGAGTTTCCTAGTTGGATCTTGCATATGGTTTATGATCTTTAGATCTATATTTTGATTATTATGAGTGTAATTACCATGCAAGAAAAATGATGATAGGTGCTTTCAAATGGGTTTTCACGCAAAGTGATCGATGCGATTTTTTTTGGACGTTGTAAGAAATGTTCGGAACTAAAGTGATATGCATGTATGGTTGTTTATAAAATTATGGTTTTGAAAAACATCGAAAGGCCCGATTGGAAACTTTGAACATTTAATGAAATGGTTTAAATGTTAAATGGTGTGATGGCCCAGTTTTCACTTTGTTAACGTGAAATGATTGAATGTGTATTTGGGGGCACTCCTGTCTAGGGTAACCCGTTATGGGTGAATGCATATGAAGCGTCCGTTTTTGGGGTAGGCAAGTGCGGTGAGATGAGTCATGCGTGCGAGGGACTTCCTACTTACATAGTATTATTGTAACCACCATGGGTTCCTGGGCATCTTTTAGGGATCGAGTGACGGTTGTTGATCAACCCTGATTAGACGGGTTGGTACCCTCTGGATTTGCTATTAGGCCAGGCGGGCTTTTCCACTGGATTGGTCAGTTAGGGTGGCCAGTTGGTTATAGACTTAAGAGTTTCACCATACGCCGGTAGGTTGTTCTGAAACCGAGTACGTCCAGGGGTATTCTAGGGATGTTTAGGATCACCCATGGTTACTTGATTATTTTCATTGCTTGTTTAATTTTATTGTACTAATTTATTTTTAGATTGCGCTCTTTTTTTACTCTAACATAACATTGGTCTATTCTGTTTTGGATTTTGTTTATAAAATGACAAATGATTTTGGAAAATGGTATGCAACGTGTGTTGGTTTTTTGAATTGGAAAAACATTTTGTTTATTTTCAAATGTAAAAACCCTACTTTTATAATTGTATTTCAAACTTGTGTTGGTGGATTGCTTCATGAAAGGAGATGTTGGATTCTGTGGTTTATTTTGGCATCTCTACTGAAATTTTTTAATCCTCACACCTATTTTATTATTTCAGTTGCAGGTTTCCTTACTCAGGTTTTCTTGGCTGGGTTGCCCGTTATTAGAGAAAAGTAGGCCTTTGGTCAGGAGGTTACCTAAAAGGTAACATGGAGGTATGTTTGGTTTTATTCTATTTCCACTGCTTGCATTATATTTAACGCCTGTTTATATTTATCTATTTTATTGTTTAATTGTTTTTGTTCACGGGACAAATCATTCCCAATGATTAAAATTCCGATGCCCGACACTGGTTGCCAGCCTGTGAGGATCAAGAATTCCCTTTGGGCCATGTCGTGGACCGGTTCAGGTGACCGGCTCAGGGTCAACCCGGGTTGGTTCGTTACATAAGTTAATTTAAATTTAATCCTAAATTCGAGATGATAAAGAGGGGTTTTTAGGTAAAAACATCCAAAAGTTTCCTATGTTTTTATAGTCAATTGAAAAGTGAAATTGATTCCCAATGACTTAAATTGGATTAATTGATAAAACTATCATCTAATTAAACTTTATAGCTAATATAAAACATAATTTAGCCTTATAAATAAATTAGATGACAAAGGTGTTTGGAAATAAAATTATGTATTTTCACTATTCATTAAAAAAATGAATCTTCATAGAAAAATACAAAAAATTCACCCTAAGATAATTTTACATTTCAATTAAAAATATGAAGTTTATTTTTAAATATTAAATTTATAAAAGTGTCAATTTTTTTTATTTAAAATGAGTTCTCCATTAAAAGGTGACCAAACTACCTTTATAACAAATATAGTATTTTATATGTAATATTGGGTTTGTTCTTATCTTATTCTTATCTAAAATATATTATATGAGTGTCAAAATATTTGGTTGTATATATAATATATAAATTTTCTATATAAACTCTCAAAAAGTTTCATGATTCCATTCACTATAAAAAATGTGACTAATTAATGTTTTGTTAAAATCAGGTGTCGTGTGTATTGAGAAGATGTCAAAAAAATCTAAATGAAAATATGGTAAAGTATTGAGGTGATACATTATTCCCTAATAAAAAAAATTTATCCTAAATATTTTATGGTTATTACCTTCAATAATACATGGTTATTTCATATTTATATAATTATCTGGATCCCATGTTGCTTCTTCCACTTTTTTTTGATTTCTCTATAGAACTTTTACCAGATGTTTTTTCAAATTCCTCAATACTTTCTCTGAGGTATCAAGAATTTAGATGGCTTCTTCAAAATATGAAAGGTCTGGTTCCTACTCTATTTCATCTGAGTTGGGCACTTGTTTTGGGTCAGGCATGTACTTTCTTAGTAGAGATATATAGAACACATTGTGAAACCTTTAGAGATTTGGAGGCAATGATAAACGATAAGAAAAAACTCTAACCATTTCAATAATTTCAAAGGGTACGATGTACCTAGGAATTAGTTTTCCCTTCTTACCAAATCTGATAACACCCTTCTTTGGAGATACTCTCAAGAAAACATAATCTCCCACTTAGAACTCTAAATATTTCCTCCGATTATCAGCACAACTCTTTTTCTTACTTTGAGTAGATTTAATATGAGCTTAGATAGCCTTCACCTTTGTCATCGTTTCTTCAAAAAGTTTTGAGACTATAAGTTTCCTTTCATAAAATTCATCCCAATAAGTTTTAGTGAGACATATATTTCCATGTAATGCTTCATAATACACAATTTGTATACATTAATGGAAACTATTATCATAGGTAAACTCTAATATAGGTAAGTAATGATCCCACATACCTTGAAAGTCGAGTGAGAATGATCTCAATATGTCTTCCATTGTTTGAAGTTAACTTTTAGAATGTTCATCTGTTTGAGGATGGTATACAATGCTCAAATGAAGCTCAGTATCGAGATCCTTCTAAAGAATTTTCCAAAATTTTGATGTAAAGAGAGGATCTTGATCAGAAACAGCTGATTGAGGTGCACCATGTTGTCTTAAAAGTTCATTGATAATGATCCTTGTGAGGTTCTCAAGAGGTAGGTTTTATTTTATAGAAAGGAAATGAGAATATTTGGTTAGTTGGTCAACGATAATTCATATTTCATCTTTCCTTATAAGTGTATTTTGTATCCCTATGACAAAGTACATATTTATTTCATCCCATTTCATTATAGGAATAAGAATAGGTTTTCGGAATCCTTTAGGATGCTGACTCACAAATTTCACTTGTTGAAAAACCTAGCATCTGGATACATATTCAGAAATTTCCTTCTTTAAATTTTCCCAAAAAAAATGTTCCTTCAAGTCCTTATACATCCTTTTTCATCTATGGTGTATAGAGAAATTTGAGCTATGAGCATCATCCAAGAATTCCATTTTTATCTCAGGTATATATGGAACACATAGACTCTTTCCAAATTTTAGAACACCATCTACACAAAAAAAGTCTACTAATTTTCCACCATTTAGAGATTTCATTTTCTTCTAAAAGTCCTCATTGTCAGTTTGAGAATTCCTTATCCTCTTTAATAAAGATGGGTTTTCAATCATTTGATAAATGATTGATGTCTCCCCCTACTTAGAAATTCCCATATCCATATTTATTAGATCCATGAATAGAGTATCCTTCTCAATCCTCATTTTCATTAGAACTTTATGATCCTTCCTACTCAAATAATTTTTTACCTTATTCTCTTTCCCTAGGTGGTATTGTATTCAAAATCAGAATACTTTTGTAGCTCGATCCAATGCATTTGTCTCATATTGATCTCTTTTTGTGAGAAGATGTATTTTAGACTCTTATGATATGTGTATATATCACATCTTTATACATATAGATAATGACTCCATATTTTCAAATTTAATATTACATCTTCTAACTACAGATCACGGGTTGGGTAGTTCTGTTCAAGATTATTCAATTTCCATAATGCATATGAAATAACTTTATCATTTTTCACTAGGACACAACAAAGTACGTTGTTTGATGCATCAAAATATATGACAAACACATAAATCCCAAATGGTAGAGTCAAAATAAGGGCATTGATTAATCTTCTCTTTAGTTCATCAAATAATTCTTCACATTCCTTTGTCTAGGAAAACTTAACACCTTTACATGTAATCTTGGTTAGCAGGTCAACTAATTGGGTAATATTCTGAAAAAATTTCCAATAGTAGCCTACCAAACCAATGAAACTACATACCCCAATTATGTTTATTGGCATTTTCCATTCTCTGAATGTCTTTTTATTTGAAGGATCAACCAATATTCCATTTTTGGCAACAATATGACCAATAAAAGACACTTCTTGATGCCTGAAATTGCATTTACTGAATTTACCATATAACACTTCCCTTATAAGAGTCTTAAGGATGATCTTTACGTGATTATCATGGTCATAATAGGTTTTATAATATACCATAATATCATCAATGAATACCACAAAAACATCATCAAGACAATCCTTAAATACTCTATTCATTAAGTCTATAAAAACAAATGGTGCATTAGTCAATCCAAATTGAATTACTGTAAACCTGTAATTTATATGCCTCATGTGAAAATATATCTTTGAAATGCCTTCCTTATTCACTCTCAATTAGTGATACCCAAAATGAAGATCAATCTTTGAAAAATATTGGGCTCTATGAAGTTGATCAAACAAGTAATCAATCAGAGGTAGCAGATACTTTTTCATTATTATAATGGAATTTATTTCCTTATAATCAACAAAAAACCTCATGGATACCTATTTCACTATAAAAAAGAGGACATGGGCTCCCCATGGTGAAACACTAGGGTGAATTTATACCTTATTACCCAAATCCTCTAGCTGTTTCTTCAATTACACTAATTCCATAGTGGGAATTCTATAGGGAGTCTTTGATATTATCTTTGCATCAAGGATTAAATTAATAGAAAATTATACTTCATGCTCTAGGGGATGTCTAGATAATTGCTCAGGAAATAAATCATTGTATTCTTATACAATAGGAACATCTTCATTTTGAAGATTAGATTATTCTTCACTAGGCATTGTTTAATCTTCTTCACCAAGTATTTTATCCCGTAGTGCTACTGAGGGTGGATCCAATAAGAATTAGGTGAGGAAGCTTCTAAACTAAATATGAGGTGTTCTAAATCTTCCTCACAAAGTGTAATTTCTTTCCTCTTGTAATAAGTATTTGTATAATATTTTGAGAGCCATTCCATATTGGGGATTATAGCAAATTCAACCATAGGTATGATTATATAGCACATAAAACATGTTTATGTGTCATAATAGGGACTACAAGACACATATTTGGTGCAATGATACTTCCCTTAGGAGTTTTGACTGACAACTCTCTTATTAAATAAAAAGGGAAGTGTGTAATTTTTTTTAAAAAATGGGTAGATATAAAAGAGTGTGATGATCTAGAATCAAATAATGTATTAGATAAATTTTAATATACGATTAATATATCTACCACAACATTATTTGGTACTTCCACCTTCACTATAGTGATTGCATAAGCTTGGAGATCGCCCCTTGACCTATTCTATAGTGGATCCCCTTGGTGGTTAGGGTATTAATTTGCATAGTTCTATATCTAATTGTAATTTTAACACTGAATAACAACATTTTCCTTCTTCCCCTTTCATTCTTTAGCATGATGACCCTTTATCCACACTTAAAACAAATTATCATTACCTTTAGGCATTTTCCAGGGTGAATATTACCACAATTTTCAAAAGTTGGAAATCGATAAAACTTATTTTCTTATTTGATGCACCCCCATTTTATTGGTGATAAAAAGAGATCTTCTTCATTGGTTTCCTTTGAATATGTAGGATATTTATAATCCCTTTTCCAACTTGATGGCACGTAAAACTATTTCTTTATATGATGAAAACGTCTGAGAAACTAGTTCCCTTTAGAGATGTGGATTAAGAACATTAAATAGGTGGTAAATATTATACTCTATGTTTTTTATATAATCTATATCATACCTAAAAAACCTTGTAAAGGTAGATTTATAATCCACAACACTTCCTTCTTCATTCTGATTTAAATTAAGGAACTTTCTCTTCATATCAATTTTTTTAATCATGAGGGAAGTATTTATCAAATAAAATCTCATTAAAAGTTCTCTATTCAATGAGTTTAATTTCTTCCTCCTCCCATGTATTATGGATCAGATAACACCTATGATCAACATCACCTTCGAGAAAATATACTACAAGTGTAACAGTTTCCTTTTCACTGCATTATAAGGTTATAAATATCTTCTCTAGAGACATAATCAGTTTATCATCTACAATTATATTAGTAGTCCCACTAAACGATGGGCGATTCTACAGAATAAATTGATCCAACATAATAGATTCTCTATGTGTAATTGGTTTCTCTATTCAGGAAAGGTTATTTTTCATAACATGATTATGTTTTCCCAATATTTCCATGATTTTCTCCATTCCAATACCAGTTGTATTGGTTTCCTCAACAAAGAAATCTCTACATTTTCCACAAGTATTGACGCTATTCATACTTCTAGGTTTCATATATAAAAAATGGAATATACTGTATTATCTCATAAAATCACAATGTATAATTCCAAATATTCTATATCACATAACATAAAGTTATGCATCATAAATCCTAGAATCGTAAACTTTGGTTACTTTGGGGGATTCTTTACTTTCAAATCCTTGATAATGGTAGGTATAGGAAATTTGAACTATTATAAGAGTTCCCCCCAGATTTTCAAACTAGGTGCGCAATAAATCCTGTTTTCATGTACCAGGTAACCCTGAGTTAGTCCCAGGACACCTTGTCAGAGTTGTTATCCCTAGGTACATTTGTGCCAGAACCACATCCACTTTTAGTATCTAGATAGGGATGTATTGTTAGTAATACCAACATAATCACTAACTTACCATTATAGTATGTTTTTTTATACTTATCATCAAAATATCTTAGGGTTGTTCTCCCTAATTTATTTTTTCTAAATCATATATTCAATGTTTCTACTAAACCTCCTCTGATACCAACTATAATACCCCAATCCTAGAAGCCTAGAGCTGGTGCATTATTTTATTACATTGGCATGATTATAAGGAATCAAATCCCAAAGGACCAACCAATTTAGCTGTCAAGGAAAGAAAAATTACATAAAATATACACATAATACATTGGGAAATAAAAAATTCAAACATGATACATAATAAATTGAAATAAACTAAATCCTTGAATACTTATTCAAATATTATATCTTTATAACATTGAGAAAGGAAACATAATAAAGGTAAAATAAAATTATCAATAAGGTTAAGTAAAGCATAATAAATAATTAATCAATGAGAATAAATCAACATGTTATGGTAAATAACTGGTAACACATGCAATTCAAATAACTAGACAGAGGAAATTCAATATCTCTTTTTAAGAAACTGAAAAACAATCCATTTAATCAATGAATTGAAAATTAAATGTATCCATATATATATCAATGAAAAATATAATAGATGAATAATAAATGAAACTAAATGAGGTAAATGATTAATTATTGGATGTCATATTTTCTGGGTACATGGAACCATCACCGTCAACACCCTTCACAAGACAATTTAACAATCTGGTAAAAACCCATCTATTTTGGCCACTATTTCTTCTCTTGAGACGACCAATATATCGAGGGGATATCTATAACTGGTCCACATCCATGTTGTACCATTCCAAACCATTCCTCACATATAATAATCAATTTAAATAATAAACAAGATGCCTTATAAAATATCCATATTCAGTGAAGGATACAAATTTATCAATTATTCCCCAGTTAATCAAATAACTATCAAAGTAAAACCAATATGTAAAATGATGTATGGTTTAGGAAATAATAATATATATCATATAAAAATATATATATTCAAGGGAATTTATAAGGAAAAATTATTACGATAAAGTGATTGTTTCAAGATAAAGTTAACAATCACAAAAAAGTGAGATTTTAAAGACAATCCTTAAGAACATTATTGAGGAAGACAATCTTTAAACATTCCAAATTGTCCCATACCACTTTGAAACATTTAAATATTAATCCCCATAAAGAAATAAAAAAAACTTATAGTATCATGAGGTTAATTATATTCATGATATAACATGTGAAATGGCAGTATAAACACTATATAATTGTTAATTAGAGCATAACAACAAAAAAGTATCGATGGAATGTAAATTGAGATAAAACCCATTACCTTAACCTTTATTTTTTGTTGTTTGTGTTTTATACTAGTGTATAGTGGTTTAAAATGTGTTACCAACTTATACAAGAACCATAATTTTGTTTATAATATTATATATTAACTTCTTATAATATTTTATTACCTATTGGTTAACACTCTTCCTTAATTTTAACTATTTGAGGTGTTAATTGCCCAGTATTCTGAAGTATATTTTGACTTGTTATTTAACAATCCCATTAATTAGATCATGATTTTATCATCTCCAAAATATAAACCATGAGGTAATTATCATACAAATTCTATACACATGTATTTGGAAAAATCTATAAAGTTTGGAGATAATAAAATGAAATGCATCGTTTAAGGATATGGTAGACAATGGGTATGCATGAATGCTACTTTCATTTATTTATTATATTAGAAGAATGAAAAGTAAAGGGCATGTATATAAATTTATATTATAATTATATTACACTATTTATGTAATATACTTCATATTATTATATTAAAATCATCCTTAAGATGTTCGATGTATAGTGTGAATGAATCACATCGCTTTGAGGTGGCGATAGTCCACACTTTAAAATATTTCTCACTTCATTGAAATCTGAGAGTAATTATTACTAGGTAAAATTACAAGGATATACATTATATTAGTGGAGAGGATCCATATAACACCACCATTGATTTTATCTGATTAATACCTAATATTTACCTACATGTTATGGAAGAGTCTCCAACATGATCTAAATACTGAGTAGGAAATTATCATGAATTATCATCGTCAAACTGATGGCCAATCTAAGTGGAATATCCAGACATTTGAGGATATGTTGAGAGCATTCTCAATGGGCTTCAAAGGATAATGGGATCAACATATTCATTTAGTCGAGTTATCATACAATAATAGCTTCTAATCAAGCATAAAAATAGCTCATTTTGAAGAAATTTATGAGAATATGTATTGAAAATTTATATTATAGGATGATGTTGGTGAATGAAAACTACTAGGTCCTAAAATAGTCAAGGAAATGTTTGAAAAGGACAAAACCATTCAGCAACACAGTAGGTCTGATCTGAGTCTATAGAAGAGCTATAATGAAAATCATTGATGAGATGTAGAGTTTTAGGTTGGAGATAAGGTATTCCGATATACATATCCATGAAATAATTTCAAGAGATTTGGTAAGAAGGAAAATATTAGTCTATGATACATTTCTCCCTTTGATATCTTTGAGAGCATAAAAGTGGTGGCCTATCGACTAACACTCCTATCTAACATATCTCAAGTATACGATGTGTTTTATGCATCCTTCTCAGATAAGTACATAATAGACTCCTAACATGTTCTAAATCTAGAGGTGATATCATTTAAGAATGATCTTTCATATTAGGAGCAACCAGTAAAGATATTTAATCATAGAGTCAAAGTTCTACGAAATAAGACACAACACCTGGTGAAAGTGCTATGGAGAAACCACAAGTTTGAAGAAGCGTTATAGGAACTAAAGGATGTGATGAAACAAGATCACCTTCATATGTTTTAGTATATGAAATTAAATTTTTTTTGGTGAAATTTATGAAGGGGGAAGATTTTAATGACCCAAAATTTTATAAATAAACTTCTATTTTTTATTAAATTAAATTCCCCATTAGGTATTATGGTTATAGAATACACATGAAGTTATTTATTTTTTGGTAATATTAAATCCTATCAGATTTAAAATACTGTTAATAACCATAACCTTTGATAATATAGTAATTTAATAGTGATCATATTATTATTATAAATATAGGGTTATCGTAAATCCATTTGATGCAGAAATAGGAAGTGATGTCCTTGGCCAATAGGATTATACCCTATGGAGCCCATTTATAAGAGCTTATAAGGGAGATAACATCACTGTGATTTGACCTTGTACAAAACCAAGCATATATCCTACAACTAAAGCATGATAGAAATCATTTACATGATAAGTTTAAGCTTATAGAGATTAGAACCCAAACATTGTACACCGAACCACCCCATGAAAATATCACCATCACACACCTTACCCTTAGGGTGTTTTCTAGTGTAATAAGAGGATATATATCAAGACCATAATAATATGAATATATATATTTTATTTTCAGTATAATAATGGTTATATTTACTTATATTTACTATGAATTTATAAATTTTATTTTTTTAGATACAATAAAACACGAATTATATTTTTATTTACAATTTCAATTAATAAATTATTTTTTGATAAATTCATGTATTTTAAAAATAAATATTATTTAAAAAAATAATACAATTAAATATTTTTTTATTAAATATAAATTATAATATAATTTTCATGAAGTCAAATGTAATTTTTCTATAAGTGTTCAGAAACCTTTATAGTAAAAAAATCTAGCACTTATCAATAAATATCGATTCTTGTTTTAAAAGTAAAATTTAAAAAAATTATAGAATTACTTGGATAAAATAAGTATTATCTTTTTAATCATCACATAGAAGTTATTTTATGGTTAATTTTTCATAATTTTCTTAGACTGTTGAATTTTTGTGTAAAAATTAAATACTGTATAAATATACGGTGTTTACTATGACATTATAATGACCCAAAAGTGATTTAATAAATTCTATAAAGGGTATATATGAACAAATATATTTTAAACTTCAAAATAATTAATTTTTTATGTTATTTGATTAATTTTATAAAGCCTTTATGAATCCTCCAAAACCTATATTATATATTAATGTTTTAAAATAATTTTTTTATAAAAATGACTCACTTACACATCACCAAGTGTAATATTTTATTTAGTTATACCCTTTTAATTATAAAATAATTAAAAAACTCATATTTGGAAGAAACCATAAAGAAAAACCTGGGCTGTTTTTTGTTTTTTTATTACTTTATTATATATATTCCAAAACCTATGTTTGAGAAATAATAAAGAACCGCCCTCTATCTTCCTATATAAATCTACCCAATCCCCTATTAATATTACCTAAAAATACTTAGATCACATAATTACTCTTTTCTTCCCTCTCTAGATTCCTCACAAGGTTCCCAAAAGCTCTTAATTTCCCCTCTCAATATTTTGGAATCACTCTCTCAAGGTAATGGACCTTTATCTATTCTTTTCCATTCAAGAACCTTATTTATAATTATTCTTTTTTAAAAATAAATTTGTTATAATTTCATGAATTTATAAATATACCTATACTATCCAATTTATTTCCTAAAAATAATATATAATTTATCTCATCTCATTATAGAATTTACCTATGCCGTTATATGAGAAAATTTGGTAAGGGAGCTCTCTCTCTTCTTTTCCAATCAAAGAACTTTTTTATTATTAGCCTCTTAAAATCTAAATTGGTTATATATTCATGAATTTATAAAGATCACTATAGATTAAAATCTATAACCTAATAATTATATATCATTTATACCCTTTAATTTTAACATTTACCCAAGCTTTTACTAGGCTGAAATGTGGTAAGGGATTTCCATCTTTTCTTTTCCATTCAAAAACCATAGTTGTAATTATCCTTTTAAATCTAAATTTTATATAATGAAATTAATTTATAAAGAACTATCTACTGTAAAATTTATGTCCAAAAAATTATAGATAATTTATCCCCTCTCATTATAGAATTTACCTAAGTCGTTACTATGCCGATAATTAGTAAGGGACCCTCTCTTTATCCTATTTATTCAAGCACCTTATTTATATAGTGCATTGTTTCCAATTTTTAAAGTTCAGATATGATTTTAAATATCTATATTACTTCCCATTGGAAACAAAAAATCTGATATACCTCTTTCAATCACATTAAACCATTTTTTGAATCTTTAAGCACTAAAATTATGATTCTTAATTTTTATTGTGATTTTTCATGCCAAACGATTTCATTGGGAATATCGACACCCATTTACACTTAGGGGTATTCAACATATGTAAATATCATTAATTTATTTGGTAATTACATTTATTTAACCCAAAATTCTTGATCTTTGGGTTAAAATTTATGAAATACATCATTATGTTGTATGATCTATATAGAACAATTATGCATGTAGATGATATGAAAGCGATGGATGCACCAAGAATTATATAGAACTCTAATGTATTTAGTAATGTTTTAGTCTCATAAGGAATCATGTATGTGATTAGGGAGTGAAACTAATCCATTATGTTAATTTTTAAACTATGTTTTGATGTCTTGGTAGTTAGCCTTGACCCATGTTTATGATGTCATGTTTAAAGTCACTTCTACATTCCCATGTCACCTTTAAGTTATCATGATATATCATGACTATTTGTTCATGTTTTTTATTATCACATATTTTATGTCCCATTGAAATTACTATTGTATAACATGTAATACTTGCTTCATTTTATGCATTTTTTATTCCATTATTGGGCTTTATAGCTCACCCCTTTCTTATGTATGTCTATAGGTTATCCTATGCAGTTTTAAGAACAATGTAAAATTATGAGCTTGTTAAGGAATTTTAAATAATGTCGATTTACCCCCTATTTTATGTTTTTTTGTAATGTACCTAATTAACCAAATACAATAATATTATAGATCTTTTAGGTTGTATTATATGTATTAATATTTAAGAAACCATGGATTAACGTGTAATAAAGACAAGGGTTTTCATAAAACACCTAGAACCATCATGCCACACTAAGGTCACAACTCACATAAACACCACACAATCCCTATTTCAAAACAACCAAGTATTACATGAAAAGACATCTACTAAAGGGTCTCGAAACACAACCTACGGGTATTTGGTACCATGCCATCGACTCATGAGTCATTTATTCCCATGGCCATCTACACACAGGACTGCAACTTCAAATATCCATAACTCGCCAATCCTAAGGACCATAACCCATAGAGTTTTCCTAGATGGCCCATATCAAGAAACTATTGATAATATATTAAGTTTATTAGAGTAACATTCCAATCTATTTGAAAAAACATCATATATGTTGTTATTGTCACTTTAAATAATTAAATCTATATAATACTTACCCCTATGGGGTTTGTCTCTAGAAAATTAAACTCCCATCAATGACCTATCAGGGTATATAATCATCCCTTGATGAAGGGAATGTACCAGCATAATTTCTATAGGATCCATAATACTTAAAACCAGAATAAAACATACAGGTATGAGTCATCCCAACTGAGTATAATTACACCAATTACTTTTATGAGAAAATGTTGTATGAGTAGTTTATGAAACATTAAATAGCCAAGACTCTATTTTCAAAAAAACAATTATACCAGTATGTCTATATCATGAGGATCCTACATGCCTAACATGATGCACGAGATGCCACTTTCCTCTATAGGACAAGAGTCAAAATCTATACCTGACCTCTTGACAACAGGATAAATGATGAAAACCAGTTACCCACAAACCATAAATGTAAAAATGCATGTTCATAACCTAAGGTAAAAATCACATCAATTGTAACATCATAAACAAAGAACATCAATCCTATTCCCATGGTGACTTGGACATCCATCAGAAAAGGTGTTTGTGATGCACTAGTCTAGGTTCTATCACAATCCCTGACACATTCCTAATTTTAGTATCTAAGGACTCCCCAAAATAGTAATAAAAAACAAATAAACTCTAATAACACATTTTAATGTCCCATCCTAGATCACTATGTGAATAATAACCAGATCGAAATGCTACAAGACCTTAGGTGTGTCTTCTTATATGAAAAAGGCTGTCAACTCACAACAGGGGTCTAGGGTGGTACTGTGGGGAGATTACACCCCCTATATTAGATTAATAAATCATAGTGGAAATAAATAAATATCACACACATCATATTATATTGAATAAATAAATAAAAATAAACTTGTTAAATAAAAGGAATACTGATTATTGACATACAATATACTACCCACTAGGCTAGTCACATGTATATACCAAAAAAATATAATAAGTAAAAGATAAAATGATATCCTATAACTATAAGCCATACCATATCCCAATCTACTAACCCAACCTGAGCTATCTTGCTCAACCATGAAAAAATTGATCTCGGGCCTCAACCCTAGCTTTGACTACAATAACATGTTGATGCTTCTAAGGGTACCTAAATGCAATAAATACCCAAGAAGTATGTTATTACAACTTAGTAGGACACCACCAATAATGTACCTAAAATAACCATTATATAAATAGTTCATTTAAAATTTCTCAAACTGAAAAATACCAAAACAAATATTAAAGACATTTAAAACTGAAAACATAAAAAAATTACAAACCTGAGGGCTAGGTTGACCCCAGAAAAGTACAAACATGATTCATCCAATGTTGGGATGTCTCTAAGAATGTTGTATAGACCATTCTTAGCATATCACTTTTGACTAGGGGAAATAAACCCATCCCTAGTCCAAATCGGAATCCTCGGTAAATATACCTATCCCCTATGCCTTATGTCTCCCAGGGGCCATGTTCACCTCATGTTAACCATCACAGGTATCCCTCTCGATTTTTGTTCATACCAGGTTAACCATAATTTACCAAGTAACCCCTGAGGGTCATGTTCACCTTAGGTTAACGATAAACATAAACCAAATAAAAATACACATATAAATAATGCTACAACTTAAAAATAAATATATGAAGAATGAATAAATATTTACCATTTCCATTCCAAACCATCCCATTTTTTATTCCCAATTTTTTTAGAAGAACCATATTTAAAATATGGTCCAAATAACCATGTACAATAAAATTCCAAAATACCATTTCTAAACCATTTTCAAATACCATTCCTAAATAAAAACACAACACCAATCATCAATCCATTCCACCCTTTTCATTTCAACCAAATCCCATTTACATTTCCATTATATTTTTACTAAATACCATTTCATATTTCCATATCAAAAGCTATCCCAAATTATCATATGTAGAAAAAATACCATTCCAAGAACCAAGAACAACTAAAAAAATGTTTTTTAAAACCAATCCATTTTCCCACTTAAATATGATATGTCTATGAGGGGTTAACTAGGGAAGAATAGATTAAAATTATTTTAATTTTAAAAGAAACAAATTTAATGATCAATGAAATTGGTACAAACACACAACACATTCATATGGAAATGTAAAAGAAAAAATGGAAAGTCTAGGGATCACCGAACTTATTTTCAAAGCTTTAAAATTAAAAATCACTAAGGCTTGAAAGCTCTGACAAGGCCCTCCGAGACCCATCTAAGCTTACTGAAACCCATGTTAACCACCAGGTTCCTATATCAATAAAAATTTCACTAATTAGTAAATTAACATAAGTAAAATAAATTAATTTAAACAAATTTAAACTGGATAGTGTTGTATAACTCAAAGATCCTTAGCCTTCCATCAAAACCCCAATCCATGAGGTTCTGACCACTTATGGCACACCCCCAAACCTATAACAATCCAAAACCCATATGAATGATACTAATTACCTAAATAAATAAAATTTAATTTGAAAAAAAAAACTCAAGAATAACCAAAATAGAAATATATCTTACCAAATCCATGTGAGACCAAGTGTAGACAGATTCCCAAGACACCCTCATTTTGGGATACTTGATAGCCCCATGTGAAATAGGTGATTCCACCATGATATGGTAGAATCTCTAAATAAAACTGATCCAAATAATATGGAAATTAAAATAGATCGAGTATAGGACTAACATAAGATGACAGATGTGGATAAATACCCTGAGTTAGAGTTCAAAGCCCCTTGAGACACCACACCTTAAAGAGGGTTTAAGAGGAGATAAAGGGGAGGGAATCCCCTAGCAGCATAAGAGAAAACGAGTATGGAAAAGGGGTTTTCCCCTATAATATCTTGATCGGGTATAATGATAATTCTGCCCCTTATAGAACCACACCTTATAGCTGGTGGATTATGGCAGTCGCTCTTTCCCCTACTAGTTCCCACCAGCTAGTTGGTGGATGCCTATTGTCCAATCAACCCCCTCAACCTAGCCACAAGTTGTCCAGAGGCTATAGGCTATAGCCCCAGCCACCTGACTTATCTTCAGAGCTTCAACACAACCTTTAACCAAATATAAAGCCTATGAAATCATCTAAAAACACTATTTAGAGGTGTCCAAATCATCAAAAATACATTTTGAACCTTGTTTCAAAACATGTCCCGTCCATTAAATATAATTCAAATTCTCTTAAATTTGCAAACCATCCACATGGATGTGAGGTATTAACCCTAAAATTCACCCATATCAGAGATTAACTAGTGTGAAAATCATGAGAAGATGTCAAAATATCTTATGAGCCTCTTAACACGTGATATTCAAACACCATCCATGTCCCATCAGATAGATTCTATCTAGAAAAACAAATATATAATTAAGAATATTTTCATAACATTTGTATCTTTTCATTATATAAGGGACCTTTTATAACCTTTCTATGTGAGAATTAATCTATGGATATTATCACATTAATGTTACATATATGAATACTGATCATGTGATAAGATATTTATTAATATTTAGGTAATCAAAATTACAATGTAGTTGGTTCTAGGTCACCAAATATAGCATGAAATTTATTTGAGTATTTATATAGACTTTTTTACAGTAAAGGATAATATGTAAGAGTAATCTTGAAAGGGTTTTTGAAGTACACAATGAGAATAAGTTATTGAGGAAGGATTCCTTTACTGAGCGGAGGGTTACCTATGATGACCAAACTAAGATGGGATCATTATCCATGATGAATAGAAAGTGGTGACACTAGTTGCACTAAACAGTCTATAATATATTATTTATAGAAGAGGCATTTATTTTATGGGACACTTGGCTTACATTTTAATCTTATTTTGATTCATTAATAAAATATATTTTAATATCCCCCCATGGATTAGGGCTAAGTCCAAACAACATATATACTTGTGTTGTTCTTTTTTCCTTTATTTATTTCAATCATTATATTTTAAAATTTATTTTATGAGTGGTTAAATGTTTAACATTGTGGTGTAGTGAATTTGGTTCAGCTTGTCTTCTATGTTTTAGTAAATCATTAGCATCAGTTCATTTTTATACTTTTTTTCTACCTTGTATGTTTTGAAGTTATAATTTTTTGATTTTTATAAGTTTCATCGGACCCAATAATCGCATGGAAAGAAAATCATGTCTTTTTTTGATATTTCATTATGAAATTTAAATAAATTATCAACCCTTTCTAATATTTGCTACTAGTTATTCCTGAATTTGTCGAATTATGATCCATTAATCACTTAAAACCACAATACAATTTATGAATATATTAAAACATATAATAATTTATACATATATATAAACAGATAAATTTAAAATATTTAAAAATATAAATATATAAGAATAGAAATTTAATATGTGTAAATTTAAAATATTTAAATATATAAATATATATGGTTTTTAAAATTATAGATCCAATTATATATAAACATATAAAAATAAAACAAATAAACTGCAACAAACCCAACCCTAGTAGCCCATAAGTGGTGGTTATTTTATTATAATTATATAGATAAAAGAGACCACATTAACAAATATTTATCATTTTAGTATCATTGAAGTACTAGATACATACATGGTTCCTCGATTAGATAAGTAATTAAATATAGAACACAATGAATGAAAATAAACCACTTCCTTGAAAATTATTCAAAGATTTCATCATCATAACTTGGGAAGGAAAACAAATAAAATGGTGAGATCAAATAATTAGTAATGGTTATATACAATAAAAACATGAATCGATAATAAGTTAATCATAATCAATAAGTCAAGGTAAATAGATGAAAAACACATTCCCTTTAATTAATAAATTGAGAATAAAAAATGCATCCATAGATTTTTTCATAGTGAAAATATCATGGATAGTAATAATTGAATAATGAATGAAGAAAATTCTTAATCATTGGACATTATATATCTGGAACATGAACCAATATTGTCAAGACCATTCACAAGATGATTTAAGTTTATGGGTAGTAACCTATCTGATTTATCATAGAAACAAACATGAAGGGTTTTTCATGAACTATTTTGTCTCACGAGACTTGTTGATGCATCGAGGGGATATATAATGATGGTACCCACCCTTTAATGAAATTAAAATGAATTATATATACATATATTTAACTTATGAACAATATTACATAGAAAAATATCTATATTGAGTAGAGGATACAAATTTTTCAATATTTCCCCAGCTAAAATAACATTCAAAGTAAACACCATATGTAAAAATGTTATATGACTTAGAAAATAATCATATCCATAATATTATAAATATAAATATTTAATTAAATATTCAATGATTTATGATCATAAATAAAAGAGATAGTACGCAAATGAAATAAGTGATGAATATGGAATATGTCCTACCTAAATTAAAGTGAGATAAAAAGCCATTACCACTTGTAATCAATCGAATCATGTGGCCCATAAAATTAATAATAATAAAATATAACATTGAATACCATGATGATAATGATATTCATGATACTATATATGAAAAGGGAAGTACACATACACCACACACAAGAATTAAGTGGTGAATAAGGAATATCTCCCAAAATAAAAGTGAGATGAGAAACCCCTTACCATATGTCTGAAATCATTCCAAAATTATACTCAATATCTTGGATAATCATATTAAATTAATTAATTAATTAACTTAGAACCTATTGAAAACATATTTTATTTAAACTAATTTTATTATGATCATTTTTATAAATTTTGTTGAGTTAAAATGTTTAATTTTTTTATTCTGGGAGTGTTCATTTCAGGGTTTAATGGTAGGTTCCCTTGTGTATAATTATGGGAGTTATTGTAAAATGGAATAAAAAAATAAAGAAGTGAAATTATTTAGAATTAATGAACTTAAATCAGTTTAAATGAAATATTATATCATTTGGTTATATTCTATGAGGATGAATCATTAGGTAAAATATTGATGAAAATGTTTTAATTTATTTTGGAGGTTTTTACAACCATCATGAACTTGTATCATTTTATTTAATATTAAGTTTATATGTTGGTTAATAAAATGATATAAATTTTAATATATACATTAATATATTATTTAACCATAATAATGGTTTTATGACCAACCTTGAAGGCATTAATGGAAAATTAAAACTCATCGTCCCTGAAGGTGCTGAATCGACACATCACAGATGATGTTTTCATTTTTAAAATAAAAGGAGAAGAGAAAAGATTTGATGATGGATATTCTATTATATCAGTAAAATTTCAGTATATATATGATATTGGAGTTACCATTCCACTTTATATAGGTTTGGAGAATAGATAATAAGAAAATATAAGAAAATAAAAGATAAGGAATGAGGATTTTACCTCTTGAATATCGTCTCCTTGAGAACCTCCTTAAGACACTTGGATTTGGACTTTTGGTTAGAACATAAGGTATTATACATGGGGACACGAATTGGGAAGGGAATTGGGTAGAATTTATAAAATATTGAAGTCATATAATGTGTGAGGAGAATGGGTAGTATTTATAGGGATAGGAGATGGGTGTTTTTGATTATTTTATTCATTTGTTTATTATTTTGGCTCAAGACTATCAAAAGTGTTGATTATTTTGACTAAATATAGTAATTAGTGCATGTGATTTATAAATAATGGGTTATTACCTCATAAATTAATCATACATGGATAAAATATTCATTTATTTACTTATAATGTTAAATACCATAAATTACAGTATTTCACTATTCGCAAAAAAATAAACTATTTTAGAAAAATATCAAAAATTAATCCCAACTATTTTTGGATGTTTATATTAAAAAAATGGAATAAATTTTTTGAGAATAATTTTATAAATATAAGAAATTTAATTTTTAATCAAAATAATCATTTATTAAAAAAATACCAATTTTAATATTATAAATGATTTTACGACGCTTCAAGAAATTAATTATGTTCTCATAAAATTATATTATAATTGTAATACAACAAAATATTAATTCATGAATATATTTTATTAAAATAAAATTTCTTTTAAATCATTATATTAATTATAAAATTATATGTTTACATTTATGTTTCACAAAAACTAACAACCCTTAATTTATCATTTTAAAACATTTATTAACTTATTCTATGACATAAATATATCATTTTTCATTTATGAGATACCTAAATTTATTCATACTTTTATAGGTGAGCTTATTATTCTAATGGCCATATTAATAATCCTAACAGTCACATTACTATTCTAATGGTTATGTTAAAATAATAATATTTAAAATATATTACGATTCGTTTAAGCTTAGTGTTGTGTGTAACATAAGATGTTAAATAAATTGAATTTATTTCAGAATATACATACCATAAAATATTGTGGTGTTATATAAATTTATAATGTTTTTAATATAATATATTTTAAAAAGTAAACATATAAATTTAAACATATAAATATATAAGAATAAAAATATAAATTTAAAAGATATAAAAAAATACACATAAAGTAAAAATAAATAAGCATATAAACATGATAATTGAAAATATTTAAATTTAAAACATAAAAATAAATAAACACAAAAAATATATAAATATAAATTTATAACATATAAGTTGTAAAAATATAAATATATATCAACATATATATAAATTTTTAGTATATGTATATACACTAAATAATATATATGTAGGTACATTGTTTATATTGTATGAACATATAAACAAATATTTAAAAATTTATAAACATATATAAATAAATTAATATATAAATATATAATCATTTAGACTTATTTTAGTATATTCCTAAACTTATAAACATATAGAGAAACATATATCCATGTATTCATATCAATCAATAATTATACCTAAATTAAAACTATATTCAATATAAACAACTCTTCAAAACATATAAAATAACAATTTAAAACATACAAAAAATAGGGATGCTGGTTGTAGATATATGACCAAAGAATAAAATAGGAGACCAAAGGTGGTGGAACATGGAAGTGGGTGGAAGAATGTGGTTGAGGGATAGGAAATGAGGCCGAGGGTGGTAGAACAAGGCCGAGGGAGGTGAAATGTGGTAATTGGAGTTGGAATCTAGTGGTGGAATGTAGCTGGAGGAAGAATACTGTGTGTGATTTTGATTCATAGAGCTTAGGGTTTTAGAAATCACGTGTTGATAAAATGAGAATAAAAGAATTTCATTTAATTTTTAAATTTTTAAAAGTTTTTTAACTTCTGTTTATTAATAAACCCACATAGAATCTTACCTTTAACATAAGTTTTATTTTAACTGTTTTTAAAATTAGTGGGTTTTAATGTTGGTTATATAAAAAATGATTATAAAATGGATTTAACATCGATTATTATATAACTGATATTAAAACCCACTGACATATGGGTTTTAATGTGGGTTAGAAGATAAATGACATTAATTTTTTTTAACACTAGTTATTCCAATAACTGAGGTTAAAACCCACCTTTAACCGGGTTTTAACATCTATTATATAATAATTGATGTTAAAACAATTTTTATAATTAGTTATTATATAACTTATGTTTAAAACTAGATGCATATTCTCCTTTTTCTATAACTGTATATATATTTATCTTATGAAATAAAATTCAAGTACTAAATATTTTAAATACATGAAAAATTGATCACGTAGTCTTATTACATAGGTCATAAGGTGTTACAATACAATGATTTCAAAATCTAATTTCATCCAAAAAAACATGGCCTAATCAATATCCTTCCATTTATAATTTTAATGTGACCAAATACATAAAATATATATATGATTTATATTATAGAGTAATGGAAAATTTCTCAGTACAATCAATATTCTATGAACTTCCTTTATGAATGAGCCACATTTCACAGCCCAAAATTACTTTTCTTTATTATTGTTTTATTTATTGATTTTTATCCTATTCCTTGAATTTTGAGTCTAAATATTATTGTATTTCCATAATTTTATATTTCTTGGCTAGACACATAGTTAGTGATAACCACACAACCTTCCCATTAAAAAACTATAAATAAGTTATTAAGGTGATTTTCATGGTTGATTCATAGTTTTCTAAACTATGTAACCAAACCATGAAACTCCATTAAGTTCATCCAGTATAGGCCACATGGTAGGAACATGGTTATGTAAACCATGTGGCTCACCTATAAATTTAAAATATGAATTTACCAAACTAACCTCCTCAATTTTTATCCTCAAACCCCGTCATATCATCCTCACTTTCTTGAGATAACCTAGGGGATCCTTAGAAGTGACCCTCATTGATTTACATTGTAATTTTTTTTCCTTATTCCTTCAATTTTAGGTGATTCCCTTCAGGTTTGGGCCACTTTTCATTCCTTGTTACTTTTAATTTTATTTATTTACCTCATTGTGGTATACTATTAGCCAAATTCTAGGAGGTTTATGGTTCTAATACCTTATGGTTCTTCTTCTGAGGTTGTAAATATTTTTATTAGGATAATACTATTTCTATTTTTAAAGGATTTTCTCAATCCACACTTTATTTAAGATATGTGATTCCATTCCTACCACTATTTCTTTATATCCCATGCGATTCTTGTGTTTTCTTACATTTTTACTTAAAAATTATATTTGTTATGAACTCTTAAATTCTTGAATGTATTATCTTAAATGGATTGACATTTGGAAAAGGAATTTATTCAATTATAAGTGTATATTCATGGTTCATAAGGGGGTTTTCTTAGTAATTCATTTTAAATATAATTATATATGTGTTTTAAAACTTTACTATGTTTTTTTTATCAATTATACATTTTTATTTTGATTTTCTAATTATTTAATGATGTTGTGACTTAATGTTTTATGGTTCCTATAAGTTTTTTTTGTTTTAAAAAGGGATTTTATCCTTGGTTTTAAATGTGTTTTCAAATGTCACTTGATTTAAAAACATTTTTTAAAACAAGGTATATATTATACAAAAAATATATACGCTCTATTAGTTTTGAAACTGTAGTCCTTTTAGAACTTATGAAGGAGTCCTAAATTTTTTATTTTTTGAAAATGTATTGTCAATGATATTTTAGAAAACACATTATTAGTTTCAAAATTCAAGGAATTCTTGGAACTTAATGGAAATCATTTTTCCAAAATTAGATACACTATTTAATTAAGACAAATATAATTATATTGGAAGGAGTTTGATGATGGAATATGTTTTTTTGTTGTTATTTACATGAGTTAGAAAGGGGGATTTTGTGAGAAGGGTGCCGAAGGGTGGGTTGAGGTTTGTGGTTGGTAGATGGTTTCTATAATTGAATCGATGAATCAGAATTGTATCCTCTAACATTAGACCAATACCAATGAGAGTGGTGCCAGAAATTAGGCTAGTCAAGAGTAAGTCACTTGGTTAATGACTAGGAATACATCAATAGGTTGGTAGATGGTTCCACCCTAGTACATATAAGATCATCTCACTAGATATTTAAGAACTTCCCATGATTATATACGCTTTTCTTTGTCTTCTTACGTACTATAATAGTTTATGATTTATATTTATTAGTTATATTATTATGTTTCATGTGTGTGATATTTATTTCTATCTATTCATGTTTAATTTAAATGTATCTTATGGTTAGTGGTAATTTATTTACACTTGTTACAAGTTTTTGATTACTTTGATCCTGTTTATTGAGTTAACCACTCTTTTATCTTTTCTGTGGTTTAGTTATATCTTGTGAGATTTATGGTTTTTAGAAGGGGTTCTATTTATTATTATTTCTCAAGAGGTTACTTGAATATAGATTTATAAAAGTTAATTTAAAGGGGGTGGGGGTTGAATGATTAGGTTCAATGTTTTGGTTCTAATAATTGTTTGAGTTTTTAAAAAGTTAATTTAGAAAAGCTTTTGTTTTTATTTACTACAAATTCTATAAACCTATTTTAAAATATCATATTTCAAACTAGTATTTCTGGAATGTTTTGAAAAAAGAAAACCATATAATCTTTAGTGAAATCATACTAGGCTGTTATGATGACACACTACTTACACCGCTCAGTGCCCATATACTGAGTGGATTTCCTACAGGTTTAGGAGAAAATATTTTGTTTAATCATGGAGTGATCATAGCCTCTCAAGGATAGATGGTGACTTAGATATGCATGGATATTATATCATGTATTTATGGTTTCCATTTTTTATCTTGTATGTATTTTGAAATTTATAATTCATTGTTCCTGGACCCTATCTATTTTTGATATATTTATTTTTAGTGAGTTGTTTATCTCTTGATATTATTTTTATGTATTTATTTTATTTTGATAAATATTATTTTTTTATTAGTATATTTCCAATGTATAAATTCTCCATGAAATTTTCTAAAAGTAATTTTATTACATTTTGAATAATATTTTTCGAGGATAAATCATTACCAATGTGTTTGTTTTGATTCCCTAAAACTTGTTCCTAGATCATGGGGATTAGACACTCCCTTAAGGCCTTAAAAAAAGCTGACTCAGGTTCCTAGATAAGGGGTGTTCACGGTTGGTTTATGATAAAATTGTATTAGTGAAAATTCGTATTTGAGGAGTCTGATAGATATGGGATATGATCATTGGAACTTAGAAGATATGTCATGAGTAGGTTTCTGATCACGACCTATTATGATGAAACCTAAGTTTCCATGGGTTTTTAGGTTTCAATTAATGTATTTAAATATTTATTTATTTATTTATAGTTTGTTTCAAATTGAATTGAATGTGTTTTAATTATTTTTATTGTATCATAAGCTGTTTTGAGGTTTTTAAAATTTTTTTGGGTGAATATGAGAAAACAATTGGAGACTCATAGTTTGTTCATATGTCATGAAAAACCATGTGGTACCCATAGACATGGTTCTATGAGGCTCTCAATGTATTTTCACATGTTTGGTGAATGGTTTTTAAAACCATGTGTCCAAATCATTTATAAGAAATAACCTTTTTCTTTTGATTTGTTTTTATTTTGATTTGTTTTCCTTTTGGGTTGATTTTGGCCTTGTGTTATTGTTAATTGGGATATATTAGGGAGAGTTTTATGGTAATTTTATTCTATTTGGTTTAATTTTATTGATACTTAATAGTAGAGAATTTGTTTTAAATTTTAAAGGTTGGTTTAAGAAATTGTTAAATAATTTTTCAAAAGATAATTATAAAATAAGATGGTTATTTTGAGTTATAAAATAAAATTTTAAAAGAAAACATTATTTAAAACTTTTTTATAATAAGTTCCATGGGTTAAAAAGGGAGTTAAAAAATGAAATTTTATTTTTTTAAATAAAAGTAGTGTTTCTCAGAGGTCAATGGTTTAATTACACGGGTTATCTTTTAATTTGAGTGGATTGAAATATATTCGTTTTGATTGAATATTAATTATTTTTCTTATTTAGATTATGCCTCCAAAGAAATTATTGTGGTATTGTAAGGCATTTTTATCCTGAGGTGTTCTCTTCCAAGTGTCTCTTTGGGCATGGATGTGATCCTTCCAGTTTTTGACCGTACCCAGACTCTAAGTAGAATGATAAAGTTGAATTATTATTAGTTTTTTATCATCTTCTATGGTGATAACGGACCTTAAGAGTCCATGGAGTGGTTAAAGAAGTTTGAAAGAGTATTTAATTCATTAAAAACTATATAAGACTCATTAGTGAAAACCATTTATACATATTTGAAGGACTGAGTCTATAATAGTGGAGGACTCTCATTCCACTTTAGCTGTAAAGCATCATATCTTGGAAAATATTTTAGACCAAATTTATTCAGTAGGACTTTCCTGAGAATATGAAAGTGGAAAAATAAATATAGATTATGAAACTTGAACAAGTTAACATGAAAATAAAGGAGCATGTAACCCATTTTAATTAGTTGATTTATTTCTCTCCCAAGTTATTATTTGAGGAATCACTAGATGTTCCCTTTTCAAAGGATCTTTATCTTGAGATTAGTTCTATAATTCCCCTGGTTTATCTTGATTCACATGAGGATGTGGTCAATAAGTCAATAATGGTAGAATTTATCTTTGAAGCCCATCTTAGTAGGTATGGTGACCCTGATTCTTTCAAAATTACTATAGGTTAAATATCTTGTGATAAGAGGAAGTAAGATAGACTCTAGCTTAAAAATAAAATTGCATTAGTAGAATCATCATATTTTGGTTCTATTTATTCAGTAAATAAGTTGTCTCCTATGCTCCATCGGTGTGGACATATTGGGAATTCCAAACACTATTATATATAATTCATGAACACCTTTCATATACATGATTATTTGATCCATATTCACAAGTTTCATAAGTTCATGAAACCAAAAAGCAAAGAAAACTTATATTATTTTGGATCTTGATAGAATAATATCTAATCCTTTTTAGGTAACATCCTTTTTCTTCCCTTGTCCTTTTTGGTTCTATCTAGTTCCTTATTCTATGCCTTTAACATTGGGTTATTTGACTTCCTATGCTAATTTGGTAAGAATCATGATTGATTTATGGGATTATGGATGTGGAATCATGATTAATAATCCATTACAACTTCCTTGGTTTAGTGGGGCGAGTAATTCTTAGTGGTGTTTTCCCTATAACCACCAGTCTTGTTTGAACCACCAAGATAAGTGGAATCCTTATATCACCCAAGATGGTCCTACATACGAAAGTATCATAAAAAAGAAACCAAATAGTATCATGTATAACCTAATATAAAAAACTATACATAGGGAAAGAAATGATACATTACTATGTGACATACAATTTCATGAAAAATGGTAAAATAAAAAGTAAAATAAGACAACCCAAAGTTAAAAATCTATGTGACCATCCATCACAAATAAAAAAAATACCATTATGAAAATTATGATACTCAAGGGAATCTAGGGAACTATTTGAATCCCTTCTCTTTAACTATGTATTATAAAACCACAACTATAAATTTCCAAATTAAAAATTAGGGTGTGAGGACATATCTAATATGATTTCACCAAATAATCTATACGAAGTATAATATCATGGAAAAGTTAGTTCTAAATTTCAAAAGATAAAATTTTAAATAAATTGAAAACGATATAAAATTTTTGTATATCACTTTATGTTTTTTCATAAAATCATTCCACATCCTTATAAACTATGATTATGTCAATTATATTAATGAAATTATGTGAGCATAAGAAAAACCATTAATGGATATGCCATAAGATAAACATGTGAGAAACCAACCATGAAATATATGATTATGTGTCAAAAAAACATTATAGACTATGTGAATACATATTAGACATAAAGATAAATAACTAATGTAGGAATAAAGTGAATCCTACCTATATAGTGCTATTACACAGCCTTTCAATGTCATCACCTCTAGTTGTGTTACACACACACACACACTAAAGTGACATGTTCATTTCCCAATGCACCAAAGGTTCCCAATTTTCTATGATTTTCAAAAACGGTTTTAAATATTTTCTCAATATTCATAAAACATTTTCACTATGAATATTTTTCACTTATATGCTTGAAAAATCATTTTTGAATAAAAACACCTCAAAGAAATTTGATCGATACATCATGTGTCTAAAACTATTTTTAAAGTAAAATCCATTTAAAATATGAATTTCCTTAATAAAATACACTTTTATATCAAATATAACCATTTTATAAAAAAACAAAGGAACTTGTATAAGAACTTAAAAAATCATGGATTAGAACCTTGGTATAGAGACACCTACCTCAAGCTCAAAGTATAATCACAAAGAACTAATATCCCAAATACTGGGGTTGATCTAGATCAAATAGGGCCTTAAAGACCTTGAAAAGGATCTATAGATGCCTAAGGTTCAAGGGAGAAGACTGTAAAAAATGTGGTCTGGAGGGAGTCCTAAAATTTATAAAATTTATGTAAAATATAAAACCATGGAACAACCGTAAGGACCACACCATGATCACCCCTGATCAACCAGCCTCCAAAAACCATGTCACAGACCTTGTCTAGATTTACCTATCATGGGGTAAGGCTATATAATATCCAAGAAAACCATGATAACACCACCATCACTTTTGAAGAGGCACCTAGACACCTCCTATTATGCAAACATACTCCACGGTGCATCCATTATCATAATGGTTGTGGCTCGAAAAACCTCCATGTCATTGAGCTCAACTGCACTGAAGGACTATGCTACAACTAGGTTATAGCATCCTAGGTTTTTATAAAATCATACCTTTTCATATCTATTAACATTTATGAATAAGATATTAATTTTACTTTAAAGGGACACTTTGTCCGATAGCGTACTCGGCACGAAACAACGAGTTTCACCAAAATCTTACGTTGCACACAATAGTGAATTATACTAAAAAATAATATAATAATAATATTATTATTTTAAATAGTCGTTAACACCTAGCCTCTGTGTTGGTGTAAATGAACAGAACTAACTAAAATATTATTATTCATCTTTTTTAAATGTTTTTACATTTATCTAATAAAATTTAGAGGCTTAAAATGAGAATGAATCCAGTTATAAGCATAAAATACTCTAATATTTTTAAAAGGCCGTTTTACCACATTTTGACAGAGAACCCATTTTAAATATATTTTTGACACTTTTATATGTTTAATTTGAAAAAATAAACTTTACCTTTAGAAGAGGAACATAAAAAATTACTATGGATGAAATTTTGGTATTTTTATGATGAAAATAATATTTTAATAAATATTGAAAAATATTTCATTTTAATTCAAAACTGAATTTTCATCTAATTTATTTATATATTTATATTGTTATTTTAATTGTATTTAAAGTGTAATTGGATTAATTTTTTATCATTTAATCAAAATTTGATTATTGGAAGTAATTTCCTATTGAAATTGGACATAAACACATGTCACTCTTTTGATAGTTATTACTTCTTAAAAACCCTCTTTCTGGTTTTGACAATAAAAATTATTTTTAATTTAATTTTTGTCAATTATGTGCTTTGAATATAGAAAAAATGGATTCCATATTTGGAATCATAAGGTTCAAATTGTGTAAACATGCAACTATTATTTTTTGACATTATGAATAGTAACTTCAGTAATTATTTTAATTTACTATGGTTGAAGGGTAAATCTGGTAAATAAGGGTAAAAAATAATATTATGATAATATTAAAATACCCTAAAACATGTGAAAATCCCATTGGATGAGATATGCCCGACCATGGAAATCATTGGGTCTATTTTGGGACCCCATGGAACCACTTGGGTGTGATAATGACATGTTATAATAATTAATTTAAAGTAAATAGAAATATAACGTAAACTTGTATCTTTTAATAAAAAATTTTTAATATAGTGTTATATAATAGAACTATTTGACTATAAATATTCATTATAATTATAAAAATGTTTCATATATCATGCTATTTTTTTTATAATTTTTAGATATTAAAAAAATAGTTTTATTTATGACATAATTATGATGCATGGATTAGTTCATTAATAATGGATTCAAATAAATGATATTATAAATATTAAAATAAATATTATTCCAAAAAATTAATGTCATCCACGAATTCTCTAAGTTAATATGAAATGTTAGGATTTAATAAATGTTTTTTCTAAGGAATCAAGTTGTTATGAATTTATAAAAAAGTCAAGTATGAATAGTGTCCAAAATCGACATAATTCATAACTTAAAATATAAAACAACTTATTAAATGATATTAAGTTCCTAAAAAAATAATATTCAGAAAAATTCATAATATAATTATAAATATGTCCTAAATGACTTTTTTGGTTCATTTTACATGTTATGGTAATTACATTAACCCACAATATGTAAATAACATGATATCACTTTAAGATTAAAAAAATCAAAATAAGGGTTAAACAAAAAATATAAGGATAAAAAAATATTCAAAACTTGTATAAAAATTATCTGATGATGGGTATTCGAACCAAAATCATCTTATCTTCTAATTAAATGAGTTTTTACCTTTTTTAATAAAAATTGAATTTATAATAGAATAATATTTCAAGATATTCCTAAAGTTCCCCTCTTCCCTCTTATAAAAAGCCACCCCCTGTACCAAATTAATCAAACCTTTCAACCCTGTTGTATCATCCAAATTCTTCTCAAATAATCTCAAAAAAACCCGTCCATTGCACCTAGAATCCCTACCTTGGGTAGAAGTAAATTCAAGAAATCCTTTTAGCTCAAATCAGAAGAAGTTATCCGATTCAGATGTGACATCTTCTCTCTAGTTTTTTTAGTTTATTTTCCTTCTCCAATACCTATGATCTTCTTATTATATTATTACATAAAAAAACAAATATCCTAAATATACTAGTATATTTTTATGTGAATTATTCTAACTACACTTACACACAGATCTGTCAAATGGATTCGAACATACTGTTTCGGTGTACGGTGAACTACTATCTCACAAAAAGATGATTGTTCAATTTTCTCCTAAAAAATCTCATGGTGGTTATTATGATGAAAATTTAATTCTATAATATATATATATTATATTTATATTTTCTCCATTCTTCGGTATTTTTTATTTACAATATACCTTTATTCTTTCCATGATGTGTAAATACAATAATTTCATTTGAGGAAGGTGGATTATAGCCCCCTTGAAGTGATATGACTCATTAATTATATACGTGGAAAGTATAAAAGATGGTTTTATTACACCTATTATAAATACATGACATAAATATAATACTGGTATTATAATATACATTTATATCATTTTATTATTATTATTTTAATATGACAAAGAAATGAAAGTAGCGTTCATACGCACCTACAACCTACCATCTCCATGAACGGTGTATTTAATTTATTATCTCTAAATGATATAGAATATTATAAATACATATATAAACTGGATATATATGATATTTAAATCATGAATATAATTTTGGAGATGTTGTACTTTTGACCACATGGACAATTTATATCAAAACAAGTTTATTTTCAACTTGGGTACCAAATATCGACAAAATGACCGATATTAACTTAAATAATTATGTAATTTTTATAATTTAGTAATAAGTGATATAAAAGTAATAATAAAATAGAAAAAGGTATTCATGTAAGTAGAAATTAACCTATTTTTATTATTCAGGAACATAATAATTGTACGTGACGTGTCAGACTCATGGTAAGGGACTTCATTTCAATCTCCTTTCATTGAGGAATATTTTTATAATATACACATCCTTATTCTATAAAATTTATGATAAATCCTTTCAACATTTAATTTCATTCAAAGGAAATACTTTTCTATGAAGCATTTTACTAAATGAAAAAAGGAATGTTTTTAACGTATGGGGTGACAATAACCTCTCTATTGCCATAATTGTTATTTGATATTTGGATTCTTCTATAAGACATAATGTTTTTAAAAGGAAAACAAATAACATATTACATTTTGGGTGTTTTTTTATTTAAAATGGTTTTTGAAATGGATTAAATATTTCAATATCTTGAAATTATTTCTTGCGATTATAAATGAAATGTTGTTAGTGAAATGTTGATATTTGCAATATTTTAAGTGTTATGATTATATAATGGTAATTGGACATTTTATGGGTGGTTATTTGATAAACCAATGGTGGGTGGTTTTGTAATAAACCAAATTATTGGTGCTTCTGTGATAAACCCAGGAGGAGTGTTTACATTATAACCTCCAATGCATTGGGTATGGAAGTCAGTCGTATGGCTATTCCATTGAGTGATATGTGTGGAAATCGACCATATGGTTATTCCATTTATGTATGTTTATGTCCCAAGTTACCATTATATGTTATATGTTTCTTTTTTATGGGATTATGGTCATGTTTTGGTTACAAAAAGGGTATGTAATGAGCTTATATTCAGTAAAGTGTTTTTTCTACTTCTTAAAGGTGAAAAGTATTACTTTATGATAAAGTATTCATGGTTTACATGTTTTCACATGACTAGTAGTTTTAATGATTTATGTATCCATTACTAAGATTTTTATGCTCATCCCATGTTTAAAAATGTTTTTCACAGGACTTAAAGAAGAATAGAGTCAAGGATGGGATCAAGAAAAAGTCATGTTGTTAAAAACAAGAAATGAAACATGTTTCTTTTTAAAGAGTTTTTGTTTTATGAAAAAATAGATTGTGAGGGGAAGTGTATACTTGTAATAATCAAGTTATTATGTATATGTTATAACCTAATTCTCTAAATCTCTAAATCTAAAAATTTCCTTGATGTGAATTAATGTCAAATTATTGACTTATCTTAAGATTAAGTAATGTTTAAGGCCGGTGCCTTATATAGGTGACCATGGTGAAACTATTACAATTATGGTATTAGATCAAAAAAAAAATCTTCTAAAACCCTTCACCATGGCCTACTGGTCCACACCACAACATCATCACTCTATTCCACAACCTATACATCCCACAACGCAGTCCCCTGCAAAAATTATTGAAAAATCCCAAAAAACTCTTACTCACCACCAAAACACCTATTACTAAAAGTACTAAATCTTAAAAATTTATACAAGGAATACCAAAACCGATATGGAATCACAATTCTCCCTACCATAAAATATTTATATCCTCAATAAGTTATCAAGACTCTGTACTCACAAAAATAGAAGGCCACTACTACCTCACAAATAATGCAGGACATGGATTGCAACAATATACGATGCCACAAGATCAATGACATTCTATATAAATGGATAAGATGTTGGGATATCATTAGGATTTTGATGCTATTTCCCTACAAATTCCAAGGATGGTGGTTCTAGTCAACCTTGTTTCATGGTAGTAATAGTGGGAGTGAACCCATCTACTATTAAAAAATATATTAATCATTTTACAGATCTTGCCGATGCTAAAAGGGATATGAGGAGAATGAATTTTATAAACATCAGGGATGCGATTCCAAACCAAATTGTGAATAAGGGTTATACTTATTATTTTATTGTGAATAACGAGGCTATAATTGATATATTTATTATATGAAAATTCTCTATTATTTCTAGGATGGTTCTCTATGTTGGCGGAAAATCTTGGAAATATGAGGATTTGGTTCACACATTAGTTTATTTATGAAATAATTTTGATTTAAGATATAAAACCATGGGTAGGGGATTCTTCTATATCATTTTCTAATCAAAGGAAATGAAACATAAGTCTTGGTGTATTGGATCAATTTACTTAAATCTTGGTATGATTTTTTTTCCAAGAATGAGATTTTTGATTTAATCCATTTTCTCTAAAAAACTATGGCCTATGTTTAGATTAGAACTTTTGGTCTAAATTTATTCATATGTAATACTAAGATTCTATTTGATATAGCATATTCTATTGGTATCCCAAAAAAAATTGATAGAACAACTGAAGGATAAAATTTTTGGCATTTTGTGAGGGTCCTAGTGGAGGTTTATTTGATCATGCGCTTAATTAATAACATTGTTCTATCAGCATTAGATGAGTACATACCTTTAAAGGTGGAATATGAAAGAATTCATAATTTTTGTTCATATAGTCAAACAATTTATCATTTTAAATATTCATGCCGTAAAAATGTGGTTTGCTCCTTTTTATCTGTAAAAGGGCAGCACGAGACATCTTGTAGAAAAAAATAGAAGAATTAGGTTGAGTAGCATAATGTGGATGGTGGTAGACATGAATCTTGTAAGAAACATGTTCTTAAGGTTGTATTTGATGCTTGTAAAGGTTAGGCCCCTCCATAAGTGATGAGTCCTACTCCAGAGCTTCCTGTTGGAACTGGCACCCCAAATCCTAGAATAAATGCTAGTACTGTGGAAGAATTGAATGAAGGTAGGATGTTTCAAAAAAAAGTTTCTAATACAATCCTATATGATAATGTGAAGGTGGATACATTTTATACTGACTTAGGTGGTGATGACATACAACATTCCACACAGCCTCATTTAGGGCAAGGAGGTATGCATCCAATGGACTCTTATACTTTAGCCCCACTGGATGAAAACTTCAATAAAAACGATTCTCAACAAGATGTTGATTCTCATAAGGATATCTGTAACACCCCAAGCTTCCACGGTACACTTTACTTTGAATAATATAGTAGCGTGTGTTGTACGCAACTTCGAGTTCCAACACACCGCGGCCAATCAAAGTAGCCGTTATAAATAGTAATACATACTTTTTGAAATTTTATAAATTTTATCTCCCAAAATGGACTTCATTTTTGGATTCTGAATATCTAATTTATCCTAGGGTAAAATTTTGGTACTTTTCGGATAACTTTTATATTTTGATGAATAGTGAAAATTACTAAATTTTAATTAAAAACAACTTTTTTAATAGAAATAATCAACATTGGTAAATTATGAATTTGAGTGGTTTTAATTTATATTTAGAATATATTTTTACCATTTAATACGATTCTGGTCATTGGAAATAATTTCACAATTAAACCAGACATAAACAAGCGTCAAACTTTTGATAGTTATTATCTCTTAAAAACACGCTTTTTGTTTTAACGGCGGGAATTAATTTTAAATTAATTTCTTCCACTTATGTGTTTTGAATTTGGAAAAATGGATTCCATATTTGGAATCAGGATGTCCAAATTGCATAAATAGTTAGCTTTCATTTTTAGACATTTTGAATAATTACTTCGGTAAATATTTTATTTACCATGGTTAAAGGGTAAATACGGTAAATAAGGGTAAACAAATAATATTATAATAATAATAAATTATCTTAAAACGTGTCATAACCTTATTGGTTGATACATGTCCGACCATGGGCATATTTGGGTCGATTTTGGGACCCCATGGAGCCACATGTTGGTGATAAGGACACTTTATATTAATTAGGTTAAAATAAATACAAAAAAGACATAAGCATATATCTTTTAGAAATTTTTTTACATAGGGTTATAAATGTTGAAATTTCGACTATAAATATTCATTAGAAAGATAAAACGATTTCATAAATAATGGTATTTTACTTATAATTTTTAGACAATAAATAATTTAATTTATTTATGACACAATGATGATGCAGTAATTACTGTATTAATGAAAGATTAAGTTAATTGATATTATAAATGCCCAAATAAAAGTAATTTAAGACTTTTTATAAATTACAATAATTTTATATGTTAATATCACATATTAGGATTATTTATATAAATGTTTTTTGAAGTAATAATGCTGTAATAAATTTATCAAAAACAAAATACCCAATAGTGTCAAAATTGACATAAAAGAGTTTTTAAAACAAATATTATATAATTAATTGATATTCAATTCCTAAAAATCTAAGGTTCGGCCAAGAGACTTATATCATGATAGGTGTATCATTAATGGACCACTTGGGGATCTCTTGGAGGTATATAGTATGTTTATTAACTATATAATATAAAAATACAAAGTGACATGGTAAGTGTCAAACTAATTAACTAAGAGTCAAAACTAAAAGATAAGGTTAATATAATGACCCAAACATATCTAAATTCTATTGGTTGAGTGGTTTTAGATGCATAACTACCTTAACCTTTAAATAATCCACTTTGGAGCCATTATAAACCGAATATGAATTTACTATAAAATAATATTTCTAGATTTTCCTAAGGTGCCCCTCCTCCCCCTTATAAAAGGACACCACTTCTAACCAATTATCCACACCTTCAAAGCCTTTTAGTTTGGCCAAACCCAGCCCAAATACTCTCTCAACTTCCCTCACGTCAACATAGATGCCATTGTTGGATCATAAATCCAACCTATGGATCCCTTTTCATCAAATCAAAAGAAAGAACCCGAAGAAGTGGTAATGCTTTCACCACCCTTTTTCAAGTTCATTTCTTCTTCGACTTCTTATTTCTTTGTTATTCCCATTCCAAAATAATAACTCCAGTATATTCTATATAATTAGATGTTATTATAAATATGGAACAACCATATTCAGTATTCTATCGATCCTATTAATGACATGTCACTATACGTGCGTATGTACGACTTACCGTCTCCACGTCGTGGTGTAATTGTTATTCAAAACATTATTATTTGGATGGGTATAATAATGATGTGTAATTCATGTAAATAATACATATAACATGATAATTATTATGTATATATGATATACCATTCAATCATATATTATTTTAATATGAAAAGAATGATATTGTTGCTCGTGCGTACGTACGGACTACCGTCTCCACGAACGCGATAAGATTCATTCCCCATCGTATCCATTAAAGTATAATTCTCATTTGATGATTAAAAATAATGTTTAAGGACTTGATATAATTCTGGATATTAATAGTATAAAACCTATCCATAACAAAAACGGCTTATGTAACAAAACATGTAAAAGAAAACGAGTAAGTTAACACCCGAAACGACGATAATACTAAGATATTATTAACAAAGCAATGTTAAAAGGTCATATATGATATCATATTAATGTATATGATTCTTTTATAATTTAATAACAATTATTTCACCATTATACATGAGGTTAACCTACAATCAACCAAGTAAAAGTACAAGGTAAGGGTTATTTCACAATCTCTTCAATATTCGAGGCTGTTTATACGTAAAAATCCACTGGGACCTCTTTATCATCCACATCCATGTTTCTTAAAAATGAATTTCAAAAAATTCTTACTATTTTAAAGAATATGGGTTAAAGTAATTTATACCCTTGTTTGAATTTTATAAGAGGTTTATAAAGGAATCTTTCCGTCGTTTTCCAAACAAGGTCCTTTTTAACCTTTTCGACAAAATTAAGGTAAGAATGTTTTTTCAACTTATATGGCGGGTACAGATATTTTTCGCCATTATAAGATCGTCAAATCTTCCCTTACAAGCTTATAAGAATATTTTAAAAATAAATATTTTCATTATGTGACTCTTAAATGATTTCAAAATATAAAGAGATATGTCTCTCTAAAAAAGGTTTTTATTTCATCTATGTCAACATCATTTGATGGATTTCAAGTTTATTTGATGTTGATTTATTATGATACAAAACTTTCATATTGTATTGATGTTTTTGTGATATGTTTGACTGTGGATGTGCAATTTTTATACCATTCATTTCTTATGGTTAAAGTATTGACATTTCATATGCTAGTTTTAATACGAATGTTTATGATATGTTTAATACTTTTCATATGAGGAATTTATTGGACTTAGTAAGTGACGGGTGGAGCCCGCTATAGCTCCTCGATGCATCGGTAGGTCTCATGAGACAACTAGACGTGGAATTGTCCAAGGCCCTTTCCCAATTTGATTTATGGTTTTGGATGAGGCCTTAATCATTTTAGACATCTTGGTCGAGGCCTTGACAAAATGTTTCAGAATGTACGACATTATACATTCCCTCATTATGGAAATAATATTGATGGTTCATGTGGTCATTCGACTAGTAGAATACCCATGATTATGCTTTATTATGACATTATTTACTCATCTCATGTTCTTGCCATAAAATTATTCATGTATATTATTGGTAAGGGCATGTGGTTTCAGTTATTTACCATTCTTAATATTTATGTCATTTTCCACTATATTAATTACCCTTACTGAGCGTTTTATCTCATCCCTTTCAATGTTTTATTTTTTCCAAGGATATGAAGAAGTTAGTTATGAGTGACCTGATGGAATAATCTAGGAGGATTGGATGTTCCTAATGAAATACATTTGTGTTGTATTTCTCTTCAAGATGTAAAGATGAACATATGAATGTATCTAGTGTTTCCAAGACTTCTAAACTGATCGGTCCTTCAGGACGTGATTCCTTGTAATCATGCTAATGTATTAAAATAATGCACTGACTCTGGGAAACTGGGGTCAGGGAGTTACAATATCAATTGGGGGAATATCTCTAATGATGATGGGGTGAATGATATCACCCCTGACATCGAGTAGCGGTTTCCATGCATCTTTAAAAGATATTGTCCTCAAAGGGAAGGAAAATATGGATGACAATGAAGGCTCCATTATTTCCCCTTCAAAGTTAAGGCCACAAAAGGATTATTAAAACACCCCATGGACTATGTATACTAGAACCTTTTCTAAGTAGAAGTCCAATGAATAAATCCTCAAGATATTCAACCAATGTAATCCTCAATCTTAGTGGGAAACTGTTGATGAATATGATTATAGAAATGATATATCCTTTTATGACATGTAGACTTTTGTTTATTAGATGAGGGAAAGTCCATTTGTTTTTCCCCACCATCCTCTATTTTTATATTTTTAATTCTTTTTAAAAAAATGTTCATAATCTTTTCCTCTATATGGAATTTTATGAATGTAAAGTGAGACAAAAATTCCAACTGATACACAACCTTTCCAAGATGACCCATGATCTCAAATGGGCCCACAAATCTCAATGCCAACATACTCTTCTTACCCAACCAACAATGTCCCAATCAAGGAAAAACCAAGAGAAATACCTAATCAATAACCTAAAACTCTAGGATTCATTGATTATGGTCTGAATTAGATTTATAATGACATTGTTCCATGAAAAATCTATCCCAAATAGGCTATACCTTTTCTACCATCTAATGAACAAGGCTTGGTCCAACCAAAGAAAACTCTCCTAGATCTGTCTAGTACAAGGTATATCTATATGGATTCCCATAAAATTCATCAAATGGAACCATATTAATAGAAGTATGATAACTATTATTATAGTAAAATTTGACTAGAGGAAGATAGTTTTCCATGGAACCACCAAAGTTAAGTACACACGACCAATTCATATCCTTAAGAATCTGAATAGCTCTCCCCATTTTCTCATCCATCTACGAATGATATATCATGATCAACTTCAACTAGGAATACATTGAATCTAGAAAACCTATCCAAAACATTAATGTGAACATTAATTCCCTATCAAAAGAAATTATAAAGGGGACCCCATGAAGTCTCACAACCTATTAGACATTAAATTTCTAGAGATATTCCACTTTAATTTTATCATTAATATGGAGGAAATGAGATGATTTAATAAGTCAATAAATGATCTCCCAACTCGTATCCCTCACACTAAGAGTCCTTGAAAACATAGTGATGAATTGCATGGAAATATCATCCCACTTCCATACTGGTATGGGTAAAGGTTGCAACAAACCAATGGGTCACTGGTGCTCCACCTTAATTATATGAAAAGTAAGGAACCATGACCTAAAATCTATAATTGTACACCTCACCCCTAGCCACCAATACCAACCTCTCAAATCACGATACATATTTTTAGCTCTAGGTTCCATGGACCAACACGAATAATGTCCACTACCCATCATCACCTATCTTAGAGATATCAGAACAACCAAACTACCTCGAAAAAAGAAAGTTAAAATAGAAGAATGATACCAATCACCCGAGGTCTGAACACCATTTTTATATTTTTTTGAAGCATTGGAAATTGGTGTCTAAAATTTTAACGATCTAAAACCACTCATCAAATGATGTATCATCCTTCAACGAATCCAAGAAATACTACCCACTATCCTCTTCCAATACCAAGATCATCTCAGTGATAAAAATATCACAGAATAATCCTCTATTGATTTATTCAAGTCATGAGTCAGTAATTTTATCCTCAGTACATCAGTGACATAATTCTCTTTTTAGGAGTGCAATAAATATTAAAATAAAGAGTTTGGAGATATTGAACCCTTAGTATTTATCAAAAGTTTATGTCCCTTTGATTAAAAATATACTTCGGTATTTTATGGCCTGAATTTATTGTAAACTGTTCCTAAAAGAGATAGTGATTACATGTTTTGAGTGCATGTATAACCGCTACCAACTCAAGATCATGGGTAGGGTAGTTATTCTCATGAGGGGATAACTGGAGAGATCTATTGGCCACCACCTACTTCCCCAGCATCAAAAACCAATCCAATCCTATACTTGAAGCATCACAAAACACATCACATCCCCAACCTAGTTTTGAAAGAATCAAAAATAGAGTTGAAGTTAGTCTCACATTTGGTTCCTCAAAATATCTATAACAATTGTCATTCCACTCAAACATTACACCCTTACGAGTCAAATATGTCATTGGAGATTCAATCCTGAAGAATTCTGAGACAAAACACCTATAGTAACCACCCAAACCTAAGAAAATATGGATCTCAAATAAATTTATGCTCTATTACAAAGACATTACAACCTTTACCTTTGTAGGATCTACAAAGACACCACTCTCATATATGACATTCCCCATAAATTTCACTACATGGATCTAAAATTCACACTTGGATGGATTCCCATACAAGTGATGATATTTCAAGATTATGAAGATAATATCTAAGTGACCCTAATGCTTCTCCTCTTACATGAAGTACACCAAGATATCATCCATAATAAAAATTATGAATGAGTATAAAAATTAATAAAATATTCTGTTCATAAATTCCATAAACATCATAGGATCATTAGTGAGACCTAATGACAAAAATAGAAACTCAAAATTCCCATAATAAATCCTAAAAGCTATCTTAGGTATATCCTATTCTCATACTCTCAACTAATGGTATCCCAACCGAAGGTAAATCTTAGAAAACTAAAGAGACCCTATGAGTTGATCAAAGAGATCATAAATTATTGGTAAGGAATACTTGTTCTAAATGGTCACTTGATTTATCTTTTTATAATCAACGAAAAGGATGAGGTTTTCATGTGATTTGTTGTCAAAGAAAATAAGGAAAGTCCAAGGTGACATTCTAGGATGAATAAATCCCCTAGCCTTAAGGTTCTGAAGTTATAATTTATGTTCCAATAACTCATCTTGTTCTATGAAATAAGATAACATAGAAATTGGAATCTTACCCGGGAGAAGGTCAATATTGAAATCAACCTCTATTTGTAGTGGTAACCTTTAAAAACTGCCAAGAAATAACTAGGGGTATGAACTCACACTATGGAAGGTGGACAACTCAAGTAAGAATCAACTATATCAAGGAACATCTTTGATAACTAGCTTGAGAACACCCCAGCATATGGAACAATGTGCCCCACTCTCCAAGATCTAGAATCCAACTCACCCTAAAAGACATGAGAGATGCCATTAAGAGATAAGAACTGAACTTAATGATCATAACTGTTGATCTATTACCTTATAGTGATCAACCAATCCATTTCAATAATTAGTTCGAATATATTAAGATCAATAACTGAGAAGTCCCACACCACTTCAAAGTCGACTTTCATTACCCTATATGTGGGAAATTTAAAACATTTCTTAAACCACTTTCTTATAGGCATGGAAAGATTTGAAAAGAACATCATAAGATAAAAACATAATCCCAAAATATCAACCAACATTGATGATATAAAATAACGAGTATCCCTTTTATCAAACAATTCCAATACCATATATGAAAAAATAAACACCGTACCTCTAAAGGAAGCTAGAACTTCCTCAGATTCCATTGGTAAATACTCCATTTCATTGAGAAAAATAGTATTTTTTCCTACCTGATATATCTTATCCAAAAAATACCCCCCTTGGCCCATGGATAAGACCCATATACCTTAGAAGCATTAGAATGAACTTGTTAATCCTTGGTGAGACTGGATATAACCTTACTACCTTGGGAAATCCTCCCACAAAAATATTCAGATGAGTAGATATTCCAAAAGGATGATAAGTTTTAGGAGATTTCATATAATTAGGATTAGTATCACTAGGCCTTCCACACTAATAGAAAACAATCTAATACTTTCCTAACGAATCCCCTAAAACTGGTCCCGAAGAAAACTATATACACTTGAATTTTCTTTTTTATTCAGAAGAAACACTCTAGATAATTGCTACAAAAACCAAAGATCCTCCCAAACTCATTATTATACCATTTTTTACCTTACGCAATACTACTTTAGCCATCACCTCAAAAAAATTGTAATTCATAAGATAATTACCATTGATTAAATTGAATCTCCCAACCTCATCACATACCTTCAAGATTTAATTTAGAAATTAGAAACAAGATCAGTGTTTAGGTGTACCAACATAGAGAAATAGGTGGAATAATCCAAAACCATCTATTCCCCCAACTCCAAGGTAATAAATTCATGGGTCTTCACCACATGAAACATCTTAGGATAAAAATGATTATTAAATATTTTATTGAAATAAGTCAAGGTGAGATTCTCATGAATCTTATCTTTCATGATAGAGTCCCACCATATCCTTCCTGATCCCTCAAGAATATATATAAAAAACACCACCTTAGAGTCCTAATGATTTTATAGGAAATGGAATATCCTTTCAATCCACTAAATCCACTCCTCAAGTTATTGAGATCAATTTTAACCATGTAAGATGGGTGGATTCTACTTACACTACACCAAATTCACTATTTAACCATAGTTTAAGAAACTACCACTAAAAAAATTAGAAAAACATAGCGGTGATTTTTTTTAAAACTACTAGTAAAGTATTTCTATTTATTAAAAAAAGAAACTTCTCCCCTGATCCCCACTTCTCCCCGAATCACCCCTTATCCCCTGAGCCCTTACTGCTACTCCCCTTTCCCCCTCGCCGCCAATCCTTGGCTGAGATCATCACCGCTCCCATTTATACCTTGATTCCCCTCCCTATTGAGTCCTCATAACTACTCCTTGATCCCTCATTGCATCCTCTCGCCAATCCCCCTTCTCCACTAATCCCTCTTCTCCGCTCCACTTCCCCCCCACCACTTCCCTACCAAGATTGTTTCTGCTCCTCGATTGAGCTCACCACAACTCTCTTTACACCCTTTCCACATCTCCTAACTGAGATCTCATCACCACTCCCCTAGAACTCACTGTTTCTGCGCCCTAAGCCCTCCCCAATTCCTTTCCTCTTCTTCCAATGATGAAATTCATCGAGCAGATTCCACTCCCTGAGCCCTCGTCGTGGCCTCCTTGAGCCCTTAACACCCCTCCCTCAGCCCTCACCGCTTCTATACTTTCCCTTTTCCCATTTATGCCTAGGTACCAAGCCCTCACTACTAAGTAATCACAATAGTGACCTCAATATAGAGTCACTAATCCCTATCTAATTCTCTCGAACCCCTATCCTTGACCTCATGGTCTCTCTTTTCACCCTTTCTCCCTTCGCAACTTTCATTCCCTACCAGTGAACCGCTTTAGCAGCCACCTTTCTCATCAGTTTGGGGTGATTTTCATAATATCTCCATTTTAGTTTCATATTTATTACTTTAAATTTCTTTTTGGTGTCTTTATTATCTAATTTCAACTATTTATCACAAAACTATAATGATGATCTATTCTAATCATTTTTGATATTATGGAATAATGTATATAAATTGAAGGTTTGTTTTATCCATAACTAGATTGTTTTTATAATTATACTTGAGTGTGGATTGTAATGATATTGATTTATTTTATAATTTTTTGATTTCATACTATAACATACATTTTATATTTCAAATTCATTAAACATACTTATAGAGAAGATGTAATTTTGTAATGAATTATATACATTCTAATTAAAATCTAAAAAATGATTCTGTTCAAAAACCTAATCAAATTAGTCCCTATAAATAATTTTTTTATGTTTATTTTGAATAAATTTGTAATTTAGTTTTAAATGACAAAATATTTCTTATGTGATTTAATTTTATTTAATGAAGTTTATGAACTTTTTGTTATACGGATTAAAGTTGGATCACATTACTGAGGAATACACCTCAGTATGATCAGGGTTTGGTGGATTTTTTATATTTTTAAATTGACAATGGTTCCACTGATGGTAGAATAGGATGTCCATGACATAAATGTAAATTTAGAAAATTGTTGAAGAGACATGAAGTTTATAAAAAATTGATATTGAAGAAATTACCTAATCAATATTTTTGTTGGATTTTTCTTGGATAATATAACGTTATTGAATGTTTGATCACTAATGTTAGTCAATAGAATGATCTCCCAACTTCATAGACAATGAAAAATGAAATAAAAAACCTTAGAAATTATTCTTTTGGAATTTCAAGGAAACAAAATCAACATCAAAAAATATCCAGACAAACAGTTTATTGTGTTGCAAATTTTAACTTAACAAATGATGTTTTTGGGACAGTAGGAAAACCTGATCAAGATCATATAATATCATTAGATCCTCCACTTGATTCCATATAGAACAATGTAAGAGAGGACTTCATTATGAATAAAAATTTGTTTTGTGATTTAGGTGATGATAAAAATAAATAGCACTATGTTGGATGTATGAAATATTTAAAACTTTCTTTTATATTAATGTTTTACCATATCCAATGCCTCTAAATAATTAAAAATAAGATGATGTCCATGATATTGGAATTGTTGTGTGACACAATTCCTGAAGCTAAGATCCCCCATTATTTTTATTATATAATTTTTTTTGTTAAAATGATTTTTATGAATTATATGAAAATATATTCTTATCTGAATGATTTTATGATTTATTGGAAAGATGATTCTAGTAGACATGATTGAAAAAAATGTTCTTCTTACAAATGGTAGTCAATGAGTGATGCTGAAAGTATGAATCAACACACTACTATGAAGAAAAATAAAAATAACACACTTTTAAAGGATTTATATTACTTACCTTTAAAACATTGACTGTAAGGATTATTCATGTCATTAAAAACCACTAAGAATATAAAGTGGCATTCTATAGATAATAAAAATTATGTGTTAATATGAAATAAATTAGATTGAAAATCATAGAATAGATTTGATTAATTGAATATAGATTTCTCATTTGATCCTAGGAATGTGTGATTGGGATTGGTTATCGATGGATTCAAACCATTATGGGATTTGTGTACCAGTTATAGAATTTATATGGTTGTTTTGATCCCTTACAATTTACCTTCATGGATGTGTATGAAAAAAATGTATTCTATTATTTTTATGATTATTAATGGAAATAAAATGTCTTGGAATTATATTTTTTATAATTTAATCCTTTAATTTAATAATTACTAGAGTTAGGGAGAAACAGTTTGGAGACATATGATGAATCTTCTAGTAAAATGTTCCAAATAAAAGCTGCTCTAATGTTTACCATTAGGGACTTCCCTATAATTGAGAACTAATATAGTTGAAAACCTTACATAGGTTTGTATTATCTTATTTATAATTTTCATTTGATTTGGAATAACTACCTTAAAATAAAAAATGGGTTTTCTTGTGTCATCATATATTTCTCGATTCATCTCATATATTTTACGGAAAAAACAAAAATTCATTTGGTATATTGAACATAGACTACCTCCAAATTTGTTGATTTGTTATGAAATATTGGCACCACAATTAAATTTTGAAACAAAAATTGTGAAGGTGCATCATTTTAATGATAATGGGAAATGAGTAGAAAGTGCATCAATATTTGAAATCAGAACACAAAAATGGAATAAAAACTATATTCTTCAAACTTCCATATTAGTATTTTAATTTGATGCATCATAATCAATATGTTATTCATATTTAGAAGAATGTTTTTGACAATTTTATCTTCACGTTACTTAATGATCATAGAAAATTTAAGGACCATCTAAATGCTTGGAAGAACTTAAAAATAATGAATAGAAAGTGTGATATATAGCTAGATGAGAATGGAAAGTATACTCTGGATTTTTTCAATGAAAAATAGGAAAAAGATACATTAATTTGAATTTTAAAACATGTGAAAGTATCTTATTGGTATTCAAGTAACATTTCAATGTGTGTCAACTTAAATAATCCTAGGTTACATAGAATGAAAAGTTATGATTCACATATTGTGTTACAGTAGTTACTACTATTGGCATTGAGTACATTGTTACTTGAAAAGTTTACTGTAGTTGTAATCTAATTTTTCACATTATTCAGAAAACTATATAATAATACTCTTTAAAAATTTGATCTTTAAAACTATGTAGATAGTTTTTTACTGAAACTTTATACAATGGATATGATATTTCCTCCATCATTTTTTACTGTCATGATTAATTTAACTAGACATTCGGTAAATGAAACTAAATTGGAATGAACCTTACATTTTGAATTGATTTATACAATTGATAGGTAATTTATTTATATGTTTTTCATATTATGTAAAAATTTCTTGGTACTTCATTAAATAAATAATTTTGTTTTATTTATTTTAATTCATAGATACCTTGGTCATTTGAAGTCATACATGAAAAATAAATCTCAACCTGAAGGATCTAATTATGAAGGCTATTTATAAGGGGAGAGTCTAACTCTTTTTATTGATACTTCTATGATAGTGAGACAAGATTCAATCAAGTTGGATGAGTTGATGACATATTGAATAAATCTTATCTTCATTGGAAATCAAAAATCTTTCCTACTATTTGACAATCAGTTTAGAGGATCTCATGTATTACACTGATAGATATGGAATTATTATTGGAACATAGATATATGATTATGAATAGTGAAATAGCAGATCAATTTATTGAAAATACAAGGATAGAAACAAATAGTTTCATGAGAATTTGAACATGAAATGAGAAAGATATAACATAAGATATTAATAAAGATCTTGTAGAATGGTTTACATGTCATGTATGTTCATAAATATTTAAATAAAAATGAATATTATGTTGAAACATATATTTTATAAATATAACAATGTATAATAATTTTTTTAGATGATGCATACTTATACTCAGACTGAGTTTTCATAAGATTTGAAGTTTTTGGACCGAGTTCCTCTAAAACAGGCTAGAGAGTTCGATGATTACAATGTGAATGGCTTTAAAATTATTACAATTGATTGGGTATAGGGTTTAAAAACACATAATAGTGGTATATTTATAGTTTTCAAATTTTAATACTATGTAAAGTCGGCTGATATTATCTAATTAAATTACCATGGTCATTTTTCATTATTTTATTTGAATGAAAGTTGTTCAATATTACAAGGGGTATTAAATGAGATTCAGTACAATCTAAATCTATGAACTTCTCTCACTTGATGGATGTGGGTGACCATGAATTACATGATCCATATATCATCTTAGTATATGTGAAGATTTTATATTATGTGTAAGATTTCATGGATAAAGGGTGGAGTGTAGTTGTTTAAATAAACTAAGGATACTTGTATGATATGGTTGATTAAGTGAAATATTTGACCTATGAAATTGAATCCCATCAAAAAAAATATACTTATTTTTCCACCATGATATTGAATATATTAGTCTTAAAAGGGTGTATGAATTAGATAATGTAACAACGGAGAAGGATAATGTCATGAATGAGGGACAAAATGATTGTATGTTCAATCATCCATTAACTTATAAAACACCTATGTTATATGTTATTTATTTCTAGTAATTTGGATCTTTTATCATATTTAAATTGATTTTTATGCATTATTTTTTTAATTTTGAAAAGGTAAATGTTTTATTTATTTGTATGTGTAGTAATTAATTTTCAAACCTATGTACATTATGATTTTCATTACTATGAATCTAATCTCATTTATAAATTTATTTTTATGAATGAATTTTTTGAAATATATGTTCTGAAGTTATTTTTTATTTTTTAAATTTCATGAATGATAACGAAGAAGCATTTCACTAATCCCATTCGACTCCTAGTTGACAATCCAAAAACTACACAAAAACCTAATGATCCATTAGACTCTCTACCTTTAGAATTTGGGACCCCTTCGTCTACCCCCATAAGTAACTTCCACACCCTCCATCTGCTTCCCATATTAATCTGGAACACCATCCTTCTCCATCCCATCAGGATCTAGAATATTTCATCATGATTCCAAAGGTTCAATATGCAGCAAATCTACAGTGAGGGAATATGTGGTCACTCATGTTACTTCATGATTTTTTAGAGGGTGACAGTTATAGGTAAAAATTTTAATACGAATAAAATTATTTCACATGGAATCCTTTTTATGAGAAAATTATTATAGTAATTGATTTCATGTTATTTTTTTTATTTGTGGTGTTTTGGATGCTTTTTGGTGATGATGTGGTAATAATACATGAGGATGTGTAGAGGAAATGTAAAAGAGGTGTGTAATGGATATGTAGAGGTGGTGATGTTGTGAAATGAAGTGTGGGGTTCTATATATATGGTGGGGATATGTGATTATGTGAAAGTATGGAGTGATGTGGTAATATTTCAAAATGTGTTTATATGCAAACATTGATGAAGTGGAAACATGATGAGGTTGTTATGTGTTGATTTTACAAGCACTCCTTTTTATTTATTTTAGAGGTGGATTTTGGTGTTATGATAAGGTATTTCATTCATTATTATTTGTTTTTTATTTATGATATTTTTAATCCATTTATTTTATATTTTATTACTAAGATTTTAATTATTAAACAATTTTTATATTTTAGTGTATCTTTATTTGATTCAGGTTTCTATCTTTATAAACCCGAGTTTTTGTTTATTGATATCACCGAATTGGTTAAGACTATATTAATACTCTTTAGGTTCTTAATATTGATTATCACTTTATATTATAATAATTTATATAAAAGAAGTCATTATCAGTTCTAAAAATGTATATATTTGAATCTAGAGAACATTTTTCTCATGTTTTGATTATGTTTTAATTGAAACACAATTTACAATTGGTCTATTATGTTTTTAGAATATCAATATTATTCTATTTTATTTCCATGTATTATAAATTGCCTTCATGATTTGTTTATGAATACTATACTCATTTTTAATTATAGGTTTTGTAATTTTATAATACGAATACTATTTCTTGTTTATTTTTATATTATTTTCTTGGTTTTACATCTATTTATTATAATTTTCTTGGGGCTATAGTTTATGAAACTTTCATTGTTTTGAACATAAATATATAGTGGTAGTTTAAAATGTCACTATATATACTAAATGTTTTTAGAATCAGTTTAAACCACCACTATATATTATTAAATATTTTTATTTTTAAACCATTGTGAAATCCCCAAATGTTTTGAGAGGAAAAACTACAGATAAAAATTGAAATAACCACCACTGAATATAATTCCATGATATTTCCCAAAAACTACCACTAAATGGGTGAGACTGATTCATGTTGGATTTCAATGCCAACTTTAGTGTTGGTTTTAAAAAACCATCATGGAACCATTTGGTGGTGGTTTAAACCACTTGAAAACTAAAATAATTTTTGGTATTCCTCTATTTTGTTGTAATGTTATTAAATTTTGATCCATGATCCACCGCTCATCCCTAGTGTCCAATACCTACTGAAACTAGTGTTTGAATAGTGAGGATTATAGATTCTACCAAAAAACGGTCCATTGGAGGATTATCATGTATAAAATTTCTCAAAACCTACTCACTCAGATTTATAAGAGATCATCTTAGAGATATTATCTAATTAATACAATATAAAATAACAAAATTGTTTGAAGGAAAATTTCCAAGTCATAAGACCAACTTCAAGAATCCATATCAATTACTTTAAAAAACATGAATTTAAATCATTTATGAATTATATGAATGATTTAAAAATCATAAAGAAAGGAATAGGTGAATTTAAATAAACCACTGGTCTTTTTATCTCAAATAACCTCAAACACCAAGTCTCAAGTGTGGAAAACATTCCTGAACACCTATGGTAACTCATGTTTAGACCTAGAAGGGAGCTAGCTAGGTACTATTCTACACATACTACCTGAATTCTAATTATTCTAACTCATGTCTACCAAAGTTTCTAAACCAAACCCAAAATGTGTCATAACACTTCAATCTAGGTATTCCCTTTGGTATTATTTTGTAATAAACCAACCCGAGTTGATCAAACACATTACCCAAGACGACCAACCACAAGGGAGTATCAAAAAAACAACCAAACAGTCTCATGTATGACCAAAGAATAAAAAATATAAACAATGGAAGAAAGAGTATATATCCATGAGACATAAAATATCAATCCAAATGGATAAACCAGAAAGATAAGCAAGGAAATCCAAAGTTGAAACTACATGTGACCAACTGTTACCACCGAACATCCCACTATGAAAATGATGACACTAAAGAGAAGCTAGAGAACTACATAACACCCTTCCCTTTAACTATGTCATAAAAAACCACATCTACAAACATTGAAAGGAAAAAATAGGGTATGAGTGCATAACCCAATAGGATTTCACCAAAGAATGTATACAAAGTTTAATATCATGAATATATTATTTATAGATTTAAAACAAATCTAGTTTGAAAAGAAGTTTCATAAGATAATTATTTTTAAAAAACAGATGATTTTTAATAAAAAAATTCCACATCCTCATAAACTTGGAATATTTCATGAATATGAAAGAAATTATGTGAGTATAAGAAAAACCATCCATGGATACACCATAATGTAAAAATTTGAGAAACCATCCATGAAATATACTATCATGATTCAAACCAAGAATAAATTAAAAATCACAAGATATGGGATCCATCCTATGGTAATACATAATAGACATAAAATAAATCACCATGCTAGGCTTAAAGTGAATTAAAACAGTATTAAGACCTTCCACAATCTATCTATATCATCACCTATAGTGGTGTTACACACCCACACACACACTAAAGTCACATATCCATTTCTTTATGAACCCGAGGTTTACAATGTGCTATTATTTTAAAAAATCATTGAAAAAACATACTCACATTTTATAAAACATTTTCACTGTGAAGCCTTACCACTTACATTCTTGAAAACCTATTTTGGAATTAAAACCACCTCAAAGGAACTTCATCAAGAGATCATGTGTCCAAAACCTTTTTTAGATCCAAATACATTTAAAATTTTTATTTCAAAAATAAAATACACTTTGATATCAGATCTCAAAATTTCATAAAAATAAACCAAAGGAACTTGTAAAAGAACCTCATAAATTCATGGATTAGAACCTTTTTATAGTGAAAACTACCTCAAGATCAAAGGGAAATCACCAAGAATTTATATCCCAAATCCTGAGGTTTATCCTAAAAAAATATAGGCTTCAATTCCTTTACAAGTCTATCTTGGGTACCTAAGGTTTGAGGGAGAAAAGTGGGAAAAGAAGTAGTCCAGAGGGAGTCTTGGAAATTATAACCAATATATAAAATAAAACACCATGAAACAACCTCAAGGATCATTCCACGGTAATCCTCAGTCAAAATTCCTAGAACAATAAGTATTTACACATTTCTTAGATCAACTTATCATAGGGTAAGGCTATGGAATATCCAAAGACACCATGATGCATCCACCCTTAATTTAGTAAAGGCACCTAGTTACCCCATACTCCACAACCATACTCTGTGGAGCAACTATAAAAATAATGGAAGTGGATCTAAAAATCATCATGTCACAACAATCTATCCACACTACAGAGCCCAAATATATAGAATACCAGCACCACAACTTGGTGACTGTGAAACAACTATTCCAAATATGATAGTAGCTCCAAAAAACATGTCCTTAGACCCTACGTTGTAGCCTAATGATCCATGTTGCAATGATATCACTCAACAACATATAATATACAATTCATAGAATATTAACCTTCCAAATTCCATAAATATCCCATAAAACCTAGGTTCACCTCAAAAAAAATTATATTCAAATTACCAAATCTTGAACTTTGAAATAAAGAATACTAAAACCTAGAGGGTGTCAGAGTGGTACGAAATATTAAAGGTATTAGTTTTTTGAAACACATATTTATTATATTTCTATATCTTATTATTATTTAGTAATTGTTTGAGACTTTGTTTTTCTTTATGTATCATCTCAGATCCTGAATGGTTTCATGATGTCCTCTATGTTTTTGATCTCTGTATTATTTCTCAGAATTCAGGGAATTTCAGAGTGAAAAAGTGTTATGGTTTGGGGAACAATCACACTTTAACCTTTAATTTACTCTTATTTAATTTATTTAATTAATTTTATCCTCATCATTGAATTATAAGATGAAATATTTTTAATTTACAAATTTTTATGCTTTTAGGATATATGAATGATTTGCACATAGTTAGTTCTAACATACAGTTTTCCATCTCAAATTTGAAAATGGTTGTAGAGGTGATTCACATTGTCAGTGTACAGTTTTAAAAACTACATGATAAAACCATGAATCTACCATATGTGTTTCAAGTATAGAGTTTATAGTTGGTTCCCCATTTGGAAAACTCTACATCCAAACCGTGGCGCTCACCTAGAATTTTTGAATTTGAATTCATCTAACTATCCTCCTTATTTTTTAATCCTTAAACCCTCTTTGATCCTCCTCACACACATGAAAAAACCTATGGGATAATTATACGTGGCCCTCTATACCTCCCCTCATAAATTTTTTTCTTCTTACTTTGATTTTGTGTGATTCCCTTAAGGTGACACCCTATTCTTCTTCTTTCCTTCCTTATCTATTTATTTTCTTTCTTTTCCCATACTGTGGTATTTGGATAACTGAACCATGGGTAGGTTATGGTTTTAATCCCTTTTATTTTAATTTATTAGGATATAAAGATTCATCTTAGGACCTTATATATTTTATTATTGAATGATTCACTCTATCTACACTTGTTTTGAGGTAGGTGTTTCCATGAAATCCACTTTTTATTCACAATCCACATGATGCCTGTGTTTTTATCATTTTTTCATTAAAAATTATATATTCTAGGGACTATGTTAAATTACTAAAATTTCTATATTAATGGAATTGGTATTTTGAAAAATAATGCCTTTAATTACTAGTGTATCATTCATGGTTCATAAGGGGATTTTCTTTGGATTTTTTTTAATGGAGTTATATGTGTGTTTGAGTTTTTCCTTTATTTTTTATCAATTATAAATGTTTATGGTGATTTTTTAAATATTTAATCATGTTATTACCTAATCTTTTATGGCTCCCATCAGATATGTTGGTTTTAAAGAGGGGTTTTCTCTTTAATTTTAAAGGTTTTTTCGAATATAACTATATTTTAAAATATATTTTCAACCATGGTTTACAAACACAACCACAAAAACACATATATATGTAACTATTATTTTGGAAACTTAAGGAACATTTGGCACATATAAAGGATAATTCAAGATGTTATTGTTTTGGAAATTTATTTTCATGTAGATTTTGTAAAACAAATTTTTAGTTTCAAAATTGAAGGCCTGATTGGAAATTTATGTAAATGGGTTTTCCCAAATGAGTTTCAATATTGACTAAATCCCCACAAAATTATGTTATAATGATTATTGTGATTGAATGTTTTTATTGTTTTTATTTATATGTGTTGGAATGTGGGTATTTAATGAGAAGTTTGTGTGAGGGTCTGTTGAGTTATATTTTTGGAAAGTTTCCTTGTGTTTATTTATGACATGTTTCTAGTATGTCACGAATTATTCCCACCATATATTATTAATATCATGGGATCCTAGGAATTTTAAAGAGTGATCGAGAGATAATTTCTAGAATTTTCCTGAGTATAGAGACTTGTATACTATAGAATTAGACTATTGACAACTAGAGGGTTTCCTCTAGTGAGGAAAGTAGAGAGTAATATAGTTGGTTATTAATTGGGAAAGAATCATTAGGTCAGAAGATTGTTCCACCCGAAAACTTCTTGGATCATCTCACAGGATATTTAGGGTCTAGCCCTGATTATATACACTTTACTTTGTCTTCTTACTTAATAAATTTGTTTATGATTTTTTCTTCATTAGTTCAATTATTTCCCAACATGATGAGTGATATTTATTTCTATTCCTTCATGATTGATATAAATGAATTCTATATTTAGTGTTTATTTACTGATACATGCTATTGGTTTATTACTACTTTGATCCTACTTATTAAGTAACCTACTTTTATTATCTATACTATTTAGTTATATCTTGTGAGATTTATGGTTATTTAAGAGGGGTTATATTTAAAGGTAGTTTTCAAGAGGTTACTTAGAGGCCATTTTGGAAATGTTCATTTTAAAATGGTGTTTTAAAGAAATTGTTCAATGTTTTGGTTTTAAGAACATCTTGGTTTTAAAAAATGCAAGTGAGTGCTGTGTGTTTCCTTCATTAAATAAACAAAAACAATTTTAAAATACCATATATTGAACTAATGTTTTGGGAATATTTTGAAAAAGGAAGGTAATTTAATATTTAGTGAAATCCTACTGGGAATTTATGCTTACACCATACTTATACCACTTGGTGTCTATAGACCACATGGCATTATTATAGGTTCAAGAGCATCTCTTCTAGTTTCTCACAAAGAGGTTGTGTTTGTCTTGAGGATGTATGGTGACATAGAGTAAATTGGATATTATATTATGTATTTTTGTCTTCTATTTTATATCTCAGATGTACCAGACATGTTTTCTTTCCTTTCATTTAGATACTATATGTTTTTGTTATATTCATTTTTAAACGATTTTTATTTCTAGATATAACCTATTTTTATTGGTTTTATTTTTGTATCTATTATAGTGTTTATGCATGAATGTACAATTTTTTAATTCACCATGAAATATTATTGGAATAATTACAATATTTTTTGTGTAATATTTATTTAGAAGAAATCATTTCTAATGAGTTTGTTTCAATGCTTTGGCACTTGTTTCCAGCCCATGGGGATCATGAAGTCCCTTTAGGTCTTTCCATGAGTCAGATTGAGTGCTTGGATCATGGGTGGTTATAGTTGTCTCATGACTTCAAAACACACAACCCTATAAACTTTTATTAATAATATTCTTCAACAAATTACCTTGGGATAATATTATGGTATAAGAATATACCTATAATCCATAATGATGTAAAATTATTCAACGTACAACTATTTATAGAATAATAATTACTTGTTATTTAATGATATTAAATATTTATTTCCCCCAAAATTCCCCCTGAAAATATTCCGACTTACAAAGAATAACAATGACACAACCCTAAAAACACAACAACCAATGCTGTACAAAATTTATTAGTGCATTATGGTGTGTTTTTTGATTCATAGTGAAAATAGTTTCTAACTTATTCCAAACCTCATTAAACTACAAATTATGAATTAATATGAAAATATTTAGTCTTTTTAAAGTATTTACAACCATATATTTTTAAAAAACACAATCCAAACTTTATATCAATATTTTTTCTTACAGTCTCCCCCTTTGGGTTTGTTGATAATACACTTATTCAAAAACCAAATTCTGATACCATAAGAATAATTTTGATATTGTATATAATGATTCAAAAAAAATCAACATAACACCACATGATTCATGATCATTTTGATAAATAAGCACTAAATGAAAATTTTATGAATGAACTAATTTATTAACCTCATTCTTTGATGCCAATTATTGTATAAACTTCTTAACTCTCACCAACATCTCAAGACATTCAAATCATCCCAAATACATCTACTATTTAGATAGCATAGTCATTAAATATTCAAAAATACATATTTATTCTTAAATAAATCATCCAGCCACTGAAACATCACATGTGAAAATTTCTCCCCCTTTGAATTCCTGATCAAACATTTGGATATTTACCCCCTATGATTTTGAGAACTTACCCAATATTTGTCAATTAATTCAAAGGGTGATTATTCAATGTTATAATTAGGAATAAACTACTCATTAAATAAAAACTTGGGAAAGACTTACCTTTTAATAAATCACTTATGAATAATGAAAACACTTTATGAACTTTTCGTTCAGTTATACTATTTGTTTTAAACTGATGTGGAATGATAACCTTCTTTAGAGGAGCGTGGGTCCCTTATAAAAACTATTTAGTGACCCAAAAGTTTTTTTAATACACTACCCATTAATAAGTATAATTTTTATGATTTATTAATAAATTTATTGATGGGGTTATTGAGATCCCCCTAAGGTAGTGATTCAGTATGGGTAATAATTGACTAGTTAACCAAATTGGAATATTTTCTACCAATCATAGAGACCCATTCCATTAATGATTTGGGAAGTTTATATTTATAGGATATAATCTAATTTCATATTAATATAATTATAATCATATAAAATAAATATGTTCAATTTAAATCTCACTTTTAGTCGATATTTTACAATGGGTTGAATAATTAGTTATATTTGAGCACAACACACCGTCCTCTAACCAATGGGTTGTCTAAGTATACCATTCATATTTTATAGGACATAATAGGAGTATGATTTTTCAATTATATAATTTCATGGGAGATTAAACTCATGTTAATTGAGTTTTTCTACTAGGAATATATACAAATAAAACCTATAAAAAACAACTTACCCTAACTTTTTATGTCACTTGGGTCAGTCTAACAAAAGGACCAAAGCATGTTCCAAATCACCAATGACTGGTGATAAGAACTGAGGGTATTAAATAAAAACTTTGGGTATGATTTCAACCATGAAATTTCATTAACCCCATAACATTCACCATGTGGTAATTGAACATGATGCAACAATATATTGGATAACCACATGTATAAATAAATAGTTTTATATTATGAACCAAACCAATTAGGGTATAAGATTATAAAATAATAAAATATCATGTACCATCACTTTATAAAATAAAAGTAAAGTGATATAAAAAGAATCATATATACCTGAATCACAAAATAAAGTTATTTCTTGAGTGAACAATATATAAACAACACAAAAATGAATAACCACATTAAGATCCCCAAAATTCTATACAAGGTTGAACTCCTAGTGATCCATAGTCACCACTAATAATAAAATCATCAAAAATATAGATGTAATAAATATTTTAAATTGAAGGATGTAATTAATTTCACTTTACTTCCATTAGATAATACCAAGTTTACATACACTAAATTGATGTACCCACGATGTGAGGTAAAATACCAGTTGAATACTACCTTTAATCTATATAAAAACATTTATAATGAAAAATGTTAGTCCTATTTTTAAAATAATATTTTTAAGAAGATATTTTTGGTTTTATAAATGATAATATTTAAAATCCAAATTGTATACCTTTGGTTTTATAAAAACCGACTAATTGAAGTAGTGAGTAATAATATAGAAAATGGAAACATATCCAATATATAGTGGCATAAGTATCTTCAAAGAACCCAAGTATAAAGATATCATAAAAAATGTAAACATAAAATTTCAACATGAAATGAAAATATTAATCAATATAAACCAATATGGGATATAACCTTTGGTCCACATAAACTAAATAAAGGGGTAACATAGTTCCTCACTAAAAAAATGCTAACTGACCATTATGAACCTAAAAGAAATATAGACTCCACTTACCCTCTTAGCCTTATTGGGTGGAATCCCCTTGATAGTGAATGGAATTCACTAGGGGTAATAGCCAGTGCAGTAATCTAATCTAGTGTAATACTCGTACCAATTATCCAAACATATTCCTAAGGTCTACCATGTTTAATTCATTAATAAAAAATTATATTAACATAAATAAAATCATATAAACATCTAATTATGTATACAATATTCACAAGAGCATATTCTAAACAAAATAAAAAAACATCAAATTTAGGTAGTCACATAACCAAACAAGAATTTATATGAAACAAATTATTAAAAATCAACGTGAAATAATTTTTATAACATTTATCTTTTTAAAATTACTTTGAAAATACATTTTAAATTACAGAACTCTTTGAAACTGTTTGCACTTAGAAATTGTTTCCACACATTTTTTCAGAGAGTTTATAACATTGTCCTCACTTAGAAAACACATGATTATTCTGAGAGATAAGTATATCAATACCCAAAATAGAATTAGATGAGATTTATATGTGCTATCTAATTTTCCACATACCAAGGGATGAAGATTCCTCAAAAAAATTTCTCATTTCTATGACATGGTGTTGAGAACCTCTCACTAGGGGTATCCCATTTCTATCACACGTTATTAGTGAAATTTTTTATGAAGTATCAAAACTTACTTTTAAGGGTCTTACAGACAAAAGTTTTCCTTGGAAAATACACTTTACAGGGTAACCCTATAGTTAGGGTCATAACTCACTTTTCTAGTAATAATGTAATAGTTCATGGATCATAAATAGATTTAAATATCAAAATTCACAATTGTTAAAATATTTTATTAATTTCTACAAGATAAAAATTAGAAAAGGAAAATTATATGAAAATACAAAAATGATTCACATATCAAGGTTGTTTATTTGGAAAGTAGCTCAATCGAATTATGAAGGACCCTTCATTTTACAAAGCATATTATCATTTTCTTGGAAACATATTCTTCCACGAATCATTGTATTTTGTGATTGCAATAATTTCCAACTTATCACATGCCTCCTTCATCAAATTCGTGGTCGCATGTAAAGAAAATTCATTTATTTTGTGGAGGAATGATCCTGTGGCCTCCTTCCTAGAAAATAGAAATCATTTGAGATCCCCTTAAAACTATGAAGAACCCCGTAAACCCCTATATTTTATGGAAAATATACGATGACTCTTGGACCACCTTGAATTTCCTTTATTCAATTCCATATGGAGGACAATTTCAGGGAAGAAATTACCCAATCCTTACATGTAAATGTCATATTACTCTCTAAAACTACAAACATAGGGGGACTTTGGGATGCATATAATTAGATATATCTGTTGTAAAATTCAAAAGTTTCAAAATGGGGTGGGCCTTCACAAAGAAATATTATGAATTCCATCTTTGAATAAATCCAATGAAGGCACTTTATGAAGTTATCCTTTATATTCCCTCTGTGAATAAATCCCATGAAGAAACATCATGACTAAATCCTACGGGTTCCCTTCACAGATTCCTTATTTTAACATCCCTATATAAACACCACAACATGGACATGATTTTTTGAGACTCATTGAAGAATACTCTTTATAAATTAATTATATGGAAAATACTTTAATGATTCCCTATGTGAACCCCCTTCACGAGTGACATGTGAGGCTAATATATGGGCATCTCTATATGAGATTAACACCATGAACTTGTTAGACCTGGTCATATATATTTTGTGTTGAAACACCTCTGACCCCAACCTTCATCCTAGAAAATTCCACAATTTAAGATAATCCTCATGCATTCCAAAATAACATTGAGTTGATATTATTATCTTAGTTTCCTTATATACCTTGAGCCAAGAAACGTATCATGGTTTAACTATACATGAGCCTCATGATAGGTGTAAGACCCAACTCTACCTTAAATGGTGTAAATAATTAATTATGCCAAATTAATCTCCTATTTCAACCCTTTTGTGACAAATGAATCAAATCTGGGTAGTTTATGAATAATCCATACTCAATCCCCTATTGTGAACTCCCCAAAAATATATTTTATCCTTTATTATCTATTCTTTCCCACATTGAGAAATAATCACATGGGATTAGAGTTTTAGTTGATCTTTTCATTATAATAACTGAGATGCATCATGAGAATCACCTATTAGTCTGAGATACATGACTTTAAACTTACTAGAACATGTCTTTACTACATGACATTAATCTAGTCATCACATAATACCATAAAATGTTTCAATCAAATTACATGAGATTTGATTCTTATTTGAATAGGATACATAGGATACCTCTTGGTTGTTCAAGGTTAATATCCTCAAACATCCCTTTTAACTAATATGAGGAGCATACGATGACCCACTTTAGCTTGAGCTAGGAAAATCCTCCTAGTTTCCTCATATTTACTTTAATTTGAGACACTCCTCTTATTTTCCTCATATGTACCTTGATTTGAGACTCTCTTATTGGTTCTATATTAAACTTAAATTCAAGATACTCTATTTGTTTCTTATATATAGGCCTACTATTTTATGTAATCACCATCATATGGTTGCTACAATGTAAGGATCCACATTTTTAACCGGGTTAAAAACCGAAGGATTTGGATCTTTTCAATTACTGGACTGGTTGAATTTAAGATCGATCTTCAAAATGAGATTTCTAAGGTTTGAAACCTTATTTTTGATGTTTTTGGACATGGGCGAATGCCTGTTAAGTGTCTCGAGTGGCTCGAGGTGTTTCAAGTGCGTCGTACCCAAAAGAGGATGGTTTTTAAAGAGCAGCAAAAGGTGGATGGTTGGCGCACGATTTCCCAAACCGTGTGGCCTAAAATAGGGAGGCAGAGGAGTCAGAACGGTCTGCGCACGATTTCCCCAAACCGTGCGGCCAACCCGTGTGAGGTGTCCTGGGTGTCCAGTGGGGGACACACGCTTGGCGCACGGTTTTCCAAACAGTGCTTCCCAAGCCATGCGCCGTGCCCAGTTTTGGGTTTTTAAGATATTTTTAAAATAAAATTAAAATAAAAACCTAAAATCTAAATGATCTCTTCCCTCTCCTCTCGGCCAGACCCGCACGAACCCCCTCCCATGGCTCTTCATCCTTCCACAAGCCCTCCTTCGGCTGGACCTCCTCTCCTTCATTTTTCTTGGCGATTCCTCCTTATAATATCCATGGTAAGCTCCTCCATCCTTCCTCCTCCCTACTTGGCCGATTCTAGGGCCTCCCCTTTGCCCTAATCTATTTTGGCCGAACCCCCATGTTTAGGGGTTTTGTTTAATTGATTTTATTTCTTGTTTCTCTTATTTTAAAGGGGTGTGAAAGGTCCCTCGATACATTGTTCGTGTGCGTACAACATCCGCCGCCGAAGGCGAGGTGGATTGCAGTTGTTTCGAACTGCCGGGTTGTTTTAGAGGTAAGGGTTTTCTACCATTGGTTGTTTCATAGCTTCCAATTAACGTATTTAGTTGTTTTAGAGGTTCCTGGTTCGTTTCCCTTAGTGCGTTGGACTTTTGGAGTTGGTTTAACTTTGCGGGAGCTTAGGCGGATCTTAGTTAGAAAGAGTCAAGAGCCGGAGTGGATGGATGGATCCACCTTGAGGTACGGTCCCTCTCCTTGCCCTTAATTTTAAAAGTTAAGTATGAATGGGTTATTTCTGCACTTCTTTAATATGTTAATCATGCAATTTTAGATTCAATTAAAGGCTCCTAGAAAAGAGTGTGAATTGCAGGGATAAGATTAAAACGGTCGCTTGGTCACTAAAATCACGGTTTAATAATAAAACCCCTCGGTCAGTGGTGCGATGTCTTCAAGATAAAAGTAGGAAGTAGATCCTTATGCTTACCCGGTAAATTTCTGCTATGCTTTTGTGATAATTGATGATGTCATGTTTCCTTGAGTTGTACCAAATGGTTAAAGCATGACAATTGTGATCTTCTGAATGGAATGTATTATGGTGGTAAGGCCATGCCTTAGGATAATGGAATAAGCACGGCTTATGCTAATGAAATGGGTCTAGTGAATGGGACTTACCTAGGAGGGGTAGTCCATTGCACCTCCATATGTTTTGCAAATCCTTACATACCTTTGAAATGATATAAAAGGAATGGGGAATGAATTGGGGGTTAGAAAAAACCGTACATGAGTGGGTAGCCTCATGTACCTTATATAAATGTGATGAATATGATAAATTATGTGATAATGATACTTGAGATGGGTTTCCTTAAGTATAATTGTATGAATGTGATTATAAACTTTTACATGGTTATGGGCTATATGATTGATTGTGAATGTGGAATGACTAAATGCATAAGAGGTACTACCTTATGCTTTCTAATGTAATCGTGATAATGAATATTAATGGTATTGGAAATGGTTTCGGGTATGGGATGGAGTTTTTCCCCTTAACCATTGTATGTTAATTCTTGAATTGCAAGCCCACGTGAGTTAAATGCTTTTAAACTGATTAAAATGAGAAACAAAGTCATGGGTGAACCATGGAACCAATGTGAGTTTCCATGGATGGACTAATACGAGACTCTTTACCGAAATGCCGACTGAATCATGGATCTCATGTGAGATTCCATGGACGGACTCGAACGAGACTTGTTACGGAAATGCCGAGCGAATCATGGATCCCTTGTGAGTTTCCATGGACAGAATCAACATGGAATGATATGTCATGGGCGATACCCAGATCTTATTTATAGGATTCTGGGGATGGGCTTAGATGACAGACTATACCGCACCTAGAGCGAGGCCGGGTACCTAAGAGGTTCCCCGGAACGGGCAAGTAAGGTGTTGGTGGATTTCCTCCCTGAACGATGCCTGGTCTCTGGCCTGAGTATTCCAAGAACGGGTCCAGGGAATGGGTTGAACACTTGAAGGAAGTGATTAATGAATGAAATGGGTTGAACACTTGAATGAAGTGATTAATGAAAGGAATGGGGGCTTAAAGCGATGCCAAGCTAAAGAACAATCTTGGGTCGGTCTTGCTAGTTTCCTTATTTACTACTTTACCTGTTTACTATTTAATTGAATACACACGGTATGAATTGGGTTAGAAACTGATGGTGTCGGCCTACTGAGATTATTATCTCACACCCTAATCAGGCCACCATTGCACTGGGGTACCCAAGTAGACCCTATTTGCTTGCAGGACATAGGTTGCATGTTCTGATGCTTGTAACTTAGGAGTTAGGAGTAGAGGACCAAGTGGGATCTTGGGATGATTAGGAGATCGCCGTTGGGATTTACTGTATTTTCTTATTTTATTTGTATTGTTTTGAAATCATGCTCTATTGTTTAATGCTTTCCATATCTGTATCATCATCCCTGTATTGTGACAACTGGCTTGGCCACCTTTTATAAAAACGATCACTATTTGTCTTCCACTGCTATTGTTCATTGTTAACTATTAAGGCTTCTGCTATTGAATGTTATCTACTCTGAGATACCGCTGTACAACTCTGATAAGAGGGCATAGTCTCCCCACTATCACCTCCTGAGACCCTCGCTGCTAGTCGGCAGCCTCTGGCGTACGGGGAGATGCGCTTGAGGCAATGTGGCGACCAGTCTGGACACCGGTTTGATGGTGAGCTAGGCCGGGATGTTACAAAGTGGTATGAGAGGGGTTTCCTTCTTTTATGGTTTATTTTCTTATTTGGCGACATTAGAAAGGGATAGGAAGGAAATGGAATTTGGTAATGAGCTGTGTTCGAGAGTAGCAAACCCGTGTACAGGGAAAAGCCAAATTGCCTCAAATGGAATTGTTGTTTTGATGATTTTGATTATTATAGTTGATCTGATTTCACCGTTGGGTGACACACATGATTTATCCTGATACTGTTGATGAAATTTTGGGTTCCATTTCTGTTGCAACCCAATGAGAGGAGGGTATGACATCTCATACATCATATAGGCACCTTGTTAGAAATCACATGTCATGCATTGTTCCATGCCATCTAGGATGCATAAGTTGATGCCTAATGTGGTGTTAGGTGCTGTGATAGCTATTTTATGCTTCTTGTTGCTTTAGCATGCCTGATCTATTGTGTACCATGATTTTGTGATATATCATGTTATGTGTTACTGCTTACGATAACATGCTGTTTTGATTAAAATGAAATTGGTTTATTTTGCTAGATTAAGTGATTGCGATTATGATTGGAGCCAATTGTTAGTTATAAGGTGTACTAGAGCCTTATGGGTGGGAAAGTGTAGCCTGTGTAATTGAATCACCATAAAAAGGACTGCTAAAGTTTAAATTGTAAAATGGATTGAAATTGGTTTTGGATGAAGGGAGCCAAATGCCAAATTGTAAAGTGTATGGGCGCTCTACATATTCTTAGGTGGCCACCCTTATGACTGGATGACTGTTTTGAGCACTTTAACTTCTGATATGTGATTTTTTTGTTTAATGTGAGCCAATTTTCAACCCATGGAGTGTATGAGCGCTTCAAGAGTTGGCAAATGGCAACCCATAATGGATGTGATGGAACAATGTTCTGTGAAATTCTTATATATGTAAAAGCTGTTTGATTTTGATATGGAATGTTTTGGATTTTTGGGACCCTTGTTGGTCACCTGAATCGTTTAAAAGTATTTTTTATGATAAATTGTCAGAATAAGACGGCATATCTGATAAAGGTTTAAAGGATAAGAGAAAGTTTGTTGAGAATTGCCTATTTTTCTTTGAGCTGTTTGTTAAAAATGATCAAGTGCCTAGTGTTTTTTGGTTTTGAAAGTTTACTTGAAGTTTTGAATTTAATATTTTAAAGTGATTAAAATAATAAACGTGATTAAACGTAAAGGGATTGGAAAATGAACCTGTAGTGGTGTCCTTCTTTGAAACCTCGTGTGAGGGTAAGTTAAGTCTTTCTTGCGAGTTCCTTGAGACGGAACCATAGGTGTTTTCCGTGGGTGTTCATTTTCTTTTGGAAAATGAATTGAATGTTAGGCTTGAGCCCGATGACTTTTGTTGGGCGTGACCAAATGCCTGGGTCAACGTTTGTTTTTCGTAAGGGGCTAGCCCGGGTTGGTAGCACCCTTAGAACTTTTTTTCCTTGCTCGTGCGGTGAGTTTCCTGACGTTGGGTACCATTCGGGCACCGTTTTCCCTCGTAGGAATTTTGGTTTAAAATTAAACCCTTGTGCGGATGGGTGGTCATGTTTCTTTTGACCTCATCATGGACTTGAGCATCAGGTAATGCTCTATATCAGCTGGTTAGACATGCATCAGGCATGGTTGGTTGTGTGTTGGTTGTTTGACTCCGAAAGTAATGGACGTTTGGTAAGTCATCGTCCATGTAAACGGTCATATAAAGTGATACTACATGTGATTAAATCTCTTGTGGTGCTGTGTATAGTCTTGGGTCATCCCTGTGGTAGGGTGACCTGAGCATTTGAGAATCAAGTTGTCCCATTGCTCAGGATGAATTTTCGGGAGACTCGGGTGGGTGACACGCCGGTCTTGTTGCTTTGCATTCCTTGCACGTCTTAGTGTGGTGATCATGGCTCAGAGGAGTGACATACGCCCGTTTAGTTTTTGATGAACTAGTTCTCTTATGGGAAGCTGGTATTTTCTTCTTTTGGTGACGCAGACGCTTCTAAGGTAGGAAGCGTTGTGTTGGTGTAGTGAAGTGTGTTCTTCCGGGTAGAAGGAACACGTCAAGAAGGAATTTTATCTCATTGGTGGTGTGTGAAAACCCTTTTTAGAAACTCCATTGGTCATGGAGGACTTCGGCGGTAATTCGTGAATGATCACGGAATGCCTTGTGCGGGGAAAAGGCATTGGGATCGGTTTAGAAATCTCGATGTGTCAACAGGTGAAGCTGAGTTTCTTATTTAGAGTCGACCAGAGGGGTTCGACTATTCTCCTTTCCAGTTTTTGGGGTATGAATAACTGGAATCCTTTTTAAATCCTCTTAGTGTACTCTGTTAAGTGATGAGCATGTTCCCTATCTTGACTTCTTCCCGGATGCACTGAGAGAGCATCGGTCTTATGCCGCGCTAATGTTTAAAAGCTGTTGAGCTCTTTTGGTTGTTCTATTTCGGCTTTGCACGCTGGATGCATGGTTTCTCTCGTGGTTTGATCTTGGAGATGTCATCGGGAGTCGGGTATGAGCTTCAGTGAACGTTCTCGTGGTAAGTGTGAGATACCTTGGGAGAAGGCATCGTTGTTCAACTTGTAAAGCACCGTCCGCCTAAGCTGGGCGTCTTCTTGAATAGTCATCCGGAGTTGCTTGGCACTTTGTAACATGGATTTTGGGTCGATAGGGAATTGACCATTTGATCGTTTCAAAATCACACTAGGGGCGTCATCGGAACGCTTAGAGCATGCTTTTGAAAGACAGTTCCAAAGGTGGCGGAGCTGTGGTTTGAGTTTTGACCTTTTAGCATTGAAAATCTAAGGTGGGAAGTACCTTTGTCTGTTGCTTGATGAGACGACAATATGTTTGTCTCTTGGGTATGACGGGCTTGGGAAAGAGTCGTCTAAGTGTTTCGGTTGGAAAATGAGTGTTGGCTTGGGTGTTTACGACTTAAGTGCCGTGTGCTTAAGTGGATGTTCATTGGTGCGTGGGATGTTTGGGAACATAACACGATCATTTGAACGAAGCTTCATGACCCTTGTAGGTCGGGTGAGGTGTGTGCTGTTCCCGATGGCTTCTCGGGAATGAGATGTTCTAAGGTGGGAAGGTTGTAAGGAGCCACATTTTGAACCGAGTTAAAAAGCGAAGGATTTTGAGCTTTTCACTTACTGGACTGGTCAAATTTAATATCGGGCTTCAGAATGAGATTTCGAAGGTTTGGATCCTTCCTTTTGATGTTTTTGGACATGGGCGAATGCCCGTTAATTGTCCCGAGTGGATCGTGGTGTTTCGGGTGCGTCGTACCTGAAGGAGGCTGGTTTTTAAAGAGCAGCAGAAGGCACACAGTTGGCGCATGGTTTTTCAAATCGTGCAGTCTAAACCGTGCGGCCTAAAATAGGGAGGTAGAATAGTCCGCACAGCCTGCGCATGGTTTCCCCAAATCGTGCGGCTAGACCATGTGGGGTGTCTTGGGTGTCCAGTGGGGGATGCACGCTTGGCGCATGGTTTTCCAAACCATGCAGCCCAAGCCGTGTCCTGTGCCCAGTTTTGGGTTTTTAAGATATTTTTAAAATAAAATTAAAATAAATACTTAAAATCTAAATGATCTCTCCCCTATCCTCTCGGCCAGATCTGCACGAACCCCGTCCCATGGCTTTTCGGCCTCCCATGATCCCTCCATCAGCCGTACCTCATCTCCTTTGTTTTTCTTGGATATTCCTCCTTCGAATATCCATGGTAAGCTCCTCCCTCTTTCCTCCTCCCTACTTGGCCGATTCTAGGGCCTCCCCTTTTCCCTAACCTATTTCTTCCGAACCCCCATGCTTAGTGGTTTTGTTTAATTCCTTTTAGTTCTTGTTTCTCTTGTTGTAAAGGGGTATGAAAGGTCCCTCGAGACCTTTTTGGTGTGCATATGACATCCACCGCTAAAGGCGAGGCTGATTGCGGTTGTTTCGAACCACCAGGTTGTTTTTGAGGTAAGGGTTTTCTACCGTTGGCTATTTCGTAGCATCCAATTAATGTATTTAGTTGTTTTAGAGGTTCCTGGTTCATTTTTCTTAGTGAGTTGGACTTTTGGAGTTGGTTTCACTTTTCCGGAGCTTAGAAGGCTCTTAGTTAGAAAGCATCAAGAGCTAGAGTGGACGGATGGATCCACCTTGAGGTCGGGTCCCTCTCCTTGACCTTAATTTTAAAAGTGAATTATGAATGAGTTATTTCTGTACTGCTTTAATATGTTAATTGTGCAAGTTTAGTTTCAATTAAAGGCTATTGTGAAAATAGTGTGAATTTCATAAACAAGATTAAAATGGTTTCTTGGTCACTAAACTCACGGTTTAATAATAAAATCCCTCAGTCAGAGGTGCGCTGTCTTAAAGATAAATGTAGGAAGTAGATTCTTATACTTGCCTGCTAAATTCCTGCTGTGATTTTGTGATAATTGATGATGTCATTTTTCTTCTGAGTTGTACCAAATGGTTAAATCAAGAAAATTGTGATCTCCTGAATGGAATGGATTAGGGTGGTAAGGCCATGCCTTAGGATAATGGAATAAGCACGACTTTTTCTAATGAAATGTGTCTATTGAATGGGACTTACCTAGGAGGGGTAGTCCATAGCACCTCCATATGTTTTGTAAATCCTTACATGTGTTTGAAATGATATAAAATGAATGGGGAATGAATTGGGGGTTAGCCAAAACCGTACATGAGTGGGTAGCCTCATGTACCTTATATAAATGTGATGAATATGATAAATGATGTGATAATGATACTTGAGATTGGTTTCCTTACGTATAATTTTATGAATGTGATTATAACATTTTAAATGGTTATGGGCTATATGATTGATTGTGAATGTGGAACGACTAAATACATAAGATGTATTGCCTTATGAATTCTAATGTAACCGTGATAATGAATATGAATGGTATTTGAAATGGTTTCAGGTATGGGATGGAGTTTTTCCCTTTGATCCTTGTATAATAATTCTTGAATTTCTATCCCATGTGAGTTAAATGCTTTTGAACTGCTTAAAATTTGAAAAAAAGTCATGGGGGGACCCTGGAGCCAATGTGAGTTTCCATGGACGGACTCATACAAGACTTGTTACTGAAATGCCGAGTGAATCATGGCTCCCATGTGAGATGCCATAGACGGACTCGAATGAGACTTGTTACTGAAATGCCGAGTGAATCATGGATCCCATGTGAGATGCCATGGACAAACTCAACATGGCATGATATGTCATGGGCAATACCTGGATCTTATTTATAATATTCTGGGGACGGGCTCAGATGACGTAATGTACCGCACCTAGAGCGAGGTCGGGTACCTAAGAGGTTCCCTAGAACAGGCTTGTAGGGTGTTGGTGGATTTCCTCCCTGAACGATGCCTGGTATCTGGCCTGAGTATTCCCGGAATGGGTTCGGGGAATAGGTTGAACACTTAAATGAAGTGATTAATGAATGAAATGGGTTGAACACTTGAATGAAGTGATTAATAAAAGGAATGGGGGCTTAAAGCGATGCCAAGATAAAGAACAATCTTTGGTCGGTCTTGCTAGTTTCCTTGTTTACTGCTTTACCTGTTTACTATTTAATTAAATACACACTCTCTGGATTAGGTTAGACACTAGTGGTGATGGACTACTGAGATTATTATCTCACACCCAAGTCAGGCCGCCATTTCACTAGGGTACCCGAGTAGAACGTATTTTCTTGTAGGACTTAGGTTGCATGTTGTGTTGTTTGTACCTGAGGAGTTAGGAGCAGAGGACCAAGCCGGAGCTTGGGATGCTCAGGAGATCGCCATTGGGCTTTGCTGTATTTTCTTATTTAATTTTTATTATGTTGAAAAATACTGTATTTTTTACTACTTTCCATATCTGTATCATCATCCCTGTATTATGACGACTGGCTTGGCCACTTTTTATAAAAATGATCACTATTTTTCTTCCACTGCTGTTGTTCATTGTTAACTATTAAGACTTCTTCTTTTGAATATTATTACTCTGAGATACCGTTGTGCAACTCTGATAAGAGGACATAGTCTCCCCACTATCACCTCCCGACACCCTCGCTGCTAGTCGGCAGCCTCTAGCGTATGGGGAGACGCGCTTGAGGCCATGTGGTGACCGGTCCGGCCACCGGTTTGATGGTGAGCTGGGCCTGGATGTTACATACAACCAAGTTGATGATCCTAGGACCACCTATGTGATGACTATAAGACCTAATTATACTTATGATTATAAGAAGAATACTCATCCGCTGATGATGATCCAGGGATGAATTTGGTGATGATATAGTGTTGATGCATACCCTGTCCTATTTTTTCACATCAAATAGGTTAATCAGAATGGGACTCTCATACGTAAGTCCCACACCAACCAATTTTATGAATATTTCTTCTAGCAGTCACTTGTTCCTGGATGGATGACCATAATAGGCACTTCAATTATTCCTAGATGTAAAAAAAATAAAATATACTTCATTTATTCATGGTTGGATAACTTTAAAAGACACCACACTTGTCTTTGTCACATGACCTGAAAAGGTACAACATGTCCTGTTAAGCATCACTAAACTATGTGGGTTCTGATTCCCTTTACATGGATACATAGAAGGACATATCTTGGGCCCAATCCCAACTTAATAACTCCAATTATCACCCTATATGTAGATAAATTCTAGAGTTACAAACATTGTGTCTTTAAACCATAAAATTAGGAACTAATAAGAGAAATATTAAAAACCTCTACAATACCCAGATGTTGAAATCTCTACATGGATTTTATCAGATCACTAGAACAGGGGTATCTAGTCACATACTGGGATTTGGGTAGGATTTATAACAACATATTAAATCTATCATAGAGTCCCACAATAAGAAATAATTTCTCATAACAATGGTGAGTTGAGCCCTACCTCCCATCCTCTTGACCAACATTATTTTCAAAGAACCACTGGTAAGGAACTCCAATGACCATATACATTAATAAAGAAGACCCACAATGATTTTTACATCAAACAATTGGGTATGATGAAGCACCTCAGAGTTTTTGTCAGAAATATAATACTAAAATTGACATAAATCCTTTAGCCATGTCAAGAATTTCACACATGAAAAAGACAATTTTCCATTGGATGATGGATTCACCTTATGTAAGAGTTTCTTTTGTAAAAAGTGAACCTGATGTGAATCATTTAACTATAAAAGCAATCGACCGACCTTCCACTTTTAATTATGTTTCTTCCTTGATATGTTTTGTGTTTGTGTTTCCTTTATAGAACTTTCAATACTCCCTATAAAAAAATGGAATCAATAAATTCCACAATTAATACCAAGATCATTGGATAAGTTATTAGTACTTGTAGGATACCTCAAGAGGCCACACAAAACCATTTGACACATCAAACATACACCTCAACTACCATGGAGACCATGCCTCGTGGTCCTAATTTACAATATCAATAAAATATCACCTCTAGTACTAGTTAGTGAATGATTTGGTACTGAAATATCATGTCAATGGATCTATCTAAACTCTTGAGGCCACATAGGAGAACCTCCAGAGGACGAGGCCCCACTGGTCATCCTACTAATGATAGGTTGTGAGGAAGTAGGTGGCTCCTATTTCCACATCCAACCACTTCAAGTGCCTTTCCTCGAATCATATCAACACATACCTTTCTTACCTTAAAAGGGTGTAGTAATAAATCTATCATGTATAAGAAAATACCCAAGAGATAATCAGTAAATCTCCTATACATCAGATTCATAATCACTGACGTATGAGCTCAATTCTATAAGAATCTATAGAGGATGTTGTGGAAACCCCATTCATCCAAACTAGGAAATCTATAAGGAGATTCCTATAGGGGTATCCAATCACTAAGACTCAGTATAATGTTTAATGTATTGGTTTTTCTATATAGATATTTGAAATATATCTAGTAATATTTTTAGATCCATGCATTGTGACAGAGAGAGATTTCGAGGGATAGTGAGACCAACATTGACATTATAAAAATATTAAATAACTTAATATCAAACATGTACAATTTACATAAAAAAGTGGGATAAATCTTAAATAGAGTCTTAGATCAGAAATATGAGGCCACCATTGAGTTTTGAGAATGTTTTTTACCCTTGGAATGACGTAATAATTGTTAGAATCGGTCACATGTAAAATATTTTTCATGGGCATAAATAATAAATAAAAAATTAAATATATTTATTTTATTTTGTTTTTGTATTGATCTAATTAAAAAAATTTATAAACCCGGTTATAACCAAATATTAGGGTTGTCTCATAAACTTTTAATTTTAGAGAGGATCCAATAGAGGGAATTCCATTGAAAATTATCTACGAATCATACTCTAAAGATCAGTGCGGTAACACAACTTGTTGATATAATAAAAAAAGGAACCATAACCATTCCTTATCAATAATAGATCTAAGATTGAGGTAGTACATTTAATTTTTATGTGTTTTTATCCCTATTTTCTTATCCTATATAGAATGTGAATCAATAAACTAATGGATTGATTCACGGATTGATCATATTACTGCTATAAGATTATTTTTTGGGGATTTGGGGATTTATATTGTGGTTTAAATTTGTATCTATTCATTCATCATTCTAATATAAATGAATTGAGACCGAAAAAAACATTGGATGAGGTTTGTTCCTCATTTTTGTGTTTTTTTCATTTTTTCCACCATTCTTCATGTGTTCATTGATAACATTAATTTTTGCTGGTGGTTTGAAAAATACCCAGTAATCAATTATTTCCCACTAATTATTTATCAAAATGGATTGATACCATATATTTGGGTTCATGGTGATGGTGTGATCATGCTGTGATGGTGGTGCTGATGAATGAGTACCAGATCAAAGTTCCCCACGAGGGCTTTGATTTTTAGTAACATGGGTTATGGTAGATGATTTTCGATGAAAATTAATTTAATTGATTCCTATGAGGAGTGATGAAAATTCTCATTTGAACCAATTACCTGTTTACTGATGTAATTTACAACTAGATTAAAGGCCAAATAAGTGGATGAATAGGCATGAAGGAACTATGGAACCTAAAAAGTTATGTGGTACATGACATGTAATTCAAAAATACACACATTTTGGGGCCCTGACTATGGTGTTAGGGTTTTTGCAGATAATAAAGTATCATATGCTATGTGAAATGCATCACATACCAAGTGAAATGACCTAGAGGGTCAGGATTTACCTAGGGAGGTACATGAGCACAAACATGGCCAGGTACATGACACGACCAGAGTACACGGGTTGATCTGTGTACTCGAACACGACTTGGTTTATGAGAAAAAATAGGTGTACACAGGCACAATAAGTGATACACATGCATGAACATAATAACTTCTAGTCTTAAAGGTATACACCATTTACCCTACTTACATGTTGTGTAATTTTTTTAGAAAAGTATTCAATTCCTTTGTGTCTTTTTCTTGTACTAGTTTCCTTAAGGTATGCTCCTTCAGTCCTCAACCATGATGGTATAATATGACATTGTATATTAACCATAGGATATTGATCCCCTCTATGGGACTCATTTTAGATGATTTTTTTTATCCTCACATGAGGCCCGATGTGGTATCCTTTATCATCTTCTAACCTAGGTGGGGTTCCTGGTATCAGTGTGACAAACACTACCCATGCGTCGAACCCCTAATTATGAGTTTATTCCATATTGGGTTAGTTGGTATTATCCTATGTCCCTGGGAATGAACCCCAACTACATATAGATCTCTTTAGACATCTAGTTTTTATCTTCTATTTTGAGATACTCAACAAGAATGAAATCTTGGATGGACATCACCAGTGTTATAAGACTCACATAATGATTTCTCCCAGGTGAGTGTTGCTATGAACTCTCGAGCAGAATCCTAGGCTCGTAATATGGTTATGACCTTATATTGAGACCGAGTGTCTACTATGAGTATATCTAGATGTTATTGTTTTATGTATCATATTCTTTTGAAATTACCTTATGATGATATTACTATTATCTTGATGCATTATGCTTAGTGATTTTGGGGTGTCCTACTAGGTTTTTTTATAATCACCCCTACATGAGCTCTTCCCGCACATGCAATGTATTATCTAGATGACTGGTTCTTTGAAGGGGTTCTTGGTGGTCTAGGAGAAGATAGACCTTATTTTTTTGGCCTATATAGACCATAGTGTGTAATGAGAGTCATAGTTGACTCTTGTTCCATATTTCTAGTAGGTTGGACATCATTACAGTTTTTGGTGGGCTTGTATTTGAACCTTCTATGCTTTATAAATTTATTATCCTACTATATTTTTGGATTTATATGTATGAATGAATTGGTATCAATTGTTTTAAATTTTATTATTTTATGGACTTGGGGTAGTCACACTCGTCTTAAAACCTACTAGGAATGCCATGAAGGGTCGGGTTATGATAGAGTGGTATTAGAATCATTTTCTTTAGGACTGGAGTTTGGAGTTTATTTTCCTAGATGTGAGTTTGGTTTGGGGTTTATGGAAATAATGTTAATTGTTTCAAGTTTGGATCTTAGGCCATGGCATCTAGTTTTTTAGTGGTTAACGTATCCTTCCATCAAGAATCTGATAATATTTTTGTTTATTCGAAATATGTTTGAATAGGTTGTATGAAAAAAACATTGGTAAATGCATCATATAGAAATTGGTTGTGAATTCCATGTCCTTTTTGAGTTAGTTATCCATATATAATCATTGATCATGGTATATATTTTTTATTTTTGGATGCCTCCATGAATATTTCTAGCTTGGATTCTGCAATAGGATCATGAGTATGACCCCCTTAGTGATGAGGCTTTAATTTAGGGAACTGTTTAAGTGATGTTACCTCTAAGTGGTTCCCCAGTCTTACCACCACCTATCGAGTATAAGATGGTGCAAGTAGTAACAGAAGAAGAGGTGCGTAGGTTGAGTGAACTTAATGAGTTTCAAAAGCAGCATTCCCTCTGGTTTTGGGGTGATCCAGGACCCTAGGTAGCTGATGAATGGATTATGGTAGTGACATTAGTTTTTCATCTCATCAAGGCACCTTCATACTAGATGGTGATCCAAACAATGAGTCTTTTCCATAGATCTTTAGGATGATGGTCTTGCTTAGTGAATCAATTGTATGATGAGTTGACTATTTATTGGACATAGTTTGAGTGACTTTTTAGATATGAGTTTTATCCAACTATGTTATATGTCTTGTGGATTTAAGAGATTCTACAACTTTATCAAGGAATTATGATGGTGGAGGAGTATTCATTGAGGTTCCCCAAACTCTCATGATACTCGATTGATAGGTTGCATGATCATTTATTCTAGGATTAGACCTTTGAGAGTGGTCTACATAAATATATTTAAGAGAGTGTGATACCTATAATAATTATGACCTATGATGGAGTTCTTGAGTAGTAATTGTTGATTGAGATATTACTGGATGAGAAGATGTATATAGTTGGTGTTGGTAGTTGGAACATAGGGTCTAGGTCCTTAAAAAAATGTAACTGATGGAAAATGCAGGGACCTGGACTTATGAGATGTTTCAAGAGGAGACCTCATGATAGAGGGTATATGTTTCATAGCTAGAAGAATGGATCTAGTCGTCATTGGGAGATGCAATGTTACTCTTATATTGGTTGGTTATATCATGTGAGATTTTCAGACCCGCTATAGGGATGATAGGGAGACAATGGATGGACATCCTAGGAAGAGGAAGCAACAAGAGCAGGTAGGTCTACAGGGAGGAAGATTTCGAAGAGGATCTGGGTGAGTAGATGGTGGTAGTAGATAGTTTTACTTGTTTCCACTACCACCCCTAGGTGGTCAATTCTAGGATCAGGGAGCTAGTGGTTTGGGGAGAGGATAGCTGCATGGGGTAAAGGCTTATGAAATAGAGGCTATGGGGATGATATGCGGTATGATATGTGTCTTTTATTCCTCAGTTGCGGTGATGATAGAAACAAGTGTGAGTTATTAATTTCTTACCACTTCTCTAGTTTGAGACTTGGATATTCTATTTGAGCCCTTAGGTTGACCCATATTCTTATATACTTTTACTGGAGGCAAATTAATGGACACAAACATCTTCCAGTAGTGTTATATGACTCTTGGTGGAGCGATTTTCATATGGGATCCATTCATAGCAGTTATGTTGCTTTAGGAAATCATCATATGCATGATCTGACTATCCACAATTTATGACTAGATTGACTATTTTAGGTGGAGGATGCAGTGTGTTCTTAGTGATTGGATGTGGTTTTCTTTTTTGAGAGAAAAGTAAATACATGAAGATCATGATAAAATCATGTGAAAGAGGGTGCAACTGATTTCTCACAAGTTTTCTAGGATGAGTCATTGAGTAGTTGATGCTATGGGTTACTAGTTTCCTATAGTGGTGTAGGAATATGAGGATGTATTTATTGAGGATGTACCAGGTTTTCCACCCTACTGAGAGATAGATTTCTATATTGAATTACACCCAGGGATGACCCTGATATCTATTTCATCATATCATATATATCTTGTAGAGCTTTATAAACTGAGGATATAGTTAGAGGACTTATAGATGAAGGGCTATGTTATACCCAGTGTGTCACCCTAGGTAGCCCCAATATTGTTCTACAATAAGGAGAATGAGATCTTTTGGTTGTGGGTGGATCATCATCACCTAAAATAAGTAACTATAAAGAATAAGTATCCACTAATGAGGATCAATGACACATTGAATTAGTTTAGAGGGTAACAATGGTTCTTAAAGATTGAAATCAGACCAGGCTATCAACAAATTTGAGTACAGGATGAGGATATACCAAATATAGTATTTTTTTTATGTCAATACGGTCACTATGTGTACTTGGTCATGCCATTCAATGTGAAAAATTTCCCAGAAGTGTTCGTGGGACTCATAAATAGGATCTTTCAGCCTTTATTGAACTAGTTTGTGGTCATCTTCCCCGATGATATTGTAGTGTACTTAGTATCTAAGGAGGATTATGTGAGACACTTGGGGATGGTTTGGGACATTCACCGGGCTCACCAATTATATAAAAATATCTCAATGTGTCAGTTTTGGATTCATGAGATCCACCTTCTGGGACACATCATCTTATAAGATAGTGTATTAGTGGACCCGACATAGGTCTAGGTGGTGTTAGCTTTGGAGCCACCCAAAATCATAATAAAGGTGCATATCTTCCTTGGTTTAGAAGGATACTATCAGAGAATCATTCCTGATTTATCTAGAGTTTAATCTCCCTTGAATTATTTGACATAGAAGTTGATTCCTTTATCATAGGAATAGAGGTTCCAATAGTCTTTTTAGTAATTTAAGTAGTTATTGTCAAGCGCCCCCATCTTCTGATTTCTGGAGAAGGGGTTCAAGTACACAACGTTCTAAAATTCCTAAAAGAATAGAATTGTTTGGATTAAAATGCATAGTTAGGTGGTGATAGCCTATAGGTCTTGTCAGTTGAGAATACATGAGTATAACCACATGACACATGATCATGAGTTGGAAGTGATAGTCTTCAAACAAAAATGTGGTGACTCCACCTTATCGGTGAGTGATTCATCAACTATTCTAAACATAAGAGTCTCAAGTAAATATTATATAAAAAGGATATTAACTTGAGATTTTGGTGATGGATATAGTTCATACATGATTACTACTTCAAGATAGTCTATACACCCTGGATGGGGGATACAGTGGAAGATTCTCTCAATAATAGATCATGTTCTCAGTTGTTGGATGCAGTGTCAGAGTAGTTATCCTCATTGAAGTTGTCCATTGTGGATGAGGATAATTCAAGTTATCTCTAGTTGATGATTTTTACCCCATAATATTCCACAGAGGATCATCAAGAAGATATCTATTGTGAGACCTTACATGCTCAGATGTCCACTTGACATTATCCTGATGTATTTTTTGAAGGTGAAAAGCATGCTATTCTTTTCAAAGGATGGATGATGGTACTAGTGAAATTGTGGGAGGAGGTGATGAGGGAGATTTATACATCCCACTTGGAAGTAAATTTGAGTGTGGAAAAGATATAAAAAAAATCATTTTCATCAATTCTAGTGGACAGACATGAAAAAGGGTGTAGTAGAGTTTGGTTCTAGGTGCATAATTTTGAGTAGGTAAAGGATAAGAACTAAGTTACAATAGGTTTGGCTCAACTCATTGAGGTATGAGAGTGGAATTGGGATGGTATATCTATGGAATTTGTGATGGTTCTTCCATGAATTTCTATAGGACATGTTAAAATCTATGTTATTGTAGACTAACTCAATAAGTTTTCCAGCTTCTTATCTATTCCAGAGAAGAGAACTATAGAGAGAATTGTAATATTTACAAGTATAAGATAGTACAAATCCATGAAGTTACCTTGAAAATAATTTCATACTATGATTATTGCTTCACATCATGATTATAGAGAGGATTATAGGATAACTTTGGGAATCAGTTGCGTTTTTTCATGAGTTTTTTACCCTAGACTGATTTCCAGACTAAGCAGTCAATTTAGGTTCTTGAAGAAATTCTTGGGGATTTCATGTTATCATTTTTCCATAGTTGGAAGGATAATATAAACTTGGTGGAGTTTTCTTACAACAATATATACCATTAAACCATTAGTATGGCATCATTAAAGGACTAATGTGGGAGACACTATAAGTCACCACTATGTAAGACTAATCTAGTGGAGTTAGTACTCATGGGCCCAGAGTTACTGCAACCTATGATAGAGAAGGTGGGGATTATATTGGAGAAGATGAGGACTACGTATAGATACTATCAGTCATATACATACCAATGATAGACCCATTTATAGTTACAGGATGGAGACCATGTGCTCCTGAAGGTCTCACCTTGATGTGGATTGAGGATATTTGGACAGGGTAGCATGTTATATATGAGATTTATCACCCCTTTTCAGATTTAGAATAGAGTTGGTGAGGTGGAATACCTATTAGATTTACCACTACAGTTATCTTGGTTACAGGATGTCTTTCATGTGTCGCAACTAAGGAGGTATATGAACAACTCCCTGGATGTTATCAACTAGGGTAGGTTGGAATTCAAGGATAAATCTACCTTTATCAAGAACCTGGTATAAATCATGGATCAGTAGGAGAATATCCTCAATGGGTAATTGATTCCATTGGTGTGTGTTTGGTGGAATCATGAGAATTTTTAGAAGATAATTTGGAAGTGGGAGACTCAGATATAAGCTCAGTACTCATATTTTTTGATTATTTTTTTTATTTTTTGAAAAAAATACCTAATATGGGGATAATTTAATGTCTTTGTTTTTCCATGTAAGTCATTGAAATATATTAATTAATATTTTTATATCAAGGTACTGATATGGCATGAGATTCTGAGGCTCTGTGATCAAGGAATTAATATTGTACAAATATTAAAAATTTCAATATCACATGCATGCATATCCCCTAGAAAAGTGGAATAACTCCTAAATGGATTCTTAAATAAAAAATATTTTGGAAACATTGAGTTTATAGAATTAATTTTAACTTAGGTGTGACATAATATTTTTTAGAATCATACATATGTGTAAACATTTTCATAGTCACAAATAAAAAATAAAAAATAAATACATTTATTTTATTTCATTGATCCAATGACATAATTAAAACCGTTTATAAATATGGTTATAACCAAATTTCATGGTTTACCTCATAACGTTTAAATTTTAGAGAGGAGTTGGTGGTGGAGCTTCTATGGATGATTATCGATAGATCATGATTTGATGATCAGTGTACTAAGAAAATATATAGATCTCATCAATGAAAATGTCTTGAAAACATTTGTATTCATTTATTGGTCCAATATTATAACATCCATACTCTTTATTTCATATTTTAACATGATTTGCTACATAACATTTCACTTAATACAACTCAAAAGATTGAGAGGTCTATTTTCTTTGGGGAAAATGAACATTACCTAAAAACTTAAAACATGAAATACATATCTTTATTGAAAACTCTTTTACATGACCACAACATTCCTTCATACTTAACACTGCGTGGGATAACCTAAGGATGTACACAAGAAAGAGGTGAGATATAAAGCCTTTTAAGAGAATGAACATTTCATAAAATGAGTAAGAAAATATTAGTTAGATAATAGGTATATCAATGGATCATAAGAGAAACCTGAACATAAAGTCAAGATAAATCATGCTAATCATAACATGGAAATGTGGATAGAACTTAAAAAACTTCATCATTAACATAAAATAATCAGGTAAAACCCTATCCCAAAATGGTAGATAAAATTCATATCAAGGAATTAAGAAAACCCCTATCCCAACATGAATTATCATGATACTAAACATTACCCAATGCATTGGAGCACTATTAGGGCACACCCTTCATAATCATTTGAATCTCATGATTAAGTGTGTCACATAAATCATATAATATAGATTCATTCAACATATTCATTTATTACACAATAAAGGAATGTGGAACTCATACCTGTAAGTCACCATTAGATAAGTATGTGTGCATAAAGGTGAATAACCTTGATATATGAATGAGTATGATATTCACTACACAATGATTTTGGCATTGAAAATAGTAGTGCAATTTTGGAAGCATAACGACGTCATATGGAAATTAATAAATTTGGTTAATGAGAGAGAAAAGGGTATATACTAATTTATAAATGGGATGGAAATTAATAGGATCATGGAAATTATATTCCAACATATGAAATGTAATTTAGATTCATAATATAAAGGAAATTCTTGAGTGGAAAATGAGAAGGGATAAATCCATTACGAAATTTCAGCATAGTAACATGTGGGTTTAATTGATCATATGGGTGGGGTGGGGGGGGGGGTGGGGGATTAATGGGAGTTAAATGAAGATGAAATAATGTACACATAAAATGGAAATTATTGAGGCATGTAATAACATATCCTAAATCAATATAATTAAAATTAAAAGGTATGACATAAATGAGGTTCTTGAAGAAAAATGAGAGAGGGGGATCACTTTCTCGGATGTGTGATCCCAAAGGCTTGGGGGAGGCTTCGTAGAAGCTTGGGAGTGACTTGGGAGGACTATATATAGTAATATTAATGGGGTGGTTGATCTTTAAAGAGATTGAGTGAAGATAAATGGGAGCTTGAGTGGATTTATATAGGAAAGGTGGGGGAATTCTTTATTATTTTGGTTTTGGACACTACACACAAAAGTATTCAAAACCACAAACCATACCATGGTTTTTCTCATAGTTTCAAGAAAATGGGAGTGTTATAAAGTATTTTTAAATTTTAAGGGTTGAAGATATTAAAATATTTCCCTTTCTTATGTGGAGGTGAGTCACAATTTCAAGGAAATGATTTTAAAATCTTAAAATATTTTATTTGTATTAGAGGATTAAATAAAGCTTTATAAAATAAATAAAAATAAACCTAAAATTAAATTATTTTAAGGGAAAAACATATATTTGGATGAATATACATTTTAAGGTCTTTTATTAATCACTATTGGGTCATTATGATGTCATAAAACACATTATATATTTGTTCGGTATTTAATTTTTACCCAAACATTTGACTGTTTCAGAAAATTATGAAAAATTCATAAATAGATAATTTAAATATCCTGACACCAAAAATAATATTCATTTTATTTAAATAATTTTCTAAATATGTTAATTTTAAAATTTAAAATAAAAATGGGCATTTATTGAAAATTGATGGGTTTGAAAAAAAAAACAGATTTCAAACCATAATAAAAATTACAATTGACTTCATAAAAATTATAAAATAATTTATATATAATAAAATTAATTTAATAAAAATAAATTTTTAATGTTTTTTACTTCAAAAATCCATTGATTCATAAAAATATATTTCTTAATTGAATTATAATATTAACCAAAAATACTATTTTTGCTATAAAAAATCATTTACAAAGTAACAATAATAAAATGAAAGTATATTAATTATAAAATACAAAACTAATGTACATAATAATAATTCTAGGGTATTATTACATATGCATTTATTACACTAGCATACACCCTAAGAGTAAAGTGTGTGATGGTGGGGATTTCATGGGACCATTCAGTGAACATGGTTTTGGCCGTGATCTCGATAAGCTTGAAATTATCCCATAAATAGTATCAATCATGCTTAAGTTGTTGGATATTGGATTGGGATTAGTCTAAGGCAAAGCCGAAAAATTATATCTCCCTCGAAGCAATGTTAAATGGGATTCATAGTGTATGGTCCTATAGGTTGAGGCCATCACTACCTTTGTCTCTATCAAAAGTATTTGTTAAAACCAATATTTATTCTAGTCATGTGATCACTGTTAAAAAATTATATTATCAATGGTAAATATTATTAAAGTTCATTTAAATCCAATTGGATATAATAAAACAAAATGAGTGCATGTGTTTTCTATAATCATAATACATTTAATTAATAGAAAGGGAATCTTATTCATAAATATTCAGGTCGTTACAACCTTCCCCCATTATGAAATTTCTCCCTCAAAATTTCCTTTTTCAAAACTAAAAAAGATGAGGGAAACTCTGACTGATCAATTTCTTCGGTTCCCACACCATTTTTTCAAACTTTTGGTTTTTCCACAACACTTTTACTAGGGGCATTGTCTTATTTCATAGAACGTTTTCTCTATGATCTAAGATATTCACCAGATTGTCTTCATAAGAGAGTTAATTATCCAATAGTACCACCTCTAGATTGAGTAATTGCAATGGGTTTGATATGTACTTCTTCAAGAGTGATACATGGAATACTTCTTGTACTTGAGACAGGTTTGGTGGGAGTTCTAATCGATAGTCCACTTCTCTAATGCGATCAAGGATCTCAAAAAAGCCGATGTACCTCGGACTAAGCTTTCCATTCTTCAAAAATCTCAAAAATCTCTTACATGGAGATATGTAGAAGAATACCATATCTCCAAAATCAAACAATAGGTATCATTGAAGATTTTCAACGTAGCTCTTTTTTCAACTCTGAGTAGCTTTAATATGCTGCTGGATGGTCTTAACCTTATCCACCTTTTCTTCGACCATTTATGGACCTAGAATTTTTCATCCCCCAACTTCATCCCAACATGTTGGTGTTTTTCACCTCTTCCCATAAAGGGATTCATAAGGATCCATTTGGATTCTTGAGTGGAAAATGTTATCATAAGAGAACTCCACCAAAGGAATATGTTGGTCCCATCCACCTTTGAAGTCTATTGAGATATCTCTAAACATGTACTCAAGTGTTTGGATAGTCCACTCATATTGGCCATTAGTTTTAGGGTGATAGGTAGTGCTAAAGTTAAACTCAGTGTTCAGAGAATATTAGAGACTCTTACAAAACATAGAGGTGAATCTTGGATCTTGATTAGACACAATCGATAGTGAAACTCCATGTAACCTTACCATTTCTCTGATGTGTATCTGTTCTAGTTGATCAAGTGAGAAATCCTATCTAATTACAATGAAGTGTGGAATCTTTTTAAGAGGATCCAAAACAACCTAGACAACATTGTTTCCTTTGGATGTCTTCAAAATTCCGGTGACAATGTCCATGGTTATTTTTTTCCTATTTCTATGTTTTTATGGGTAATGGTTTCATCACCCCCTTAGATTTCTACCTCTTATCCTTCACTTGCTGACATAACAGGCACTAGGATATATATTTCACAATCTCCTTCTTCATGTTATCCCACCAATAGTGATCCTAGAGACCTTGATACATCTTTGTATTTCCTGGGTGAATAGAGGAATTCAAACTATATACACCATCCAAAAGTTATTTCTTTAACTTTAGATTTTATGGAACACACAGTCTTGACCCAAATCTCACAATTCCTTCTTCATTAACATTTAACTCCAAGGATTTTCCTTTTATGATAGTTTTCACTTTCTTTTGAATTCCCACATCATCTTTTTGGGAATCCTTTAACCTTTCCAAAAGAGATGGTTGAGAAATAATTTGTGAAAGGATTGATGATGTTCCATTATTTGTCATTCCCATGACCATATTAATAAAATATAATAAGATTGTATCCTTTCCAATTCTTATAAATGATATAATTGATGAGTCCTTTCTACTTTGAGCATCTTCCACCTCGTTCACTTTCCCTGGGTGGTGATGGATTAAGCAGTCGTAATCCTTGAAGATCTCTAACCATCTTCATTGGTGCATATTCAACTCTTTCTCTGTGAATATATATTTGAGACTTCTGTGATCTGTATATATTTCAAACTTCTCCCCAAAGAGATAATTCCACCATATTTTCAATGCAAGGATCACAAATTCCAACTCCAGATCATGCGTGGGATAGTGTTTCTCATGAATTTTCAAATGCCATGAGGCATAGGTAATTAATTTTTCATTTTTTATCAATACAAAAACCATGAATTTCTTCAAAGCATCATTGAATATTATGAAAATCTCCCAACTTTTGGGTAGTGTGAGCATAAGGGAAGTGACAAGACTCTTTTTCAACTCCATGAATCTTTCTTCACATTCGCCATTCCTAGAAAACTTTACTCCCTTCCATGTAATCTTGGTAATAGGGTTTGATAATTGTGATACATTTATCACAAATAGGAGATAATATCTAGAGAACCCTAGAAAGCTATGAACATCTAACATATATATCGGCCTCTACCATCCATCAATTACTTTTTTTAGTAAGGATCCAAAGATATTCCATTGATTGCGACGATTTGCCTCCATAATGAGACATCCTTCGACCAAAACTCACACTTTCTATACTTTGTATAGAGTTTCTCCTTTAACAACATATCTAGTATAATACTTAGATACGTTTCATGCTCCTCCTTAGTTTTGTAGTATATTATAATATCATCTATAAAGACTACCAAAAATTTGTTGAGGTAATCTATAAAGACCTTATTCATCAAGTACATAAAGATTGATGGAGCATTAGTGAGTCTGAATGAAATTACGATGAATTCATGGTGCCCGTACCTTAAATGAAAAATGATCTTGGGGATATCCTCCTTCACCCTTACATGGTAATATTTCGACCACATATCCACCATGAAGAAGTGTTGCACTCTACATAGTTTATATACCAGTTCATCAATTAATGGTAAAGGATTCTTGTTCTTTATCATGATTTTTTGAGCTCCCAATAAACAATGAAAAGGAACATTGACCCATCCTTCTTCTTGATGAAGAGGACTGGTGCACCCCTTGGTGAAGCACTTGGTCATATAATCCCTTTATCTAGATTCTCCTATAGTTTTTTCTTTATCACCTCAAGCTCCACAAAAAAAATTATATATGGAGTCTTAGATATTAGGAATGCCCCAGGTATATAACCAATCGAGAATTCAACATCACTTCTAGGAGGAAGACCATACAATTCCTCAAGAAACACATCAGTGAATTCCCTCATAATAGACATGTATTTGAGGATGGTTCCTTCCTTAGACTCAATCATTTGACAAAGATACCCATTACCATAGGGCATTAATATCCATGCTTGAGATGATGGTGCTAAATAAGATTCATCCTCCTCCTTGTACTTGAATAAAATTGAGGGTCGATTCACTATATGGAGTGTGATTCCACCCTCATGGCAATTAAAGTTGTATTTATATAATGAAATCCAATCCATGCTAATAATTGCATAAAATTCCACCAAGAGAAGTATGATGAGGTTTATATGGAAGTTGAATCCACAAATTGTGATAGGGTAAGAGTCATATGCATGGGATTTCATAATTTCCCCGTTTTCCAATTTCACTGACATCTCTACTATCATGATTTGTGGTGGTGTTTGGATTGTTATACTATACTTTTGGTATATAAAATATCATGTAGAACTATAATAAAAAAATTAATTCACTATTATTGAATGAATAACTATAATACCTATCACGAATTCATTGTTGGAATTCACTTCAGTGGTAGTGATGGAAAAGGCTTACCCTTCCTGCCTTGGAGGTTGTTAGTTTCCTCAAAAAACCCATGGCTTAGGGAACTGGTTTCAAAAGAGCCCTAGTTTTTTGAATTTGTATTAATGAAAAATACGTTGAGGATCGAATGGAGTATTCATTTCCTCTTTTGTAGAAGCAGTTTTTTTTGTTTCCAGCAATCACTGGTTGGATGCCCTTCCTTCCTGCACCTAAAGAATTTCTTAGTCCCCTTTAGGTAATTTACAGGGTGCGTCTTTTAGCACTTTTATCAAGTGGGGTGTCTGAATTTTTTTTCACTGTTGGATTTATCAATCAGACCACCAAAATTAAATTCCACTTTACACTTCTTATCCCCATGATATCCTTTAGATTCTCCAATCTCTATCATAACTTTGAGGGCACATCAGACAATATCCTCATATTTTTCAAAGTCTCGGATCACTAGGGCGTTCCTTAGGATAGGTTTTAGCCCACCAAATAAGCATTAAACCTTGAATTTAGGCATAACGTAAAAACAAGAGGCATATCGTTCAAGTGTTTTGAAGTTTTCCTCATACTCCCCAATGAATTATCATCGTTTTTCTTGAGTTCAAGGAAATATCTTTCCATTTTAAGATAGAGGGTGCGTGGAAAATATTTATCAAAATTTTTTTTCTGGAAAAACTTCTATCCCATCGCCTCAATCTATTCATACTAATTTGTATTTATGATCAATTTCCACCATTGATCATATTAAACCTCCATATGATAAGAATTCAGAAAAACATTATCTTATTCAGAACATTAATGGATGGAGAAGATCCTCTCAATAGAGTTGATCCATTGAAATTAAGAGGCCTTGGTCTCATAAAGCTCTCGATTACATCTTATTCTTTATTAGGTGGGGGGGGGGGGTTGGATGTTACTCTTGATCAAATTTTCTATTCAAAACATTAGTTAACTGAGAGAGTATCACGAAAAAATTTGTGATTCCCACTCCCATCTGATTGGGAATCTAATTAGAGAAGTCATGTCATTGATCTTCTCATCAATTAATAGCCTGATTCCTCATATTACCGGCTATTGGGTAGAATAAAAGGAAAAATTTGGGGTAAATATTTTAAACTATAAAACACAAAAATGAAAATCCAATTTAAAAAAGTAGATAACTTATAAATTACATTTATCTCATTAACTCATGAATTTTTAAGCTTCGATCTAAGTTATCCACGATCTACTTTCTAACATATATTCATAGAGGAATGTTTTCCCTTAATAAAGGTTTGTACTAAGATTATGAATTTACCAAATCATATCCCCTCGGAGTTTCAAACCAAGAGTGCAACAAGACCCATTGTCATGTACTAGTTCTAGTTTGAGTCTAGCTCAATGCGGTGTTTTTGGATTTTACCCCTAGATAAATCTATGCCAAAACCACCTCTATATGTTCATATCTAGACAGAGATGTATTTTCATGATAAACCACTTACTCTATACTCACCAATATTTAGGGACTATTTTCTTATACTTAGTCTTATCCTTAAGTATTCCACTAGAGTTTTCTAATCATAATCCCAAAAAATAACTAAACCTATCCTCTGATACCAACTATAACAACTAGGCTCTTTATTTCATATTTAAACATGATTTATTACATAATATTACACTTAATACAACTCATAAGATCAATAGTTCTAGTGTATTTAGGGATTAGGAACAATACATAACAACTTAAAACATGAAATAGACATCTTTAATGAAAACATATTGTAAACGACCACAACATTCCTTCGTACTTAGCATTGCATTGGATAACATGAGAACATGCATAAGAATAGGGTGACCTATAAATCCCAATAAGGGAATGAACATGGAATAACATGAGGAAGAAAATACATGTTCAATAATAGGCGTATAAATGGAGTATAAAAGAAACATGAACATAAAGTCATGATAAAGAATCATATTCATAACATGGAAACATGGAAACAAATTAAAACACTACATATTTAACACAAAGGAATTAGGTAAACCCATGTCCCAATAGGTGGGAAAAAGTCCTATAAAACAATTAGGTCAAACCCCATCCCAACATTAAGTATGATGATACTAAACATTACACAATGCATTGGAGTGCTATTAGGGCACACCCTTCATAATCATTTTAATCTCACGCTTAAGTGTGCCACATAGATCATATAACATTTATTTATTGGACATCATTTTTTATTCCATGATAAAGAAATGTATAATCAATACATGTAAGTCACTGTTAGATAATTATGTGTTCATAAAGGTGAATACCCTTAATATAGGAATGGGTATGTTATTCACTACATGATCTTTTTTGAATGGAAAATCACAGTGTAATTTTAGCAGCATAATGATGTCATATAGAAATTCATAAATTGGGTTAATGAGAGAAAAATGTGTCTCTCATCATTTATACATGGGATGGACATTAAGGGGATCATGGAACATAATATTCTAACATATTAAATGGAATTTATATGCATAAAATAAAATAAATGATTGAATGTAAATGAGAAGTGTGAAATCCCTTACAAAATTTAGGCGTAGTAATGGGTGGGTTTAAAGGATCATAGGGGGGAATTAATGGGAGTTAAAGGAAGCTCCCATAATGTATACATAAAATGGAAAATAAGGAGTTATGTAAAAACATATTCCAAACCAAGAAAATGGAAATTAAAGGAATGACATAAAAGAGGCGCTTGATGAAAAATGAGAGAGGGAGATCCCATACTTGGACGTGTGATCTCAAAGGCTTGGGGGAGGTTTATTGGGAGCTTGGGGGAACCTTTGGTGGGATCTATAGTGTAATAGGTAGAGGTTATTCAATTATAAAATAAGTTTAGTTATATGAAATGGGATCATGGGTGGGTTTATATAGGAAAGGTGGTGGAATTCATTATTATTTTTGTTTTGGACACTACACACTAAAATATTCAAAACCAGAAACCATCCCATGGGTTTTTCCCATTGTTTCTATAAAAGGGGATTGGTATAAATTATTTTAAATATCTAAGTGCCAAATATATTAAAATATTTCCATTTCTTATGCGAAGGTGATTTACACTTTCAAGGAAATGATTTTAAAATCATAAAATATTTTATATGTATTGGGGGATTCACTAAGTATTTATAAAATAAATCAACTAAAACTAAAATTGCATTTTTTTAAAGTAGAAACATATATTTGGGTGAATATACCTTTTATGATATTTTATTATACCACTATTGGGTCATTATGATGTCATAAAACATATTATATATTTATATAGTATTAAATTGTTACACAAAAATGTGATTATCTTGGAAAATTATGTAAAATTAATAATTGGATAATTTAGATATCCTAATTAATAAAATAATATTCATTTTGTATAAATATTGTTCTAACTATGTGAATTTTCACTTTTAAAATAAAAACTGACATTTATTGAAAATTGTTGTGTTTTTTAAAAAATAGTTTTCAAACCTTACTAAAAATTATAATTGAATTATTAAAAATTATACTATCATTTATATTTAAAAACATTAATTTAATAATAATATTTTCTTAAAATATTATTTAATTCAAAAATCCATTAATTCATAAAAATAGATTTCATAATTGATTTATAATATTAACCAAAAACACTTTTTATGATTTAAAAAAATCATTTACAAAGTAACAGTAATAAAATGAATGTATATTCATTATTCTAACCAAAAAAAATGCACATAATCATAATTCTAGGGTCTTGTTACATTTCCCTTTATTACACCATCATATGCCCAAAGAGTAAGGTGTGCGATGGTGGGGCTTTCAGGGGTCATTCAGTGAACATGGTTTGGGTTGTGATATTGATGATCTTGAAATTCTTCCATAAACAGTTTTACTCATGCTTAAGTTGTTAGATATCAACTTACGAATTGTCTAGAGAAAATACTAGAAATTCTATATCCCTCAAAAAGCTCCGATAAATGGGCTTATAGGGTATGATTTTTCTGGTTGAGACCATTACTTCCATTGTTTGTGTCAAAAAGATTTTTTAAAACCCTACATTTATACTAGTCATGTGATCACTGTTCAATGACTATATTATAAACAATATGGATACTTAATGGTCATTTAGATCCAATTGGATATAATAAAACAAATATAATGCATGTGTTTTCTATATCCATAAGATATTTAATTAAAATAAAGGTAAATTTATTCATAAATTTCCAGGTCATTGCAAATATTGAGGTAGGATATTTAATTTTTAGTGTGGATTTATCCTTGTTTTCTTATCCTATGACAAACGTGAATCAATAAACTAATGTATTGATTTTTGTATTGATCATATTACAGGTAGAAGATTATTTTCTATGAATTTTGGGATTTATCTTATGGTTTAAATTTGTATCTATTTGTTCATTTTTCTACCGACAACAAATTGAGGCCAACATGAAAATTATATAAGATCCATTCTTCATGTTTTTGTTTTGTGCATTTATTCCCCAATTCTTTGTGCATTCATCACCAAAAGTCATTTTAGCCTGTGGTTTGACAAATACACAATAATAAATCATTGCACACCCATTCTTCAAAGAAAAAAATAGATATCATAAATCAAGGATCACGATGATGATGAGATTGATCTGTGATAGTGGTGATGATAGATCAAAACTAGATCAGATTTATTCATTCAATATTTGATGTGCGAAAATGGGAGCCACATATGTTAAGTTTATGTGAGAATAAAATAGAAATATTCTTGAGATTGGTGATGGTTAGGCTCAGTCAGACCAGATCTGTTCTTATTGATGTGATTTTCAGTTGGATCAGAGGTTAGAGGAGGAGATGGTGATGCATGAAGGGACCATATATCCTGGAAAATTTCATGGTTTACATCATGTTATTCAGAAATACATGCTGTGTGGGGCCCTGGATGTGATTCTATAATTTCCATGAAATAGAAAATATCACATGTGGTGTGACACATGTCACACACCATGTGACATGAACTAGTGGATTAACGTTTCCTCAGGGAGGTGAACTGACATATACATGGTTAGGTAGATGATATGACTAGAGTACATGGGATGACCCATGTACCCAGACACTTCCTAGTACTCATAAACCAACTAATACACGGGCATCTATAGGTGTACATGATCCTGGGAATAGATACATGGGAACTAACATGGGTAGGTCTAGGGTTATAGGTACATGCCATTTTCCCTACTTACATGATGTGTACTTTTCATGGATGTCTTGGATCCCGTCATCTCTTTATCATGGACTTATTAACATAGGATATGATCCCTTGGTCCTATACCATGAGGGTATAATATGGTATCATATCATACTGATAGGATTGTGATCCCCTCTACGCGAATCGTTTCAAATGGAAATTCAGTATCCCCACATGAGGCCTAGAGTGGGATCCTCTATTGTCTTCTACCCTCGGTGGGGTTCCTAATATCATCCTAACCAATAATACATAGGTGTTGATCCCCTAATTATAAAGTTATTTCCGAATGGATTAGTTGGTATTAATTCAAGGCCATGGGTTTTATCACCATCTATGTATCGATCTATTCATATTTCCAATGCATATATCTCTTATGGAAAAACTAGATGAGAATGACATCTTGGATGGACGTCATCAGTTTTATTAGACCAACAGAGTGACTTCTCTATGGAAATTGTTGCTGTTAACTATCAAGAAGAATATTAGGTTGGAAATGTGGTTGTAACCGTACCTTGTGACTGAGTGTCTACTATGAGTATATATGGATGTCATCATTGTATGTCTCATATTCTGTTGACATTCACATGTGATGATATGAATGTTATCTTGATTCACTATTCTTAGTGATTTTAATGTGTCCTACTGAGTATTATTTTACTCACCCCTACATGGGCTCTTCCTACACATGTTGTGTCCTATGCAGATGATAGGTTGATAGATGGAATTTTTGGTCAATCGGGAGAATGAATTTGTTATTTTTGGGATATAAATATCATGACATGTACCAAGAGTCACATTTTACCATAGTACCATATTTCTATTAGGTTGGAATTATTTATTGTTTTTGGTGGGATTTTATTTATCCCTTTTAGGGTTCCATATTTATTATAATACTCTATTGTGGGATTTAGATTTATGTATGTTTTGGTATTAGTTTATTTAAATTTTATAATTGTATGATATTTAATATGTTCACATGTGTATAGGTACCTTAAGATAGGACCTACAGTTTGAGTGTTATGCCTACATAGCACTAGTCACCAGCCCCTGGCCTATTAGAGGTAATCTTGGGGTATTTAAACATGGTTAATTTCTAGCCAAATGGGCCCTGATGGGTTAGGTCGTGATAGAATGTCCATATCCTTACTACTTATAATGACCTTGGAGACTATCTACATATCCTAATAATGGATCAAGATCAATTATATGTCATTATTATCTAGAATAATAAACCTTCATCACAACTATCCTTGGATATTGTTAAATCCAAGGGAGATCCTTGACCCACAAGTCTGGGAGAATATTTACCATTTTTAAGCCTATAGTAAGCAAATGTATTATCAAGTGAGTAGGAAAGAACTATGATTATGAATATTTATCTTCCAAAGGATTCAATTTTTCCTTATTAAATTTTCATATCAGTAAATTTAATCACCATCATCCCAACTGATGTTTAAAACTATGATACTTTATAAAAACCACATCCACTACCCATCAACCACCAAAATATTGGGAATAAATATCAATAGAATATAATATTGTTGATTACAAGACTATAATAATGGATCTTGACTAAATCAATGCTAATTCACCTAGGGTAACATACCCACTAAGCACGATCATTAGCTTAAATCCATTGTGCCTCATTCAGATGACCATCTTCAATAGAGGAATATTGATTTACCCACATGGGTATTATCAGGACACCCCATTAACAAAACATCATATCAACAATCAAATTCTACATTAGTTCCAATTGGTTATCAAGAGTTCCCATAATTGGGGAATCATTATATTTTAGTTCAAGAAATTCACCCTAATATGACTCAGATGGTGGTATCAAATGAACTATTGGATAATCTCAATACTTGAATGGATTTCCTTGAAGTATGATGTGAACTGATGAAACTAGAGAGGAAGTTATATTCTAAGTGTGTAACGCCCCGACCCCAGCTAACCAGAGTCGGTGCATTACTTCGTAACATTGGCATGATCACAAAAGATCAAGTCTCGAAAGACCGATTAGTTTAGTAGCCTTGGAAACACTAGATACATTCATAAGTCTTTCATTACATCAAACATAAACAAACTACAATAACATGGTCTTCATAGTCCACACTCATATCTTCACTGACTATTCTCGCAAGTCAGTCATAATACACTTCTTCACATCCTGGAAAATATTTAAACATTGAAAGGGGTGAGCTCAGATGCTCAGTAAGGATAACAATATTGCGGAAGCTTTTATAAGAAAACATAAGCATTTAAGGCAATGTATAACTAAAACAAAAGTCTTATTGAACCTGAACTTCAGCATAATATGGCAAAAGTAAAATAAAATAATGCCATTACTTACTCACATGGATATTCTACTAGACGAATAATCACATGAAATATCAATAACCACTTTCATAATGAGGGAATGTATAATGACGGACATTCTGAAACACTTTGTCAAGGCCTCGGCCAAAACCATAAATCAAATTGGGAAAGGGCCTCGGCCAATTCCAGGTCTAGTTGTCTCATGAGACCTACCGATGCATCGAGGAGCTATAGCAGGCTCCACCCGTCACATATTAAGTCCAATACATTCCTCATATGAATAGGTTTAAAACATAACATAAATATTCGTATTAAATCTAGCATACGAAATGTCAACAATTACTCCATAAACTATAAATGGTATAAAATAACACATCCACATTCAAATATTTCACAAAATGTTCAATGGAAGTTTTGTATCATAAATCAATTTCAATTAAACTTAAAACCCATCAAAGGATGTTGACATGGATGAAATCAAAGCTATTTGAGAGAAATATCCCTCCTTTTTGAAATCATTTAAAAGTCCCATAATTATAAAATAATACATTTACTTTGAAAATATTCTTATAAGCTTTTTAGGGAAGCTTCGACGAAGTTATAATGGCGGAAAATAGCCGCACCCGCCGTATAAGTAAAAAAAAACATTCTCACCTTAAATTTGTCAAAAAGGTCAAAAAGTACATTGTTTGGAAAACGACGGTAAGATTCCTTTCAAAAACGTATAAGGGTATAAATGACTTTAACCCATTTTCCATTTAATAGTAAAAATGTTTTGAAAGACATTTTTAAGAAACATGGATGTGGATAATAACGAGGTCCCAGCAGATAATTATGTATAAACAACCTTGGATAATGAAGAGGTTGTGAAGTAAACCCTTACCTTGTACTTTTCCTTGGTTGGGGTAGGTTAACCTCCTATATAATGGTTAAATAATTGTTATTAAATTATACAAGAATCATATACATTCATATGATATCATATATGATCTTTTAACATTGCTTTGTTAACAATATCTTAGATTTATCGTTGTTTCGGGTGTTAACTTACTCGTTTTCTTTTATATGTTTTGTTACGTAAGTCATGTTTTTCATGGATAGGTTGTATCTTATTCATATCCAGAATGATGCCATGTCCTTAAAAATTATTTTTAAATCATCAAATGATAATTATACTTGAATGGATATGACGGAGAATGAATCTCATCGCGTTCGTGGAGACGGTAGTTCGTACGTACGCACGAGCGACAATATAATTATTTTGATATTAAAATAATATATAATTGGATAGTATATCATATATACAGAATCTTTATCATGTTATATTTATTGTTTACATGAATTATATATCATTATTATACCCATCTAAATAATAATATATTGAATAACAATTACACCACGACGTGGAGACGGTAAGCCGTACGTACGAACGTATGGTGACATGTCATTCAAATGATGGGTAGAATACTGAATATGGTTGTTCCATATTTATAATAACATCACATTATATAGAAGATACTGGAGTTATAATTTTAGAATTGAAATAATAAACAAAGAGGGAGTGGAAGAAGAAAGAAACTTGAAAGAGGGTGATGAAAATGTTACCTCTTCTTCGGGTTCTTCCTTTTGATTTGATCAAAAGGACTCCTTAGGATGGATTTCTGACTAAAGTAAAGATTCTAGGATTAAGGGAGAGAAGTTGGGAGAGTATTTGGGCAGGGGTTGGCCGAACCAAAAGGCTTGGAAGTGTGAATAAGGTGGTAGAGTTGGGGGCCTTTTATAAGAGGAGAGGAGGGGCACTTTTGGAAAGATTGAAATGTTACATTATTTCACAATGCTTTTCGGATTCTAATGGTCCCACACTTATATAATTCGAGTCTAAGGTGATAAGGTTTCTAAATCTCCTCATCCAATAGGCTTTGGACAAGTGTAAGCCTTGGATTTTGCATTATCTTCTCATTTTATTTAAATCGTTAAATAATGAGGTCATCGCTGCATCATAATGATGTCATAAATAATTTAATTTATTTAATGTCTAAAAATTATAAAAAAAATACTATGATGTAGGAAATATTTTTAGATTTCTAATGAATATGTATAGTCAAAATATGTACTTGTGTAACCCCACTTAAAAACTGTTTTAGAAAAATAACTCATGTTTGTGTCAATTTAATTTTAACATTAAATAAATATATATTAATGTCATTTTCCAACTAAAGTGGCTCCATGGGGTCCCCTAGTTGACCCATGGGTTGTCTTGGTCGGCCATGACTCATCCAACATGAGTAGGACAAGTGTCATGCTCATCTCATATTATTAAAACATTATTTGTACCTTAAACTACACTAATTACCTCTAATCGCGATTAAGAACTTAAAAGTTACTATTCACCAAAAAAATTATTTCAATCTCATTGAACAACATTTTACTTCTTAATGACAACCATGTATGTCGGATTTTTGAAAATCAAATCACATAAGTGGTAATATTTCATTTTAACGAAAAATCAGTTTTTAACAACCACTTAGTGGTTTCACTATTCATCAAAAATTGAAGTTTTTCAGAATAAGGCCAAAATTTCACCCTAAGCTATAATTGATATTCCGAATTCAAAAATGATGTCTATTTTAAAAAATTCCAAACATATAAGTTGTATTAATTAATTTTATAATTAATTCCCGCTGTTACAACAAATAGCGTGTTTTTAAGAAATAATTTATATCAAAAGTTTGGCAATTGTTTATGTCCAATTTCAATGTTAAATTAATTCTAATGACCACCATTGGATAAAATGGTAAAAATATATTCTAATTATACTTTAAAACCACTAAATATTATAATTTATCACTATAAATTATTTTGATTAAAAAAGTTGTTTTTAAGTATTTTTCACTATTCATAAAAATTTAGAAGTTCTCAGAAAAATACCAAAAATTCAACATAGGCTAATTTCAATATTCCGAATCCAAAAATGAAGTCCATTTTGATAAATAAAATTTATAAAATTTCAAAAAGTAGGTATTACTATTCACAACGGCTAGTTTAATTAGTTGTGGTGTGTGTTAGAGCTCGAGATTGCGTACAATACACGCTATTGCATTATTCGAAGGGAAACGTACAGTGGAAGCTTGGGGTGTTACATTCTCCCCTACTTCAAATAATTGCGTCCTCGCGATTTCTAGGGTGTTACTTCATAAAAAGACTCGGGTGGTTTTTCATCATAAATTCCTCAGGTTCCCACGTTGCCTCTTCCATTTTATGATTTCTCTACAAAACCTTCACCAGACGAGTCGTCCGGTTTCTCAGCACCTGCTCCCTCACATCAAGAATCCTGACGGGCTCTTCACAATAGGAAAGACCGGGTTCCAGTTCTAATTCCTCATAGACGAGTACATGCGTTGGGTCAGGCATGTATTTCCTCAACACAGATACGTGGAACACATCGTGAACTTTGGAGAGACTTGGCGGCATTGCCAATCGGTAAGCTACAACCCCAATTCGTTCTAGAATTTCGAAAGGTCCGATATACCTGGGACTCAATTTACCTTTCTTACCAAAACGTATGACTCCCTTCCATGGAGATACCTTCAGGAAAACATGATCACCGACTTGAAATTCCAAATCCTTCCTTCGATTATCGGCATAGCTCTTCTGCCTACTTTGAGCTTCTTTGATGTGATTTTGGATTACTTTCACCTTTTCCACCGTTTCCTCCACCAGTTCTGGGCCTACAAGTTTTCTTTCACCGACGTCATCCCAACAGGTTGGTGTACGACATCTCTTTCCGTATAACGCTTCATATGGTGCCATCTGAATACTCGAATGGAAGCTATTGTTACAGGAAAATTCTACCAGTGGTAAATATTGATCCCACATACCCTGAAAGTCAAGAGAGCATGATCTCAACATGTCTTCTAAGGTTTGAATAGTCCGTTCTGATTGTCCATCTGTTTGAGGGTGATAGGCAGTGCTCAAATGAAGTTCAGTATCCAAGGACTTTTGAAGACTTTTCCAGAATCTTGAAGTAAAACGAGGATCACGATCAGAAACAATCGATAGAGGTACTCCATGAAGTCTTACAACTTCATTAATATATAGTCTTGCTAGACGTTCAAGTGGTAGATCCTCCCGTATAGCCAGAAAATGTGCTGACTTAGTAAGTCGATCAACAATGACCCATATTGCATCATTCCTTCTAGGAGTCTTTGGTAGTCCCATGACAAAGTCCATCGTAATATTATCCCATTTCCACTCAGGTATGGGAAGAGGTTGCAATACTCCACCAGGATGTTGCCTTCCAGCTTTCACTTGTTGACAAACCATACACCTCGACACAAAATCAGCAATCTCCCTCTTCATATTGTCCCACAAAAAATGTTCCTTCAAATCTCTATACATTTTGGTGCTCCCAGGGTGTATAGAGAAGTTGGAACTATGAGCATCATCCAGCAATTCCCTTTTTAGATCAGGTATATCGGGAACACAAAGTCTCTTCCCGAATTTCAAAATTCCATCCTTATACACAAAGTCCCTCAATCTTCCATCATTCACACCTTTAATCTTCTTCTGAAATTCTTCATCATTGGTCTGAGAACTCTTAATCCTTTCTAGTAATGATGGTTTGGCAACCATTTGAAAAAGCATTGATGTTTCACCTTCCCTAGTTATTCCCATGTCCATCTTCACTAGATCCAAGAAAATTGGATCCATTTCAATTCTCATCACATTCAAAACTCCATGGTCTTTTCTACTCGAAGCATCTGCCACCTTGTTTGCCTTCCCCGGGTGGTAATGTATCGTGCAATCATAATCCTTGAGTAGTTCAAGCCATCGCCTTTGCCTCATGTTGAGTTCTTTTTGTGTGAAAATGTACTTCAAACTCTTGTGATCAGTATAAATCTCACATTTTTCACCATAGAGGTAATGTCTCCATATCTTTAAAGCAAAGATCACAGCTGATAACTCAAGATCATGAGTAGGATAGTTTTTCTCATGAATTTTTAGCTGTCGTGATGCATAGGCAATGACCTTATCATTCTGCATAAGGACACAACCGAGTCCTTTCTTCGATGCATCACTATAAATAACAAACCCATCATTCCCTGATGGTAGAGTCAATACAGGGGCATTGACTAATCTTATCTTTAGTTCTTCAAAACATTCTTCACACTCTTTTTTCCAGACAAATTTAATCCCTTTACATGTGAGCTTTGTCAATGGGTTAGCCAATCTGGCAAAATTCTGGACGAAACGTCGATAATAACCTGCTAAACCAATAAAATTGCGTACCTTAGTTATACTTGTCGGTGCTGGCCATTCTTGGATTGCCTTGGTTTTAGAAGGATCAACGGAAATTCCATCCTTAGAGACAATATGGCCAAGAAAAGAAATCTCATGATGCCAGAATTCACACTTGCTAAATTTCCCATATAATTCATGTCTTCTAAGAGTCTTCAGGATAATGCGTAAGTGATTTTCATGATCTTCGTGGATTTTGGAGTATACCAAGATATCATCAATAAATACCACTACAAAGTCATCAAGATATTCCTTGAAAACACTATTCATTAGATCCATGAAAACAGAGGGTGCATTAGTCAATCCAAAAGGCATTACTGTAAACTCGTAATGCCCGTACCTTGTTCGAAATGCTGTCTTTGGAACGTCTTCCTTCTTCACACACAACTGATGGTATCCAGACCGAAGGTCAATCTTTGAAAAGTATTGAGCTCCATGCAGTTGGTCAAACAAATCATCAATGCGAGGTAGGGGATACTTATTCTTTATTGTTATAGCATTGATCTCCCTATAATCAATGCACAACCTCATAGATCCATCTTTCTTCTTAACAAAAAGAACAGGGGCTCCCCAAGGAGAAACACTAGGGCGAATAAATCCCTTATTACTCAATTCCTCTAGTTGTTTCTTTAGTTCAACTAATTCCACAGTGGCCATTCTATAAGGGGTCTTCGATATGGGCCTTGATCCAGGAATTAAATCAATGGAAAACTCAACTTCTCGTTCTGGAGGATGTCCAGGTAAATCTTCCGGAAACACATCAACATATTCTCTCACAATGGGTACGTCCTCTATTTGAATATTCCTTTCCTCATCCTCAGTAATTTCCTTCTCTTCCTCCCCAATAATTGAATTTAGTTGAGCTACTGGGGGTGGATCTAGATAAGAATTATGTGGCGACGATTCTGCTCTAAAGATAAGGTGTTCCTTATCATCATCATCAAGAATCGTAACCTCTTTCCTCTTACAATAAATTTTTGCATTATGGTCCGAAAGCCAATCCATACCGAGGATTATATCAAATTCAATCATGGGTATGACGATGAGATCAGCAGGTAAAGAACATTTAGGTTCTCTAATGGGAACTAATCGACAAAACTTTGTTGCAACAATACTTCCCTTAGGGGTTTTGACTGACAACTCCCTTGTTAAATCAAATTGGAAATATCTAATTTTCTTAGTAAACTGGGAAGATATGAAACAATGTGATGATCCAGAATCAAATAATACATTTTCTAAACTTGAGGAAACCATTAAATTACCTGCCACCATGTCTTTCATAGCTTCCACCTCAGCAGTAGTGATAGCATAAGCCTGGCCTTGATCCCTTGGCCTCTTCTGAGGTAAGTTCCCCTGACGCTTAGGACATTCATTTGCATAATGTCCCTTCTCTATACAATTATAACATTCCACGTTGACAACCGCTTTATTTCCCTTGCATTCATGAGCTTGGTGGCCTTTTTCACCACACTTGTAGCATACTCTTTTTCCTTTTAGACAGGCACCAGGGTGCTTCCTACCACAATTATCACAGGATGGAAATTCATTTCTACCCTTCTTCCCTGTTTCCTTATTTCCTTTCCCAGAGTTTTCAGCGGATCTCTTCTTATCTTTCTTTGATTTAAAGTCATAAGACTTAGAGAATTCCTTTTCCGTCTTGATAGCGCACGAGACAATACCTTCGTATGAAGAGAAGGTTTGTGATACTAAAGCTCGACAGAGAAATGGTTTCAACCCATCAAAGAAACGATCAGTCTTACTTCTTGGGTTACGTATGTAATCTGCAGCATACCTTGCTAACCTTGTAAAGTTAGCCTCATACTTTGCGACATTCTCATCCTCCTTCTGCCTCAGACTCAGAAATTGCCTTTCCATATCCGCTCGATGGTCTCGAGGAAAGTATTTTTCTAAGAACAGCTCTTTGAACTCCTGCCATTCCATGTTTTTTAATTCATCATCTTCCTTTGTGTTTTGAATTAGTGACCACCATTGATCGACATCTCCAGTGAGGCGGTAAACTGCCATGACAACATTATCCCTTTCACTACTCCCCAAGGCATGGAATATTTTCTCTAAGGAATTTATCCATTGCTCCGCTACTATAGGATTTGTACTCCCATTGAAGGTTGGCGGTTGTTGCCTCATGAAACGGTCTAGCATTGATCCTCCACGTTGCGGATCAGGGTGCTCCATACGAGTAAGGTTGTTATTCATAACCTGCGTGAGTTGTCCCAGTACGGTGAGAAGCTGATCAGCACCAGTTGTATCACTAGCTCCACCATAATTATCCTGAGCAGGAGGGAAATCCCTACACGGAGTGCGTGCATTGATACGGTTTCCATTCCTTCCACTAGGCGACATTTCTAAATAATGGAATAAACTAGATTAGTTCATGAATCAAAATACATAATTCCATACTTGTAAAACACTTAACATAAATTGAACTAATTATGGATATAATCCATAATTATAAAAATGTTTTCTTTGAGGAAGTATATACTCGTAACCCTACATAGTGGTTTGTAAATAAAATGGGAATTATCCAAAGCATATCCCCCGGGAGTGTCGTAACCAAGAGTGCAGCAAGGCCCGTTGTCATGCACCAGTTCCCGTTCGAGTCTAGCTCAAAGCGGTGTTTTCGGGTTTTACCCCTAGGTACATCTGTGGCAGAGCCGCCTCTACCTTCTCGTATCCAGACAGGGATGTATTGCTCGGAAAACTCACAACATCTCTACAATACCAAAATTATAGGAAGTTCTTCTATACTAATCCTCAAAGTCTATCTTCGGGATATGTGCTCTAATCAGAGTTTATCTAAATCTAGCTTCCAAGGTTAGTAATAAACTGCCTCTGATACCAACTGTAACGCCCCGACCCCAGCTAACCAGAGTCGGTGCATTACTTCGTAACATTGGCATGATCACAAAAGATCAAGTCTCGAATGACCGATTAGTTTAGTAGCCTTGGAAACACTAGATACATTCATAAGTCTTTCATTACATCAAAAGTAAATAAACTACAATAACATGGTCTTCATAGTCCACACTCATATCTTCACTGACTATTCTCGCAAGTCAGTCATAATACACTTCTTCACATCCTGGAAAATATTTAAACATTGAAAGGGATGAGCTCAGATGCTCAGTAAGGATAACAATATTGCGGAAGCTTTTATAAGAAAACATAAGAATTTAAGGCAATGTATAACTAAAACAAAAGCCTTTTTGAACTTGAACTTCAGCATAATATGGCAAAAGTAAAATAAAATAATGCCATTACTTACTCACATGGATATTCTACTAGACGAATAATCACATGAAATATCAATAACCACTTTCATAATGAGGGAATGTATAATGCCGGACATTCTGAAACACTTTGTCAAGGCCTCGGCCAAGACGTCTAAAATGATTAAGGCCTCGGCCAAAACCATAAATCAAATTGGGAAAGGGCCTCGGCCAATTCCACGTCTAGTTGTCTCATGAGACCTACCGATGCATCGAGGAGCTATAGCGGGCTCCACCCGTCACATATTAAGTCCAATACATTCCTCATATGAATAGGTTTAAAACATAACATAAATATTCGTATTAAATCTAGCATACGAAATGTCAAAAATTTCTCCATAAACTATGGATGGTATAAAATAACACATCCACAGTCAAATATTTCACAAAATGTTCAATGGAAGTTTTGTATCATAAATCAATTTCAATTAAACTTAAAACCCATCAAAGGATGTTGACATGGATGAAATCAAAGCTATTTGAGAGAAATATCCCTCCTTTTTGAAATCATTTAAAAGTCCCATAATTATAAAATAATACATTTACTTTGAAAATATTCTTATAATCTTGTTAGGGAAGCTTCGACGAAGTTATAATGGCGGAAAATAGCCGCACCCGCCGTATAAGTAAAAAAAAACATTCTCACCTTAAATTTGTCAAAAAGGTCAAAAAGTACATTGTTTGCAAAACGATGGTAAGATTCCTTTCAAAAACGTATAAGGGTATAAATGACTTTAACCCATTTTCCATTTAATATTAAAAATGTTTTGAAAGACATTTTTAAGAAACATGGATGTGGATAATAACGAGGTCCCAGCAGATAATTATGTATAAACAACCTTGGATAATGAAGAGGCTGTGAAGTAAACCCTTACCTTGTACTTTTCCTTGGTTGGGGTAGGTTAACCTCCTGTATAATGGTAAAATAATTGTTATTAAATTATACAAGAATCATATACATTCATATGATATCATATATGATCTTTTAACATTGCTTTGTTAACAATATCTTAGATTTATCGTTGTTTCGGGTGTTAACTTACTCGTTTTCTTTTATACGTTTTGTTACGTAAGTCATGTTTTTCATGGATAGGTTGTATCTTATTCATATCCCGAATGATTTCATGTCCTTAAAAATTATTTTTAAATCATCAAATGATAATTATACTTGAATGGATATGACGGAGAATGAATCTCATCGCGTTCGTGGAGACGGTAGTTCGTACGTACGCACGAGCGACAATATAATTATTTTGATATTAAAATAATATATAATTGGATAGTATATCATATATACAGAATCTTTATCATGTTATATTTATTGTTTACATGAATTATATATCATTATTATACCCATCTAAATAATAATATATTGAATAACAATTACACCACGACGTGGAGACGGTAAGCCGTACGTACGCACGTATGGTGACATGTCATTAAAATGATGGGTAGAATACTGAATATGGTTGTTCCATATTTATAATAACATCACATTATATAGAATATACTGGAGTTATAATTTTAGAATTGAAATAATAAACAAAGAGGGAGTGGAAGAAGAAAGAAACTTGAAAGAGGGGGATGAAAATGTTACCTCTTCTTCGGGTTCTTCCTTTTGATTTGATCAAAAGGACTCCTTAGGATGGCTTTCTGACTAAAGTAAAGCTTCTAGGATGAAGGGAGAGAAGTTGGGAGAGTATTTGGGCAGGGTTTGGCCGAACCAAAAGGCTTGGAAGTGTGAATAAGGTGGTAGAGGTGGGGGCCTTTTATAAGAGGAGAGGAGGGGCACTTTTGGAAAGATTGAAATGTTACATTATTTCACAATGCTTTTCGGATTCTAATTGTCCCACACTTATATAATTCTAGGCTAAGGTGATAAGGTTTCTAAATCCCCTCATCCAATAGGCTTTGGACAAGTGTAAGCCTTGGATTTTTCATTATCTTCTCATTTTATTTAAATCGTTAAATAATGAGGTCATCGCTGCATCATAATGATGTCATAAATAATTTAATTTATTTAATGTCTAAAAATTATAAAAAAAATACTATGTTGTAGGAAATCCTTTTAGCTTTCTAATGAATATTTATAGTCAAAATTTGGACTTGCGTAACCCCACTTAAAAACTGTTTTAGTAAAATAACTCATGTTTGTGTCAATTTAATTTTAACATTAAATAAATATATATTAATGTCATTTTCCAAATAAAGTGGCTCCATGGGGTCCCATAGTTTACCCATGGGTTGTCTTGGTCGACCATGACTCATCCAATAGGAGTAGGACAAGTGTCATTCTCATCTCATATTATTAAAACATTATTTGTACCTTAAACTACACTAATTACCTCTAATCGCGATTAAGAACTTAAAAGTTACTATTCACCAAAAAAATTATTTCAATCTCATTGAACCACATTTTACTTCTTAATGACAGCCATGTATGTCGAATTTTTGAAAATCAAATCACATAATTGGTAATATTTCATTTTAACGAAAAATCAGTTTTTAACAACCACTTAGTGGTTTCACTATTCATCAAAAATTGAAGTTTTTCAGAATAAGGCCAAAATTTCACCCTAAGCTATAATTGATATTCCGAATTCAAAAATGATGTCTATTTTACAAAATTCCAAACATATAAGTTGTATTAATTAATTTTATAATTAATTCCCGCTGTTACAACAAATAGCGTGTTTTTAAGAAACAATTTATATCAAAAGTTTGGCAATTGTTTATGTCCAATTTCAATGTTAAATTAATTCTAATGACCACCATTGGATAAAATGGTAAAAATATATTCTAATTATACTTTAAAACCACTAAATATTATAATTTATCACTATAAATTATTTTGATTAAAAAAGTTGTTTTTAAGTATTTTTCACTATTCATAAAAAATTTAGAAGTTCTCAGAAAAATACAAAAAATTCAACATAGGCTAATTTCAATATTCCGAATCCAAAAATGAAGTCCATTTTGATAAATAAAATTTATAAAATTTCAAAAAGTAGGTATTACTATTCACAACGGCTAGTTTAATTAGTTGTGGTGTGTGTTAGAGCTCGAGATTGCGTACAATACACGCTATTGCATTATTCAAAGGGAAACGTACAATGGAAGCTTGGGGTGTTACAAAGTGAGTGGATGTGACTCATCCTCCCTCCAACTTTGGGAATCTAAACCTTTTGAACCTCGATGGAGCTGACAACCCAAAGTATCCCCTCTTACATTTTTATCTTCATGTGGATCCAGGTTGGTAACCCTAATGCAGGAACTTGCATCTAATACCATATTATTTGTGTATACCCTTGAATTCCCTATATTTTCTTTGTATAATAATCATATTGTTAGTTCTATTATAGACTGGGAAGATCTATGTCAGTAATTACTCTTCCAATTTATCTTCACATTGAGGAAAAAAATAATCCTCGATATGTCCAAAAAAATATGCAATAAAGTGATAGAGTCATGGATTTCATCATAATATGAAACAATTTTACATATTCTTTGAAAACATAACTTCCCTAGGTATAATTACTAGACATATCTATAGATAACCTATAGGATATTTTGTGAATAATGCTCATCTCCCCAAAGTATCATGGTGGTTTCCATAAGATTGTGACTATAACATAACATCTTGATGATTCTATTAAAATAAATAAGGAAATATCTCCTCAGGAACCAAAATCCTAGATTAAGAACATAGAGAAAGAAAATATAGCTTCTGTCACCCTCCAGAAAAAGGATGGGTTTACATGACCTTGAAAATAGGAAGAGTAAAATTCCTTCCCTCTAAAATGATCAAGTTCTAGGATAATTATTATATAATTTATTGAAAAAACAAATTAAATTTCTAGAAATAAAAAATCTAGATGAATAAAGATAGAAAGATCATATAAAATACTTCCCTTACTATTGTATGTTTGGTCACGTGATCCAGGAATTCTTCATCTTTAAGGATTTATAGAAAAAATTGTTGATAATGGCCAAGTGACATTAGATAATCCCAAGGAACTCATGTAATATGTGTTATCCATTCTTCCAAATGAAATATAAGATTTAAAAAAATCCCTATAAAGGGAAACACAAGAGTTTTATGAATAGAAAATTTATGAATCAATGAATCATTCATAATCCATCATCAAGGTGTGAATGAATCATCCCATTGTGACTGAAATTCTATTTTTATGTCCAAATAAATAATCTTCTAGTTATCAGTATTTTAATAACTGAAATAACTGGTATAACTAATAAAGAGATTAAGGGATCACCATGGACTCCAATACTTATACAAATACATATGGAATTTATGCCCCTATCATCGGTAGAATGTACACCATCCCTCTAAATGGTCCAATGGTCACCCTAACTCTAAAAAGACACACAATCACTATCACACCAAATAATCAAATGGTAACAGAACCACCAATTAGTATAACATACTAATGATAAATAATAGTTCACCTCTATCTGCATTAATATGGTATTAGTCAATTCTGATGAATTTTCACATGGTTTTGATGAGAAAACTCTTAATAGAGATGATCAGGCACTCATATGATCATCTGATGATCAAACAACATTACCATCTAATAATAATACCATTAGTGAACTTAGATCTTTGTGATATACCACCTACATTTAAACATGGTTTTATCAACCCTATTGATATCTCAAAGTGAAATGTTGATAGAGCACACCTAGTGTCAACATAAAATCTAGTAATAATGGTCTACCCTGAGACTCCCATAATTATCCACCAATCTTACCCATAAAAAAAGAATGGGTGCATATAGTTCTCCTACCTATCAGCACCTTGAAGATGATATGTTTATTTCTTGCGAATAATATTTCATGTAGTTACAATTGTAAAATAAATATCTTTATAACATGATTACAGAGTTTCTTTAGGGATATTTTACCCATGGTGAAATGATAATATCTTTATATAGAGATCCTCTATGTAGTGAGTTCCACTATCCCATAGTTCTTGGGGAATTTTCAGATTTCCATCTCCTTATTAGGTGTATTTTGGACATTTTTCACCCATGATAATCACCGAGTGACCCCTAAGACAATCAGAATCCTCATGTCTAAGGGTTGAATCGTCAATGTCACAGTCATAAAATACTTCAATATCTACCCCTAATAAATTTAGGTAATTCCTCATAAATCCCAAATTCAACAATGTATCCATGTTGATTGATGTATAGGCATCACTAGGTGATGAATAAGTTTCATCAGTCTGAAAATAATATGAAAATTCTGAAGTATTCATTCCAACCAAAACACATCATTGAGTATTTTTGCTATACCATAGAGAATGATTTGATTGATATCCAAAGGACTAAGTAGCTCAAGGAGGTATATTTGAGTGACCATTACAATTATTACACCTACCTTTTATTATTTGGAAACACAATTGGGGGTTTATTTATCATTAAATATCGATTCAAAAATCTCATAGATGAGGGGGAATTGGATATAGTGACACCAAATTCTACACGTTATCTATGTGAAAATCCAAAACAAAACACATAAATTATACCAAAGTGTTAGGACCATCTATATTTATGTGACAGACACAATATGGTCTATTAATTCAAGATTAAGTATATGGACTCATATTTCATATGTTAATTTGAGAGTAACTTCCTTGATCTTATAAAAATAAAATGACTCATGGAGGAGGTTATGTGAGATCATCCAAATTATTATCCCTATAACTAAATTTTTAGAAACATAGACAAATGATTACTTATCTTAAAATATTGGATCCATAAGTAGAAAGATCAAGGACTGATATATTTTGAGGATAATGAGATGCATATAATGTGAATGTGATTCATTATTACTCAATTTAAAAAACATAATGACTGATTAATCATTTCTCGACCATGTCGTTACATCATGATATTAAACAGTATGGACATGTCCTTGTACCATGATGTTAAACTACATGAAATAAGTCCTCACAAAACAATTATAAACCTCAAAACACACCATCTTATTAGCAAGAAATTAAACTATACACCATATAATACCTTAAAAAATTTATATTGGATTACTCTTTATGTCCTAAGTTCCATACATTATAACTAAGATCATTATAGAAGCTCGCCAGTGCATGGATTATTCTCCATGGTTCTGTGATATAATTAAAAAATACACCTCTTATATATAGTTCCGATATACATTGGATCCATCAAATTATATTCAAATATGAACCTAAAACAATAAAAATTTCTATATCCTAGTGTTTGAGTCCCCCTGATTCATGATAGGTCTTTCCCAATGGCCTCTTAGACTAGTACATTTATAAGAACTACATCTGGATTGATTCTTATTACCATGGGGCATGTAGTAATGCCTAGAATTATTATTTCATGAATAATGAAAGATCCTTTTAATTTTAATCCTCATGCATAGGATCTTACTCAATTCCTATGGGGTTCACAAAACCCTTTTCCACATGTATTTAGACTACCCAAAATACATCCTCATTAAAATATATTAAAGTACATAATTATGGTTCTTATTGTAAGACCCTAAAATTATTGAAACATATCATCAGGAGATACTTTTTGTAATTTCACATAAGTTAACAAAAGGAACTTCTAAATGGAATTAAATTTGGTAGTGTAGATATGGTCTATAAGATCTTAAGTTTCATAGCACCATTTTACTTTTTTAAAAACATAAAAATTCAATATGAAAAACTATACAAGAATATCTTTACTACAGGACATTAGACTGCATATTCTTGGTCTTTATCACATGAAATTAAACTATACGATGTTAAGTCCATTTTTCATGACATTAAACTAATTGATATGAGTCCTCATCAAATGACCATAAGTTGTATAAAAATTCACTTCTTATAGAATGAAATTAAACTATAAGATACATTGGCTCATCTGTTAAGACCTTAATCTAATAAGAGATATGATATTACCTCCCTTTTACACATGAGCTAGGTCATTATATAATTTTCCATTGTGTAGGTTTACCAGTTTATGTTAAGTTTCCTTCAACAACTATATAATTGGATGAATATATAACAACCTAATCTAAACATATATTTACTTTGAATAATTTACATAAGATAAAAATTACAACTCAAAACTTATCTCATAATCCCATGAATGTAAGGTTGGGTGTCTTTGAGGATTAGATATATAAGAATATTATTCTAAAACACTTATGAACATTAATTTATAATAGATCAACACTATACTCCCTTATAAACTTCTTATAATCTATAATCATATTCATAACTTGAGGAATGTAAACATAAGAAAAAGGGTGAGATAAAACAATTAGTAAGGAGGAAACTTATCAATATTTCATCAAGGATTAGATCAAAATAATATGAAAACATGATTTGAGAAATATTTCTTATTAAAAAACATGAAACAATAAGATCTTCCCATAAATTTTGATAAAGCGAAATGATATCTCAAATGAACAAACATACACTGGGGAAAAAGTGTGTAGAATAATGAGATAATAAACATGAGCTATGTGGAACAATCATAAGCACATGAAATGAAAATATAACATTCTATTGAGACATAGAATAACAAATAGCATTGTAATAAACATAAGTAGAGGGTAATATCATGTTGTGAGAATATCCAATAATTCCCACACTTTAGTTTATGAGTATATCAAAAAAGAATCACCCTTTAATTTGTGATCATATCCAATGAGGTCCACACTATATTATCTCATGAGGTATGAAACATTATCCGAAGCACTATAGGGTGATGTAGGGCTCAATCCATCATCATTCATAAATATGTGTTCCATAATATATCAATCTTTCAACATGTCATAAAAAATATTCGAAAGAAAATGAGTTTCAAATCATTTTCAATTGGTATCAGAAAACATGATATAAATGTTTGATCGATTGATACCAAAATATCAATCAACCAAAAGAATTATTTCATGAATTAATTTATAAATTGATTCAAAAAACATAACGGTATAAGATTTTGAACTTTAAATAGGAAAATTTAAGAAAAAACATGAAAATAAGTCTTTATAAACTTTTTTTTTAACATTTTCATATAGATATGGAATTTTATATCACTTTCAAAAATAATTTTCAAAAATATAACATGAAATCATTTTTTAAGAAACAATTTAAAATACAAAAAAAAAATTTAGTTTGGAAAATTGCTTATATATTTTTCATATGAAATGTGGAGTGTATGCTAAAAATGTAGACTTGAATGTGAAATCCCATTTAATGTTTTTAAAATACCTTTTTCAAAACCCACATCGTAAAGATAGTGATAAATCATTAATTTGAAAATAATTAAATGTACATTCAAATATTATAAAAAATAAGTAATATTTGGACTTTAAAATAGTAAACATGAACATTAGTGTGAATATTTAATATATACATGAAAGAAAAATAGCTCATTTGGAAAGAATGAGAATTATTCTTAATATCATCAGCTTTTATGGAAAAAGAATTTCATCATTGTAATTACCAAAAAAGGAGGAAATGAATTAAAATACATTCATAGAACATAATAAAACCATATTTTACTAACTATAGTAGTAAAGTAATCAATATGAATCAATAAATGAAGTTGAGTCAAGAAACTCCATACATTAAATCATTTTTAGCTGAAAATTTTATAAATTCTTGTATAAAGAAATTACTATCTTAATAACCATTTTAAAAACTTTATTCATGCCTAAAAACTTTTATAAACTTCATTTATAGCCATTTATTTCAAATACATTAGAGATTTTTATTTTAATTATATCATTGGATATTATTAGCTTTGACTATTTGTTTAGTACTGGTTCGTAATTGGAATGTCGATTCCTAATTATATATTAAATGTTCATTATTATATTGTCATTATATGGACTATAATAGATGTTTTATAATGATTTAAAATGTTCAAATTTTTTTATAAATAATTTGGTTATGATTTGGGATAACATAGTTTGTAGTGATCATGTTTTAGTAAATGTATTTAACGAATAAAGAGTTGTAATAATATTCTATTAAATATTAAAATAAAATTTCTAGAATAAAAAAAAATTATTTTATGATTAATTTATAATAAAACTTGTATTTAAGTATCATTAGTCATTCATGATATAAAGTTATTGCATTTTCAAGTAGGTCATCAAACTGACCCAAACACAAGAAAATAATAATCTTTTCGGGAGTATGTTTAAGAAAGTGACACTTTTGGAATAATATAATTATTATAGTGTTAGAGTTGGTGCCTTGAGAACTAACTGTTTGTTATTTGATTACGTGAATGTACACTTATTATATACTGTTTATTAATCTGCATGACTATAATATAATAATGTCTTGGAATATTTGTTGGATTAATAAGGTCATACCAAATCCCCACTATGATGACAACCTTGAAATTATATAACAATATTCTTAAATAAAGTTACATGGTTGGATGACATACTATGTTAGGACACATAGTATACAAACCGTCATGTGCGAGTACTCTTAAGAAGACGAGACCCTCTCTCATGGAGTTCGCACTTGGTAATATCCAAGATGAGAGATTATGAGAACAGACCTGCCAGTAGCAATTTCACATGTCTTGGTGTCATCATACAGTTCTATCTACGAGCGTGTGTAATGGTCCTTAGACCAGAAGATTATAATTAACTCATGTCATGACTTGCGTACTTAGATTTGCTGATGAAAACTGTTATGAAGACAGTTGGTGGGATGTAGGGTACGTTGGGTGCGTCATGAATGACATGTTGTTAATGGATAAGTCGAGGAAGGATTTGTCCCTTCCATACTTATAGAAGTAGATATCTCAGGACCTTTGATTGAAATAGAACTATCGCCCAAATTCCATGGCCATGGTGTAACGACGAGTTTATTTCTAGAAGTCAAAGAATGATAGATCAAGCATATAGGTTTATGACACTGCCATGAAACCTGCTTGATGAGATATTGAGACAAAGGGAATAAATTACATGGTAAGCGTTCGTATGAGGTGACACATCAACGTGTCATCAACTTCTTTCTCTTGGGTGCCTTGACCTGTTGCTAGACAGTAATCTTGGACTTTAGGCAAGCCCGCCTAATGCCAACGAGAAAGAGGCCTAGAGGGTCACGGACTAAGTGTATCCAATTATCTCAAGTAGAATAATGATTATTCCCATATGTGGTTTAATAATTATTCAAGTAAGCCTAAATAGTTTTAATGATGGAGGAAGAATAAAATGAAAACAAGATATACACGCCATGTATTAATGATTACACGATGTATAGTTTTCATTTTGGAAAGGAAATGAAAAACAAGTAAACACCATGTATTAATGATTACACACCATGTAGTTTTATGAAAAAAAAGTACACGCCATGTATTAATGATTACACGCCGTGTAGTTTTTCCAGTTAGGATTTTGAGGATATAATATTGTTTTATTAAATGATATTTAATCAGCGTGGGTGCATATCAAGGAATTAATTATTCGACATGGGGGTTTTCAATAAGAGTTAATGAAATAAATAAAACGCATAATGCGTATATTTATTGTCATAAATATATAACCTCGAACCTGATTATAAATATCCTCACAACCCCAACACTTTTCCCTAATCGTTGTGCACAATAATTCTGGAGAATTCTTTCAAGGATGAAATAACTTCTTCCTCCAAGAACGCTCTCAAGACCGAGAGAGATCCTCCTCCATCGGATCAAGATGACCTAAGGCGGACAACGAAAACAATGGTTTCTCTACACTAGAACCCAAATAATCCTTTGGTGACATCCAGAGATATGTGGTGCACGTTTAGATCCCTGCTAGAGGAAGTCTACACTTGGCTTCTGTGACGCAACAACGAATCACATTAGAACGTGATCAGAAATATCAATGAAGAAAGAACGCCATAAAATCTACTACTTATAAATTAATTAAATTAATTATAATCAACCTATGACAATTCTCGTTTGTGGTTATGGGACTATTCTTCTTCTTTTTCTATTGTTGTGATTCAATCCGTGGAGTCTGGCATTTATTATCGTATTGATCCTAGATTGATCATTGTTAATGACTAAAGCCAAGTGGGAACATCCACCCATGAGCTTCCTCTACACCTGGAACCTTAAAATGGTATCAGAGGGAGGTTACAATGTTGATTATTGTTATTTAATTTTCATTGATAATTTTCATATTTATATTTGATTCAATTAAAGATAAATAGTTCTATAAATATGAATGAATGGGATCTATTATTCCTTTTTGATTTCTCGATTCACATCACAGTAACAACCTTTTAATTTTAATTTTGATTAAAATAAAAATTATGAACTCATCCGGAGGAGCCACTCTTTTTGACTGTACAACACAAGAATACACGCTGATTAGTGAAAACTATACGCTGTGTACTTAGGTTCAATGAACCAGTACTATTCTTCCAAACCATGTTATGTGAATTGAGTATAACTAAGTATTTATTACACCATGTTGACCCTAAATGAATGGCACGTGGAAACCGGAATACATGGAGTGTTTGTTGAATCAAAACACCGTGTAGTCCGATCTAGCCCAGGTGAAACCGTGTACAAGGAGAAGCCGTGTGCTGCGTACACGAGATTACCAGGCCGGTAACCACATAATAAGGAAGCACACACCGTGTACTCAAAAATTTACAAATTAAAGAAAACACACCAAAGCCAAGGCATTTACTTTGGATAAAGGGTGAAAACAATACACATCGTGTAATATAGCCTACACGTAGTGTACATTCCAGAAATGGAATTTCACCAGGTTTCCTCCAAATTACAAAGAACCTTATAAGGAATATGGATGAGTATAATATCAAGGAAATTCAGAAATGAATTTAAGATAAAGAATTGATTAATTATAAGATCATAATTAATTTAATTCAAGCGCGACTTATATTAAATAAAAGAACAATTAAAAGAATTTGAATTATGAATATGTGTAAATTTCATTTCATGCTATGGATGATCATGAGCTAGACCAAAGACCATTTTTGTGTGTATGGTTTCATTTAAATTTATTTAATTTAAATTCATTGGCCGATGAGCCTTATTCCAATAAAATGTAGGGCCTGCGTGCCCATGGTTTCTTTAATGTAAAACCATGTAATGGAGGATCTACCAAGCCAGAGGAGATGGTTCAAAATCCGGAGCTGAGGTGAAACCAACCCAAGAAGATACAAAGGTTGATAGGAGGGAGCTAAAAAACAAAAACCATCAGGTTCAAGCTGTTTTTCCCTAGGCAATGGTTAGATTATCAAAACCACTGGATAAGCTAACCAATAAAAGCGCCTGATCATGCCATCTTATTTTATTTCTATTTGATTTCATGGTTTATTTATTATGTATGTGTTGTCATGGTCACATAGTTAACGAAATAAACAAGCATGCAAAGATAGAATAAAATAAAAACCGAACTATGCGTAAAAATTATCAGAACATGTTTAATAATTTAAGAAAGTATCACTTAATATTAACAAGCATATGATAATGTAAAACTATGAATAAAGAATAAAATCCCTCAAATACCATATTAAGTCATACCAAGCCTTCTGTTACTTGATTAAGGGAAAGACATAGTAAAACTATGTGTTTGACCAACCCTTTTTGGGACACTTACGTTTATAAAGGAAGCTCTTATGAAAGTTTCGGGTTGACTTAAAAATTTTACATAATGATTAGTAGCCCTTGATAGACCTGTTGTAACCCCCCAATCTTCCATGATATGCTTCTCTTTGAATAATACAGTAGTGTGTGTTGTACGCAACTTCGAGTTCTAACACACACCACAACCAATCAAACTGCCTTTATGAATAGTAATACCAAATTTTTGAAATTTTATACATTTAACTTTGAAAATGGAATTCATTTTTGGATTACGAATATCAAAATTATCATAGATTGAATTTTTGGTATTTTTCTGAAAACTTTCAATTTTTGATGAACAGTGAAAATCACTAAATTTTAATTAAAAACAACTTTTTTAATCAAAATAATTAATAGTGATAAATTATGAATTTGAGTGGTTTTAAAGTATATTTAGAATATATTTTTACCACTTAATACAATTTTTTTCATTCGATGTAATTTCAAATTCAAACCGGACATAAACAAGTGTCAATCTTTTGATATTTATTATTTCTTAAAAACACGCTTTTTGTTTTGACAGCGGAAATTAATTTTAAATTAATTTCCGCCACTTCTGTGTTTTAAATTTAGAAAAATAGATTCCATATTTATGAAAAAGAAGTAAAAATTATGTAAATAGGTAACTTTTATTTTTATACATTTTGAATAATTACTTCGGTAAATATTTTATTTACCATGGTTAAAGGGTAAATCCGGCTAATAAGGCTAAACAATAATATTATAATAATAAAAAATTACCCTAAAATGTGTTATCACCCTATGGGTTGATACATGACCAACCATGGGCATCCTTGCGTCGATTATGGGACCCCATGGATCCACTTTTAAGTGATAATGACACTTTATATTAATTAAGTTAAAGTAAATAAAAAATGACATAAGCATATATCTTTTAGAATTTTTTTAAATAGGGTTATATATGTTATATTTTCAACTATAAATCATAATTAGAAAGATAAAAATATTTCCTACGTAATGGTATTTTATTTATAATTTTTAGACATTGAATAATGAAATTTATGTATGAAACAATAATGATGCAGTATTTTTCTTATTAATGAAAGAATCAAATAATTGGTATTATAAATGATAAAATAAATATAATTTGAAAGTTTTGATGTCATAAAATATTTTTATAGGTTACTATGACATGTTATTATTTCTCAAATGAATTTGGTTCTAATTAATAAAGTTGTTAAGACTTTAACAAAAATTAATTATTAAATAGTGTCAAAATTGACAAAAAATGAGTTTTTAAAACAAATATTTTATTATTAATTGATATGATATTACTAAAAATCTAAGGTTCGGCCAAAGGACTTATATAATGATAGGTGTATAATTAATGGCCCACTTTTCGGTCTCTTAGAGGTATAGATTATGTTTATTAACTATATAATATAAAAATACAAAGAGACATGGTAAATGTCAAACTAATTAACTAAGAGTTAAAACTAAAATATAAGGTTAATAAAGTGACCCAAACCTGTCTAAAACCTATTGGTTGAGTTGTTTTCTACCCATATCCACCTTATCCTAGAAATAAATCAGTTTTTAGCCATTAGAAACCGAATGTGAATTTATTATAAAATAATATTTTAAGTTTTTCCTAAGGTGCCCCTCACTCCTCTTATAAAAGGGCACCCCCCCTTCTCAATAATTCACACCATCAAAGCCTTTTGGATGGGCCAAAATCTGCCCAAATATCCTCCAAACTTCCCTCAATTCAACCTAGAGGCCTTATTTTGATCAGAAAGCCAACCTAAGGAGCCCTTTTGATCAAATCAAAATGAAGAACCTGAAGAAGAGGTAATGATTTCACCACCCTCTTTCAAGTTCCTTTCTTCTTCCACTTCATCTTTATTTGTTATTTCCATTCTAAAATAATAACTCCCGTATATTATATATACTGTGATGTTATTATAAATATGTTACAACCATATTCAGTATTCTATCCGTCCTTTGAATGACATGTCACCATACGTGCGTATGTACGGCTTACCGTCTCCACGTCGTGGTGTAATTGTCTTTCAAAAAATTATTATTTGGATGGGTATGATAATGATGTGTAATTTATTTAAATAATAAATAAAACATGATAATTATTATGTATATATGATATAACATTCAATTATATATTATCTTAATATCAAAATAATGATATTGTCGCTCGTGCGTACGTACGGACTACCGTCTCCACGGACGCGATGAGATTCATTCCCCATCATATCCATTCAAGACTGATTTTCATTTGATGATTACCAATAATGTTTAAGGACTTGATATAATTCGGGATATTAATAATATAAAATCTATGGATAACAAACACGACTTATGTAATAAAACATATAAAAGAAAACGAGTAAGTGAACACCCGAAACGACGATAATACTAAAATATTATTAACAAAGAAATATTAAAAGATCATATATGATATCATATTTATGTATAAGATTCTTGTATAATTTAATAACAATTATTTAACTATTATACATGAGTTTAACCTACCCTCGATCAAGTAAAATTACAAGGTAAGGGGTTTTAATCTCACTCTTTATTTCCGTGAGATTCATACCATATTGCCACTATTACCTTTTGTGTGGTGTATGTACTGCCCATAATTGTATTATTTGTGTAATAAACTTTAATTTATGTGTATTTACATATTCATTATAGGATTCCTCTTTCATGGGGTGTATGATTCGTAAGTTACCAAATTAGTAAGGGTTTATTTCACAATCTCTCCATTATCCGAGGTTGTTTATACTTAATTATCTACTGGGACCTCTTTATCATCCACATCCATGTTTCTTAAAAATGTATTTCAAAACATTATTACTATTTTTTAGACTATGGGTTAATGTAATTTATACCCTTTTTGACTTTTTATAAGATTTTTATAATTAATCTTTCCGTCGTTTTCCAAACAAGGTCATTTTTATCCTTTTCGACAAAATTAAGGTAAGAATGACTTTTTTTAACTTATATGGTGGGTGCGGCTATTTTCTACAGTTATAAACTCATCAAATATTACCTTACATGCTTATAATAATATTTTGAAAGAAAACGTTTTATTATATAATTATGTTACTCTTAAATGATTTCAAAATAGAGAGAAATATTTCTCTAAAAAGGGTTTTTATTTCATCAATGTCAACATCCTTTGATGGATTTTAAGTTTATTTGGAGTTGATTTATTATGATAGAAAACTTCCATATTGTATTGAAGGTTTTGTGATATTTTTGACTGTGGATGTGCTATTTTTATACCATTCATGATTTATGGTTAATGTATTGACATTTCGTATGCTAGTTTTAATACGAATGTTTATGATATGTTTAAATATTTTCATATATGGAAAGTATTGGACTTAGTAAGTGATGGGTGGAGCCTGATATAGCTCCTCAATACATCGGTAGGTCTCATGAGATAACTAGACATGGAATTGGCCGAGGCCCTTTCCTAATTTGATTTATGGTTTTGGCCGAGGCCTTAATCATTTTTAGATGTCTTGGCCGAGCCCTTGACAAAATGTTTCAGAATGTCTGGAATTATACATTCCCTCATTATGAAAATAATATCTATGGTTCATGTGGTCATTAGACTAGTAGAATACCAATGATTATGTTTTATTATGGCATTATTTACTCATCTCATATTCTTGCCATAAAATTATTCATGTTTATTATTGGTAAAGGAATGTGGTCTCAATTATTTACCATGCTTAATATTTATGTCATTTTCCGCTGTATTACTTACCCTTACTGAGCATTTGAGCTCACCCCTTTCTTATATTTCATTTTCCCAGGATATGAAGAAGTTAGTTATGAGTGACCTTTAGGCATAATCTAGAAGGTTTAGATGTTTCTAATGAAATATATTTGTGTTGTGTTTCTTTTCAAGTTGTAAAGTTGAACTTATGTATGAATCTTGTTTCCAATAATACTAAACTGATCGGTCTATCGAGACATAATTTCCTTGGGATCATGCTAATGTTATGTAATAATGCACCGACTCTAGGTAACTGGGGTCGGGGCCTTATAGTTGGTATCATAGGAAGTTTAATACAAACCTTGGAAACTAGATTTAGATAAACTCTGATTAGAGCACATAGACCTAAGATAGACTTTGAGGATTAATATAGAATAACTTCCTAGAATTTTGGTATTGTAGTGATTTAGTGAGTTTTCCAAGCAATACATCCCTGTCTGGATACGAGCAGGTAGAGGCAGCTCTGGCACAGATGTACCTAGGGGTAAAACCCGAAAACACTACTTTGAGCTAGACTCGAACAGGAACTGGTGCACAACAATGGGCCTTGCTGCACTCTTGGTTACGAAACTCCTGGGGGATATGCTTAGGATAATTCTCATTTTCATTACAAACCATTATGAAGGGTTTATGAGTATATAATTCCTCAAAGAAAACATTTTTACGATTATGGATTATATCCATAAACTGTTCAATTTATGTTAAGTGTATTAGAAGTTTGGAATTATATATTTCAATTCATTAACTAATCTAGTTTATGCCATTGTTTAGAAATGGCGCCTAGTGGAAGGAATGGAAACCGTATCAATGCACGCACTCCATGTAGGGATTTCCCTCCTGCTCAAGATAATTATAGTGGAGCTAGTGATGCAATTGGTGCTGATCAACTACTCACCATACTGGGACAACTCACTCTCGTTATGAATAATAACCTTACCTTTATGGAGCACCCAGATCCATAGCATGGAGGATCAATGTTAGATCGCTTCATGAGGAAAAAAAACCGACATTAAATGGGAGTAAAAATCCATTAGCGGATGAGCAATGGATAAATTCCTTGGAGAAAATATTCCACGCTTTGGGGAGTAGCGAAAGGGAAAAAGTTGTCATGGAAGTTTACCGCCTTACTGGAGATGCTGATCAATGGTGGTCATTGATTCAAAACACAAAGGAAGATGATGAAGTATCAAATATGGAATGGAGGGAGTTCAAATATATTTTCTTAGAAAAATACTTTCCTTGTGACCATCAAGCGGATATGGGAAGACAATTTCTGAGTCTGAGGCAAAAGGAGGATGAGAATGTCGCAAAGTATGAGGCTAACCTTACAAGGTTAGTGAGGCATGCTGTAGATTATATACATAACCCAAGAAGTAAGATTGATATTTTCTTTTATGGGTTAAACCACTTCTCCATTGAGCATTAGTATCACAATCCTTCTGATCATATGAAAATATTGTCTCGTGTGCTATCAAGACAGAAAAGGAATTCTCTAAGTATTATGACTTTAAATCAAAGAAAGAGAAGAAGAGATCTGCTGAACACTCTGGGAAAGGAAATAAGGAAACAGGGAAGAAGGGAAGAATTGAATTTCCACCTTGTGATAATTGTGGAAGCAATCACCCTGGTGCCTGTCTAAAAGGAAAATGAGTATACTACACATGTGGACAGAAATTCCATCTAACTAGTGATTGTAAAGGAAAGAAAGATGATACCAATGTTCAATGCTACAATTGCAGGGAGATGTGACATTATTCAAATGAATCTCCTTAGCGTCAGGGAAAGTTACCTCAAAAAAGGCCAAGGGATCAAATCCAAGCTTTTTCTATCACTACTACTAATGAAGAAGCTCCAGAAGACGTTGTGGTAGGTAATTTAATGGTTTCCTCAAGTTTAGAAAATGTATTATTTGATTCTGTATCATCACATTGTTTCATATCTTCCCAGTTTTCCAAGAAAATTAGATATTTGTGATTATATCTAACAAGGGAGTTGTCAGTTAAAACTCACAAGGGAAGTATCATTGCTACAAAGTTATGTGGATCCATTCCCATTAGGGCATATAAATTTTCTTTATCTGCTGATCTCATCATCATACCCATGACTGAATTTTAAATAATACTCAGTATGTATTCGCTTTTGAACCATGATGCGAAAATTTATTGTAAGAAGAATGAGGTTACAATTTTTGATGATGATGATAAAGAACACCTTATCTTTTGAGAAGAATCTTCACCACCTGATTCTTATCTAGATCCACCCCCAATAGCTCAACTAAATTCAATTATCGGGGAGGAAGAGAATGAAATAACTGCGTGTGAGTAATGTAATGTTCAAATTGACTATGTACCTATTGTGAGAGAATATGTTGATGTGTTTCCAGAAGATTTACCTGGACATCCTCTAGAATGAGAAATTTAGTTTTCCATTGATTTAATTCCTGGATCAAGGCCTATATCGAAAACCCCTTATAGAATCACCACTGTGGAATTAGTTGAAAGAAAGAAACAACTAGAGGAATTGAGTAATAAGGGATTTATTTTCCCTACTGTTTCTCCATGGGGATCCCCTGTCCTTTTTGTTAAGAAGAAATATGGATCTATGAGGTTATGTATCAACTAAAGGGAAATCAATGCTATAAAAATAAATAAAAAGTATCCCCTACCTCGTAATGATGATTTATTTGACCAACTTCATGGAGCTCAACACATCTCAAAGATTGAACTTTGATATGGATACCATCAGTTGTTTGTGAAGAAGGAAGACATTCCAAAGACAACATTTCGAAACAGGTACGGGCATTAGGAGTTTACAGTAATGCCTTTTGGATTGACTAATGCACCCTCTGTATTCATGGATCTAATTAATAGAGTTTTGAAGGGATATCTCGATGAATTTTTGGTGGTATTTATTTATGATATCTTGGTATACTCCAAAATCTACGAAGATCATGAAAATCACTTGCGAATTACCCTGAAGACTCTTAGAAGACATGAATTATATGGGAAGTTTAGCAAGCGTGAATTCTAGCTTCAGGAGATTTCTTTTCGTAGACATATTGTCTCCAAAGATAGAATTTCCATTGATCCTTTTAAGACCAAGGAAATCCAAGAATGGCCAGCACCAAAGAGTATAATTGAGGTATGCAGTTTTATTGGTTTAGTAGGTTATTATGGGTGTTTCATCCAGAACATTGCCCGATTGGATAACCCATTAACGAAGATCACACATAAAGGGGTTAAATTTTTTTGGACAAAAGAGTGTGATGAATGTTTTGAAGAACTGAAGAGAAGATTAGTCAATGCTCCTATATTGACTCTACCATTAGGAAATGACGGGTTTGTTATTTATAGTGATTCATCGAAGAAAGGACTTGGTTTTGTCCTTATGCAGAATGAGAGGGTTATTTCCTATGCATCATGATAACTGAAAATTCATGAGCACAACTGTCCTACTCATGATATTGAGTTAGCTGCTGAAATATTTTCTTTGAAGATATGGATACATTATCTCTATGGTGAAAAATGTTAGATTTATACTGATCACAAGAGTTTGAAGTATATATTCTCACAGAAAGAACTCAACATGAGGCAAATGAGATGGCTTGAACTACTCAATGATTATGATTTCATGACACACTACCACCCGGGGAAGGAAAATAAGGTGGCAGATGCTTTGAGTAGAAATGATCATGGAGTTTTGAACAAGATGAGAGTTGAAAAGGATCCTATATATATATATGGATCCAGTAAATATGGATATGGGAATAACCATGGAAGGTGAAACATCAATGATTTTTTCAAATGGTTTCCAAACCATCTTTACTAGAAAGGATAAAGAGTTCTCAGACCAGTGATGAAGAGTTTCAAAAGAAGATTAAAGTTGTGAATGATGGGAGATTGAGTGACTTTGTGCATGAAGATGAAATTTTGAAATTTGGGAAGAGACTTTGTGTTCCCAATGTACCTGATCTAAAAAGAGAGTTGTTGGATGATGCTCATAGTTCCAATTACTCTATACACCTAGGGACCACCAAAATATATAGATATTTGAAGGAACATTTTTGGTGGGACAACATGAAGAGAGAGATTGCTGATTTTGTGTCAGGATTTATGGTTTTTCAATAAGTGAATGCTGGAAGGCAACAACTTGGAGAAGTATTGCAACCTCTTCCTATATCGGAGTGGAAATGGGATAATATTACAATGGACTTTGTCATGGGACTACCAAAGACTCCTAGAAGGAACGATGCAATATGATTCATTGATGATCGTCTTACCAAGTCATCACATTTTCTTGCTATAAGGGAGGATTTACCACTTGAACGTCTAGAAAGATTATATATTAATAAAGTTGTGAGACTTTATGGAGTACCCTTATCGATTGTTTCTGATCGTGATCCCCGTTTTACTTCAAGATTATATAAGAGCCTTCAGAAGGCCTTGGATACTGAACTTCATTTGAGAAATACCTACCACCTTTAAACAAATAGACAATCAGAACGGACTATTAAAACCTTAGAAGACATGTTGAGATCCTCCTCACTTGACTTTTAGGGTATGTGGGATCAATATTTACCTCTGGTAGAATTTTCCTATAACAATGGCTTCCAATCGAGTATTCATATGGCATCATATGAAGCATTATACGGAAAGATATGTCGCACACCAACCTATTGGGATGATGTTGGTGAAAGAAAACTTGTAGGACCAAAATAGTATATTACTACTGTTAATTTATAAATTATAAAAATTCATGAAAAATAATAGCTACTTTTTTAGTTTCTGTGTATGATACTTTTCATTTTTTTCTTCTTCTCGCTCTTTTCCAATTCTTATGGAAGGTGGGTGGAGATAGAAGATCAAATTAGAGCTCATCAGAACCACTAGTGGAGTTATTTCTTAGTGCATCAAACTTTTCCTCAATGATTTTTTTCATTAATAAATAACTCCCACCACATGATAAAGTATAAGGGTAAAAATTCTAAAACTGGATGTCTAGATGGGTTTCCTGGAGGTTTGTTTTATAAAATGTATACTAATAAATAGTTATATATATAATAAATTTTACAATATAATATAATATTATTATCATTTATGAAATGTTTCATCTTTTCAGGTGGAAACAAATTTCTACCATGTATCTTCATCAAAAAATAGTTACTTGAGGTATGTGATTTCATTTTGTCTCTTTCCAAACACATAATTTTATGTCAACTTCATTTTGAAATCCCTCCATCAAACCACTACTAAGGTATGAAATATTTTCGTAACTACTTTGTTTTCTTCAAAATTTAATGTCATTTATAGTTGAAAAGAATAAATATTAGTGATTTAAAATATATCATATTCAAAAAATGAGATAAAATAAATCAATTGAGATATTTTAACTTCACGGCCTCCCAAATATGAGTTATCCCCATCTTTTCCATATAAATCCAATTAGGATATAAAATTATTATCCTGCAACAACTCAACATGATGATATATCAAATAAAATGTGTTGTATTTCCGCCAGTTCAAATATTATTATTGTAATGACCCAATAATTTATGAATAAAATTCACTTTATTTTAATGTCTTATAAATATAGAAAACACTTGAAATATTTTTTATTTATTATTGGGTTTAAATGAATATTATGCATCATTACCATTGATAATATAGTCGTTGAACAATGATCACACAATTGATATAAATATAAGGTTAAAAAATAAGTTTGACATAGAAAAAGGAGAGGATAACCTCATCTAGCAGAATCAGGCTGCATGAAGCTCATTTTTCTGAGCTCAGAAAGGAGGTAGAATCACTGGGATTCAGTCTTAACCAATCCCAATTTGAGCTTCATCGTGTTAATCTTGAACATAATCGCCTACGAGAGAAGTTCAAGTTAATAGAGATTACCATCCAGATGATGCTATCTGAGATGCCCCAAGAGTCTGTCACCATCCCACACCTTACCCTTAGGTATTATACAGATGTTATAAGGGTTTGTTTAGTAAGTTATTAGTTACTTATTTTGTAATCTATTTTTAAAAATAAAAGTCTTCTTCCATCAATCCCTTTATGAGAATAGTGTTTCTTAAAAAATGATGAATTTGATAAAATGATTTTCTGGGTAAAAATGGAAATTTTGAGAAATGTATACATTAAAGTTTTTATTAATAATATTATAGAAATTTTTTTTATAAATTATGACACTATCAATTTCTTATCTATAAACGATTAGGAAAGCAGTTTGATAAGAGTTATATTTTTATATGATAAAACAAAAATTTTGTTTTTTAATTAAACAATTTATTTAAGGAATTAATTAATTTTTGAAATAATTAATATTTTCATAAAATATTATTATCAACTTACTTTTTTAATAATAAATGAGTGTATAATTTTTATGTAGTCATGTGTAATTTTTATTAAAGTTTAAAAACTATTTTTGTCAAAACCCGTCAATTTTTAATAAATGTCGGTACTCATTTTAAAAGTAAAAATTCACATATTTAGAAAATTATTTAGGTAAAATGAATATTATTTTTTGAATCAAGTCATAAAAATTATCCAATGGTGTATTTTTCAAAATTTTCTGAGACAGTCAAATTTTTGGGTAAACATTAAATAATATATATATATAGGGTGTTTTATGACATCATAATGAACCAATAGTTATGTAATAAATAGAATACAAGGTATATTCGTCCAAATAAATGTTTTAAATTAAAAATATTTTGATTCTATATTTATTTGACTTATTTTATAATTCCTTAGTGAATCCTTCAAAATGTATAATATATTTTATGATTTTAAATTCATTTCCTTGAATGTGTGACTCACCTCCAAACAAACAAGGAAAATATTTTAGTATCTTCAACCATTTTCATAATAAAATAATGTTTTCCACTCCCCAATTCCATAAACCATGGGCAAAAACCTTGGGTTGGTTTGTGGTTTTGAATATTTTAGTGTGTAATGTCCAAAACCTAAATAATAAAGAATTCACCCTCATTTTCTATATAAACCAACCAGAGAACCCATTAATATTCACTCAAACTACATTAATATCTTCCTAAATCTTTTCTACACTACCTATATTCTTCCCAAGATTCTCCCAATCTCCCAATAAGCTTCTCCCAATCCTTTGGGATCACACATCCAAGTAAGGGATCTTTCACCCTCCTCTTTTATCAAGTATTCTTTTTATGTTATATCTTTTAATTTCTTTTATACCTATGTTGAGATATGTTATTAAATATCATTATTAATTACCATTTTATTTATAAATTATTATATACCCTTTTACTATCATTTATCCCTCTTATGAACCCTTATGTACATCTGTTTCCATGCCGAATTTTCGTATGGGATCCTCACTTTCCTTCCTTTCACATTTTTGTCCAAGTTTCCTTATATTGTTATACCATTCTATTTTTCAATTAAAAATGATGAGTAATGTTTTATATCCTCCCCCATACTTCTCTTATTATTTTTAAATGATGATAGACCCATTTCACTCTCATTAATCCATCCCATGCACACCTGTTACCATGCTGAAATTCTGTAAGGGATTTCTTTCTCCTCATTTCCATTCAAGCTTTTCTCTTATATTATGCATCTCAGATTACATTTAGTTTTTTTGGATGTTATGATCCATGATCCCCTTAAAAACAATTTTATTTCTAAATTATTAGATACCCCCTTTCTCTCTCATCAACCCATTTTATAAATTCCCATGTGATGCCGTTATGCTACTAAAATAGCACTGTGATTTTCCATGCCAAAATCATCATGCAGTGAATACAATGACCATTATATATCAATGATATTCAACTATATGAACATATAATTATTTATTATATAATTTTATATATTTATTACACATTATATTATCTTGGAATAAATTATTATGTTGAACGAATCTATGTGGAACTCTTAAGCATGAGATTAAGATGTTCATAAAGGGTGTGCCCTGACAGCGCTCCAATGCATTGGGTAATGTTTAGTATCATGATATGTCATATTGGGAAGAGGGGTTACCTGATTACTTTTTGTAAATTTATCCATCATGTTGGGATTGTGTTTCACCTAATTTCTTTATGTTTATGATGCAATGTTTTAAGTTGTTACCACATTTCCCTATTATGATAATCATGCAGTATCATGCGTTTATGTTCATATTTCACTTGTGCTCAATTGATATGACTACTAACTAAAATGTATTTTATTCTTCAGGTTATACCTTGTTTACTCTTTTAATAGGTTTTATATCTCACCCTATTCTTATGTATGTACTCAGGTTATCCCATGTAATGTTAAGTATGAAGGAATGTTGTGGTTATGTGAAAGAAGTTTTCAATAAAGCTGTTGTAGTTTATGTCTTAAGTTGTCATGTAATATTACTAATACCCAAATACAATGGACCTATCGATGTTCTGGGTTGTATTAAGTTCATGTTTCTGTAATAACTCATGTTTAAGTGTCTAATGAAGAACATAGTTATTATAGTTGGTTTCAGAGGGAGCTTTAGTTTTTTTTGGGATTGGGATTAGAAAACCCTAGTGAAATAATTAGGGATAAGCCTATGTATAAGAAAATAATCCCTAAATTTTTGTGAGTATAGAGTAAGTGGTTTATCAATAAAATACATCCTTATCTAGATAAAAACAAGTATTAATGGGTCTAGCACATATGTATCTAGGGGTAAAACATGAAAACACCACTTTGAGCTGGACTCGAATGAGAAGTGGTGCACAACAACGGGCCTTGCTACACTCATGGTGCGAAAATCATAGGGTATATTATTTGGTAAATTAATAATATTAGTATGAACCATTATTAATGGATCAATAAAAAAATCCCATAAGAAGATACATTAGTAAATACATCATGGATAATTTTGATTGAAGCTTAGAAATTCATTAGTTATGGAAATAAATGTAATTTATAAGTTATAACTTTAATGTCATTGGATTTCCATTTATGTGTTAAACTATTTCAGATAATCATCCCTAATTTTCCTTTTATTATAGCCAATGGTCGGTAATATGAGGAATCCGGATAACAGCCGATGTGAAGGGAAATGTGATGAATGCCCCAATGAGATTCCCAATCAAATCGGAGCTCAAGTAGGACATATAGTTATTTTTCCAAACTAGATATCAAAAATCATGATTATCAATTGGTAATTTTTTGAATTCCCAAGGACATCAATGAAGAGGAAGGTGAAATCTCATGAGATTACATTTGATAAAGCTGATGAGGGATAAAATAACCAATTTCCTTCATGCAACAATTGTGGAAAGAGGCCCCAAGGGAAATGACACAACGGGACTAGTGGATGTTTTAATTGTAAAAAAATGGCACAAAGTATCCAATTTCCATGAAAGAATGGATAATGTTATGGATGGAAACAAAGTCCCATCTAATGAATTTTACATAGTTCTATGTCATAAATTTTTAGAAGTCAGGCATTATCCAAGACAATGCTCTATTGTAAGGGATGAGAAGCATGATGAGCATCAATAATATCCATGATCAAGGGAGAAAAAATATACCTATTCTAAGGTGGATAATGATGAATTAATTACATGAAACCACTACTTAAAAATAGTGTAAATCATAATGTAGTTCAATTCACGTCCTATTAGTATATATTTTTTGTTTTATATGAACATCGAGTCCCCACAAGAAATGATATTAAATTAGTAGGGAAAACATTTAAAAGTATTGTATCACATGTTGAATTTTGTGGGAATGTTCTTCTTTAAAATATTGTAAGTATCCATTTGATTCAGTTTGAGGAAAAATGAAAAAGTCATTTCTTACACCTCTATGTAGTTGAAAATTCATGATCAAAACTATCCCACACACGATCTGGAGTTGGTAGTAGTGATATTTACGTTAAAATTTAGGCGGCATTATCTCTTTGGGGAGAAGTGTGAAATATATATAGATCACAAAAGTCTCAAATATGTATTCGCAACGAAATAGTGGAATATGATTCAAATAATATGGTTAGAGCTGATAAAAGAAAATTCCTTCTCAATCCATTACCACCCTGGGAAAGAGAACAAGGTGGAGGGTGCTCTAAGTAGGAAGGACCCATAAAATATATCATTGATGAGAATCGAAGAGGATGAAATCTTATTATATTTGATGCAGATGGGCATGTGAATCATAAAGAAGGGAACATCATCAATCATTTCATAAAATATTTCTCAACCGTATCTTTTGGAATGGTTAAGGATGTTTAGAAAGATGATGTGGGAATTCAAAAGAAAGTGGAAACTATTAGAAAAGGTAAATCCTTAGAGTTCAATATTAATGAAGAAGATATTTTGAGATTTGGGTCAAGACTATGTGTTCCATCAAATTCAGAGTTAAAGAAAGAAATTTTGGCTAATTTACATAGTTTGAATTTTTCCATTAACCCAGGAAACACAAAGACGTATCGAGATCTCTGAGAGCATTATTGGTGGGATAACATGAAGAAGGAGATGATTGATTATACATTAAAGTGTCTGGTATGTCAGCAAGTGAAGGATGAGTGGTAGAAGTCTAAGGGGATGATGTAACCATTACCCATACCAACACGGAAATGGGATAACATTACAATGGACTTTGTCACCAGACTTCCGAAGAAATCCAATGGATACAATGATATCTGGGTTTTTATGGACCTTCTTACAAAGTCTTCACACTTATTTTCAATTAGAGAGTATTTCTCAATAGATTAGATGGAAAAAATATAAATTAGTGAAGTGGCCAGACTACATGGTGTACCACTATCAATTGTATCCGATCGAGATTCAAGATTCAACTCTATGTTTTGGAAGAGTCTCCAATATGCTCTGAACACTAATTTGAACTTTTGCATGACCTATCATCCTCAAACTGATGGCCAATATGAACTAACTCCCCAGACACTTGAGGACGTGTTGAGAGCATGCTCAATGGACTTCAAAGGAGGATTGAATCAACATCTTTATCTAGTTTAGTTCTCTTACAATAACAGTTTCCACTCAATCAACTAAATGGATCCTTTTGAATCCCTTTATGGGAAGAGGTGTATAACACTTGAATTTTTGGATGATGTTGGGGAGAGAAATCGTCTAGGTCCAGAAATGGTCAAAGAAATTGTGGAGAAGGTTAAGACCATCCTGCAACACATCAAAAATTCTTAGAGTCTACAAAATAGCTATGCTAAAAACCATCGATGAGACCTCTAGTTTGATGTTAGAGATATAGTTTTTTCCACATATCTCCATGAAAGATAGTTATGAGATTTGGTGAAAAGGGATTGCTTAGTCCAAGGTACACCAAGCCTTTTGAGATCCTTGAACGCATCAGAGCAGTGGACTATCAACTAGAGCTCACACTAAACCTATCTCAAGTACATGATGTGTTCCATGTATCAATCTTAAGGAATTACATATTAGGCCCATCACCTGAACTCAATCTAAAGGTGGTACCATTAGAGAATGACCTTTCCTATGAAGAGAACCAAGTGAATATATTAGATTATATGGAAAAAGATCTATAGAATGAAAAAATTCACCAAGTCAAAGTGTTTTGGAGAAACCAAAATTTTGAAGAAGCAACATGGAAACTGGAGGAAGTGCCGAGGTGAAGTTACCCTAATATATTTTAGTGTGGTAAAAGTAAATTTTGAGGGTTAAATTTCTTAAGTAGGAAGGTTGTAATGACCTAATCAGTTATGAATAAAATTTCCCATCCTTTAACGTCTTATGTATATCGAAAAAACATGCATTGTTTTTTTATTTATTATTGGGTTTAATTTAATGTTATGTATCATTACCGTTGATAATATAGCCATTTAACAGTTATCACACATCTGATATAAATATAAGGTTTAAAAAAATAATTTCAACAATGACAAAGGAGAGGATGACCTCATCCAGTAGACATGGGCCGTACGAAGCTCATTTGTCAGAGCTCAAAAAGGAGGTACCATCACTATAAATTACTCTTAACCATCCCAAGCCGAGCTTCAACATGTTAAGTTTGAACGCAATTGTCTATAATATAAGTTCAAGTTAATAGAGATTACCACACGAGAAATGTTATCCAAGTCACCCCAAGAGTCCGTCACCATTGCACACCTTACAATTAGGTCTTATGTAGGTGTTATAAGGGGTTATATAATAAGGTATTATTTACTTATTTTTCATTACTTTTTTGTAAAAAAGTTTTATTCCATCAATTCCTTTATAAGAATAGTCTTTTTTTAAAAAAATGAACAATTTGATAAATTGATTTTTTGGGTAAAAATGGTAATTTTGAGAAATATATACATTAATATTCTTATTAATAATATTATAAGAATTTTTTTTCTAAATGATTATTATATCAATTCTTTATCTATAAATTATTTGGAAAACAACAGTTTGATAAGTGTTATATTTTTGTACGATAAAAAAGTGTATTTTTTTTTCATTAAATAATTTATTTTAATAAATTAATGATTTTTTTTGAAATAATTAATATTTTTATAAAATATTATTATCATGTTAATTTTATTAATATTAAATGAGTATTCAATTATTATGAAGTTAATTGTAATTTTTATTAAGGTTTAAAAACTATTTTTTTCAAAACCCGTCAATTTTCAATAAATGTCGGTTATCATTTTAAAAGTGAAAATTCAACTATTTAAAAAATTATTGAGATAAAATAAATATTATTTTTTAAATCAGGATATCGAAATTATCCAAGAGTGAAATTTTCTAAATTCTCTAAGAGAGTCGAATTTTTGGGAAAAAATTAAATAATATATAAATATATAGTGTGTTTTATGACATCATAATGACACAATAGTGATGTAATAAATACTATAAAATTGATGTTAGACCAAATATATGTTTTAAATTTAAAATAATGTGATTTTAGATTTATTTTACTTATTTTATATTTCCTTAGGGATTTTTTTAAATTGTATAATATATTTTATGATTTTAAATTCATTTCCTTGAGAGTGTGACTCACCACCACATAAAAAAGGTAAATATTTTAATATATTTGGACATTTTACTAATAAAATAATTTTTACACTCCCATTGTATATAATCCATGGAAAAAATCATGATTTAATTTGTGGTTTTGAATATTTTAATGTGTAGTGTCAAAAAGATAAATAATAAAGAATTCCCCCTCCTTTACTATATAAACCCACCCAAGCACCCATTAATCTTCACTAAAACCAATTTAAGTTCACCCTCACTCTTCTCTCCACTCCCTAGGGTCATCCCATGGTTTCCCAAATCTCCCAGGAAGCCTCTCCCAAGCCTTTGGGATCACACATCCAAGTAAGGAATCTTCCACCCTCCTCTTTTATCAAGCATTCTTTTCATGTCATGTCATTTAATTTATTTTATTAACATCTGGGGATATGTTATTAAATATAATACTTTCTGAAAATTTTATTTATAAATGATTATATCATCTTTCACTCTCATTTATTCCTCTTATGAACCCTTATGTACACCTGTTACCATACCAAATTTTTGTAAGGGATCCTCACATCCCTTCCATTCACATGTTGTCCAAGTTTCCTTATATTGTTATAAAAATCTATTTTTAAATTAAAAATTATGGGGTATTCTTTATCACCCCCATTATTCCTTTATTATGTTTTAATGATGATATACCCCTTTAACTCTCATTAATCCCTCCCATGTACACCCATTACCATGCCAAAATTCCATAAGGGATTTCTCTCTCATCATTTCCATTCAACAATTTCTCTTATATTATGAATCTCAAATTCAATTTAATATGTTGGTATATTATGATACATGATCCCATTACTGACCATTTCATGCCTAAATGATTAGATACCCCCTTTATCTCTCATCAACCCATTTTTTGTATCCTCATGTGATTTCATTATACTGTTAAAATCACACCGTGATTTTCTATTCCAAAATCATCATGTAGTGAATACCAAGACCATTTCTCTATCTAGGGTATTCACCATTATTCACATATACTTATTTATTAGATACTTTCATATATGTATTCCATATTCTTTTATCATAGAATATATGATGATGTTTAATGAATCCATGTTTTATGATTTATGTGGCACACTTAAGCATGAAATTAAAATGTTCATGAAGGTGTGCCCGGATAGAACTCTAATGAATTGGGTAATGTTTAGTATCATGCTACATCATGTTGGGATATAGATTTAACTGATTCCTTTGAATAAATTTCTCATCTTTTTGGTTCAGGGGTTTACCTGATTTCTTTATGTTTATTATGTAGTGTTTTAAGTTGTTACCACATTTCCATGTTATTATAATATTGGTATATCATTCTTTTATGTTCATGTTTCTCTTCTACTCCATTGATATGTCTATTTCCTAACATGTATTGTATTATTTATGTTATGCCTCATTTTCTCTCTTTCTAGGCTTTATAGATCACCTTTTTTCTTATGTATGTCCTCAGGTTATCCCATGCAATGCTAAGTAGGAAGGAATGTTGTGGTCATTTTAAAAAGGTTTTCAATAACGGTATTGTATTTTATGTCTTAAGTTTCCATGTAATGTTCCTAAGACCCAAATATAGTATAACTCTCGATCTTCTAGGTTTTATTACGTGCAATTTTATGTAATAAATCATGTTTAATTATGTAATAAAGACCAGGGTTATTATAATTATCATCAAAACGAATATGTAATCGCTCATATCCATTAGAAAGTGACTGTTTCAGTAAACATGTAATGCCATATTTAACAACCCTAGGATTATATTTTTGAATACTAAATGTGGAAGACTCCCTTGCTGAAGTCACATCAGTATACCTGTAATTATTATTATTTAAATTAAAAGTTATCTTTCTTTAGCAAATTATATTAATAAATATTTAATAATATGAAAAAAGAAAATACCTCTGTAGATGTTAATCTATCTTTGTATCTATATCTATCATTTTAATGAGGAAATGTAGTGAAATTATTGTGTACCTGAATATTATTATACAAGTTAGTAATTAGAAAACATGAAATAGAAACATGTAAGTAAAAAAAGTGTCATGCATGTGTAAGTTAAAAAAACAACTATGCTATGATTCATTACAAAAAAATATGCAATTTAAAATATTAAATGAAATCATTACTTATAAAAAGACATAAAAATTTAAAAAGATAAAAATCAATTTTTGAAAACGAGTTCTCATATGTGTAAATTAAACAAAAACATAATAATTTAAATCAGGTGTTTCAATGAAAAAATGTTTAACCATAACCATGAATTATCATAATTTAACACAAAAAATTAAATAAATAATCAAATATATATAATTAAATATCCAATAGTTATTAAATAATACATTTTTATATATGTAAAATTCAGAAAAGAAATATAAAGTAAATAATTACCGGATAAATTAGGGGAGTAATTTAGTATTTTCCCATATACCTTCAGCATGATCACTTTATATCACATGAACTCTGTTGGCATTATTGTCATTTTTATCTAGAAATTTTATAACAGACAAATAAGAAACATATAAATCAATAACATCATCATCCTCATCATCATCCAAATGGATTCTTTTACCTTGTAAAATGATGGACCACTGGTCATTCAGTACATCGATGAAGTAAAATATTTTCTTTTCATGTGTGTCCATGATAAATAGTTCCTCATTGCAACTAAATATTTTCAAATCAACCATTTTAACCCCATATTCATCATTTTAACACCACTATTACTTGATAAACAATTACACATAAACATGGTGACTCAAAATTTAATGTAATAAATTTCCCATATGTCTTCAAGAACTCAAAAATTTGGTATTGATGCAGAAATTGGGGTTTTATCTTTTTCACTCAAAAAATGTAGTACTTCAATGATTACCATTAAACCAATATTTTGAATATCACTCTTATCATCCAGCTTCTTTGTGTAAAATTCATACCCATTAATATGAAAAAATGGCCCATATGATTATATTAATAGATGCCCCTACCAACCATTTTAATGTTTCTAATGAATAAATATTTGTGATGAGTTTTTCTTTAAACCATGAAACAAATTTCATTTTATACCAAATAATCAACCAATTTTCATTTATTTTCAGATATTATAACTTTAATTCTGCAATATGGGATGATATATATGATAGAACCTCATTTGTGTTGTTCAAAATCAATTAATGTGCCTACATCACTTCATCACATGGAATGAACTTTACCTTTAATCCCCCAATCCCTCTACCTTCACTATCAACTGTCATATGTTGAGATATATGGAGACTAATATGCTACACTTCATTCAAACAATCAGTACAGAACTGAATCACATATTTCTATACCTATTTCTAAACAATAGAGGCCTCTAGTAAATAAGGATTTTTAACACATCCCTTCAAAAGTTTTATATATCTTTCAAAATGATACATCCACCGTAAATAAAAAAGACCACATATTCTTATCTCATGCACCAAATGAATCACCGGGTGAACCATTATATCAAAGAACATAGGAGGAAAATATATTTCTCGTTGAAAAAGAATAATATATGATTCATTATCCAACAAATCTTAAAAAACTGGATCAATGAATTTGCTACAAATGGATTCAGAAAAATTACATAACCTGATAATAGTATTTCTGACAATTATCGGCAATATACCACATAATGCGACTTGTAGAAGTTGTTGCATCAATACATGACATTCATGATATTTCATACTTATTAATTTTCAATTCTTCATTGACCCCAAATTCTTCAAATTTTAATAATAAACATTGTTTACTTTAATAACATGACGACAATAGAAAAAATCCATCTTCTTAATCTTTCTTAATATGTGAAAAGCCAAAGGTAAATTTGTTCTGTTTCCTTTTATAATGCGAACTAACTCAAAACATATTCCCATTGGAATCAAGTCCAATCTAACATGTAATCCAAATATTGTTGTTTCTTTTATGTATAACAAATTTACAATAATACTATCACATATTTTTTTCTCAACACCCATAACATTGATGTTATGTTTTACCTCTAAATATATCCACTAAGGTAGTTTGAAAAAGATATATTTTTTTCTTTAAGATATTTTTTTGAGGCCAAGAACTTATTTTCTATCCACATGTCGAGTCAATATTTTTCACCCTATCATAATATTCTTTAAATAAAAATGGTTGAGGGGGAAGGCTGTATTCCTATAAAACATTAAATTCATTTTTAAATCTATGATAAGGATGATCAAATGGAAAAAATATTTGATGTCCCATGTACACTGTCTTTCTTCCATTCAGCAATTGATAATATGAATTCTTTTCTTCACAAATTAAACATGATTTATGTCCCTCAACACTGTATCTAGATAAGTTTTCATATGTAGGAAACTCATTTATAGTGAACATTATCAAATCATGCAAAGTAAAATACTATTTCTTATATGCATGAAAAACTTTAGAACTTGTCTCCCTTAGTAGTTTCAAATTATCAGTAAATGGTTAAAGATTCACATCAATATCATTTTTTGGATATTTTGGTCCAGAAATCATCAAGCTCGTCATAAAATATTTTTTATTCATACATAAATGTGTGGACTAGTTGTAAACTACCAAAAACCTAGGTCATGAACTATATTAGATTCTTAGACTCTGACATGGAGTCATTTCATTAGTACATAATCCCATTCTGAAATTTCTAACTTCACTTCAAAAACAACGTCTTTTTTTATCAAATCTCTTCAACTATAGGGACTCAGTAGGGTGACGCACGTTACCATTAGTTATGCACTCATCTGAATTCCATCTTAAGTTGTTTTTTTAAATTGAAATTTCCAATAAATGCTTCAAATGATGAATTATTGGAAGGTACCAAATTGATTTAGTATGAGCTATGAATGTGTTACTTAAGAATGAATCATAATTGAATTATCATAATTCTATGATAGAATTATTGGATGATATCATTAGAAAGTACAAAATTGATTTTTCAGGAGGTTAGATGCTAGTACCTGAGAATGAATATGAGTTGACCTTTTCATTCCTCTTATAGCGTGACATCCCACATATAGGAAAACATGATAAATTTTCATATTTTCTCCTATAAAACACATAATCATTAGGTAAAGCATGTATCTTTTTATACCCTAATACCATTGTGAATAATATTTTCATCACCTCATAATTGGAATTTGGAATCCCATTTTCTTCTAGATGTATTTTTTTAAAAGCTCAAGTAAGTTAGAGAACCTTTTATCACTCTACCCATTTCGCTCTTTAAAGTTAACTAATCTCAAAACTGCTGATAACACTATATATTCACTAAAACCTAGTAATAATGGATTCTTAGAATCTCCATAAAATTATTCAATAATTTTTGATTTTTTATGGTTTGAAGACCTAAATAAATAATTAATTATTTAATAAGATCCTCTAACTTATTATGAATATTGTCATAAACATTGGATATTGAATTTACAGTTCTTTCACCATTCTAGATCCAACGTGCATAATTAAGAATAAAACCATAAAAAATGAGACACTTATTGTTTTATATGGAGTTTATATTTTTTCATATTCAAACACTTAATACATTGAAAGAAAATCAAATCAATGTTTTGAATACTTCAGTTAGAAAATTCCAAGAATTCATCAACTCATTTTTTCATATTCACTAGTGGTTCTTTGTAAATTTATCCAATTACGATCCATTCAATATAAGATATCAAAATATAATTAGTGAATATATTAAAACATATAAGCATTTGAATAAAAAAATCTTATATATATTCATAAATTGTAGATAAAAACACATTTAATAAAAACTATTGATAATCAGATAGGAAACATCTGATATAAAACACATTTAAAAACAGTAAACTTTTTATTTTCATATTATTTATATGTCTTTTATTAATAATATAATTTAATTATTTTCAATCATATAAAATGTATTAGTTCATTTTACATAGTTTTTACATTAGTTCGGTGTTGTGTGTGTCAAACGTATTGAAGATTGCATTAATTTATTGGGTGAAAAATATAGAGTCATTTCACGTGATGTCCTTTTTATTAATAAACAATGACACCATATATTATTGTTCATTTCATAATATTATCAAGAATGTTTGATAATTTAAACAAATATTTTTTTTTCAAAATAAACAAAATTTACAAAAAATATTATAAATCATGAACAACTACAAACTAATAATTGAAACAATTGAAAAATATAACTAAATGATAAATATTTTATCCTTAAAATTTTAAAAAACATAAAAAATTAAATGTTTAACATGGAAAATGGATCATTAACCTGAAATTCACTCCATTTAATGCATTGAATGAATAAAAACTACAATATCTAAAAAAAAATGATTGTAAAAATGAACAGTAATGTTGAAAAAAATAAAATCAAACCACAATTGAATTTTGGATGAAAATATGTTTATGAGGAAAAAATATTTCATTGGATGATGAAACAATGTTAGAGGACGAAAAATGGAGACTGCAGAACATGAGAATCAAGGAAAACCAATACAGACGGTCGTTGGAGATCACTAGGTTACCTTCAATGTCATCGTGAATCGAGAGAGAGGTTTTATAGATTGAAAAAATTAGGGTTTCCCAATCCTGAATAATTTTAAAAGGTTTTTGGAATTAGTTAATAAAAAAATTGATTTCAAATAGTTAGAGAAAAAAAATTAGCGTCTCCTTTTGTAAGAAATGACAAAAATTCTCTTCCTGATTTCCAGTGTCAGTTTAAAAAAAACTGATTCCATAAAGATATTTTTAGTGGTTTTTGGCATCGTTTTTTAGTAAATTGTGTTCCAAAAACCATATATAAATTATTTTCTCCATGTTATTTAGTAAAACCAACACCAAAAACCTCTCACACGTAATTTTTCACCGGTTTATAAAAAATCGATGTCATTAATGTGATTTTAATGCCACTATTTCCACCAATACTAATCGAAAATCCAAAAAACAAAACAAAGCCAAAACCAAAACCATAACTAAAGACAAATAAAATTCATATGTATTAATGAACTAGAGTAAAAAATCCAACCATAATGATGATCAATCACTGAATAAAGTGATCTAGGTTGAGAGAGGTAAGGCTGTAGTCGGAATGAAAGTAAAACCATCCATAAAACTCCATAAAAGTTACAACTCTTAACATTTACATGATTTTCAATTCTTTTAAATATTGTGTAATCCTCGAATCTCATATATTCTAGGAAAACCATCACCATTTTTATTTAAAAAGTGATATTGTTTTTTATACGATATGAATCCTCTATGTAGTGTGAAAACACACCATGATATATATCTAGTTCATATATTTTTTTGATGGCCATTACATGACATGTATTCCCATTACCCAACATGTAATTTTCGTAAGAACAACAATAAATATATTTTTATGCTGAGAATCCCAACAAATCCCTAAATTTACCATTATAGGTATCCTACCAATTTCTTTTCAGTATTACTCAAATAATGAAAAAGTCAAAATAAAAAAAGGTTAAAAAATACCTGATATAAAATTAATGTTGTGTTACATTTGAGGTGGTAGAGGAATAAAATAAATAATAAATCTTAGTTGATAACATTATTTCTCACTTTGGAAGTTCTCCTTGGGTAACACCTTAAAGCTCATTAGTTTGGTCTTTTGGAAAGACTAAGGATTCTAGGAAGTGGGGATAGAGTTTTGGATATACTAGGTTATAGTTTTGGTAGATTTAATTTTATTTAATGGGTAAATAAAATGTGGTGGAATTGATCACCTTTTATAAGTGAAAAATATGACATTTTTTAAATACTCATGATCCCGGACACTATTTAATGTTCAGTGACTCTAAAATTGGGAAATAATGAATTTTTTGGCGACAAAAGGTATATATACCCTCTACCATTCATTTTATTATATATTTTATATATGTTTTTATCCAATTAACATTAGTTTTTCACTTTTACCATTTGTGGTTTTACCTTGGTAACTAGTTTTTTTACTTATGAAATAAATTTTTTACTAAAAAGATAATTTAAATCCTCTTACAAAATTTTTATGTTATGAACCTAAATTTATTATACATTTAACCAAAATTCTATTCTAAATATGTGAAAATTAATTTTTAAATTAAAACCGTTAATATATAGAAAAACTGTTTTTGGTAGAAAGATGATGTATTGATTGTTAAATGTTCTTGATTTTATTAATTACCAATTAAATGAGTGATGATTTTTTTTAATATGTGTAAAAATAATATCAAGGTATTTATATATAATATATCATTTTAATTTATTAGATAAAAAATTACACAATATTAAAAAAATAGTTCTTAAAAAATAACACTTTCATCATTATCATGGACATTAAATTTAATCATAGTAATCATAATTTTATGCCTAAAACTAAAATTAACCTTATTATATACATGAACATGTTGATATAAAATATTAATATATTTTTTATATTTAATTTCAATAAGATATTAAAACTTATTTTTAATGTAAGAAAATAAAAATAATTTTTAGAGTAAAATATAACTTATGTATCCAAAAAATTAAGCATGGATTTTATAAATTCAATACAGTATTTTCAAATGAATAATTTTAATCAATAAATATATTTCTATCCTTATTTTTATATAATTTTTATGTCATACATATTTCCTAATATAGTCATAAACACAACAATTTTAGTAAATATTGTATTATTCACTTAAAAATCAACCATTTATGAAAAATCACAAAATTTTATCCTAAGATAATTTTGACACACTGAATTAAAGAAAAATTTTATTTTTCAAAATCAAAATTTTAAAATTTATCTTTTAATGAAAAATGAAATATACAAAGAAAAAATACTATTATTAAAAAATCCCCTTTAAAAAATCTATGTTTTCTTAATCCTATTTTGTATGAATTTATAATTTATCATAAGTTTTTTATTTACTATAGGTTTTATTATTGTTAAATTTTATTAATAATATTAATATATTATGTCATGGATTGATTGATTTCAGATTTTCACATGGAAAAAGTTATCAAAAAATATATATTTTTTAAGGGAAATGTATGTAGTAAAATCCTAAGGCATTAATTTTTACCCCTCTTAAATAAATTTTATTATGACAATTTTAATTGTGTTATACTAATGAAAATACCTAAGGGTATCTGAAAGATAATCAAGACTCATGGTATAACTTATAAATAGAAAAAAAACTTTATATCTAATGGAATACTAGGTAACATTTGTTTTCCATCATAATAGGATTATATTTAGATTCTCAACCAATTATTCCAAATGTGCCTCTATAACTAATTATTGGAGTTTCGAGTGACATAAACTCCATGAAATTTTTTTCTTGATCTTGTTTCCAACCAAATATTATAAAAATTATTATGATTACCTCTAATAAAATCATATTAAATTATCATATGAATATGAAAAATTAATCATAATATGTTTTATCCTATTAAACCTTCATTTAAAACAATTAAAATTTATGTTTAATAATGATGTAATTGGATCAACCTATAGCTAAATTAGATTAACCTCATTTTAGGTGGTCATTTTATGATCAGGATTCCTAACCATACCATAAATATGTGGTAAAATACTTTATAATGGTTCTTAAATAGAATATAATCAACCAAATCATATCCCCTAGGATTATCTAATTAGGTGTGAAGTCTTAGGTTCACTCATCATGCACTAAGGGAAGATAATGTTGATACTCAACCAAAATGTTTTAGGGTGGTTACCCCTAGGTGAATTTGTTCCAAAAATTACTCCAATATTTGGTATACTATCATTGATGTAAATTATCATAAACTTATTAATATATACTTTTCAAAAACCTTAGGATGTTATCCTATACTTCGAATTATCCATTAGTGGTTTTACTAAAGTTATCTAATCATAATCCCCAAAAAGTAACTAAATTAATCCTTAAAATTAACCAAACCTTGATCTGAAACCAACTATAACAACCCATGCTAAAAATATATTTATTTTACATGTTTTACTTAATATAAACATTAAAACTCAAAAATCATCTCAAAATACTCAGAACAGAAGGTTTAGTATCTTTGAGTACTATTTATATATGTAACTTATTATAAAACACATATGAACATTCCAATATAATTGAGCTACATGAGAATCCCTAATGTACTTATATTAATTTATAATCTTATTCATAACCTAAGGAATGAAAACATAAGAAAATTGGTGATCTTAGATTCTCAACAAGGGAAACACTTATTAATATGTCATAAAGGGTTAGATCATAAGCATATGATAAAACATGTGCATGGATTAATTTATTATTAAAAATAATAAGTGATAATATATGTTATCCATAAATAATAATAGATGGACATGAAATCTCAAATGAACAAACAAATATATGAAAAAAGAGAGGATAATCATGATATAATAAACATGATCCATATTTCATAATCATAAGAATATGGAATGGAAATGTTACATTCTCTCGAGACAAAGTATAACAAATAAATCTAGCACAAACATAATCACATGGTATTATCATGTTATGAGTATATCAAAGAAGGTGCATCAGTTAGTTTTTGATCCTATTCAATAAGATATCAAGAAAAACCATGGGATAAAAATGGGATTCATATAATTTCCTAATGTGATCACATAACATGATATCTAAAGTTGATCAATTGATACCAAAATTTTATTAAACCATAAGTATTATTTCCTCAAAGAATTTATAACGTGATTCATAAAACCAAACTCCATAATATTTAGATATTTAAAGAGGTAAATAAAAATTAAACCCTAAAAATGTTATTTTAGAATACATTTTAACAGTGTTTTATAGAGATAACATTATGAATCACTTTCAAAAATAATTTTCTAGAATGTTACTTGAAATATTTTTAATTGTTTTTAATAGAAATAAAAATAATAGAGTATTTAAAAGGACATAGATATTTTATATAGGAAATTTTTAGTGGAGGATAAAAATATAAAATTGAATGGTAAATATTTTTAATGTTATGAAAATACCTTTATTGAAACCCGCATCATAAAGATAGTGATAAATAATTAAATTGAAAATAGGTAAAGGTAATTTTTTAGATTACCATAAATAAATCATAATTATAATTTAAAATAATAAAAGATTACCATATTGAGAATATTGAATATGGATTTGGAAGAAAAAGACTTTATTTCGAAAGAATGGGAATAATTCTTAACAATATCAAAATTTATAAATAAAGAAGTACATGATTGAAATTATATAGAAAATATGTATTAAATTAATTATAATATCATCATATAATATAATAAAATAAACTTGTAATAACTAGAGTAAAAAGGAATCCTTATGACTTAATAAAATAAGTTGAGTCAATAAAACTCCTTACTTTAAATAATATTTATCCGAACATTATCTAACACTATTTATAAAAAAATATATATATTACTCACCAATTCAGTAACCCTTTTCATACAAAAAACCTTTTATAAAATTAATTTATAATCATTTGTTTCAAAAACATTATTTAGTTGTATTTGATTTCCATCATAAAATATTTTCAGTTTCAATTGTTTATTTTCTACTAGTTTCATAAAAAAAGTATTGATTTTCATTTATATATTCAAAGTTAAAATTTACAAGATCATTAAATGAACAAAATATATTTTTTATATTGATTTATTATTTTCTAATTTAAACTCATAATTAGTTTGGTTACTATTATAGATGATGAAGTTAGTGACGATCATGATTCAGTAATTGTTTTTAACAAATAAAGTGAGCTATTAATAACATGTCAAATATTAATACATTTTTAATTTTTTTCTAATTAATTTCTAATAATTGGTATCTTTATTTTTCCATAGTCATCCATGATATAAATCTATATAATTTCCCACATAGTTGGCTAAACTGTCCCAAACTAGAACAAGATCTAATCTATAAGTGATTATGGTCAAGAAAATAATTCTTTTGGTATAATATTATTATTAAAAAATATTAATGATATTATTTATATATTTTAATATGGTTAATAAAATATTTATAGAGATTTATAAATAATAAAATACTATATAAAAAATGAAAAACACCACTTTCATAGATGTGGTAGTCTGTACGTACTCACGGGTGACACAATCGTTTACATAGAATGTAAAGAGGTTGGAATTAGTAAATATTTTAAGATTGTTAATAAATATTGGATTAAAAAATTTATTCATAAAATAAACCCTTCTAACCATACTTGTATGGTTTTTATGAAAAATGATTCATATCTCTTATGGAGTCAGCGGTCCGCACACAACACAATCAACATTTTTATTATTCAAATGATTGAAAAGTGTTTAGAAAATGGATATTAAATAAAATTAATAAAATTTAATCATATTAATAACACTTAATTTATCATAATTTCTTGGATAGAGTATGTTTGAGGTGGTATAAGAAGAAAATAAATAAGAGAGATCAGATGTGAACATTACCTCTCCCTTTAGATGTTCTCCCTTGAGCAACACATTATGGTTCCTTAGCTTGGAATTTTGGAAAGACCAAGGCTTATAAGAAGTGGGTATATGTTTTAGGATAGAATAGATAGAGTTTTATATATAATTATTTTTAAAATTTGGATAAATTGGGTGTAATTGATCTCCTTTTATAAGTGATGAAAATGACATTTTTGTAGATACTTATTAAATATTCAATGATGCCATGACACAATTCAAGGGTAAATGAATCAAAAATTGAGAAATAATGACATTTCGGGTGAGATATGGTTAATAAATCCTCTAAAATTTATTTTTTCCCATGTATTAAACATGTTTTCAGTCTTTTACAATTTGGTTTTTACTTTTACCTTTTGGGTTTTTACCTTGGTTACTAGTTTTTTTTACTTAAGAAATTAAAATTGTAATAAAAATATAAAATATCCTATCTTAAAAAAAATATTATGAACGTATATTTAAACTAAATTTAATCCATATCAATATCTAAAGATATGGAAATAAAATTTTATACTAAAACATATAATAAATAGTAAAATCGTTTTTGTTTGAAAAATGATGTTTTAACCATTATGGTTTCTTGATCATATTAATTAACAATTAAATGAGTGATAATTAATTTCTAAAAATGTGTAAAAATAATATCATATTATTTATATAAAATATATCATTTTAATTTTTTAGATAAAAAATCACACAACATTAAAAAAATAATTATTTAAAAATAATCGTTTCACTATTATCATGGTCATTAACATTAATCTTAGTTTTCATACTTTTATTCCTTGAAATTATTACATAATATTAACATGTTGATATATATTATTAAATATATATTTTTTTATTTAATTGATATAATTGATGAAAATTAATTTTTAATATAAGCAAATAAAAATAATTTTTAGAGTAAAATATTACTTAAGTTTCCAAAAAATTAATCCTGGGTTTTCTAAATTCATCTGAGTATTTTAAAATGAATTATTTTATTTTATAAATAATATTTTTATCATTAAAAATATTATATAGTTTTTTATGTAGTACTTACTTTTTGATATAGTGGTAAATGCTACGGGTTTAGTAAAAAACTATATTATTCACCTAAAAATCAAATATTTTTGATAAATCTCAAAAATTTATCATAATATAATTATAACATTGTAAATTAAAAAAAATTGTTCTTTTTAGAAATGAAAATTCTAAAATTTATAAATTAATATTTTAAATGAAAATATAATATATAAAGAAAAACATACTTTTTTGAACAATTCCTTTTTAAAACTATAAGTGTTCTTAATCTGATTTAATATGTATTTATAATTGATTACAATATTTTTATTTACTAGAGGTTTTAATAATCTTTGATTTTATTAATAATATTCATATTATTTTTCAAGGATTATTTTATTTTTCTATATAATGTGGAAAAACTATCAAACACTTTATAATTATTTAAAAGAAAGATATATAGTAAAATCATGGGGTGTTATAAAATTGGTCTCACATAATCCTGACTATGAAACCTCATATGCAATGGGTTTCCTTTTTTATTATCCCAAAAAACCTTTTATTTCATTGATGATTCAATATACAAGAGATAGATGTGTATAGAAAAATAAAATGACCACTATATTTTTGAAGAACTACATATGGAATGATTCTTATACATGGAGATTATATAGTGATGTTTGGACTAATTATACTAGAACCAACCATATATTCCAGTTTCATTTTGATTCTTTGATCCAATATTTCATAATGGGGACATACCTTTGTTTTTATCTTCTATCAAAATAATAAAAATCCGTCTCTCTGCGAAAGATCATGATCTAGGCATAGAACTATATGTTTCCTGATTCCTACTATTTTTGGATACAGACTAGTACCTATAATTACAAAAATGGTTCAAGCCACAAAATAATTTTAAATCATCCCTCCATGTATTAGTTTCAGAACCTTCACTAATTCACATTGGTTTATTTCCTTACTAAAAACTATAACGACTTTCTTACACTTCACATGTAAATCAGATCTCATAAAAAATCACAATTCTTTTCTATATGAATATAAACTACAAAAATTTTCTTCCACACTTTATGGAACTAAATTGCATAGTCAATTTCAATCCTTATTTTACAAACTTTACACATTATGATATGTCTTATAATTTACCCTTATTTATCACACCAATCTTGAATCACATGTTCTTATAGGTTTTAGTTGGTTACTTAGATTATCATGATTGGTATGAATTTTATATAAATGAAAGGAGGCCTAATTCCTTGATGCATGATTTCAAACATCACAACATAATTTTTTATTTTCACATTACATTAAAAAATATGATGGGATATCCTTACTGCATGATGCAAAACTATATGATGTGTTTTCTTAGTATCATAATACAAAATTGAAAAACATGTATGGTCTATCCTATAAGACATGAAACTTCTCTGATCGGTCTAATTTACGTAGCCTAGTTTTATTAAATTGTATCAAGATTTTTATAAGAGCTCTATTGGTACATGGTTCTTATCTATAATCCAGTGGAATAATATGAAAATTTCCCTATTTTTTTACTTCCCTAGTCATGAGAAGAACTGCCTTTCTTAGATTGATTCTAAGACACAACCATTTAAATCCTCCTATTTATAATCCAGATATTTGAGGTAATAATCTAGAATATAGTTCTTTTTTCCTCAACTGATGTTATGAAGTAATGTCCCCATGAGCTATAAATCACTTCATTTGTAATCTACCATCCTTTGGCAATGTTATATCTTTTTTTTTTATTCAATTTGGTGTTGCCGAAAATTTAAAATTTAACCACAATAATTTTCCCTTCTTTAGGAATAAATTCATAGTGTTTGGGATTTACAATTAACTATAGTTTTTCCCATAATATAATTTTTATTATATAATTTGTTTGAAAACTCACTATTAGACTTTGTTTCATTCTATTGTCTTGGTTTCCCCTCATCCATGCTGGGTCCCTCAACAACCCTTCATTAAAATGGGGAAACATCTTTCTCATACAGATTAGTATGCTCTATATAGATATAATCATACTGTTCCTATTAATATGACATGAAATTATATTGAATCTAAATCCTTTTTCCGTAAAATTAAACTTGATAACCTGAGGTCATATTCATAAGACTCTTAAATGTATGACACAAGGTTCTTACCACATGACCTTAAATTATATGGTTCATGGTCCTTGTTATATGAAATAAAAATTCATAGAGAGGACATTTAAAAATGATCTAAGTCAATGAATATGATTCCCCTATTATATCATGATTCCTCAAGAAATTCCCAGTGATGTTTAGTTTACCCTCTTCTTCAATCTGGGTCTATTCCTCTTATAGAAATAGTCTGCCTAGCATGTAATTGTGTAACCATAATATATTCTAAAAGAACCTTTTGGAGATCCCTCTTCTACCCAATCTACTTCATATTTTTTATGTCCAATTAATTTTTATCCCAAACCCTCAGTTGAGACACTCTCCTATGTTTTCTCATTCATTTAAATATTGGTAATAAGGATTGATTAATATGAAAGAAACCCATTAAGAACTGATGGTGAATAACATAGTTGCCTCTATGCCAGTAAAATAACACCTAGGGGAATATTTTCCCAGAGGAAATCTCATTCCTTAACCCCATGTGTTATTCCCTCAAGGTGTGGCACTAGTCTCTCTATTACCAATTATTGATCTACTACCACTATCCCTGATAGAGTGGCACTGGTTTATTCCATTACCAATGTTTAACTTACAAACACTAGTCATCATTATTTCTAAAGGTTTTGAACATAGTCGAAGCTCTAGGTGGGTGGATTACCATTAAGGGTTTTATCAAATTCGATGGATTATTAACCAATTTTTTATGACATAAATGGAATGAAAAACAAAATTTTTACCACAAATATTAACTTAAGAAGACTGTAAACCAAAGAGGATACTTTTCATGTTATATTTATAATTAATTTTTATTAGATCTGAATAAATATAACCTCATCTTAGGATATTTCTTTAATGAAGATGCTGATTTTCCAAAACCCTTTTCTGATTTCCTTCATTTTATAGGGATAACCCAAAGTAGATCCCATCTAGTGAGGATTCAAACATGGTATATTGATCTCTATACAATCCCGAATTTTTATTAATTTCTAGCATGGTAGATCATTGGGATTTCATTGTTCTTCTTAATCTCTTCTAGATCCTTCAGGCTTGAAGTATTAGTTCTCATTCATTCCATGTTCATCTATGATTTCTAATATATGGTGTGTATTCTACCCATAGATTTTTTATTGTATTCATATAGTTAAATGTATGGGTATTTACATATCCATTTGATTATTTTTCTTTCAATAGGGTTATGTTTCAAGAGTTACTAAATCGTTAAAGTAATTTCATCTCAATTTACCTTCTTTGAGATACATGCCAAGAATTTTTAAAAATAGGTTTTAAAAAATTATTTTAAAAATATTTTGAAAGTTGAAATTTTAATAACATTATCAATAAAAATTATTTTAAAATTTTTATGGTTTTCAAATAATCTTTTATAAGTTTTCAAAGTGTTTTCAAAAAATGGTTTTTAAAATATCTTCAAGATTTATTTATATGTATACAAAAATTAATCAATGACAACGGTTTTCAAAATGTTTTCAAATATTTATTTAATGGTTTTCAAGTTTATTTTCAATGAAAATGGGTTTTAAACGGTTTTATATTTTTAAAATATTTTTTCAAAGTAGAAAGGATATTTTTATCAAGAAATGTTTTTAAAAGGTATTTCAAAATTATTTTCCATATAAGATGACATCTGTTGGTTGTACTGATGCCTTTTTGGGGAAATTATCAAAAGTATCCATTCATATTATTTCTAGGAGTGGTTTATGTTTTGATGGAATGGTGTTCATGAAACCCATTTCTCTTTAATGTGTTACACGTTTATTAAACATATTCATTCTACATGGTTTATATATTTATGAAACACCTTTATTCTTCACAATTTATATATTTTTGAAACCCATTTCTCTTTTAGGGGTTATATGTTTATAAAACCGGTTACTCTTTCATAGGTTATAATGTTTATGAAACCCATTTCTTCTTCACGGGTTATATGTTTATGAAACCTATTTATCTTTGATGGGGTACATATTTAGGAAACCCATTTCTTCTTCAAAGGATATATGTTTATGAAACCCATTTCTTCTTTAAGGGTTTTATGTATAATAAACCTTCTTCTTTCTATAGGTTATGATTTTGATGAAATGATTATGAAACCTTTCTATTTTTTCGAAGCATATGATATGATTACATGTTTATGATACCCATTTCATTTCATGGGTTTTGATATGATTGTTAATGAATTTATGTCACATGTATATATGATTTATGTTTCCAACACTTTCTCTAGGGTACGCACATCCATCTGGGGAGGACACGCAGTTTTTGCCCTGCATTCCCACTTTCCAAAGGTGGGAAGAATCTATTCTTTATTCAGGGATGTTTGCTCCTTGATTGAAACATGATAATGGGATGCCAGTTCTTCTTTCCGTGGATTCCTCCTTAGGACTCGTTACCTCGTCCGGGTCTCCCTTAAGGATTATGTTGTGGTTCTTGAATCTCATTCCCAGTGCCATATCTTTGTGGAAACTGGTTAATTACACTACTTTTGTCCGGACATTCAGTTGGGTCTTGCCATGGTAGCAACCTTCAGTCAGAGTAGATGGTAACATCAGGCATGTTGGGGAATATCTGGATGCGTGGACATTGGGGAACCTGTATTCTTCCTCATAAGAGGTAATATAAATAGGGAACAACTTGAGTCATCCCACGTCGGTCACAATGTATCTTGTTCCAGATACATCTCTCTGAGGTTTTCCTCAGCTTCCCATGCTTAACATGGGGTATGCCACGAGTTTAACGTCTAGCGGGGACAGTTATGACAAAGGCATGTATTTTGAGGTTTTCCTCAGGCATCAGATGTTTAACGTGAGGTGGACCAAAAGTTTAACGTCTTGCAGAGACATAATGATGGTGATCAGAATGTCCCATTGATACAGATCAGATTGGTACATTCCTTGGAGGGAACACCTGGAAGGTTTACCAGGTAGATGTATCAGAACCTCTATAAGAGCAGACCCAAGATGGTGTGTACAATAAAGGGAAGATATCACACCGTGAAGGCTGATCTTGATACCACTGAGGGAGGATCAGGGAGTGTACACCACAGAATGGGGGAACACCAAGGTTTACCATTGCCAGGGATTTAACCATGTGGAGGTTTCCTATATATCATGTGTAGACGACAGGGATCAAAACCCACTTAGTTCGAAGGGGTGATGAAACAGGGTCTACATAGAGGACTACAACTTGAATACATGATTGGGATTATGTATGGATAGAGGACCATCTCTAGAGGGATACTCTTGGGTGGATGGTTATAGATGTTTTGGGGCTTATGCTTGGTTAGCTTCCCAGGTGCCATATGCAGCAGCACTGGGATGAATGGCATGATCTCCCTGGGATGTGGCGGCCCGGTTAAGAATCAGGATGAATGGTGGAGAGTTTAAAGAAGTAGAGGGGGAATGAGATATAGTCATCAGAAAGGTTATGGTAGTGTTGGGATTGAGCCTTGAAGAGACATCCTACGTATCCCCGTGGCAGGGAATCAAAGTCCTCGTAGTTCAGTGGGACGATGGGACGCTTGAGGAGTCGACCCATGAGAATAGACACATGGATGGGATCTGGTGGAAATAAAACCTCCAGGTTGGGTCTTGAACTTCCTCAAACACATAGGCTTGAGGGAGAGATCCAGATGAGACATGGTTCATTGGATTGAACCTCATAAAGGCTTCCTACATATCCTCGTGGCAGGGAATTGAAGTCCACTTAGTTCATCTAAAGACGGCTTACCATCGATCGACGACTTCAACTGCTTATCGCTAAAAGGAGGCGCAATGGATTACTGCTAGATGAGGTCACAATGGCTTAACTATAGATGGGGTTGGAAATGGATTACCATGGGATGGGGTCCCAACGACTTACAACTGGATGGGGTCACAACATATTACCGCTGGATGGTGGATGCAGTTTAATGTCATGCAGGATGTAAAGGGGTCATATAGTTTAACTTCATGCGGGACGAAGGTTGTCTGACTTGTAGGGGGTCGGGACTAATGGTTGTTAGATTTTAACTTTAGGGAGTCTTCCTACGTAACTCACCTTGGCATGGATCAAATACCACGTAGTTCAGTTTGTGTGGGAACCGAAGTGAAGGGGGTCAGAACCAATGGATTGTTGGCATGAACCTAAGGGAGGCTTCCTACGTACCTTGCCTTGGCATGGATCAATTTCCACATAGTTCAAAAGGGGTTTGGGTTATACAATCTAGGATTCCCAGAGGATTTCATCGTTGATTCTTACTCTATGCCCACGTGAGTCATGCTCAGTGAGAGAAACAAGAGGCAGAAAAGGCATGATGATCACATCGAGGAAGGTGCGTCCGTGGGAAGTGGAATAGAGGGGCTTACGTGGGGTTAGTGGCCTAGGTTCCTCTATGGAGTGGAAATGGTGAATGGGGATCACGCAAGGAAGCTACCCAGGTGCTGCTATGGAGCAGAAATGGTGCATGGGGCTTACACAAGGAAGTTTTCTGTGTGCCGCTATGGAACCACAATGGATGGGGCTTTTGCAAGGAAGCTTCTCGGGTGCCGCTATGGAGCAGCAATTATGCATGGGGATTATTCATGGAAGCTTCCAGTAATGTCTTCCTCATGTGTAGCCACGAGGGCATCCCAAACCACTGGTGGTTTGAGGCCTTCACCTATGCTCTAGTGCATAAGAGGGATAATACCAGGGCGTTGGAATTAGTCCGAACAAAGGGAGATAGAATGTGTGAATCACATGACCGAAAATTGGAACACAGTGTGGGTGGCGTAGTGATGAAGGATAACTATTGACTGTGTTCGAAACACAGTATCCATATTGCATTATCCTAAAATGGGGACAAACAAATGAGGGTTGATTGTTGACTGTGTTCGAAACATAGGACTTGACTGAAAGTATCGTCCAAAGTCCTATAGGGAATTGGATCAGGATGGTATGTGAGCCGATGTAGCATGGTACCAGGCCGTTAGGGGGTCCCTTCAGACATGGAAGTGAATGAAGATCCGAATCAAGGACACACAAAGCGTGAGGTGGAGTGATGGAATGTTTTAACGGATTCCAATACTCTTGAAATTATTCCACTATATTCATGGCATGAGGCATCTTATGCTTTCACATAAGGCATCTATTATTTGGAACAAGAGGAATCCTATTATTCCTTTCTAGGGAAAGCTACAATTTATAGTCATGTAGATAAGACTATTGGAATCTTATGCTTAGAGCATAAGGCATCTCTCATTTAGAGCAAGAGGCATCCAATATTTGGAACATAGGTAATAATATAGTTTATAGTCACGTAGAGAGGAGTATTGGCATCTCATGATTGGAGCATACGGTATATTTTGTTTAGAACAAGAGTCGTCCAATATTTGTAACATATGGTTTACTACCGTTTATAGTCTTGTATATTGGACTATTAGGAATAAGGGGCCTAGTAATGGTTGGTATTGGGACTTATGTAAGAGTGGCCCTTTCTGGTTCAACCTAGAATAGGAGCCAAGTGAAAGGGTTTGGATGAGTTTCTTGAGGAATGGTTCAACTCAAGGTACTCAGGGTATTGATGAGGATAATATCGACCCACAACATGGGAAACAGATCAAGAGGAATATGTCAAATCAAGGTGTTTCATGGTGTGCGGAGGAGTATCTTGAATCATTGTATTCCATAGGTGGAAGGAGGCTACACATAAGGGCGGAATGGAAAATGTTGACATCCCGAACCAAAAAGTTCATAGTGCTACTCTTTATATTCCTTGGGTTTAGTGACTAAAGTGAAGGGACCAGACCGGAGGTCCGGGACCGCAGCCCGGTACCGATCCCGAGTGTGGGTCTAGGGGTGTAGCTCCCACGGTATGGACCCATGGGAATGAAGGCAGAAGCTTCAAAAAGGATAGGTTTTCGAGAAATTAGCTTTGTCGAGCAACGGGGCTCGTGGAGCATGGGGTCTTGCAGATCAGCTTCATGAAGGAAAGGTGATCATGGAGCATGGAATCACAGAGCATGGAATTGCGGAGCATGGACTCGCGGAGCATGGACTACTGAAGAATGGACTCGCAGAGCATGGACTCACAGATCATGGACTCATAGAGCATGTACTCATGGAGCAACTCTGTGAAGGAAAGATGAGCTCCACAAAATTGGTGATTGGCCGCCCAACGGGTGGTATGTCCATCATACTGAGGGGGGGGGGTGAGCTGGGTATTTATAGGTAAGATGCACCGCGAAGCAGATCTTGCTAGGCGCGAAGCCAGAGCTTGCTCCACGGTGGAACAGGGATGTCCAAGGGGTTCGCGGAGCATCTCGCCTCCTTGCTCCGTGGTGAGTTCATGAACATTAAATAGGTTTGCGGAGCATCCCGCCTCCTTTCTCTACGACGGGTTCGCCAACGGAAAATCGGTTCGCAGAGAATCCCGCCACCTTGCTCCGCAGCGGGTTCATGAACGAGGATCTTTGCGATGGCGTCGGGCCCCAGGGGATCCGATCAAGTTTCCTCGCTCCACGATCACGGAGGGAGCTTTGCGAATGGGCTCCACATACTAGATTTCCAGCCCAACATCAAATGTCCATAACTCCTAATCCATAACTATGTTCAGGCCCTACGATATACCAAATCAAAGTTTTCAAAATGGGCTATGATCTTGGATAATTTATGGGATCATTTGGAAAATTTTGGGGATGCATTTTCCAGTTTCAACAATTTCATTAAGAGATGGGTGGGACCTATATCTCTCTCCAATGCATTGGGTACAGATTTATGTCTTATGAGATAATGATGTTAATGAAGTCAATGATATTGAACAACTATAGGAAGATGTGGAAACCTTATCCCTTACATATAAAGGATATAAAATGGTGTTGATGGTGTGTCCCAACCAGTAGGTGTAGTCACCATGAAGACAAAGTATAGGGAAACCCGATCCACTGTGGGAAGATAGGGAAACCCGATGCACTATGGAAAGATGGGGAAACCCTATCCACTATGATACGATGGGGAAATCATATCCCTTACAAGGAAATGGATATGATTGGGGATGGTGGTGTGTGATGTCCAGTAGGGGTATCCCCCATGAAGTGCCCAGATTAGTTCTAGAAAATCATCTTGACTTTTATTTTTATATGTATTCCAAAATTCCACATCTTATTCCTCTTTTATTATTTCATGGCTTATTATATTTTTTCCCGTATGATTCACATATTATAAACTACTAGTATTTATTCAATGATTATTTTTAATGATATTGTATATGTAGGGTAAGATATTATAATGTTTTTATCACATTATCATACCCCTATGCTCATGTTCAGGCTAACATGTATCCCAAGTTTACCATTTTTGAGAATCTATGATCACACATTTTTTATGTTTCCTTCCTCTATTTGTGAAGATATGTTTTAAGTATGATGTTTTTAAGAAGGGTACTAGTCATGAAGAACCTAGTGGGAGATAATTAAGTTCACTTATATACCATTGTTTATGATTCCATGCTTCCAAATTCACTAAACTAATATGGTATTTTGGAGTCTATTTGTGAAATATTTTAAGAATTTCGAAAAAATAATGTAATGTATATGAATTTAAAGACTAGGTTGTTATAAATTATTCCTCTTATCATATAGGTTGGGTATAATTCCAATATTTGTAATTCTTATCACATGGGTTGGGTGTAATGAAAACCATTGATATTCTTGTGATATAGGCTAGGTGTAATGCTAACTGTGGTTATTATTGTTAAATGGGTTGGGGGAAATAATAATAATAATTATTATTATTATTATGTGTTATGGGATTGGAGTGATACTATCCTTGACTATGATTATGCCATAGTTTTCGATAAATAACAAACCTAGATATTCCGATGAGATAGGTTTAGTATAATTCAACCTTTGGTTATTATTGTTTAGGGAGTTGGGTGTAATGATAACCTTTATTTTTATATGATTTGGGTTGATCCCTTATCATTCCATACTATTATCTATTTGGTATTACTAAATGAAGTTAACCATACTCCCTTATTTTAATTTTCTCAACTTGTCTCTATCCATTTTTGAATTTTCATTAATTTTTTTTATAAATTCTTATGGAATTGGATTCTTCAGAGGTGTATCAACCACTATTACTCTATGAACCTAATTTATTGATGTTTCTAAATTATTAATTATTAGGAAGTCCCCTTTTATATTGGTTTATCCATTTCCCTCTCTATGTACATTTTCATTCTAGAATACTCCTACTATGTTCCCTGAGTCTTCCCTGGTTTCCATCGTCACACCTGTTTTTAATGGGAAGGTCTTCTTCCTGTAGGTCCCTCCTACCCCTCTATCACACTATAATCCTCTAATACTCCCCACCTATTATTTCATGTCAGTGAATTCCAGAGAGCATCCCATCCCTCGAATTCCCCTTTACAACATATTCCACTAATCCCTTTTGTGTAGAAATAATGAGATTTAATAGATCATAGTATAATTATATCTCATTCCATATATGAGACTAAAGCTGCATTAGATTTCCAAAAATTGTTTCTAATCACCATGTTTGGTGTAAATTAACCTACCATCCCTTTGTTCACCCACTTTGTTAAATATTGTAACATCACCAACCTTACTACCATATCTATCCTAGAATGTAGATTGCTTTATGTCAACATCTTATTGAGGAAACAATTCATCAAGGATTGGAATAAATAACCTCTAACTAGTTATAATAGAAGGTTATTTATATTATGATGGTCCTATGATTCCCATAAGGTCCAAGACTCATTTTTAGTAGTTATATAGATCAATTTACCTAATCTATTTATACCTTTCTAAAACCCCAAAATACATAAGGGAATTGGATGAGCGTTTGGATTGTTACTTTGTGTGTAGTAATATAACATGGAGTTATAATACACCATGGTTTTATATATCTATGTTGATTTGGATATAGATTAATATTTACTGTAACACCTCATTGTTCAATTTGGTCCTGATATTGGTTTCTAATAAAATATACTTTACACCAATCCCTTAAATTGTTTATCCTTTTTCCACATCTAAGTCCACTTATAATTAATTTATAATAATTAGTATAAGTCTTCCTGCTACTAATGCCCAGTTTGGGCTGATTATACTGGTCTCCTCCTGAGGATACCCTCCCCCCAAAGATTCCCTCTCTGGCCTGATTTGAGTCTTTCCCATGGTATCTTGTTGTCTTGGAATAAAATGAAGGTTGGTTTGAATTAAAGGCTTCCCCTACCTCTTATATTCAACCCCATTATTGGTCTCTAAGATGTGACTGTATCTATTATATCAGGATTTGAAGTTTTTAATATTGGATACCAGTCCAATCCTCCACCCGTAGTTATAAAAGGTGGCCATGCTGTCTCTCTATATGATTCTTACAATCCCAATGTTTCACCTACCACCCTTACATCAGTTTATGATTGTGGATTATATCCTCCTGCTTCTCTAATCCTCACTATAGTGGTTTCAATGAAAATAACGGATGATCCTATCCCCTACCAATTCTGTGTCCCTAATGATGGTTGGTGTTGTTTCCATAGAAAAGGGGATACCTACTTCCCCCAATACAGACGTATCATTTTATTTCACCCCCTCCAACTACCCATCTCTATGTTTGACTAAGCTTTCAAGTCATTTATCCATAAAATGGTTATATATATATTATAATGTCGATGAATACTACATAGTTAGTGTACCCATTTATGGATGAATTAATAGTTAAAAGATTAAATCCATTATTCATGTGTTTGGGGTTACTAGATCCTACTCAATAACATTATAAGATCATCATCTTCTAGGATATAATCCATAAACCTCCTAGGATCCCCTCCCTACCTCCAAATAATCTCATTTATTAATATGAATGCTAGGGTATTTAGATCCCTAGTAAAGTAAACTTCCTTGCTAATGAGTCTATATCTTACCATGTTTCTAAAATTTTATTTCTGGACTTGAAACACTCTCCATATGAAATTATATATTTTTTATCAAATACCCCACATGAATTTCTTCATTCATTCAATCCCTACAAAAAACTATGTGTTTTTTATTTTTGAAATAAAGAGTATTTCTTTGGAATAACCGATCCACCTTTGATCCAATTTTTTATAATTTTTCTTGGTCATTACTTATACATAATCCACTATAACGTGTAAATGGAAGGAGGAAACATGAAATCTTAAAAAACATGAATGATTTTAAATCCTTCCTTGAGGATAATAACCTCATGTATCTTAGCTTATCTAGAGAAAAATTCTGTTTATGTAATAAAAATTGAGGCGATCAGAGGTTATGGGGATCTTTGATCATTGTCTATCAAACCTACAATGTGTCTATGTATTTATTATCACATTTATATCTCATTTGGATTAATCTTTATATCTTAACCCTCCCGTGATTATTAGTTTATACAACATGATGAAGGAAAAAAGTACTTATTTTTCTTTGAATGTTGGAATTTGGAAGATTATTTAAAAACATGGTGCATAACTCTTAGAGGGTTCCCATGTTTGGTAACTCATATCACATACTACAAAAAAAATATCATATATTTGAAGAAAAACATCTTGGAATGGGTGTAACACCTCCCTATACATCACAATATTTTAAAATACATGATAGATAAACTCACCTTGATTTTCAATAGTTTACAAGAAAGATAACATGATTCTAAATTAATACACTTATCAAATAAACAAAAAACATCTTGTAGATAAATTACATGATGAATAGAAAATCAATCAAGAGACTATCCCTCAACTAGTGATGTGGTATTAGAAGGCCCTCTTTTGGGGAATGATAATTTTCAGTTCAAAAACTATCCCTCCACCAGTTATGTGGACGTTGAAGGCCCACTTTTTTTCACTAATTTATTCAATATTCTTACTCTATAGTAGCCTAAATCGAGAATTGGATAGACCATTGTTGGGGTGGATTATAGATTTCTAAAGAACATACCTCAATCAATTAACTATCACTTAAACTCTTTCATAGAGGCCTCAACCTCATATGAATAAATTAAAACTTTCATTTGTAGTTGAAATCTAGAAAATGGATTATGACATATTGGATTCCCATTCTCCTTCTTCATCAAAGCATGATAAATTATTAAATTCAATGTTTTTTTAGGATTTAAATTAATTCTTTATAGGAAGATATCCCCCAAGTTCTCCCAGCTCTACTAGTAATGTTCTCACACTTAATGTGAAACATCTGAGCTCCTTACAAAAATATTGAACTATGAAATTATGTATTCTATCATAAAGAATCTTGCACAAATTTTAGATGATAGTATTTATATTATTCATCCCAATATCATTTCAGATGAGAAAAATGGGTTCATTAAGGGGAGAAATATTTAAGGTGTCCTAAAGATCAAATAAGAGATGATGAAAGTCCTTGATCATAAATCTTTCGAAACCAACATCTTGACAAAAATTTATATGGATAATGATTTGGGTATCATGGAATATAATATGATTATTAAGGTCACGTGGAATTATAGATTCTACAAATGGGCATGTGACCTTCTATTTCACATATAATCATATCTATTGTCCTCAGTCATGCTTATGGGAATGAAATTTGGTTTCGTGAAGTCCAATTGAGGTATTTTCCAAGGCTATCCACTCTCTACTATTTTAATATTAGATTAGGATATGTTCAATAGGAACATCAACAAGGTCATCTCTTATGGCGAAATACGACCTTTTACCAAAGTATATAGTTCCATAAGTATCTATAATAACGTCTTCACTGAAGATATATTATAATTAAATATAAGTAGACTTCCCTCTATAAAAAATGTTATGGATATTATTAGAATATATAGTTCAAGAAGGGGAAAATGGTTTATATCAATGAAAATTAATTTATATATACATGGAAGCTAATCAAACACTTGATCCTAACCCATTGTTTGATATAATGGTTTCTCTAGGGGTATATATCTATGAATTATATTAGAGCTCCTTATCTATTGGTAAGATATGAATTCATCATTTTGATGGACTAATATAAAAAATCACAGGAATTATTTATAATTGGAAAATTAAACTCAAATCCTTCAGAGGTAGAATCACCCTCATCAACACCATTCTATCTTCTAAAACCATAAATATTTTAACTGTTATTAAGGTTACTAAAACTATCATTAAAACAATTGAAAACTACTTTAACGAATTTGTATGGGAGTCATATTAAGTGGGTCAACAACACTAGATGAGTTGGTAACTCCATGGAAAACCATTTAATGAAGACAGTATTAACACTAGGAATAGTGAGGAATACATGATTGTTTTGAAAGAAAAAGTACCCAGGGATTCACTTTTGGATCATTCCTGATGGTAAATTTTCATCAAGGAAAATTATGGGACTATCCTAGAAGAGTTACACGGTGGTTATGATGTGGAAACTCCTTTTTAATGTAGTATCCAAAGAAATGTTCACACCCTCTTGGGTCACTCCCCATGAATGATTGATTATGGGGAGATATCCTTCTGGAATGAAAATTGGATAGGATGGTCTCTCTTCTTCCTTGTGTTACCTCACACTAGTAGAAAACTTTCTAAGGCTACGGACTACCCAAATATACTTAATTATGTATTGAATAGTGATAAAACATTCACTCTTTACACCATCAAGATGGAAGATATGCTCGATATCTGTGTTTTTACCTCATCAAGATTATGTAAGTTTAGTACTCTCGACTTTTATTATTCCATCCACATCCATCATGGTTCAAATCCTTGGAATAAGGCCTTGTGAAATAACCATATCCTATATTATATCATATTAATAGTGTGGGGTTTTAGGCATAAATATATCCCTATAAATAACTTGATTTAATGAAAATATATTCATTTTACTTCATGATTCTTATGCTACACTCATTATAGTGTGAGAACAGATGATATTATTTTTCCTTTAGTGAATGGTATTGTTTTCTATAGAAACCCCATGGAAACTACTTACTCTAATGGCCCGAAGTCCTTCATTTATTTATTTATTTTGATAATACACCTTTCAAGGGGTGAGGTGGAACCCTTACAAGGCCCTTAGGCATAGGTATTACATGGCCCGTAGGCCTTAGAGGAATTCATTGCCCTGTAGGCTTCAAACATTACATACAACCCAGACTAACTACTTGGAACTGCTCCTCCCCAGCATCTTCTTTGTGAAATCAGCTCTCTACCTTTGCATGGATGTTCGGCTAGGAATTCCTGTGCATTCACAGGATTGTCCCGATGGTAGGTTCCATACCCTCTTATTATTGCAATCTGTTTAGATTCTGCTGTGGTGAATGATCCTTGCTCATCCTCCTTGTAGAGCTTGTTCCTTCTAGGTTGTTTGGTTTGCATCGGCACTAAGGTGGCCCAAAGGCCTTGAGATGGCCCAAAGGCCTTACTGACCCGAAGGCCTGGGTGGCCCGAAGGCCTTAAAGGACTCAGGTACCAAATCGGTGTCCCAAAAGCCCAAACGGGGGCATATTACCTGCTACTACAGTGCCAAACAGTGCCTGCTACAGTCCCCGCTATAGTACCTACTACAGTACTGTACAGTTCCCACTACAGTACCTACTACAGTACTGCTACAGTGCTGTTACAGTGCTGAAACAGTAACCCAAAAATTCATCCTCCGCCTGGATTTGATCCCTGGTCATTAGGACGCACTTACAGAGTCCTTACCAACTGGGCTAAGGCTAATGTGCACTTACAGAAATTCAGCCTCCGCCTGGATTTCAACTTGGTTTTTCTAATCATGTTCTCTCTACAAGGTCCCAGAACTTCGACATTTGACCCAATGAGGGCCTGGTTCACCATTTGGACATTATTATTGGATGTTGGGTTCTATGGGAAGTTATAAATGAGTCGATACACTAAGGATTCCAAGAAAAATGATTTATATTGAAATATAATATCTTATTTTGATAAAAAAACAATTTTATATTACTTAGGCCCCTTATCATCTTCGCATAATTTTTTTCTTATTCCTAGCCTTAGAAGTCCCCAACTTCTCTAACTAAAGGTCATTGGGTTTATTAAAAGGGAACAGTAATTGGTTTTAAGATTGGAACTGATGATTAATACACTATTAAGAAAATGTGAGGTTGTGGAATCATTTATGATACTTGAAGCTTAGTTGTTCTGTCTTTCAGTGCCTTCTATAGGGAAGGAGATTCACTCATTGATAATGATCCAAAAGTACTCAATGGCCTCCTTATCTTCAGGATCTAAAATTTTACTCATTCACCTATTGAATATGAATTATAACTCCTTGTAAAATTTTTACAAAAAATTTTATCTCATTAACTGGTTAATAACATACTTAAGTATTTCAAAAGGTTTCTTGATATTCATGTAAAATTCCTATATAATTCACAAAAGTTCAATAACCCAACGGATTTTATTTTTAAAAAAGGTATTGTTACTGAATATTTCTATTTTTATTTGTAATTAATGACCTATACCCAGGATTATGAAAATACATTTCAAGGTGATTTCTCTATGATTCACTACTTTAGGCATCAACAATCTCATAATCAACATGTTATCAATTTAATAAAATCTGCATGTTTGTGTGTAATGTGGTTTGGGTGTGATTGCATCCATGATTATTATAGTGATATGATTTGAGAATAATTCCAACCTTTTCTATCCTTTTGTGGTTGTTTGGGTGAAATTATAACTATAATTGTTCTAGTTAAGTGATGTTAGGAGTAATTTCAACTCCTTTTGTATTATAATGTTGGTTATGTGTTTTTTGATCCATTTTTTGTTATTATTCATGGTTTGATGTCTTGTTGACTATTTTCCTTAGGATAGTTTTTGTTGTTTTAGGTTTTTAATCTATGTAAAGTGTTCTTAATTTTTTTTAATAAGTTTTGAATTGATTAAGGCAATATATAAAGAAAGTATGATGAATCCTAGGGGGTTGATTAAACTTGAGAGTGTAGATAATATTTATTATTGATATTGATATTACCAAATCACATCTTGAATGGTATAATTTATTTTGGGTTTGATTAGGGATAACATTTTCGGTCAAATAATGATTTATAATCATAACCTGCATAGGAAGCTTGACACACATATCGACTTCAAACAACGATGCATGTAAAATAATGGGAGTCATAGTTGATGGATGAGTTGGATGGATAGTTGAAGTGGAATATGAGGCTAAGAGTATACATGGGCCTAGTTTTAGTGGCGTGTCTCCATTATTTTATTCTTTTTGGATTACCTATATATAATTGGAAAAGTGTTGAAATACATTTATTATGTTCAACTTGTAATATATTATAGTTTTTATTCCATTATATCATGTGATATGATCATTGATGGTTGGATGATAACTATAATGTCCATATTATTTTTATTTTGTTAATGGTTTATTCCTTTTTCATGTTTTTATTTATTTTTATCTAATATAGAGGGTAAAATCACTAAATATTACCTATAATTCCACATCACTAGTTAGTTTTATTTATAATATTGGGAGATGTGATTAAGGTCATGGGACATTTTCAATTCAACCTCTATTCATGTGAGCCAGGTTGGGGTGTCACAATAGTTGGATCATATCTTTAATGTCTATAATATTTTGTTACATTAAGATAATGATTTATTATTACTTTATTCAATATGTTAATGTTTATCAATACAGTGGGTATAGTCTCTCCATGTTACCAGTAAAACCTCATTGATGGTTGAAATCCTCTAGTGTACAAAGAGGAAATCTTGGGGTCATGTGGAACCACAGGTCGAACAATATTTAGTTTTACTGGGTCACAGATGTTATACTACACTATAACTAAAACATACTCAATAAAACCTCATTTATATCTCCCCATTGTTCCCTCCAATTTAAAAATAAATTTTATGGGATTATTCTATTTCAATATGAAAATTTTGAATTCTGAGTATGACATGATGATTATAGTAACACCTATCGAACACAAAGATTTTACAGAAACATAATATCTAAAATTAACTTTAACTAAAAAAATATTGGGATCTTATTAAATCATTATTAGACTCCTTCATACAAAATTTGAATATTCTATCTTTAGTGGTATTATGCCCTTATCCTTTATCTTCCTCATATTTGAAACAAAGTATTTGATGTCGTTTAATATTTTTTAATGTTTGGTATAAATTTAAAAAGGTAATTTAAATATGATTTTTCTTAAAAATTTCCAAAACATTTCCCTTTTTAACACATTATACCTTACTTAATTATTTATAGGAATGATATTGGAGGTTTATTGGGTGGTAGGGAATTATTCCATATCTTTATTTTCAACATACCTTGCCTAGTATATTCATTTTTCTTTTTTTGTACCTTTTTTTCTAGTTATTAATTAAATATTTATACACATTTCTACATGGGGTTTCCCATCTCAAGTGTGATAGCTTTAAACAATCTACATGGTTTGATCTCTATGTCACCATGTATCACACCTTCGAGCCTCTTCTTCAAAAAATTTATAATTTTCTAAACTTTAAAATAAATATTTATCAAGGAATCTCAAAAATTGTTAGAATCCACTATCAATTTATTAATTGAAACCATATTTATTTTTATAAATTACCTAAGGTTTCGTCTAATGATTTTTTATAAAGAAATATAAATGGTCTTTATATTTTTATTTTTTGAACCCCATTGAACCTATTTTCAATTATAAACTCATATTTTCTTTTGGAATCCATCCTTAAAGATTATTTTTGAGGTTAAAATAAATAAAGTTTTCTTTTCTGGTATATGATTTTTTCTTTGTATCAAAACGTATATAATTATATAAATTATTATTCAAATGTCATTGTGTTTTAATGTAAAATTCACTATATGAGCTCCATTTTATATTTATAATTCCAAATATTCCCTTTAAAAACTATTTCTAGATTTATCACACAATAATTCAAAATTCTCTCTTGAAATATTCTTTAGGAAAGATCATTCAACTCCAATGTCAATGAATGAACTATAACTTTGTGATAAACCACTATTGAATGTTTTGTTAATTATATATATATATATATATATATATTATATCCTAACGCTAGTTCATGATAAAATCCTTGATTTTTATACAACAGGTTTCATCAAACTAGGTGGTGGTCTCCATGTTGGTAGGTGGTGGAAGTGTAGATTTGGTGTCAAAATATTGTTTAACATGCCTAAAAAATATTAATGTTTTCATACTACCAAAGGTGTTGTGATGTGTCTTATTTTGAGGTCCCAAGGTGGTTGTGGTTATCCTATAATATGTGGTTTAGGTCTTGAGTAGGTGTTTGGGTGGGGGGGCTTTATAGCCTGAGCATTCTGGCTCAACCATCTTGTTTGGGTTATACTCCCTTATGTAGTTTAATTTTAAAATTTAATATGTTTTTAATGAATTAATTTTATTTATTACGATAAAATTTTATTATAATCTATTTTAACCTATCACATGTATCATAAATTGAATCTAATTAATATTTTTTGAAATCTCAGTTATTTAATTTGCGATTCACAATTTTAAAAGGGAGAAATAATCTTGTTAAGAATTATATTTTTATCTCATTACCTATTATAAAATAATGAGGTTCAAATATTTCAATCCATTGCTATTATTTTTTAATGAATACATGACTAAAAATTTCCTTACCACATAATTAGAGACATCATATAATTTAAAAGTTTCACAAAGTTAAAAAAACGTACCAAGTGGGAATTAGATCTGGATATGAAATCCCAACACATTGAACTCAGATTATGTTTTTTTAAATTAACTTTTAAAATTTAACAATGTTTTTTATTAATAAAAAGAACATGGAATCTTGATTAAATACCCAAATTTTAAGTTAAACCATATTCTGTTAATGTTTTCTCATTTGATTTTATCTATTTCAATAGTTCATCAACATCAACAACATGATAGAATCCATACATTTTATTTTATTTATTATATATTCTAAAATATGTCTCAATCTTAATATCCTACTCAAGAAGTTTATTTCCCATTTTAACAACCCTCTCTTGAGGTGAGTACTCATGAATCAATAATATCAAACCCAAAAATCACAGTATGAACACCCTAAGTATAATAAAAAGTATAAAAACCTAAACTTTTAGTATATGTTTTCTTTAAATAGATAAATAATGATTATATTTTATTATATACAAAACCAAACAAAAACTAAACATGATATATTTTAATAAAATGTGAAAAATCATTAATAAAATTATCAGAATAGTACCTCAAGTAAATAGAAAAATGATAGTCAAAACTAGTTATTCCATAAATAATATTATTATGGTTATATATAATTATTTTATTTGTTATTAAACCAATTAATTGATTAATTTTAAAGGATATAAGATGCATAATTAAGTTTAATGGGTTTTGATTAACATCATTTAATATTAAAAAAATTATTTTCTAAAGAACATTTTTTTAAAGTGTTGTGTATTTTTAGAAAATTAAAAAAATTTAAAGTATTATTCTTATAAAATATTTCAATGTGAAAAAAAATTAATTAATACCCCATTAATTAGTAATTGGTATGAAATGATATTAAGAAAACACAATGTTTAAATAATTTTTTTAATGAAACAAATATTTCATCAGATATTATTTTTTTATTTACAAGTAATGTTTATCAATATTATAATTTGAATGCGACATTTTCAACACGATTTTTTAATTCATTATTCCAATATTAGATAATGATCAATTTTTTTATTTCTCAAAAAGGTTGATTTTTTTGGTGAATAATATAAAATAACTTCTTTTAAAAGAATCTTAAATTTTATGAAATCATCATGATATAAGTAAGAAATAATTTTTCTTTTAAATTTGTTTTCATGACCAAATATTTATTTAAGGATTAAAATAATTAATTTTAAAAATAATATATTTAATTTAATAACACATGATTAAAATTTTGGGACTAATGTTATATTTTATCTAATTTGATTGTTCTATTCTATTGATTTAGTATTCACATGATGCCATTAGGTTTTTGATTGGTAAAAAAATAAAATATATTTAAATTATTTAGTTATATACCATTAAATATAATTTAGTTAAATTTATTCTTAATTATTATCCTAAATATGTATCTTTATGCTTAAACATTATTTTTTCTAAAAATTGATTTAATTGCATAATTTTGACTTATATTGAAGTTATTTTTCTATAAAATTGGGAAAATAAATTCAAAAAAAGGGTTCTAAATTTTTAATCAAAATAATAAATATTAGTTAATAATTTTAATTTTTCGATACAATATAAAAATAAGTTAGTAAGGTAAAAATTATCCACTGTGGTAAAGATGAAAATGAGGTAAAAGTGTTAAATCATTAGGTAGTGTCTCAAAAGGTCACAAAAAATTATCTTTAAATGGGTGGATGATGGATTGGATGACATCAACATATATAATCCATATTAATCATAAATTCTATTTCCAATTTACTATAATATTAAATACCTTTTAATATTAGGAAATTAATATTTACAAAAATGCTACCCTCTCACTTATAAAAGGACCACTTCACATCCCCACTTATCCTCACACCTAAAACCTATTATTTAATCCAATATCTTCAAATTTTATTTTACAAAAAATCTTATCCACTACCTATGGCTACTATTATCTTTATTATACAACATTTAAGAGGTTTAATCTGATTATTAAAGGAGTCATCACAAAGAGTAAAGTAAGAACTCTTAATCACTTTCTTATTTCTATTCCTTTAAATTATCTTCTCCTAGATCCTCATAGTATATTATGGACGTAATAATTAAATTAAATTAATATAATTAGTATAAAAAATTTATTATATTGACTAGATAATAATTATCTACCTTTTTTCCCATCCATTCAAAAAACAAAAACATCATAAGTATTATGGTTATTTTACCGCCACCACGGACGACATATTTAATTTTTCATCACCACCAAAAATGGATGGTTCTATAAGATAATGTAGTGAATAAATATTATATTTATAACATGATTAAGAGTCTATATTATAATTGTTTTTATATTAATGATATTAACAAAATGTCATTGTGATTTTAATTGGCAAAAACAGGCATACCATGACATCTTTCATAATTTAATACTCTTTTTAAAAATATATTGAGATGCATATATTTTTTTACTATAATGATAAATAATTTTGAAATGCATAATTATTTAAATTAGTAACTCATGAACATGTAATGACAATCAAAACTAAAACACAAAAATAGGAAAGAAAAAATTAAAACTAACAACACTGATGATCAATATTAACTCAAAATAAGTAATAAAAATATCATAAATGAATCTAAAATTTTATTATAAATGGTATTAAATATGAATAATAATATGAATTATATGATTAATGAGTCTTTTTTCATTATACATGAGGTTGGATTATATTTGGCAGAGTAAAAGTCCAAGGTGAAAATTCTTTCTCTCAATTTCAATTCCTTGAGGTATGCTTCTTATTTTTCAATAATTTAATTTTATATAGTTTAAATACTGAAAAATTGAATTTTTAAATTAGAAATATTTTGTTTTTATTTTTTTAAATTTAATTTAATCTATTTTTTTAATTTTCAATTGATTTATACATTACCTAATTTTTAAGGGTTATTGTGATTTTAATTTACTTTCATTGAGTTATAACCTTTATTCTAGAATTTATTCCTTAAAATTTTGGTTTCTTTCACCATATAATTATATTATTTCATATTCATTATTTATTCTGTGGATATTTACATTTCTTTACCATATAATCATTACTAATGGAATCTTACTTTAAACAATTACAATGTACATATGGGGTTTTCCATCTCAAATTTTGTTCTTTGGGACATGCTTAGTAATATATACCTACTATATTTATATGATATATATATTTTTAGATAAAATTTTGAATATAATATTATGATTATATAATTTCTCAGGATATGTAAATTCTTATTTCTGGATCTCAATTTTCATGGGCCTTTGGTCCAAATTTTATAAAATCTGTAATGGTTTCTTTTACAGCCTCACTTTGTTTTTGAGATTATTTATATCAAAGTATATATATAAGTTAATTGTATGTTTTTTATATAAAAACCCATTTAATTCCTAATTCTATCCTTTCTATTGTGGTTTTTATGTCTTCTTATAACCATATTTCCCATTTTTTCAAAATTCAAAAAAAATTTCTCGTAAGTAAAACCAACCTTGTCTTTTCATTATAGTTGAGAATATTTTTCCTTCATGGCCATATTATTTTTTTTCAAGATTATTTATATAGATAATTCAATTATTTAAAGTCAATTTATATTACCTTATAAATTATTTATAAAGTTATAAATTTAATTTTCGTAACATTTTATGTACGGTTCATTTTATGGATTTCTTTATAAAAGTTTGAAAAGAATCTAAATTTTAAAGTTAACCACATTTGATATTTTTATTAATTTTATAATTTTTTTTAAAAATTATTCATTCTCTTCATGTTAATAGTTTTTTATGAAGAAACCTTTTTCCCATTATTTGTGAATTTTTCATTTATAAACTCAATATTAATGATTAAGAAGAATAAATAAAGGAATTTAATTCTACTTATCTATATTTTTGTCTTAAAAGACACATTAATTATCATTAACTTTATTTATTTTCATTATATAAATATTTTTAATTATTCTAAAATTAATATTTTAAATGTCCTATTTTTTTCACTTGAAATGTATTTTATTGCATCTTATATGTTTTTTTACAACCATCTTACAAGAGGTCTATAACACTACTTTTTATAATTTAGATTCTATTTTACCCTCAAACTATAAAAGATCAATATATTATGAGGTTATTCCTATTTTATTACTATATGAATAATGTTTTTATTTTGGGATATTTCACTAATATTGTCAAATGTTCCAATTATTGGTCTCTTCTTTTGCGATACCATTCAAAAGTGTTGATTAATCCATATTTATATGAATTTTTTTTTCATTAATCGACACATCCTCTAATAGATCTTATGATTCAATGGGTATATCTTCTAAAAATTACATCAAAAAATTTATTTGTATATTGTATGATCTTGTTTTGTGGAAATATTCAAGAATCCCATTTATTTATTAGGTTAATTATTCTTTTATGAAATTATGAATGTTTTTTTTATGTGGAACATGTTTAAATGTATATATATTATGATGAAGAAGGTGGGCCAAAAATTATATATCCATAAATGAACTAGGAAATGTTTAATATCTCATGTGATGACATGTAAAGGATTGGGGATTAAACCAATTCCACTATGGGGGTCTGTCTACTACAACATGTTTTATTGGTACTGAGCCTTTACTTAAACTTAGGATTTCAGGATTTATATTGATTCCACCTACATATAATGCCATGATCATATGATTTAGGATTTATTATGAAAAAATATTTTTGTTATTATTGATGACCTATTATCTATGTTTTAATAGGTATTATTTCCATATGACGTGTTCTTGTACCATGATTATCCTTTTATACCTGGATTCTTATTGTATACAAATTTATGATCTTTGATTACTATCACTTATGTTTTCCCTTACTGAGCATTTTATCCCACTTTTATTATGTTTATATTTATTGAGGTTGTGAATAACAATATTAAGTATGATATGTCTAAATGGGTTTCATGATTATAGAATTTTTTGAGAGATGTTAAAGAAATATTTTAAAATAGGGGAAAATTTTCCCATTTAATAGAAAATGTATGGATTTTGTTAGTAAAATGTTTCTTCTAATTCTCTAAAACTGTAAATTTGATAGATATTGGGTGTGTAAGTGAATTGATATTTTTTATTAATATTTTAATTATGAATGGATTAGTTTGTTTTAATTAAATCGGTATGAAATAAATATGAAAAGTTTATGTTTTTGGTTCCTAATACAGAAGTGTGGGTTTAAGGGCATCTTAGTTAGTATCATGTAGGGTATAGATAAATTAATAGGTTATGGTGTTTTTAAATTATTATATTTTAAAATATGCGGAGACCGTTATAGCCTAATAAGCTTTGTTTGACCATCTGTTTAGATACATATATACCCTTTTACCATGACTATATGGTAATATTTCAAGGTTATTAATGATATATATTTTTATTGTTTTTTTGGAAGTTTACATGATTGAGGTATAGATAAAAATTAGTGATAACATATTATCTAATGATAAAGTAATTATGCTTAATTGGGTATATGATTAATTTATTTTAAGAATATAATATGGTATCACCTTGAGGATTTAAAAGTAGTTTTAATTCAAGGAAATTCATATTATTTTTGGAAAATAATAATTTTTTTGGGAGTATAAATGATTAAGGTATATATTAATTAGGGTGAGAATAATTGTTTTTGGGGATAAAAGTTAATATTTATTTATAGGATAATAATTTTAGTTAATTTTTGGTTTGAAATGTTGTAATAATGATCTTGATAAATTTTGGGGTAGTTATTTTGTAGGATTTGGTTATTAATATTAAGAGGGTGAAACTTAGGAAAACCTAGATTACACTAAAAGGGTAACCTGTTGATCCAATTATGTTGTAGTTAAAAAAAATGTATCTTAGGTTTAAATTAGGTTTTCAAAGGATAAAGAAATTATGATTGATTATTTTTATTAATATTTCTATTCATTATTATCATAACCATTTTTTTGTGTTTTTTTAAATACAATATCATTAAAATTATGTTGGTAAACATATTTCTATATAAACTCATATGTTTTAAAACCAATTTAAGAAATATATTCATTTCAAATGGTGTGACAAATGAAAATATAAACATTTTAAAATTATAATGGAAAAATATTTTTTAGTATTGCTGATGAAAATGTGGTTGATTTCTCATTTCAAATTATATCTTTGGTCATGACTATATTAAAAACACGAACATATATTTTCATCTGTGAGTTAAATTGAAATTATGATGGAACAATTTATTTAAGGGGGTAGAATTTAACAACCTATGATTTTTTTAAGTTTTTACTTTTAAAATATAGTATGTTGAATAGCTTGTATCGTATTTAACACTGAACTAAAATTATCATCGATATATTTTAATAAAATGGGAAATATCATTAAGAAAATACATGAAAAGTAATCCTCAATTAAATAAAAAATATTCTTAAATTATTTATTCCTTATATATTAATATTAATCTTTTAAATTATAATTTTATGTGTTCTAATATCAATTATTCAATGAAATTTAATGGATATAAGATAAATATTTTTATATAATGGGATGTGATTAAAATTATTTTATTTTTAAAAGGATATTTTCCAAATAACTGTTTTAATAATGTTTTGGGTATTTTTATTAAATTAATAAATTTTAAAGTATTATTCTTATAAAATATTTCTTTTTGGAAATAAATAAATTTAGATACATTTAATGGAAATTAGTTTTAAATAAAATTAAGAACAATTGATGCTCAAAAATTTCATTTTTTACTAATAACTTGTCTCCATCATATTATATGATTTCTTTTAATAGGTAACTTCTAAAATCATTGAATTTGAATTTTATAACATGAAATTTATTTTAGGATTCATCATGTTAATATATAATTAGCATTAATTTTTGAGAATTTTTGAGAAGGTTATTTTTTGGTGAATGGTGCAAAATAATTTTTTTTAAAAAAATTGGTAACATTTATGACATGATCATGATATAATAATTAATTTAAAATTTATAAAAACTTTTTTTATGGAAAAAATATGCATTTAAAGACTTGTAGGGTCCTGAAAAATCTAAAAAGGAGAATGATGATCCCCTTTATCTCAAGGGAGATTCTACCCAATTTCCCCTCAAAAGGATTGGGAAAATGTGGAGAATACTCAAGGATGGTGAAGGACGAACTGGTCCATGGACCGGTTTAATTTTAACGACGCACGACCAGTTCCACGAAGCGTCCCTCCTCCGCGGACCATCTTCGTTCGCGAGATGGAGGCAGAGATCCTCCGCGGTCGTGAGGCGGGACAGGCTCCAACCCGGTTCACCATTCCGGACCTCCCCAACCACGAGCCGCGTCAACCGGCCGAAACCGCCTCCGATGTCATTCGCTAAATGGAGGCGGAACCCTCTACGACCGCGAATCACTCCCCGAGTTTGGTTCACGGAGGAGGAGTGTTTAATGCCCCACAAAATGTGGAATGACCAAGTCATCCGTGAACCGGGATTTCGGTCATGGGCCTACGAAAAAGGTGCTGAATGACCATAGATACATCCTTTTCCCCACTCTATAAAAGGAGAACAAAAAAAGAAGAAGGGAGAACAGAGAGGAGATCAGTCAGATTCGAGTGGAAAGATTTCGAAGGAAGGCTTAGGATTTCGGAAGTTCCAGTTCGCGAACCAGAGCAGGTATGAACCTGGGAACGAACTAATAAGAAACCAAAAAACGCATAATAACTTGGGGAACCACGAACTTAAAATAACAATGAAGAGAAAACCTAAAACTAGGGTCCCTCTGTGGATGTAATCCCCATGGACCAGGGAGTTTATGCCTCTTTTCTGATCTATCGCATTGCGTAACACCCTCCTACGCGGGCGAAGCTTAGACCGACGAGCCTCCAACCAGCGCAGCCCTTGGTCACCACTGCCTGCATGAAACCCTCCGCAGACCATCCTGGTTCGTGGATCGAACCCAGAGCTGTAAACCACCTTGGTTCGCGGGATGGCCATCAGTCCACGGACCACCCTGGTTTGCAGAAGGTCTCTCTAGCTAGGTATCACTTCCCTACGTAAAGGGAGCCACCACCCATACCCCAGTGTGGCCTTCCAAAACCTTCGGAGTTCCCATTCCATGAGCAAGATAAAATCCTTCCAATTCCAATCCGGCCTGATCCTTCACAACCTCCTCATTGGTCAATTCATTGGCCCTGAGCCGAGGCCTCCACTAGAGCCACCAGATCTGTGTGGTGTAACCCTCAGGCACATCAGCGTGCCATTTTGAGTTCACATACCCACGATAAACAGGGGCAAAGGGGTTGCCCCGAACCTTGGATGGATTCCCAAAGCATACCTGGGTTCACATCCCCACTGTAATGCAGGGTCTGAGCCCGAGAGCCCCCTTTCTGCCTCTACTCGCCAGGAAGGGGGACTGCACGCTCCGGCGGTCGGGCACATCTCCCCTCCCCAAAGAGGGTGCGGCATACCCATCTGAAGGTAGCCATCCCCATGCACCTCGGTACTTCCCTGGGGAACAAGAGAGGTGATGGGCACAAGAGCACCCCTTTCCCTCTCCCGCTGTGCTTTGGTGCCATGGGAGTCCATCCCGGAGTAAGCCCTGACTTCATGGGCTGCCCTCATGCGTAAGTCCCACTCCACTTCTCATGGATGCACCTTTTACGACGTGATCGTCTGGTCCCTGCTGCCTCTTGTTTCTCATACCGAGCATGACTCACATGGGATTAGAGTAAGCATCGACCATGACCTCCTCTTATGACCCTCCTTAGAGTGTAAGCCCCAACACATCACTCTGGGCTGCCTCAGAGCGTAAGTCCCAGGCCATTACGAACTATGTGGACTTTGATCCTTGTCTCTTAGGCAGGGTATGTAGGAAGCCTCCATGAGGTTCAATCCCATTATCCACACCTTGGGCCACCTTAGAGTATAAACCCCATACCAATGAGAACTACAAGGACTTTGATTCCCTACCACAGGGATACGTAGGAAGCCTCCATGAGGTTCAATCCCGATCACCAGCAGACCCCCTGGTCCACCTTCACGTCAGTTCTACGACGCTCCCATGTGAACTACGTGGAATTTGATCCTTGTCTCTCAGGAAAGGTACGTAGGAAGCCTCCATAAGGTTCAAGCCCAACAACTGGTCGATCTGACTATCTTCACATTGGTTCACCGCGCCAATCCCAGCACCGCCTCAATGTGTCCCGACTCCACGGGGTCATTAATCCAATGAGGGATGGTAAAACTCAGACCTAAATGATTCCAGACCCCTGTGTTCAGCTGACCATTTCCAACCAGGGGAAATCCATGGATACTATGCTTGGGTATAAACAAAATATTCATGAACATATGAATACAACTTAGATCTATAAGAGAGTCCTGGAACATGAAATAACTCCCCCCAAAAGGGTGCGATGAGCCCGAATTTCCATCCTCTCGACCAACGTGAGTTCTTAAGCGTTACTGGTCAGACCATCTGGCGAACGCCTTCCTTTGGAAAGCAGGTACACGTGTCTTCGGATACGGAACTGTTGGGCATTTCGAGACTGACTGAAACAAAAATGGAGAACCCGACGTGAATATTTAACCAAGCATGATAGATTTAACCTAATTCCACTCCATTCCACCTTTTACTCACAGGGAGGGCCAAACAAGGTCATTAATTTCACATGGGTCATGAGATGCTTCTTTGACGGGTTTGCTGCTTGTTTTTGCTAAAATGTTTTACAGGTACTACCTTCATAAATCCCTTCGATCCAATGGAATCGCAAAGGAAATCACAAGAGAGTGCTTCCAACTACACAATGATAGGACTTCCTCAACCTATGGAGGACCCTGTCACCCACACATCGTCTTCAACGCTGGGTCTCAGACGCATTGATCCGAGAGTACCATGTGAACGGTACTCTCCCAACGGTGGAGGCAGCCCTGCACGCCCTCCAATCCGCCAGATCTCGCTGGTCACCTGCCCAGCAGCGGCTGCAAAGGCAGATCCAAATAGCCCCTTTTGCTGTCACCAACCGTTTCAGGAGTCTGTACCTGGAATGGGACAATGCGTACCTCCCTTAACTTAGGGAGGCAGATGAGGTTGAAATTGAGGACTTAATCCCCAATGAACTAGGGTTCCGCTCCAAGTCCCCTATCGATAGATGTCGTCGTGGTCACGCCGCGACTCAACATCCTCGCGCCGAGGAGGATGTCTCCCCGAGGATTCAGGCCCACGCTCCCTAAGCACCGGCCCCTCGGACTGCCGAAGAGGGTAGAAAACATACAATCAGGGAACGGTAATCACCCTGGTCCCTGAGGAGGAGCTCTGCTTCCCAGCCACGGAGACGTACCATGAACAGGCACCTACACCTGTTCGCTCCTCCCGATCCCGCCATCTAGACATGGTGGCATCTTAGAAGCCGGTGTGCATCCCCTCCAAGCTTCATCAAGCCCGTCTCTCACACAGGATGACACTTACCAGGCCAACACCTATCCCTACCCAGGGTCATGAAGCCCACCAGCTTGACGTGGTGGCGATCCGGCACCTGCAGGACCAGCTCCTAGCAGATGCTTCTAACGCCCGCCATCCTGATATGGTGGCGATCAACAAAGCCTGCCACCCAAATGTGGTGGCAAATCATAGGCGGGCACGTCTCCCCGCCAAAAAAGGCCACCAGCTCGATATGGTGGGAAACCAATATATGCAGGGCCATCTCCCTTTGGATGCAAGTAAAGTCCGCCATCCCGATGTGGTGGCAAACAGAGAGATAAACTGGCGTATCCCAGCACAGGGGCAGATTCATTCACCTACCCCGACACAGGATAATTGTCAGTACCCACTAACCACCGGAGGACCGGAGTAGGATATTCTTACTTCGATACCGGAATGGGCCTTCATACGCGTTCCATCCAAAGTTGTCTCTCTACATATCCTGGCAATGATGGAGGAGCTGGTATCAATCCAAGATCATATCTTGCAGACTTGCCAGAATGTAGTTGCATCAGCGGAACTAGAAAGGACTTGGGCCCATGAGCACGTCTCCCCAATTGAGGTGAATCATCTAGGAGACGAGATAGCCGCCTCAGAGTAGATCTACATCCCTGCTTATTCCCAGTAGGGTCTCCGACCATATTCCGCGACGCAAGGGCAACCAGATCGAGCAGCTTCACTCATTCCAACTGGGGGACAGCCGTCCATCACGGTGGATGCTCCAGAGCAGGAATATATCTCTGCTAAAAGGCAAGATGTTCATTGGCATATCCCGACAGCATCATGGGACCCAATTAGACGGGGTCCCAAAGGTGAAGGCCGTTGTCAATAGCAGACGGTCCCCGCTACCCGTAAGAGTGCACCCCGAACGCGCCAAAGGCAGCCTGAAAATAAAGAGCGGGTTCATGACTCTTATCTATTGGAATATGGGGTTACCAACACCACTAAGCATACATAAAAGGATTGGACCCCTGCCCACCCATTACTATATTATGGGAGTGGCAGTAGCAGTTGCGAAGGTCCTCCCCGCAATCTCGCTACCAGCAGCTCTGAAGGTCCTCCCTAGAGCACCTGTGGGGGCCTCTCCCGTGGGAATATAACGATCAATCATGAGAGATCCTATTTTGATGTGAGTCATGGAAACCCTCCACGTGGCTAGAAGTTCGAGAAACAAGAAGGTACTCCACTTGCTGCGGTCCACCCAGAAGGTCCTCCCTGGGGTATACACTGCAAACACTCTCCATGCAGTGGGACCACAGATTATGATAGTAGTCCTCGCTATCATAGTCGCAACTGCGGAGGCCCTCCCTATAGTGACATCTCATAATGTCAATAAGGTCCTCCCCTTTTCATAGCCTTCCCGGAAGGTCCTCCCCAGGGGTTTCGCTGCAACGAAACTCCGCGTAGCCGGGCATCAGATCACGGTGGTAGTCCTCTCCACCCTGATAACAGAGGTCCTCCCCGTAGAGATGTCAAGCAACGAGAAGGACCTCCCCTCATTGCGGTATATTCTGGAGGCCCTCCCTAGGATGTATCCCATAGATATTATCCCTGTGGAAGAATTAATGGTAGTTCTCGCCATTGCCGCAACTGTGATCATAGTCCTCGCCACCATGACCTCCATTGCGAAGGTACTCCCCGCATTGGACCCAAGCAACAATAAGGTCCTCCCCTTGTCACAGTGTGACCTGAAGGTCCTCCCCAAAATTCACATTAAACATCAATCCATGATGGTCATCCTCACCATGATGGCAGTTGTCGCGAAGGCCCTCCCCGTGACGAAGCTATGCAACCATAAGGTCCCCCCTTGCTACGACATGCCATGGAGGTCCTCCCCTGGGTGTGCACTACAAAAGTCCTCTATGTGGTGAAGCATCAAGAAGTAATGGTAGTCCTCACCATGACGGCCGCTATTGCGAAGGTCCTCCCCGCATTGGCCCCAAGAAATAAGAAGGTCCTCCCCTTGTTGCAATGTGCCCTGAAGGTCCTCCCCAAGATGCACATTGAACGTCAAGCCATGATGGTCATCCTCACCTTGATGGAAGTTGTTGCGAAGGCCCTCCCCATGATGACGCTACGCAGCCAGAAGGTCCTTCCCTTACTACAACATTCCTTGGAGGTCCTCCCTAGGGTGTGCACTGAAAAATTCCTCTATGCGGAGAAGCATCAAGAAGTAATGGTATCCCTCACCATTACGGGCGCCATTATGGAGGTCCTCCCTACGATGACATATCATGTCGACATGAAGGTCCAATCCCTGCTGAATCAAGCACAAAAAAGCCCTCGTATGACAAGGCACTCAGAAGTACGGGATCATGCATGTCAGATTCCCAGTTAGTCATCGACGACATCCTTATGCAATTAGGAGATGGTCCAGGGCTGCGTTCATCCTCTGAACTACCTCGGAATCTCCCACATAATGATTCCGCACCTACCGGTCCCACTTCCTCTGACCACATTGGCAGTGAGCATCTCAGTTGGGCTGACCAGGTAGAGGAGTCACTAGCGGAGTAGTATGCCGATATTCTACACCAGAGGAAACGACTTGACAGGGATGATATACCAGTTATGTTTTGGCCTATGGCCACCTCTCAGTTCAACATACCCAGAGAGTTGTCAGAAGAATGAGTGCACGACATCCACCATAATATATGGACAACCCTCTGCTAACTGAAATCAATCTTTCAGCCCTACGACCGGTATGTAGACCATGTCAAGACAATAGGAGACCTCCTGCGTCACATCAACCTGGAAGCTCTTCCTTCAGCACAACAACAGCGACCCGAGAGGCATAAAGGAAACATGGAGATAGCCTGCCTCCATGCGCAACACCAGCTGTGCCGCCTCATCGGTGATGCTCCAATGGGAGTCCATATCAGGGGATGTGGAGAACATGGAGCTCTGCATTTCACTCCGCTCCCCGCCCAGAAAAACCCATTCGGTATGGTGTCTTGAAACTTCATCACATCAAGACGGAAATTGAGTGGTCTTCTTGTTCAGGAAAGGCAACACACCCAACAGGTTCAGGCCTTGAGTAAGTCCCAGAAGCGTCTGGCTCGACGAGAACGAGCAATTCAAGAACTCCTAAATCAGGCCACTAAGAGCATACAACATGCCTCTCGCCTAAGAGAGGCCAATCAATGACCTTTTCCTGCCTCCCCAAAAAGTATAGGTTCACAGAAGAACTCGACATCAAACCAAGTTCACCCCTGAATGGGGGCACGTAAGATCAGGCAGGTAGCGATAGCAGCAGCCACTACCGTAGTCCAGGGTCAACCCCATCCTGCAGGGCTGGGGGCATTTTTAACAAAAAATTCCCCCATAAGACTAATAAAACTGGGAAGCGACTCGATGTCCAAGGAACAGAGCCAACCCCAGCCCTCAGGGCTGGGGGTGTTATTACCCCCTCAACAACAACCTCCCTCACGAGAGTTAGTATTCTCTTGTCTATGGAGGACAATCAGAAGAGGAGGTTCCCATCCTATCCCATCATTTGAATCATCATCCCCTCTGAGAAGAAGGAGCACCATAAGGTCGCACCAAAGAACTCTCCGCGTCACCCTTCGTCAAGAAGTCTAAAGGCAATCCCAGGTCACGAAAGGGAAGGCCAGCAGAAGACGCGGGAGATACTCTTCCCATTTGGTAGATGACATCTTCTCCACCCCGCAATATGCATCTATCAACCTCATAGAGTTTAACCACATGGGTGACCCCAGAGATACTACAAATCCGGAGGGATCAAGAGATGATAGTTTCGGTCAGGCTGTGACTCACAACGAACCACCAGGTGTGCACACCCAGAACCAAAGGTCCGCCCTAAATATGGCCATCCTTCAAGCCAACCCTCCTCCACCTACCCATCGGGCTTCCAAAAAGTATAAGAATAAAGGAATAGTTACCCTTAACCCACCTCCTTCTCTCGAAAAAGATGATCCAGTCACGCTCGAAGAGAGATTCGCTCGACACGAAGAGAAGATTAACGAATTGAGGCGGCTTAATTCCAAGCTATGACAGAGGAACCGCCTTATTAAAAGTGCGCCCCAGGAGGATCCACATCATGCACTCCCAACAAGTTCACCTCAAAGACTAAGGTTTTCCCCGGAAAATGAAATACTGTCAGGGATCCCATCCAAAGAGGTGCTCGACCTGTCCAACTAACTAAACGTAGATTCAGATGAATACCAAGACTTCCCTCCACTCAGGAAGCAACCGGAGCGAGTACGCCTGAACCCTACGAAGGTGCCACAAACGGCACGCGCACCCCTGGTGCCGGCCAATCCGGATCCTCAGACAATTCATTAGGCTACGCCTGCCCAGGACCAGGCCCAACAGGATATAAACCAGGGTCTCAACAACACCATCAAGACACTAACAACTTGATTGGAAGCGATGGAAGGTCGACGTGCTCTGATACAGCTAGAGAGGAAAACCTACCCAGATTAGGTGACCGACACACCACCTCCACCCAATTTTTGGAGCCTTGTATTCCCTATTTTCAATGGGTTAGGCGATCCAGAACAACATTTGATGCACTACGCGTCTTATTGAGACCCTATGATGGGGACTCCAGAACAGCAAGAACCAGTGAAACTCAGATGCTTCGTGCAGACCCTACAAGGATCTTCCTTCGTCTGGTATATTAGTCTACCATCCCAGTCAAGAAAAAGCTGGGAGGACCTTCGGCAGCAGTTCCTGTTCCACTTCAGCTCAACGTTTCCCAAGACAACGGTCAACAACCTCATGAACTGCATGTAGAGGGAGAATGAGAGGGTCTCAGATTTCATTGCCAGAAGGAAAGGTCTGACCTATTCCCGGAACAGTCCAATTCCTCAAGATGAGATGCCAGGCATATGCATCGATAATCTTCGAGATGAGCTGCGAACACCTCTTATACTAGTGGAGTGCACCAATGGCTTCCTCCATCTCTCAACCATTGCCTAGAGAATTGAGGACTCCCTATAGTGGACTAATTCAAACTCCCGAATAGTCTTGCAGGCTCCTACGAAAAGATCCCCTAGTGTTGATGCATCCGTTGTCACACTCAAGCCGACCCTTGTGCCCGCTCCACCGCTCAGGCCTCCACCAAATCATCAAGGGCCTCCTTTATAACAGCGACCGTCTCTGCCTAAACGGGAAAATCAGTGAGGACTGAAGTGGAACCAGTTTGAGGAATGAAGACAAAAAGTATACTCATTCTGAGACGATCATGTCCGCGGCTACTTCATGCCATCATGAACTCTAACTTGCTCCACCTCCTGGAGACGAGGAAACCTGAAGAAGTTGGCCGAGATGACAGGCCAGATTACTACCCCTACCATCAGATGTTGGGGCACAATATCCGAGAATGATTCGTCTTAAAAGACCTCCTGCAGAGGATGGTAGACTTTAGATATGTAATGTTGGGACCACCCCCAGCACATGTGGAAGGTATCTCTACTACTGACTCCGAAAAAGAGGAGGGGTGGAAGAAGGTCACCAGAAAGTAGGGGCATAAATTTGAAAACTGGATGACTCAGAAGACTATCAACCGAGCCCAGGGCATACTCCGAGCTCAAATACAGTAGCCAGTGTTGCCACCAACAGCCCCTGAAGCCGTAGAGCCTACAATATCGACCTCACAACCCTCCACAAGCCGGTCATCCGGGCGTAATCAAAGAAGGAGGAAACAATCGCAAGAGGAGCAGTCCGCGACAGGGCCAATGTTAGTCCCGACCCTGGTAGATTATATTCCATTGAATTTGGCGCCATGGGCACCGAACCACAAAACGACACCATCGGGGAAAACCGACCAGGTTGACCTATCAGAGGATGAAGAGACAATCTTTGGTTCTATTAACGTCATCCATATTATGGAATAATTCCCAAAAGAAGGGTATGGTTACTAACCCAAGTTCCCTGCACGAGGAACCGGGAGGAGGAATCACAGGGGTAGGGGATACCAGGGAGACGCAGTCGCGGACGAAACCAACCCTATGGTTGGACCCAGGCCCAAACCATTAATATCACGGAAACCCGTGGGAGAGCCCTTCAACGGACTCAAAAGAAGAAAGAATGCCCTTCCACCTCCACAAGCAGCCACTCTGGCCCTGTTGTTCTGCGATACCCACCAGAGGAGGAGAAAGTGTCTGGCCGCCTGGTGCGCACAAATAGACCGGCCGGGACAAGTCCTCAAAATGTGGGAACACCATTGATATCCGACCCCGCGGCCGGTCCCTCCTCGTTAAATGTTATAGCCCCTAAATCACCCACTGAGATTCTCCCGCCAACGGAGAAGCATCGGCCGCTCGAGTAGAAATACAATATCCTTAAGCAACTGGCATCGGTACCAGCAAAGCTGTCAATCCTCGATGCCCTAAGTCTGTCAGCAGACCTTAGGGAGGCGTTTGTAGAAGCTTTGATCAGCCCCCAGGAGTTTCAAGACAAGGTATATGCCACTGATATTTACTGGATGAAGACTGACCTGGATGAATGAAATGCGGTGATTTCCTTCACCGATCAGGATGAAGATTCCATCATGAAAGGACACATCCGACCACTATATGTGTCCGACACACTGAATGGTATTGAGATCCAGAATGTCTTTATAGAGAATGCCTTTGGAGTTAACCTCCTTCCCCTATGGACACTCCATAAGTTAGGCTACAGTGGGGACGACCTAATTCCATCGGCCACAAATCTGTTGGGTTACGACAAGAGTGAGAAGAAACCAATGTGAAAAATTAAGATAAAGACCAATTTTGGTGACCTAGTAGCCTACACGGAATTCCTGGCGGTCCAGCAGAGCACAAATTTCAATGACCTACTAGGAAGGTTGTGGCTCTATAATCACATGGCCGTTCCTTCATCCTACCACTAGTGTGTCAAGTACTGCATCAATGGATAATGTGTAACATTTCATGCAGACAATTCCCCTTTCGAGGTCTCCGAGTCACATTACATTGACGCCAGGTTATATGATAAAAAGAAAAATAATCCTTTGGTCGATGGTGTCGACTGGATCACCGCTCCAAATTGCCTGGAAATGGTTCCTGATGAACCCCTCAGGAAGCTTGGCATAGATTATGTCCTGCCCATCAACCATGTTGAAAGTAAGAGTTCAAGTCCGGACATGCAGTTGGATGTCCTCATGACTTCATCCATGATGGCCGAGCACGACAATGCAGGAACGTCAGCCAACCCTCGATCGGGGGACGAATTCTCAAGCAGGGATGCCCACGATGCCTCTCCCTCAAACCCTCGAAGGCTCAAACTGGAAACTCTCCCCCCGTCAGATCAGGAATATGAGGAATTGGGAGAAGAAGAGGAGGAAGGTCTCCGGGATCCACCTTCCGCATTTAAGGAGGGTATCTACACCACTGTGGATGTGCTCAGGGAAATAAACCTAGGTACCGAGAGAGATCCGAGGCCTACTCTCATTAGTGCATCCATGTCCCCCTAGGAGAACGAGGTATATACCTCTTTCCTGAGGCAACATAGGGATGTTTTTGCTTGGAATTACACAGAAATGCTGGGACTTGATCCTAAAGTGGTGAAGCATCACCTAAGTCTTCTAGAAGAACACCGAGGCTATAAACAGGCCACCAGAAGGACACATCCCTCACATGCCGCGAAAATAGAGGTTGAGGTCGATAATCTAATTAAAGAAGGCTTCATTCAAGAGGTACAGTACCCCATTTGGTTTGACAAAATCATCCCTACCAAGAAAAAGAACAGAAAAATCCGTGTCTTCATTGACTTCAGAGATCTCAATCGGCATTGTCCAAAAGATGATTTCCCAATCCCGATCAACGAATTATTAATCGATGCGACGGCCGGGTACGAGGCTCTATCCTTCATGGTCGGCTATTATGGATATAATCAAATCATGATGGCCTAAGAAGATGAAGAATCCAATACCTTCAGGGCCCCCCAAGGAGTATTATATTACAGAGTCATGCCCTCTGGTATCATGAACACCAGCACCACATATCAACATTCCATGCATCAGATCTTTAAACTGTTCCTGGGGAAATTCGTTGAATGTTACGTGGATGACCTAGTGGTCATGTATAGATAGTGCTCGGGTCACCTGTCAGACCTTGAGACCGTCTTCAACAAACTTCTACAGCATAGCTTGAAGACGAACCCCTTGAAATGCACCTTCGGGGTTACCTCAGGGAAATTACTTGTCTTCGTCGTACGCCATCGTGGCATCGAAGTCGACCATGAGAAGACAAAGGCTATCCTTGGATTACCACCTCCCTGAAATCTCACCGAGTTTAGGGGATTCCAAGGACACCTAGCCTATATTAGGCAGTTCATAGCCAACCTGGCAGGCAAATGTTTTCCCTTCACCGGGTTAATGAAGAAGGGGGTCATGTACAAATGGACAGATGACTGCCAAGAGGAGTTCAACAACTTGAAGAAGTACCTCTTAAGCCCACCGGTGCTCATGACACTGGTTGAAAGAAGACCTCTCATCTTGTACGTGACAACCTTAGAGCGATCAATGGGATCCTTCCTTGCAAAAAATAATGATGCGGGCTGTGAAAACAGTCTCTATTACCTCAGTCGAAACATGATTGATGCTGAGACTCGACACTCAAACATTGAGAAGATTTGTTTATCCTTGGTCTTCATGGTTCAAAAGTCGCGACATTATCTGCAGCATCATGAAGTCCGTTTGATCTCACGAAGTAACCTGCTCAAGTACATCCTCAGCCACCCGATGTTAACCGGATGCCTATCCTGATGGGCCGTCATCCTGCAACAGTTTGACATCCGGTTTGTGCCTCAGAAAGCCATCAAGGTCCAGACATTAGCAGAATTTTTGGAAGAGCACCCCTCAGCGGGGAACATCGTACCATACACCGAGCTACCTGGTGAAGACATCTTCTCGGTTCGAGAGGAGTTCACAGAATGGGAAATGTACTTTAACGACACATCCTGAAGCCCAACCGGGAAGAGGATGGGGGATCCCAGATTCAACAAAGTGGGTTTGGGGATAATCCTCATGTCCGCCGAAAAGGCAGTCTTGCCATATTATTTCCTCCTATCATAGGGATGTACAAATAATGAATCAGAATATCACGCTCTTTTTGGAGGCATGGAGCTCGCACTCCAGGCACAAATACAACACCTTAAGGTAAAAGGTGACTCGGAGCAGGTCATCAAGAAAGTCAATGGTGACTATGCTATTGAAAATAAGGAGATGATCCCCCTGTTTGACTATGTATGAGAGTTAATGGAAGAATTCTCCACAGAACCAACATTGACCTATATTCCCTGGTATTATAATGCTCAGGATGATGCATTAGCCAACACGGCCACAACCCTAGCTGACCAAGGCCAGGATGAAACGAATATCAGTTTTTATCACCGTCGAATGGTATTACCATTTGTTCAAGCTAAGGAAAAAGAAATCCATGAAGTCAGTCCTGTCCCAGATCCATATGCTCCTGTCATTGGCTGGATGACCCCCATTGCAATCTACCTTCAATTGGGAGAACTTCAATCAGACAGGGTTGAACGAGATCAAATACAGAGAAGGGAAATCAACTTCATCCTATATGGCGGCATGGGTCAGCAAGAGGTCCTCTACAAATGAGGCCTTGATGGAGTGCTCCTCAGATGCATTGATAAAGAAGAAACCACTTCCATAATGAATGACGTACATGCCAGAGCCTATGGAGCACATCAACTGGGGACCAAGCTTTCCCATCAGGTTCGAAGTCTTGGGTACTACTGGCCCACAGTGGCACGAGACTGCGAGTGTTTTACCACGAAATGCCACTCATGCCAGATTCATGCCAACTTCATTCACCAACCCCCGTAGTTACTTCATCAAGCCAAGTACTCCTGGTCATTTTCCATCTGGGGGATGGATGTCGTGGGACCATATCCTCCCGCCACGGCCCAACAGCTAAAGTATATCCTCACAGCAACCGACTTCTTTTCAAAATGGGCAGAAGCTGTACCTCTTAAGGAAGTCAGGGCGAGAAGCATCACCAGCTTTGTGAAGACCAATATAATCACCATATTTGGTTTCCCTCATACCATACTGATAGATAATGGCACAAACTTCTACTCTACTGAATTGGAGAAATTATACCAAGAATATGGTATCAAGGCTAACCACTCATCCCGCTACCATACAGCGGCCAATGGATAGATAAAGGCTTTCAACAAGACCCTGTCCAATATTCTCCAGAAAATGGTGGACAAAGACAAGAAGTCGTGGCTGGATAAACTTCTCCATGCGTTGTGGGATTATCGAACCACAGCCTACACCGCTACTCGGGCTACCCCGTACTCATTGGTGTACGCCATAGAGGCGGTCCTATCCATTGAACTCCAACTTCCCTCACTCCGTGTTTCCATCTGTGATCAATTATCCAACAATGAGCAATCAGAAAAGCGGCTAGGTGAATTGGAATAGCTAGATGAGAAGCAATTGCACTCTTTGCACCATCTAGAAGTATACCAGAACCAGATCCCACAAGCCTTCAAAAAAAAGATTCGTCTTCGATCTTTCTTGAAAGGAGAATTAGTGTTGGTCCTCTGGACCCCAATGATACCTGGAAAGAAGCCTCCAAAACTGGAACCCAAGTGGGAGAGACCATACATTGTACACAAGGTCTACTCCAATGGAGCATATACCTTGATCTCCATGGACATACAATTTACAACCGCTCCTACAAATGCGAGATTCCTGAAGAAGTATTTCACATAATAACTAAAGGTGTGTATTCATCGTCTGAGCTTCATGACGCTAAACTTCTGAGCACCCAATGGTCCAAACTATATGACCTTAAACTAAGATCATTTAGTCCTTACCACACGATGTTAAACTACACGGACAAGAAGTTTAAAAAAAAATTCCCTCTCCCCTCGTGTATAGACCAGACTTGCACGAGGTGTATTCTTCATCCGAGCTGCATGACATTAAACTACCAAGCACCCAACGGTCCAAAATCTATGAACTTAAACTAATATCATTTCGTCCTCAACACACGATGTTAAACTGCATGGATGAGAAGTTTGAAAAAATTCCCTCTCCCCCCCGTGTATGGACCAGACTTGCATGGGGTGTATTCTTCGTCCGAGCTGCATGACGCTAAACTGCCAAGCACCCAACGGTCCAAACTCTATGACCTTAAACTAAGATCATTATGTCCTCATCGCACGACCTTAAACTGCACGGATAAGAAGTTTTAAAAAATGACCTCTCCCCCCGTGTATGGACCAGACTTGCACGAGGTGTATTCTTCGTCCGAGATGCATGAAGTTAAACTGCCAAGCACCCAACGGTTCAAAATCTATGACCATAAACTAAGAGCATTTAGTCCTCACCGCATGACGTTAAACTGCATGGATGAGAAGTTTTAAAAAATTCCATATCCCCCCATGTATGGACCAGAATTGCAAGGGGTGTATTCTTCATCCGAGCTACACGACGTTAAACTTCCAAGAACCCAATGGTCCAAAATCTATGACCTTAAACTAAGAGAATTTCTTCCTTACCGCATGACGTTAAACTGCACGGATAACAAAAGTTAAAAATTTCTCTTTCCCCATGTATGGACCAGACCTGCACGAGGTGTATTTTTGCATCCTCACCGCACGACGTTAAACTGCATGAGCCATGTCATCACCGCATGATGTTAAACTGCACGGTTTTCAAAGAACTACATACGACTTGATTCATGCCGTCATAGGATACGTAGTGATGCCGGGGATTCCCGTCCTGGCCCATCCACTTCCGAACGAATGTTAAAAATGTCCCATCCCCTTCTGTATGGACCAGACCTACATGGGGTGTATTGCCTTTCAGAGAACTACGTACGGCTTGATTCCCACCTTCGTAGGATACGTAGCGATGCCAGGATCCATCCTGGCCCAGCCACTGCCAAATGAAATAAAATAAAAGTTAACAGTGTCCTCCTCCCCCGTGTACGGACCAGACCAGCACGAGGTGTACTTTTTCCAGAGAACAACGTGCAGCTTGATTCCTTCCCTCACATGATATGTAGTGATGCCAGGGTTCCCCATCCTAGCCCAGCCCCCTGAATAAAAAATAAAAATTCCCTTTCCCCCCGTGTACATACCATACCGGCATGGGGTGTACTCCTCATCCTCACCGCACGACTTAAAACTGCATGGATATCAAGATTTAAAAATGCACCTTTTTCCCCATGTATGGGCCAGACCTGCACGGGGTGTATTTTTGCATCCTTTCCACACGACGTTAAACTGCACGAAAAATAATGTTAAAAATGCCCCCTTCCCCCATGTATGGACCAAAATTGCACGGGGTGTATTCTTTGTCCTTAACGCATGACGTTAAACTGCACGGACTTCGTCCTTACCGCATGACCTTAAACTGCACGGACTTCATCCTTACTGCATGACGTTAAACTGCACGGACTTCTTCCTTACCGCATGACATTAAACTGCACAGGCTTCGTCCTTACCGCATGATGTTAAACAACACAGACTTCATTGTGACCCACCCTAGACACATGGAGAAATGAGATGGATATACTCCTTTCACATTTGGATGCATCCTCTCCATACATCTGACTCCACGATCCGGATAATTATGGATATTCATAACCATTCTTGACATCATAAGTGGAAAGTCATCGACCCATGGACACCTTTGTACGATTATTCATACCATGCCCTCAGCGACTCTGCATATTGATAGCCCCTGGCCCGTCTGCCAAAGGCAAGATTTACTCGGGCGACACTCTTCCTAGCTCCGTACACCTACCGGACTCAGAGCCCTCGTATCATATCTCCTGATCCAAAAATTTATGGAGCAGTGGTTTACAAGTTCATTCCCCTTTTCACATCCAAATGTTGCCAGGGTACCCCTACCTGGATAGCCTATGTGTTCGCCGATGGTTCACATAGCGACCTGCGTCAACGAACATCAAGCCATGACTAGGCTACTTTGACTCAACAGATAATTGCAGTGAAGATGTTTCTTGTATACTTGGACACCATTATCCCCACATGCCGAAATCTGTACTGTGAGTAATCAAGGATTCTCGTAATCATTCATGGCCATCAGAAGTGGAAAGTTATCGACCCGGGGACACATTTGTACGACTATGCATACCATGCCCTCAGAGGCTCTACATAATGATAGCCCATGGCTTGTCCATTAAAGGAAATATTTCCTTGGGTGGTACTCTTCCTAGCTCCGTATGCTTACTGGCCTTAGAGCCCCCACGCCACACCTCCTGATCCAGGAAAACTCAAATTTGCAGTTTACGACCATCATCCACCACCTTGTTCCAAGTATATCAGAACATGTTGACCCAATTATCCTTCGAGTGACTGTAGTAATAGTTACCCAATGGTCCAAGCTCTATGACCACTAATCTAGGAGTACCTCGTCCTTACCACATGACATTAAACTGCAAGGAGTAAAGGTACACCCCCGTGCGCAAAATAAATTAGCGCAGGGGGATCTTTAAGCTTTAATAACAACCAGGGATGAATATCCCCGACATGCCCAGACATTTCCTTCCCCGATGACAGACTTAGTGGCCCGGATAATTGTGGATCATCATAACCATTCATGGCCATTGGAAGTGGAAAGTCATCGACCCAGAGAAACCTTTTTATGACTATGTATACCATGCCCTCACCGGCTCTACATATTGATAGCCATTGGCTTGTCTACCAAAGGCAAGATTTCCTTGGGCGATACTCTTCCTAGCTCCGTATGCTTACCATTCCCAGATCCTCCATGTCATCTCTCCTGATCCAAGAATCCTAGGAACTATGATTTATACCATCAACCCCCTCCACATCTTGGACATTCCAGGATACTCGGGCTCAGTTACATTCTAATCCAGAGCGACCTTTTTAACTACGTCCTTGACGCATGACTTCAAATGGCACGGATCACATCTTGGACACTTGGCGTAAGGCTGCAAATAACTAGCATTAAACATCCAGGAGAATGCCTCCAAAAAAATAATTTTCACTGGTTTAATAATGCTCCTTGTCCTTACCACACAATGTTAAACTGCATGGTCAATCGTCCTTGCTGCACGATGTTGAACTGCACATCATTGGAAAAGGAAAGAAAAATGACCCCTGTCCTCGCTGCATAACATTAAACTGCACAACACCCTTTAATAATGCTCTTCGTCTTTACCGCATAACTCTAAACTACAAGTTAAAACACATCACGGGTTCAGTAATGAACGAAGGCTTTTCTACATAGAGGTCATACCAACACAAGCCATCGTCTCACACCCGCGTGAGAGGGGATTACTTCACCCATTCTCGGGAAGTTTAGTCTAGATGTTTCCCCTGTATCTAGGCACCCTCTCATCATAAACCATAATCTGTACCCAGAAAAAGCCGGACTCTCATAATCCACCCCTGGTGGTCCCAAATCTCAACTTCCCTGAAGTTTCTTGGCTATCGGGGGAATACAATCATTGACCTAAGGATACCTTTGCACGACTATGCATACCATGCCCTCAGCGGCTATGAATATTTGTAACAGCCCAAGATTTTATAAAAAAAAATATCTTTTTAATTTTATTAATGTCTTGTGTTGTACGCTACACCAAAAGGAGCTTGCACAACACGCATCCTTGTCTTGCCTTTCATTACACGCAATCACGACCTTCCTCGATAGCGTGTGTAATACGCAATACCGAGTTTCACTAAACAACGATGTGCTATTAAAATATTATTAAAACTAGCCGTTATGAATAGTAATAACCACTTTTTAAAATTCTGTAAATCATATTTTTCAAAATGAACTTCATTCTTGGATTCGGAGTATCGAATTTCGCCTAAGGTGAAATTTTAGTACTTTTCGGATAACTTTCATATTCTGATGAATAGTGAAAATTACTAAATTATAATTAAAAACAACTTTTTAATCGAAATAATTAATGGTGATAAATTATTAATTTGAGTTGTTTTAAAGTATATTTAGAATATATTTTTACAATTTAATACAATGTTGGTCATTGGTTGTAATATCACATTTAAACCAGACATAATCAAGTGTCAATCTTTTGATATATATTGTTTCCTAAAAACACGCTATTTATTTTAACAGCAGGATTTAATTATAAAATTAATTAATGCAACCTCTATGTTATAAATTTGGTAAAATAGATTTCATTTTTGAATTCGGAATCTGAAATATAGCTTAGGATGAAATTTTGGCATTGTTCTGAAAAACATCAATTTTTGATGAATAGTGAAACTACTAAGTGGTAGTTAAAAAAACTGAATTTTTCATAAAACTTAATTTTGCCGCTTCTGTGAATGGAATTTAGAAAATCTGAGAGACACGGTTAATATCAAGGACTAAAATGTGGTTCAATGAGATGAAAATCTTTTTTTGGTGAATAGTAACTTTTTACTTTTTTTTACCACGGTTAATAGTAAATAGGGTAACTAAGGGTAAATATGATATTACTATTACCCTAACACATGTACTAATTCTATTGGACAAGTGTAATTCGACCAAAAACAAACTTAGGAATAAAATATGACCATTTAGGCCCACTTGGATTAGATTAGGACATTTATTATTAATTTATTTAAAGAAGGGTTAAAATAGTTAAAATCAAAGTTTAATAAGTAAATCATTTTTAATATGGGGTTATACATAAGATAAATTCAATTGTAAATATTCCTTAGAAAGCTAAAAAGATTTCCTAAATGATGATATTTTATTTGTAATTTTTAGACATCAAATAATGTAATTTATTTATGACACAAAGATGATGCAGTAATTATCTTATTAATGAAATATTGACATAATTGATGTTATAAACACCAAAATAAATGTAATTTGAGACTTTTTATGAATTCAACTAATTTTATAGGTTACTATGATATATTAATGTTGATTTAATCAACTTGGTTCGAACATATAATTCTTTTATGACTTTCACAAAAATCATATATCAAATAGTGTCAAAATTGACACAAAATAGTTTTTAAATCAAATATTATATTATTAATTGTTATTTTATTCCTAAAAATATAAGGTTCGGCCAAATGACTTAGATAAGGATATATATATTAATAATAAACAATTTGGGGTTCGTTTGGCATGTTATAGTAAGTTTATTAACCATATAGTGAAAGAAAACAAAAAGACATGGTAAAAGTTAAATTATTTAACTTAGAGTTAAATCTAATTGATAAGGTTAAAATAATATCCTAAACTTGTCTAAATTCTATTGGTTGATAGGATTTCGACCCTTCCCCACTTTATCTTCTAAATAAGACCCTTTGGAACCATTATAAACCGATTTTGACTTTAATATAAAATAATATTTTGAGATATTCCTAAGGTGCCCCTCTCCTCCCTTATAAAAGGGCACCTCCTCCCCCTCCTCCTCACACCAAATTGAGCACTCAAGCTCGGCCAACCCCTGCCATTTTCTCCTCTCCACTTCCATAGAATAATCCTAGAGGTCCTGGTCTTCTCCAAAGAGCAATCTTAGTTCCTTAAGTGGAGGATTCAAAGAGGCGTTCCAAAGAAGAGGTAATATCCATTACCGATCTTTTCAATTTCTTTCTTCTTAAACTTCTTCTTCTTTAGTTGTTTCAAGATAAAGTAATAACATCAGTATTACTTACATACTGATATGTTATTATAAATATGAAACAACCCTATTTCACCTTCTATCCATCCTACGGAAAAATGAAATCACCACGCGTGCGTACGTACGGAATACCGTCTCCACGCCGTGGTGTAATCTATTTTCCACCATCACCTTACAAGGATGGTTATAATGGTGTAATGAGTAACTAAATATGATTATTATGAAGTAATATTGATACTGAAATAATATATATATACTCCAATACAATTCCACGATCATAGGAATGATATCATCACTCGTGCGTACGTACGGAATACCGTCTCCACGATGTGATGCGACTCGTTCTACATGATCTTCATTTCATAATGATTATATAAATGAATTGAATGAATGAATATGGTATATAATACACTAATACCATTCTGGAAATGAATTATCTATAACCTAAAGATAGGAATAAGAATTTATTCGACAAAACACGCATAAGAACCAAAAGTTATAAAGACCCGAGTAACAAGTAACAATGAAATATTACTAACAAGAAGCTAATAATATGACCATATATGATATCATATAAATATGTATGATTCTGGAATAAGTCAATAACATTATTTAAACCATTATACAGGAGCTTCGGACACGTACAAAGCTAATCGGACCTAAGGTAAGGGAAATATCACAATCTCATTTTTATCCGAGATTGTTTATTCGTAAGTATTTACTGGGGTGTATTTTATCATCCACATCCATGTTTCATCAATATGTAATATTATTTCCATCCATATACAATTGTTTTAATCCATTTTTACCCTTCGGTGAGTTTTTAGTAATATGTATGAAAGGAATATTTTGTCGTTTTTTGTACGAGGTACATTTTGACTTTTCCGACAAAAGTACGAAGAATGTTTTTTAACTTATACGGCATGAATGGATTTTTAAAACATTATTTCCAAGAAGCTTCCTTTAAAAGTTTTCAAGTTTATTTTTAATCAACTTCTTTTATTTTAAAGTCATATGACATGTTATGAAAGGAAAAAAAATGTTTTTAAAGTAGAAAGGATATTTTACTCAAGAATGGAGTTCAAGTATTTTATCAAAATTATTTTCCATCTAAGATAATAAAAGGGTTCTGTTTTTATCCCTATTATTACATGGATTTGATTATGTTGTGATGGAAACATTTTTATGAATTCCTTTATCTTATATGAATTGTTTTATGATGTCATGTTGTTTAAGAATCCCATTTTTATTACATGGGTTATGCGATGATGTATGTTTTATGATTATGTGGCACACATAAGAAAGGATTCATTATAATATGGGTGGGACCTATATCTCCCTCCAATGAATTGGGTAAAGATTTTATATCTCATGAGATAGACATGGATGAAATGGTAGGTTATACCGGTTCAGTGAAACAGGACTGAAACGAGGGTTACTCGATTCAGAAAGGGACTTTGTCCACTAAGATAGTCTTGGCAATGAGTCATGACTAACAAGAAATGATTTTCCATGATTATGTGTGCATGCCACAATGTTTCAAGTTTCATGTTATGATTATGGTGATCTCATTTTCACTTCTATGATTTGTTCCATGTTAAGATATTATGATCTCTTTTGCAGGTTATGATTTTCAAAAAGATATGATATGATTTTTATTTCTTTTGTATACCCTTACTGAGCATTTGAGCTCACCCTTTTATGTTTTCTTTTCCCCAGGATATAAATAAAGGTTTTAGGTAAAAAAAGGGAAGATCTTTATGGGAGATATTGAAGATCTTTCACCACGATTAGAAGATTAAGTTTCGAGTTTCCAAAGACACTAAACTATTACGATCCTTTAGTGTGTGTTTTTGTTATGTACTAAGTATTCCGCAAAAGTAATGTAATGTCCATGTACGCTAAGCTTCGGGTCTCTACAGTTGGTATTAGAGGAAAGGTTTAGTCAACCTTTGGAAACTAGGATGCGAAAACGTTAGTGAGATCCCTAGAGATATTTCTAAGGTATGTCTAGGGATGTCCCTAGGGATAAGTATACGTATAGGTTATAGTAATAGAATTACGCTAACGATCATAGAATTAAACCTAAGATGATGGATATTGAAGGTACTCCCCCTTTATTATGTTGTTTTCCCTAGCATGATTTTTGCCTCTCACACTATTCTTTTTGGGTTTTAGACGATGGCTGGAACCCGAAGGAACCGTGTTGATCAATGCAATGGACAATGCAATGATTGCCCTCCTGAACAAACAAATGTTATGAGAGATGGAGTGAAAAATCTTATTGCTATACTTACACAAGCTATGAATCATTCTGGACTTCCAAATGAGCAGAGAAGGGAACAATATTCTATTGAGTCCTTCATGAGGCAACGTCCACCTTCTTTCAGTGGGTCTTCTGATCCACTTGTGGCTGAACAATGGATCAGTACTACTAAAAAGATATTTTCAGTTCTTCAATGTTCTGAACATGATAAAGTCATCTTAGCAGTATATCGTTTGGAAGGTGAAGCTGATCAATGGTGGAATCTTATCAAGAATACGAGGCCAAGGGATGAAATTGAGTCCATGGAATGGGACGAGTTCAAGAACTTGTTTTTCAGTAAGTACTTCCCTCGTATTCTTCGAAAAAAGATGGAGAAAGAGTTTCTTGAACTGAAGCAAAGGGACGATGAATCTGTTGGTACCTATGAAGCAAATTTTACAAGACTTGCAACGTATGCTTCTGGAATTATCATCCAACCTGAAAGTAAAGTTGATCGATTTTTCAGTGGCTTAAAACCAAGTCTTCGAAGGGCATTAGCTATAAGAGACTTCAGTAGCTATGAAGAAATTGTGCGTTGTGCTATCAAGGTAGAAATGGAAGTTGGTGTTACATATCCATCTCATGGTTTTGACAAGAAACGAAAGATGGAGTTCAAGGAGAGATCTCAGAATAATGGTGAAAAGAAGATGAATGTTTCCTTATGCACAAAGTGTGGAAATAAGCATGGTGGAGATTGTCTTAAAGGGACTAGAAAATGTTTTAAGTGTGGAAAAGAAGGTCATCGAGCAGCTGAGTGTCGAAGTAATGGAAAAAGGGTTTCTAATGATGTGAATAAAGCAAACACTGCAGAGAACGCACCGCCAACACTTCAATGCTTCAAGTGCAAGGAAATGGGGCATTATGCTAATAATTGCCCTAATCCAAGGGTTAGTAATGATCAACATGAGAAACCACTGAAGGCAAAGGACAGAGGGAAATCACATGCGATCACTATTGGCAATGTTGAATATGACAACGATGTGGTGGAATGATTAAGTGTTTATGTAATGGGATTCCAAAATAATGTTGTATCATTGAGTATTGCAATATTTATTGATGTGGTATTCAAAGTGATTGAGATATTTTTTGGAAATAAGATGATATGCTCATAATGAAGATGAGAAAATGAAATGTTTAATAGTATTCATGAGCTCATGATTGATATAAGGACTAAGTGATATCATAGTTTGAGTGTATAGAATTTTGAGGATTTCGGTATGTGAAAAGTGTTAACTTTTAACTGCATTCAAGTTTTCACTAAGGTTCAATGGGTATTCAAGAGAGTACAAGATTAAGGCCTTTGAATGTTTGTGACCAACAAGATATATCTTATGATATATGGGGATCAACGATGGTATTAAATCTCTGGTAATCGTTTTCACTATGTTATGAGAATGGACTGTAGTATTATGGATAAGCCTAAAGATTGGAATGGATTATGTTGGACATAAGCTAGTATTGTTTAAGGATAGAAGATTTTCGATATTATTGATGGGATTTTATAGTAACGTAGTTTTAGAAAAAGGAAAACCTGCAGGACGGGCGACAGCCCATCGCTTCGGACAAGGCTGTAGGAATCGAACCCACAACCGAAGTGCGACTGGCCTTTATAGCCTACCACTGACCTACAGGAAGTCCCTGTTTAGTAGAAACTAGTTTTATTATATTAAGCAGTATGATATATGATGTATGAGTCCATTTTAGGAACCATATATGATTAATCTCACTATAGACCGACTTATGTATATAATTTTTGCTAGCCTTTTGTCTGAGATAGATGGAATGACCGGTCGTTCTATCACATAATCTGCTAACACTTCATGAATAACAAATTCAACTTCATTTATTTAAGAGATGAAGTGGAAATTGTTCAAGGCACAAACAACAGTGAGATTGTACCAAAATAAAGTAAGTATTTATTCTAATTCAAATTTTCAACTTTAGAGAAATGATCTTGAAAACCAAAAATGTTGTCTTAGTGATCTTATACCTGATGAATCAGATGGTACCTTATATCATCACAAATCTATGGATTTGTGATTACTGGCTTTTCCATAGCCATGTTCTCTACCACTCTCCATCAGAACATGATGGTTAGATTTCTCTTCCATATCCATATTTTTACCTATGTGGAAACCCAGCGATTAGTTTATTTGGGTAATCGTTACATTTCATACTTTAGTTTTTAAAGCCAAGTTTTGGTATTCCTTTTTACGATGTGGGATTCTATTAAAGAAACTTTCGAATAGTAAACCATTTATAACCCCGACGAATTTCGAGGGCGAAATTCATTTTAAGGGGGGTAGAATGTAACAGCCCAAGATTTTTTAAAAAAATATATCTTTTTAATTTTATTAATGTCTTGTGTTGTACGCTACACCAAAAGGAGCTTGCACAACACGCATCCTTGTCTTGCCTTGCATTACACGCAATCACGACCTTCCTCGATAGCGTGTGTAATACGCAATACCGAGTTTCACTAAACAACGATGTGCTATTAAAATATTATTAAAACTAGCCGTTATGAATAGTAATAACCACTTTTTAAAATTCTGTAAATCATATTTTTCAAAATGAACTTCATTCTTGGATTCGGAGTATCGAATTTACCCTAAGGTGAAATTTTAGTACTTTTCGGATAACTTTCATATTCTGATGAATAGTGAAAATTACTAAATTATAATTAAAAACAACTTTTTAATCGAAATAATTAATAGTGATAAATTATTAATTTGAGTTGTTTTAAAGTATATTTAGAATATATTTTTACAATTTAATACAATGTTGGTCATTGGTTGTAATTTCACATTTAAACCAGACATAATCTAGTGTCAATCTTTTGATATATATTGTTTCCTAAAAACACGCTATTTATTTTAACAGCAGGATTTAATTATAAAATTTATTAATGCAACCTCTATGTTATGAATTTGGTAAAATAGATTTCATTTTTGAATTCGGAATATGAAATATAGCTTAGGATGAAATTTTGGCATTGTTCTGAAAAACATCAATTTTTGATGAATAGTGAAACTACTAAGTGGTAGTTAAAAAAACTGAATTTTTCATAAAACTTAATTTTGCCGCTTCTGTGAATGGAATTTCGAAAATCCGAGAGACACGGTTAATATCAAGGACTAAAATGTGGTTCAATGAGATGAAAATCTTTTTTTGGTGAATAGTAACTTTTTACTTTTTTTTTACCACGGTTAATAGTAAATAGGGTAACTAAGGGTAAATATGATATTACTATTACCCTAACACATGTACTAATTCTATTGGACAAGTGTAATTCGACCAAAAACAAACTTAGGAATAAAATATGACCATTTAGGCCCACTTGGATTAGATTAGGACATTTATTATTAATTTATTTAAAGAAGGGTTAAAATAGTTAAAATCAAAGTTTAATAAGTAAATCATTTTTAATATGGGGTTATACATAAGATAAATTCAATTGTAAATATTCATTAGAAAGCTAAAAAGATTTACTAAATGATTATATTTTATTTGTAATTTTTAGACATCAAATAATGTAATTTATTTATGACACAAAGATGATGCAGTAATTATCTTATTAATGAAATATTGACATAATTGATGTTATAAACACCAAAATAAATGTAATTTGAGACTTTTTATGAATTCAACTAATTTTATAGGTTACTATGATATATTAATGTTGATTTAATCAACTTGGTTCGAACATATAATTCTTTTATGACTTTTACAAAAATCATATATCAAATAGTGTCAAAATTGACACAAAATAGTTTTTAAATCAAATATTATATTATTAATTGTTATTTTATTCCTAAAAATCTAAGGTTCGGCCAAATGACTTAGATAAGGATATATATATTAATAATAAACAATTTGGGGTTCTTTTGGCATGTTATAGTAAGTTTATTAACCATATAGTGAAAGAAAACAAAAAGACATGGTAAAAGTTAAATTATTTAACTTAGAGTTAAATCTAATTGATAAGGTTAAAATAATATCCTAAACTTGTCTAAATTCTATTGGTTGATAGGATTTCGGCCCTTCCCCACTTTATCTTCGAAATAAGACCCTTTGGAACCATTATAAACCTATTTTGACTTTAATATAAAATAATATTTTGAGATATTCCTAAGGTGCCCCTCTCCTCCCTTATAAAAGGGCACCTCCTCCCCCTCCTCCTCACACCAAATTGAGCACTCAAGCTCGGACAACCCCTGCCATTTTCTCCTCTACACTTCCCTAGAATAATCCTAGAGGTCCTGGTCTTCTCCAAAGACCAATCTTAGTTCCTTAAGTGGAGGATTCAAAGAGGCGTTCCAAAGAAGAGGTAATATCCATTACCGATCTTTTCAATTTCTTTCTTCTGCAACTTCTTCTTCTTTAGTTGTTTCATGATAAAGTAATAACATCAGTATTACTTACATACTGATATGTTATTATAAATATGAAACAACCCTATTTCACCTTCTATCCATCCTACGGAAAAATGAAATCACCACGCGTGCGTACGTACGGAATACCGTCTCCACGCCGTGGTGTAATCTATTTTCCACCATCACCTTACAAGGATGGTTATAATGGTGTAATGAGTAACTAAATATTATTATTATGAAGTAATATTGATACTGAAATAATATATATATACTCCAATACAATTCCACGATCATAGGAATGATATCATCACTCGTGCGTACGTATGGAATACCGTCTCCACGATGTGATGCGACTCGTTCTACATGATCTTCATTTCATAATGATTATATAAATGAATTGAATGAATGAATATGGTATATAATACACTAATACCATTCTGGAAATGAATTATCTATAACCTAAAGATAAGAATAAGAATTTATTCGACAAAACACGCATAAGAACAAAAAGTTATAAAGACCTGAGTAACAAGTAACAATGAAATATTACTAACAAGAAGCTAATAATATGACCATATATGATATCATATAAATATGTATGATTCTGGAATAAGTCAATAACATTATTTAAACCATTATACAGGAGCTTCGGACACGTACAAAGCTAATCGGACCTAAGGTAAGGGAAATATCACAATCTCATTTTTATCCGAGATTGTTTATTCGTAAGTATTTACTGGGGTGTATTTTATCATCCACATCCATGTTTCATCAATATGTAATATTATTTCCATCCATATACAGTTGTTTTAATCCATTTTTACCCTTCGGTGAGTTTTTAGTAATATGTATGAAAGGAATCTTTTGTCGTTTTTTGTACGAGGTACATTTTGACTTTTCCGACAAAAGTACGAAGAATGTTTTTTAACTTATACGGCATGAATGGATTTTTAAAACATTATTTCCAAGAAGCTTCCTTTAAAAGTTTTCAAGTTTATTTTTAATCAACTTCTTTTATTTTAAAGTCATATGACATGTTATGAAAGGAAAAAAAATGTTTTTAAAGTAGAAAGGATATTTTACTCAAGAATGGAGTTCAAGTATTTTATCAAAATTATTTTCCATCTAAGATAATAAAAGGGTTCTGTTTTTATCCCTATTATTACATGGATTTGATTATGTTGTGATGGAAACATTTTTATGAATTCCTTTATCTTATATGAATTGTTTTATGATGTCATGTTGTTTAAGAATCCCATTTTTATTACATGGGTTATGCGATGATGTATGTTTTATGATTATGTGGCACACATAAGAAAGGATTCATTATAAGATGGGTGGGACCTATATCTCCCTCCAATTCATTGGGTAAAGATTTTATATCTCATGAGATAGACATGGATGAAATGGTAGGTTATACCGGTTCAGTGAAACAGGACTGAAACGAGGGTTACTCGATTCAGAAAGGGACTTTGTCCACTAAGATAGTCTTGGCAATGAGTCATGACTAACAAGAAATGATTTTCCATGATTATGTGTGCATGCCACAAAGTTTCAAGTTTCATGTTATGATTATGGTGATCTCATTTTCACTTCTATGATTTGTTCCATGTTAAGATATTATGATCTCTTTTGCAGGTTATGATTTTCAAAAAGATATGATATGATTTTTATTTCTTTTGTATACCCTTACTGAGCATTTGATCTCACCCTTTTATGTTTTCTTTTCCCCAGGATATAAATAAAGGTTTTAGGTAAAAAAAGGGAAGATCTTTATGGGAGATATTGAAGATCTTTCACCACGATTAGAAGATTAAGTTCCGAGTTTCCAAAGACACTAAACTATTACGATCCTTTAGTGTGTGTTTTTGTTATGTACTAAGTATTCCGCAAAAGTAATGTAATGTCCATGTACGCTAAGCTTAGGGTCTCTACAATATTGATCTCCCCTGACCCGTCTACCAAAGGTATAATTTCATTAAGCAATGCTTATCTCTGTACGCCTCTTGGCCCTTGAGCCCCCATGTCTATCCCGGGATTCAGAAACCCTCTGAGTTACAGTTTACCAACCTCTTTCACAACCATTCCTGAATATGGTGGAACATCTCTGACAAGATTACCAAGGATCAGGAGAAGCCATTCCAATCTATATTATGTCCCAGCTCCATGACTTTAAACTATTCCAAGATTCATCCATCCTTTACTCTAGTTAAATTTATAGGACATGAACCTTGCTTCCACACACCTGATTAATGCAGATGTTCTCAAAACCTTTCAGACATCACATACCATTTCCAAGCCACCCCCGATGGTTTTCAAAATTTCCAAGACACCCATGGTGGTTTCCATAAGACGGACTTTCATGAAGTCCTATGGCCATCATAAATGGAGAGTCATCGACTTAAGGACACCTTTTCATGGCTATGCATACCATGACCTTAGCGGATCTGCTTATTGATCGCCCCTGGACTATCTACCAAAGACAATATTTCCTTAGGCAATGCTCCTCCCACCTCTGCATGTCGACGCAGCTCCCATGCCTTGGAACAAGCCCTGCGTGTCGTTCAAATCTAAACACACTCCCTCCACATGCTTCTGAAGGACACCAATACATATTTTAATCAACCAAACCTCATTGGGGCCCTTGCCCCACCATACTTGGTCAAAGCTGTTCGACCTAAAACATCAGTAATGATGGTCTTGACGGTGGGACTTTAAACCGCCAATGAAAAGAGGCACAAAGCCTGTTAGGCTGAAAACCCGAAAAGGGCGACCTAAGAAAAAGTCAGGCTATACCCACTGAGTTCACACTAAACGAGGCCAAGAAAAATTAAGGAATTAAAAGAAAAGGAAAAAAGTTTTTAGGGGTTTTCTACAAAACCCTAGCAATAGTCGAAGTATTCTCGCTAGACCCCATGGTCTAGGAAAAAGTTAAAGTTTGTTTTCTTGAGTTATGATTAATTCTGATTCAGTGAGTTTTTATTTACAGAAAAATTGTTCTAGTAACAATCAAATTTTACAGTGATAAGTGATTGAAAGATATTGTATTCCGTTTGAACAAAAAGAGAGGACGTCCACAAGCTGGGGTCTCTCCCTCACAAAAAAGAGAGGGTTAAGTAAAACAGAGAGTACAAGAGTGGATCTGATAGTCATAAAGGAGCCTGACTTGCTCTCTCCACCAGATCAGCTACCGTGAGGCAGAGGTCATTGCAAGACTGTTCCAACATGGCCTTCTCCCTAGCTTCAGCCTCAGCCACCGGATGAGTATGCTCCATTGTTGTTTGGAGATTGTTGATCCATTTTCTGGTGGCTTCAAGATGACCAGTCATAACTGACAACTGATTCCTCAGCATCACTGCTCGTTCTTCACATTCATACAACTCAGTGGATAGGATGGCTGCCTGATCTTGAGAGATCGCCTCCTGTGATATCAACTGACGGAGCTATATCATGGCTTCCTCTAGGGCTCGGGTCCCGCAATGAGCGGCATCAAAGTGAGAAAGTTTGCGTTCACTAGTGGAAACTTCCTCACGAGCCCTGAAAACTTGTAAATCAAGAGAATGGAACTACCGATAGTCAAAGCCACCCGACCCCAAACCCAGGAAGAGCTGTCAAAGAGCTTCGGTTTTAGTTGTCATCTCAGCTAGAGGGGTTTCAGAAACGATCTCGCAAATCCAATGCCAGGCCCACCTGCACACCGCCTGGTGTTTCGACATGACACGAGGATCTTTGGTATCCTCGCCAGATAGCATGGGAACGAAATCTAGCACGGAAACCAGCACATGCATGTGCTTGTTAGAAGTTGGTTCCGAAGCTGGAATGTTTGGAGCCTCTAACCCCGGTTCAGGCTTGGGGATCAAGTTGCTAAGCCCGGTATAAACTGGAAAAACTTCCGAGATTGTCTCGTTGGGACCCAAAACCACAGGTTCATCCTCATCCACATCCAAGAAGGATGGACCCGTCTGAACTTCGGCCACCGCAGGGCTGTGAGAGGAAAATACCCTGAGTCTTTTTGATCGATGAACCATCAGTCGATCCTCCCTTAGAGCTGATGAGGAAGGTGCGGAGGATGCAACAATCGCAGTAACTCCTGATTTGGGAACCTTCCAGATGGCTTTCCCTAGGGTCCCATCGAGATAGTGTTTTGCCCACGCTTTTGCATACTCCATGGAAAGGCCAGCAGCCGCCCGCATGACAGGTGGGGGAATGCTTGTGTCAGATCCCTCCCACGTTAGCATCAGCCACCATTGACGAAGTATGGCCGGGTGAAGTCTTTGTGCCTGAGGAGGGGGAAGGGAAACTTGGACTTGCATACACCCAAAATGGCGAGAAAAACGATATGGTACATACAACTCGCACAGAGAAACCCCATCGATCTGAGCATACATAAATCCGTCCCGCAGAGAGATCACGTAAGAACGCTCCTCCAGGTTTCCCCGGTGGTTTTCAACTAAGATGCCAGAAGGGGTGGGGTAGGGAGTGAAAGCAAACTGGGAGAAGTCACTCAGAAGCTCGAGGACTTCACTAGAGCTGAGGGATTTCAAGCGAACTCCAGCTATATCAAGAAGGGTAGGCCGTAAGGTAGGAAGCGGGATGACCATGTTGTGACGATACTCATAATAGCAACAATGATCTGCTAACCAACCATAAAAAAATTAAAAAGGCCCACTCGGACAGAAGGTTGACCCGCCCTTCTGCATGTGACCCAGCAGTTCATAAATATGAGCCAAAGTGGGCATGACTAAGTTCACCGGGTGGCCCTCTACTAGCTCGACTGCCATTATCATGGTACAAGCTCTGCCGCCCGGGTTGATATCCTAAGAAGGGAATATCCACCCACTCAGAAACATAGAAAACAAACCTGCCAACCGGAGCATAGGAGGAACAGCAGAGCGCATCTCGTAACCCCATGAAAGGTAGTCTCCTGCCTCCCAAATCACCAGTAGGAACCTGGGGTGGTTCGTGACTGTTGAGAAGGGTGAGTCCTGGGGTTCCTGATCTTCAGCACATGACTAGTGGTGTTCATAAATAACCTGATCCAGGTGCTATAGGGAATAAGAGAGCGGGCACGCAAGGCCTGAGCCAGTGATTGCTCTGCCATAACGACCATATCCTTCTCCAACGAAGGCACTTATTTGACATCATCCCATGCGCAAGGGGTGGGTAGAAACTTGTCATACATATCACTGATATTCAGGATCCCTCCCAATTGATAGATGTCCCACAGAATAATTCCAACCTCACCATGGGCAAGGTGGAAAGTTTTAGTGCTTGAACAACAACGACTGAGTAGGTCTGGCAAGATCAAGGATGGTGGGTAAATTGAAAACAGGGAGGTCCATACTGCGGAGTATAGATAGACTGCTTCTAGTGACTCAGGATATTCCCGACAATGATGATGGACCTAGAAATCCTAGGCCCAGTCATTTGATAAGATCCCACCGGATCGAAGATCCCACCTAAGAATCCACCCCGCGTCGGGATCTACTCGAGCAGGTTTGATAATAGAAGGAGAACTCTTGAAGATAGCTTCCTGAGAAAAGTTTTGGGCATGTTGATCACTTTGGGTACAAACAGAGCCTCTCAAAATGAAGGTGTCTTCCTGGTCAGAGTCGGACACCATCTCCCCCGATTGGGTCAGGTTCGCCGGAATACACATTGATGATGCTTCCAAGAAAGTAGAAGGAAGACCTGATAAAGTGGGGGGAATATGGAAATCGTCTTGAGGACCGAATCCATAAAGCATAATCTGATTTGATAGTGGATAATCTAGGAGCTCCAGATGGAGAAAGTCTTTCAAGACACCATCGTTAGGAATGATGGACCGACTAGGGTCCTCTTGGATGTTCTCCGCTCAGCGAATCATAGATAAAACTCTCCCTGAACAAATTGGGAGAGGCTTGGTAGCAGGCCTAGGTGAAGAACGAGGGGGATCCATATTTTCTACCTGCACAATGAAAGGAAAAAAGTGGTTAGTCCAGAATGAAAATTTTTTTCGGACAAAAAAACCAAAGGCCGCGAGGTGGCATCATAGGATGGTTCGCGATGACAGCATCCCGAGAACTAGCCTTACGTGGAATGCATCCGCAAAATCCTGGCCCAAAGAGCGTTGGCCAGAAAACAGTGAACCAGGTTGCTCCACGGAATTTCAATCTCAAATTTAAGTGGTTAGGTTCGGAAGACTTAGAAATTTTTAATGTTCAGAAGATTTTAGTCTGCGGAGCATCGAAACCGCGAAGCACCAAAACCGCGAAGTAATTTCCAGCGCGTCCCATTGTGGCTTACTTTTTAATTAAATATAAGTGTTAGTTCGTGGCTAAGATGTTGGTCCGCGGATGAAGAATGAAGAGAACAAGAAATGGGTCGCAGAAGTAGCAGCCGGTTCACGGACGAAGCATTTCGTGAAGGAACAAGCACGCGGAGGAAGAAAAGAGAAGGAGCGCTAGTATTCACAAAGAATCAGGTAGAAGGAAAAAGAAGGGACCTCTGTATTTATAGTCATACTCCCCTACCGGGTCCAACTCTCTACTAAGAACTACCCGAGTTTCAGGACCACTCTGCATCAAAATAGCCTCCTCTTTGTTCCGATCAGTCCCCATTCCGATGGGGGGAATTTGTAGGGTCCTGAATAATCTATAAAGGAGAATGATGATCCCATTTAACTCACGGGATATTCTACCCAATTTCCCCTAAAAATCATTGGTAAAATGTGGAGAATACTCAACGATGGCGAAGGATGAACCGGTCTGCAGACCGGTTTAATTTTAGCGACGCATGGCCGGTTCCGCGAAACGTCCCTCCACTGCGAACCGTCGTCGTTCGCGAGATGGAGGTGGAGATCCTCCGCGATCGTGAGGCGGGACATGCGCCAACTTGGTTCACCATTCCGAACCGCCCCAGCCGCGAGCCGTGTCAATCGGCCCAAACCGCCTCCGCTGTCATTCGCGAAATAGAGTCGGAACACTCCGCGGCCGCGAAGCACTCCCCGAGTTTGGTTCATGGAGGAGGAGTGTTTAATGCCCCACAAATTGAAGATTGAACAAGTCATCCGTGTATTGGGTTTTCAGACATGGACCTCCAAAAAAGGTGCCGCATAACCATAGATACATCCTTTTTTCAAGTCTATAAAAGGAGAACTAAAAAGGAGAAGGGAGAACAGAGAGGAGATCGGTCAGATTCGGGTGGAAGGATTTCGAAGGAAGGCTTAGGATTTTGGAAGTTCCAGTTCGCGAACCAGAGCAGGTATGAACCTAGGAACGAACTAATAAGGAACCAAAAAATGCATAATAACTTGGAGAACTGCGAACATAAAATAACAAAGAAGAGCAAACCACGAACCAGAGTCCCTCCGTCGATGTACTCCCCGCGGACCAGGGAGTTTATGCCTCTTTTCCGATCTGCTACACCACGTAGAACCCTTCTACGCGGGGGAATCCCAGACCGATGAGCCTCTGACTGGCAGCGCCCTTGGTCACCGCTTCCTGCATGGAACCCTCCGCGGATCACCCTGGTTCGCGGATCGAACCCAGAGCCGCGAACCACCTTGGTTCACGGGATTCCCATCAGCCCGCGGACGACCCTGGTTCCCGGATGGTCTCTCTATCCGCGTAGCACTTCCCTGCACAAATTGTGCCACCACCCATACCCCTGTGTGGTCTGCCAAAACCTTCAGAGTTCCCATTTCCCGAGCTAGATAAAATCCTTCCAATTCCAATCTGGCCTGATCCTTTGCAACCTCCTCATTGGCCCATTCATCAGCCCTGAGCTGAGGCCTCCACCGGAGCCACCAGATCCGTGTGGTGTAACCCTCAGGTCCATCAGTGCACCGTTTTGAGTTCTCATACCCATGGTAAATAGGGGGAAAGGGGTTTCCCCGACCCTTGGGTGGATTCCCAAAGCATGCCTGGGTTAACATTCCCAGGGTAATGCGGGGTCTGATCATGGGAGCCCTCTTTCTACCTCTACTCACCAGGAAGGGGGACTACACGCTCTGGCGGTCGGGCACTTATCCCCTCCCCAGAGAAGGGGCAACATACCCATCCGAAGGCAGCCGTCCCCATTCACCTCAGTACTTCCTCAGGGAACAAGAGAGCTGAAGGGAATAGGAGCACCCCTTTCCCTCTATCGTTTCACTTTGGTGCCTTGGGCGTCTATCCTAGAGTAAGCCCCGACTTTATGGGCTGTACTCATGCGTAAGTCCCACTCAACTTCTCATGGACGCACCTTTCGCGATGTGATCGTCTGGTCCGTACTACCTCTTGTTTCTCACACTGAGCATGACTCACGTGGGATTAGAGTAAGAATCGACCATGACCTCCTCTTACGGGCCTCCTCAGAGTGTAAGCCCCAACCCATCACTATGGGCTGCCTCAGAGTGTAAGTCCCAAGCCATTACAAACTACATGGACTTTGATCCTTGTCTCTTTGGCAGGGTACGTAGGAAGCCTCCCTGAGGTTCAAGCCAATCATCCACACCTTGGGCCGCCATAGAGCGTAAGCCCCATACCAATGATAACTACGAGGAATTTGATTCCCTACCATAGGGATATGTAGGATTCCTCCATGAGGTTCAAGCCCAATCACCAGCGGAATCCCGGGTCCACCTTCACATCGGTTCTCCGACGCTCCCATGTGAACTACGTGGACTTTGATCCTTTTCCCTCAGACAGGGAAGCCTCTATGAGGTTCAAGCCCAATAACTGGTCGATCCGACTATCTTCACATTGGTTCACCGCGCCAATCCCAGCGCCGCCTCAATGAGTCCCAACTCCACAGGGTCATTAATCCAATGAGGGATGGTAAACTTCAGGCATAAATGATTCCAAACTACTACATTCGGCTGACCATTTCCAACCAGGACAAATCCATGGATACTATTATTGGGTATAAACCAAAGATTTGCAAACATATGAATACGTCTTTGATCTACAAGAGAGTCTCGGAACAGGAAATAATTCCCCCCAAAAGGGTACGATGAGCCTGACTTCCCATCCTCTTGACCAATGTCAGTTCTTAAGAATCGCTGGTCAGACCATCCGACGAACGCCTGCCTTTGGAACGTAGGTCCACATGTCATCGGATATGGAACCATTGGGAGTTTCGAGACCGACCCGAAACAAGACTAAAATAATTCTTTTTAAAAATAATATGTCGAATTGAGAAACATATGGTTTTCATTTTTGATCCTATACTATATTTTATTCTAATAAAAAATATTTCTAGTCTTTTTTCCATTAATTAAGTATTTACAAGATACCTTTCTAGTTTGGATTGGTTTCAGAATAAAATAATGGTCCATTATTTAATGTTTAACCAATAAATATCATAAGTATTAATGTTATTCATAATATTTTTCCAAAATAAGAATTTCTATACTAAAAAATTTATGTTTTTAAAATTTATATTTTTTTACATGTACTTATAATGAAGATAATTTTTAACACATTTAGAAATTATGTTTAATAAAATTTAATTTGAAATGGTTTGGGGAAATCACCTTTTATTAAAACAAAATAAAGAACCTCATTTTAACTGGGATGAGGGGGAATCTATTATATAATTAATTTATATAATAAGTTCAACATAATTTTTATTAATAAAAATAAGTTGCCATGGTAATCATTACTCACAATTGTAAAAGTTAAAATAAGGTAAAACTATCAAATCAAGAGATAACGTCTCAAAATATCACATGGACAATCTCTAAATGGGTGGATGATATATATAACTACCTTAACTTATCATAACCTCAATAATAATTTATTATGGATCTACACATTTTTGAATATGATATCCATTTTAATATAAAAAATTAGTATTTAATAAAATTTCACCCATATCGCATATAAAAGGATTAACTCACCACCATAATCATCTTCAAAACTAAAACATATTATCTCATACATCATTGGAAAAAATAATTTTATATTTTTTTCTCATTTTTCTAGAGGTTTTGGTACCATAAAAAGACTACCTTTCAAAGGATAAATCCAATTAGAAAACGTGTCATCCCAATGAGTATGGTAAGAACTCCTAGTCACTTTTCCATTTCTATTCCTTCAATATATCTTCTTCTATATACTTAGAGTATTTTATAACTATCCTAATATAAATAAATAATTATTATCAGTATAATTAAATGATATTATACTGATGTAATAACCATTATCTACCTTTTTCATATCCATTTAAAAATTAATAAATCATCACCTATATTATAGTTGATTCATCATCACCATGGATGATGTATTTAATTTTTCCACACTTCTATACATGGATAGTTATAAAAATGAATTAAATGATTAAATGTTGTATTTATAATATTATTAATACTATTTAATGATAAATTTTCTTTTATATTAATGATACTGCTAATAAAATATCATAGGGATTTGAACTGCCCAAAACAAGCAAACCAAGAAATATTTCATTATTTAAATTTATTTTTGGATAATAAATTGAGTTGTATAAATTTTGTGCAATTAGAATGAAAAATAATCCATAACTATTTAATAATCAGGATTATTAAATCATGAATATGGATTTATAAACAAAACAATTATAAGGAAACAAAAAAGGAAAAATTAAAACTATCTACATTGATGATGAATATTAACTAAAAATAAGAAATAAATATATAATAAATGAATCTAAAAGGTTAATATAAAAGTTATTAAATATGAATAAGGTTATTTATTATATTATTAATGAATATTATTTTATTATACTGAATTTTAGAGCATGTATGACTTAAAAGGAATTCAAGTAAAGTGTTATTTATCTAAATTTTTATCCCTTAATACATGCTTATTATTATCCACATTTTTACTTTTGTATGATATAAATAATACCCTATTTATCTAAAATATTTTTTGTATTAGGTTTTTACTTTAATTTAAGATATCACTTTCCCCTTTTCCTTTTATTCAAACATTTCCTAAGTCTTATGGTTTATTAATACACATTCATTGAGATATAACCTTCATTTTTGAACTTCATACTTATTCATATTTTCTATTCCACCATAAGATTGAATTATATTATATTTATTTTTTATTATATTTGTATTTACATATATTTTTCATAAATTCCGTTAAAATGGATTTTACCTCACGAAATTATGATGTTCTTAAGTGGTTTCCCGTATAAAAGTTCCTTCATTGAGACTTGTTTTTAATAATAAAATACTTTCATTATATGGTATATATATAACCTATTTGATATATTATACCATGATTTTATATTTATTCTTTTTTATTTATAATAGTATTTCATGTTATCTTATTCGTGTTCATTTGTTCCAAATTTTACAAAATGCATAAGTGTTTCTTTTTCTAACATTATATTTTTTTGTGATTGTTTAGGGGAAAGTTACTATTTTAGGGAATTGTTTTTTATTTATATATAAAAAACCATTTATTTAGATCTTAAAAAGATAGTTTTATATTTTAAATTCATTATTATCATTGCATTTTTTTATAGAGTTTAATAAAAAGTATCTTTTAAATAAAACTAACCTTGTCTTTTAGTTACAACTAAAAATCTTATTCCTCCATGTACATATTCATTGTTATTTGAATAATTATTTTATCTATACATCAATGAATTATTATGGTCATTTTATATTGCTACTCAATTTTATTGTAAAGTTTTAAAAATAGACTTTTTACCATTTTTTTCATGTCTCATTTTTTTACCATCATTACAAAAAGTGTAAAAAGAATCTAAATTTAATCATTTAACACATGAAATAATTTTCCTAATTTTATTTTTTTTTCATATTGGACATCCGATTCATGTTTTAATAGTTTTCTAATATAATTTCTATTACCATTTATTTTTTAATTTATTATTTTAAAAATATAGATTAATGTTTTAAAATTATAAATAATGTGAATTCATTACACTTATGTATAGTTTTATATTCCACTCCACATTTCCTATCTTTAACTTCATTACATTTCATGTTTTTATTTTTATTTTATTTTAAAATTAATTTATCAAGTTCCAATTTTCACCAACTTGTGAACTATTATTAAAGATACTTATATGTTTTTTATAACCATGTTACAAACCCTTTATAGAACTATTTTTATAATATTGCTTTTATTTTCCTATATAAATCTAAATAATCTATCAACATTAGAGTTATTTTTATAGTATTACACTCTAAATGATATTAAGGTTGTTTTATTTGGGGATATTTAACTTGAGGTATCAAATTATCCAATCCATTCTTATGATATATGATTCAAAAGTGTTGAGTAACCTATCATCTTTTGAAAGTGTTTTTTTATCGATGTTAGTATCCTATAATCATTATGATACATAATTGGGGATATGATCTAAAAATATCAAGTATCTTATTTATTTGGATGTCTAATGATCATGTATTTTAAAAATCATAATGAAACAAATTTTATTTTTGAGTTAATTATGTTTTGATGAAATTATGAACATTTTATTCTGTAGCACACAAATGCATGTTCTACTAATGATGTGATGGGTGGGATTGGAAATATAAAACTCTAAAATGAATTGTGTAATATTTTATATCCCATGAGATGATATGTAAGGGATCAGGGAGTAAACCCAATCCACTATTGGACTCTATCTATTATGAAACATTATCTTAGAAGCTAGCCTTGAATTATTCTTATGATTTTATGTTTTATGTAGAATCAATATTTTTATAATTCCATAATCATATCATTTTTACTTATTTATGCCAAAATATTTATTTTATGATTCATGAAATATGATCCACATTTTAATGCGTATGATTTCTTTATGATGTATTTTTGAACCTTGATTATATTTTCAAACCCACATGTTTATCTTATTATCACTTATGATCATCAATTGTTATCACTAATGTTTATCCTTACTGATCATTTGAGATCACTATTCTTATTTTTAAATTTCCCTATGTTATTTACCATGTTTGAAGGTATTTAATTTTTTTATTATATAGATAAAAACATTAATTACTAGGTTTAGAGGGACACCATACATGATCTGAAGGCCTAGGTGAAAAAGGATTTTAACAATACATAACCTGAAGTTCCAGAGGCACAAAGTCCTTGGGAAGTGCCTTAAAATACTAAAAACTGTAAATACCCTTTACACCTTTATAGTATAACCTTGTCCGCCTCAAGTGACTCCATATAGAAAGCACACACATCTACCTATTCCAATAAGAGCTTTTATCAAACACATATCATCAATGAATAAGGCCACATTAGGGTTAACACATCCAAAAAACTACCCATTGAGTATATTGGGATGAACATTCCAAGGAAACACATGATATTACTGGAGAAGATCCTACACCAAAAACTAGTCTTCGTTGTCGTAGGTCCACCAAGCTAAAGAAACACTTGTAATTGATGGCCCAAATTCTTAGAGGCTCGAAGGCCTAAATATGTTATAGAGGTCCTATGGACCTAAGGCCCAAACATGGTCCAATGAACAACTAGATGAATAGACTCAATATTATAGTAACTCATTAAAATACCTCATAATTTCATCCCCATCAGGATTTGATCTATCATAACCATACCTCCCCAGATCTCATCCACTAGGATAAACACTAGGAATTTATGGACTGGTGACCTTGAGGCCTAAAATCCCTTAAGACTGAAGGCCAAAAGATGTCCTGGAGGCCATGTGGACCTTACATGGTCCAAAATACAATCAATATGAATAATATCACTACTGTATTACCTCTATACAATACCATATAATTTATTCCCCAATAGGATTTAAACTTTCATGATCGAACCTTCCTATGCCATACTAACTAAATTTTAATTTTTTATTAAAGGATGGTTGTAAGACTCATAAGAACACAAAAAAATCCTCATGGAGGATGAAAATGGTGATGGCACAAAGAATACCTTTGAATAAAAAATTGAAATTCTAATGAAAGGGATCACAATCTAACAAAGATGATTAGAGTGTTATTCGGATTCCCCACTTGAGCAAGTGCATCAGCTGGAAATTTTTCTTTTCTCGAAATAGTCTTTACCCACTAGCCGCCATTAGTGTCCAACGAGAAACTTATAAAGAGGTAAGCTAACTCCAAAGAAGCACAAAATTTCCCCAAAATAATTCTAACCAAAACATCAGAGTCTATCTCGATTTCCATCACCTAAAGGCCAAAACCATTACTCATCCTGAGACCAGAATGAAGCACCGTTATTTACACCCACAACGAATATCTCAGACTATAAAAATAACTAAACCAAAACCAAAACAACCCACTGAGTCTTTATAAATCCCCCCACCAAACCTCTGTCTATTCATGAAAGATCCATCGACATTGAGCTTCAGTCCATTCAGAGGAGGATGCCACTCAATCCATCACCCCATAGATCTGTCAACCATTCAAGTCCTATTCAAAAACCTAGAGAATGGTATCAAAATTTTACCCCCTTCCAGATGGGATCCCAGTTCCACTAAAAGAGACAACATCCTTATCTTTATAGAGACACTTGACCCCACATGTTTTCTGTATTACCGTGGTTTCTTTCCCATTTCACCATCAGCTATTATCCATTGGGGTATCTTATCTGAATAAGGATTATCCCTAATATCCAACACATGTTATTTTAGTGTAACATTTCCTCACTCACACACACCTTAATAATCTTCTTAGGTGGTCATCCATCCTGACACTACTCTAGTCCATGCCTCTATTAACTATAGAGTACTAATCTGGTAGAATCTTAAAATTAAAGGTTCAATTTTTTGATATGGGGATTAAGACTTATCATTTAATGTCTCACTTTTCTAAGGGTGAAATATTTTCCCCATATTAAAGTTTAATCCCCTCATTTTAGACACCACACCTAAACCCTAGAAAGTGACTCTACATTTCAATATGTTTATTGGATATGGTACAATTTTTATTACCTAACCTCCATGAACCATGAAACTATCCACATCACCCCACGAGTCTCCTGTATTACCTTGGTTTCCTTCTAAACAAGCCATAGGATATTACACATTGGGATCTCTTATTAGACTAATTACAGTCCGCACATGCCAACACATATTATTTCAGTGTTATTTTTCTTCATTTACACGCACCTAAGAAACTTCCTAGGAGGTCACCCATCTTGGAAATACTTAGTCCCAATATTATATTAAATGTGATGTATTAATTGGATAGGATAAAAAAATAAAATTTTACCTTTTTGATGTGGTTAGTAACACATAGACATATTATTACCACTTTTCTAGGGCAATTACATGAACCCTTGTCTGATATAGGATCATAGAGAGTCTTTACCACTTAGTTAATTACATGAATTCAAAACATGGTTTTCATTTAATATTTCATTTATAGGCCTAAAATCCAAATAATTACAGGTTTAATAGATTGGAAATATTCCATCCAAGTATAATGTGATCACTAGACAATTCCCCCATGTAGTAGAATAGTAAAACCTATAAGTACCACTTGACTCAATGCCAAGGGGATTATAAAGAATCATATTATGTATGATACATCTAAAAGGGTCTCACATGTGTAGAATTTTATAAGAGATTCTGAAGACTAATTATAAATGAATACTTGGTTTAGTGGAAATAATTCCCATTTAAAGGGGAATATATAGGTTTCTTTAGTTATTTTTTTCTAATTATATAAAACTATAAACCTAAAATGTCTTTGGTATGTATGTGAATTTTCCTTTATTGATATTATAATTATGGATTTTTATGTTTGGGTTAGTATAGTTAGTATTAAAAAAGTATAAAAATAATAGTTTTTGAACACCAAATATTATAGTGTGGTACTAGAGAAATATAAAAAAGTATAAAAATTAAAAACAAATTGGTGAAGAAAAATCTATTATCAATCTATGAAAACAAAGATTTTACAAAGTTCTGAAGACCCCAAAAATGATTCCAAAAACTTTGAATTAGATATGATTACCTCTAAAATAATTTAATTTTTTAATGAAAAATTATTCAAAAACTAGAGATAGTAATAAATCTAAATCGTCAAACATTGACCATCATACTTCATAATATATATATTATGGATGACTCCTATATATTTGAATCTATGAATTTTCAAGTATTGATCAAGAATAAAATACTATAATTCTGGTTCCTTTTTAGTTATTTGAGTGAATTATTCAAATGAAACACTATAGATAACCTCAATTTTTATATATTAACATTACGTCATTTTTTCAGAATAATTAATGAATTATCGAAATAGACTCCCAAAGACTGTATTAGTCTAGTGCATTTGGAAACATGAAAAATTAAAAATGGTATATAAGTGAGCTAAATTATATTAGAGTAGGTTCTTTATGACTGGAAACCTCCTTAGACACATAATACATATTATTTATCTTCATAATTTGGGGAATGAGAAAATAAAAATGGGTGAGCTCAGATGCTCAGTAAGGGTAATCATAGAAGATACATAATCATAAACATGAGTATAATGGTATGAAAACATGATGATGAAATTAGAAGATCATACCCTACATATAAAATATCATAAAACATGTATAATATAATAATTATTGTTTGTTCATAAGACATGAAAAATAAGGGAATAAAATGAATAATCCAGGAAAGTGCTTCATAGGAATAAGACATTAAATTGTGGAATATGCATGGATATGTATTATCCTTCCTTATAAGTCAAGAATAATTTTTAGAACTAATAAGGGAACTTCATGTAGAATAAACCTACTGGGTATAATGAATCACTATCCCCAGTCACGGTCTTTTCCATTCAATGGATCAGGTTTTTCGATCTTCCTATAGTAGATTAGGTTTCCCAATCTTACCATAGTAGATAGCGTTTCCCCATATTCCCATAATAGATAAATTTTCCCCATACTTTCATAGTGGATTGGGTTTTCCCATCATCCATAGTGGATCAATATAGTCAAATTTAATCCCTTAATTACCTCATAAGATATAAATATTTACCCAATGCATTAGAGGGAGATATAGGCCCCACCCATCACATAATGAAATCATACATACATGTGAAAAAAAATCATAACACATAATATCATAACCCATTAAATTAAATTGGTATAATAAACATGTAATCATATCACATCATGTGAAAAAATAGATAGGTTTTATAATCATTTCATCCATAATCATAACCCATGAAAAGAAACGGGTTTTATTGACACAACTCTTCGAGACGAAATGGGTTTTATAAAAATGTATCCATTGGAAGAGAAATAGGTTTCATTAACACCATTACATAAAAAGATAAACCATTTAGAGAAATAATTATAATGTAACCTTTGGATAATTTCCCTATAAATTCATGAGTAACACCAATAGATGTAATCTTATTTGGAAATAAATTTGAAAGTCCTTTTAAAAACATTTATTAAGGATAATATCATTTCTTCTTTGAAAAATTAGTTTTAAAAAATAAAACTTTTAAGAAACCATTTTATGAATATAAACTCTAAAACATATAAATAAATCTAAAAAACGTTTTGACAACCATTTCTTTGAAAACACATTGAAAACAAATAATGAAATCTTGAAAATGTTTTAAAAACCATTTCATTAAATATAATTTGAATGATTATAAAGTATTCATTGAAATCATTAAAACATTTCTAAAATACATTTTCCCTAGATATGAGATTAAAATATAATCTTTAAAAACATATTTTTTTTGAAATGATGGTTTTGAAAATTCATGGAATCAGTCTGAAAGAATGAAAATTAAGACAAAACTACTTCACCGATTTAGTAACTTTCGAAACATGAACCCATAAAATAGATATCATAAAATTAATATTTAAATACCAATATATTTATGGAAAATAATATTATAATATATTCATGGGAAGTATTTACACCACACAAAATAAATTTTTGGTGAATAAAGTATAAATCTCACTGGAATGAATGTGAGACTAGAAATACCCTTAACTTATGTCTTGACTCTCATCGTACTCAATCAAACCTCATTCATAATAAATTTATGTTTATTATACATAAAACAATATCCATATTAAAATATATAATACCATATATGACTTTATAACACTTTCTTGTTTACACTTCCATATTATTGTTATGTTTCGGGTAATAACCGCTTTGTTTTTTGCATGTGTCAATTTTTTATATTTTGGTCCTCATACATATATATTTATTTAAAAAATATAAAACATGATATAAATTTCATTTATATTCAATATATAATTATTTATAGTAATATTTGAAATATATAAATATGATATGGAAAACACCATTCACGGAGATGGTAGGTTGTATGTACGCATGAACTCTGTTTACATTTAATTATTATATTGAAAGAAATAAAGTAACTTACATATATATATATTTATAAATTATATTAGAAATATTATTTCATATATATCATATAAATTCACTAAATTCATACTTAATACATTCCATGTATGGTTTGAATGAATCACATCGCTTTGAGGTGGCTGTAGTCCACACTTCCGTAAACAGAATTAGCATACTTACAAACAATAGAAAATATGTAGGTATGTGTTAAATAATAATTAAAAAAATAAAAAAATACAAAAAAATATCATAAAAAATATATACTAATTTATTTTACATCATAATTTCCAACAATTATAGGCGGTAAAGTAATAAATGAACAACATTGTTTCGTGAAGTGATAGTTCACTATGTACAATAACGGTATGTTCAATACCCATTGTATGGAAGTATGTCTAAGTAAAGATATAAAACTTATAATAAATACATATCATTATATTTAGGATATTTATATTATTATATAACATGTAATAATAAAAATTTAGGTGGTGGACAAAGGAAATAAAAGAAAGGAGCTTAAGGTACGATGTTACCTCTTCTTTTGGTAACTCATTTTTCTTTCCACAAAAGGGATTCCATGATTGGATTTATAAAAAATGGAGGATTAATTGATTAATTTAAGTATGTTGGGATTTTAATATATCAGATATAGGTTGACCTAAAGGTCTTTATAGGTGTGAATAAGTGGGTGGGGTGAGGTTCTTTTTATAGTAGAGGAAAAGTGACATTCTTGTAAATTTTTGAAATGGGATTCCACCCATTTTTTTCATATTAAAATTGGATCCAATAATGGATAATATTAGATAAAATGGAGTATAGGGTTAAATATAGCTATAAAATAGATTTTGGACCAGTTTATATGTCATTATTGATCTTAAGTGTAATGTTTAGTACCTTGTTATTATAATTTTCTTCTTAATCATTTTAATTTATTCTAATCACATTCCCTAATATTATTGGTAAAAAAATAAGTTTAACTTATTATAAATTGTAAATTATTATGATTAAAAATATGGGACCAATTTTTTCAAATTATTATTTTAGTAGTGGCAGAATAAAACATAAAATTAACCCCGTAGACATGTCACGACAATAGTTATTTAGAATAAGTAATGTATAAATGTTTTGGATTTTTTGATATAAAATTTCAATGTGAAATTGGGTATAATGACATAAATTGGATTAATTTATGTAAAATTAATATCAATACTCTTTAAAAAATTTAAATATAATTTACCTATAAAAATAAATTAGACTTAAAAGTTGTTTTGATATAAAATTTTTCATTTTCACTATTCATCCAAAAATGATGTTTTTCAGAAAAATCCATAAAATTAAACCTAATTTAATTTTGAAATTATAAATTCAACAATTATTTTTATTTTATAAAATTCAATTTCTAAAAGTTACTAAAATTAATATTATTGTTGTTCACAAAAAGACATAAAAAGAAGTTCTTTTAAGAAAATAATATTTTCAAACATATAAAGACTTTACTAAAAATTTATTCCTTATTGTAAATATGTTATTTTATTTAAAATAAATACAAATAATATTTAATTTTTTTTTATTAATATTCATATTTCTATGATTAATGGCAATGTTATAACAATTATGTTTAAATAATTATAATAAGAAAATGTTGTTTCATAGAATCTTGAAGTTACATGTAATGCAAGCCAAGTTAGTGTTGTGTGTTGCATAAGGTTAACTTGGAATAGCATATAAATAAATTTTTACTTAGTGTAGAATTCATTTAAATAAATCAATTAAAATTAATTTACTAAAAAAGTGTTCATAAAAACTTGTGGTGTTACATTCTACCCCCTTAAAATGAATTTCTTCCTCAGAATTAATCATTTTGATACAAACAAAAGAGGATATTTCTACCTCATTGTATCATAGAGTTCTCTTATAGCATAGTCTAACTGGTAATTTTTCCACAAAACTTTTACTAGGTGAGTGGTCTTTATTTTATAACTTTCCCTGTATGATAAAAAACTGGGTTTTCCTTGCAAGAAAGAACCTACACTTGTGGTTGGACCTCTAAGTTTATTACATGTGAAGGTTCATCTATGTAATTACCTGGGATAGATACATGGAACCAATCATTGAATTTAGAAATATATGGAGAATGTTCTGGGAGATATGATACAATTTTGATACAATCAAGGATCTAAATGAGACCAATATACTAAGGTATTAGTTTGTATTTCTTCATATAATTAGATAATATTCTTCAAGGGAGATATTCATAAAAAAATTTATCACTAACTTCAATTTTTAGATCACTTCAATGGTTCTCAGCAAAACTTTTCTATTGAAATTTTAATTCCATGATATGCTGCTGAATGGTTCTAACCTTCCCAAATTTTTATTCAACTATCACATTTCCTTATATCATTCCTTATTAAACATTATCCTAGCTTGTTTCTGACATACCACACATGGATACTACTAAATGGGTGCCTGAAGTCTGGTGGGCCACATGGCCTCAAGCACATCTCCCCAAATGCCAAAGGCTACTGACTAATGGTGAGGGAATTGGGTTTGTCTGTGGGGAGACTATGCCCTCATTACCAAAGTGTATCACAATATATGAAATTAAATTGGACACAATATGAGTAAAAAAATTCACAATGGAAGATAGTTACAATAATAAAAATAACTGAAAAAATTAGAGTAGTATTAAACAACTAATGATATGCCATGTCACTAGAAAACTGAAAAAACATGGATAAAAGACACCAGGCTTGACATGTTCCATATATGTATAATGGAAATAAAAAGACTATACTAAGAATCCTAATATATATATCGGACATCTACTATCAAGATCTATACTAAACAATGTGAAATTAAGTGATTGAATCCATATGCTTTCTTTTGTCAACACATTCAACCATGTAATCTTCTCTGGGTACCAAATAGTGCTTGGAGAGTGTGTGAGATAAATCTCATTGGGACACCACCAATGGTGTATATAACATATGGCCCATGTAACGGAAATGTAAAAGTGTGAAAACATGAATATATAAAGTAAATCATTATAGTGTAACTAAAAACCCAATAACACGCTTCATCCCTCGACTGGTGTCTTAACATGTCAAAAATTCATTATTTTTTTTATTACCAATTTATAAATAACTCACATGTTAGCAATTCCAATAGTTCCAAGTTGTAACAATGAAACCTGTAATGATATTTAATAGTTAAGTCCCAAGGTAATAACTAAGGAGACATAAACCTAAAGGGTCACCAACTCAGTAATAAATGTATCCTGGCAAGGGGTAAGATTTTAATCTATGGAACAAAGTCCAAGGTATTCCATAATGAGTCACCTAATGAGTCTATAGAGTTCATACAAGGTAAAATGAGGCTATAGAATGATTCGACCCAATGAGATTTTACCATGGAACTTACATGTCAATGCCGTATCCAAGGTGTGTATCCAAGGAATCCGATAATGATATATAAATGATCCTACAATGTCGTACCAAAATTCCAAATAAAGAAAAGGATCCGGATCTTGGTGGGTCTTTACCTATGAAATCCATATCCTTGAATCCGATTGGGGTTCCTGAGTGATCATGGAAGTCTCTGATAAAAATCCAAGGCAAGCTCGAGTCAGGGCATTCCTATTTTATCATGAAGTCATGTATGTTTTTTATTTTGTTCATGCCTTGTCTTTCATTAGTGTGATATGGTTAAGTAGAATTCAACCTTTTAATCAATCATTTTTTGTTAAATCCTTTACTTTCATTAGGGTGATAAGGCCATGTAGCATTAAATCTTTTAATCCAGGAATTTGGTTCAAGAATTTACTCTTATTAGTGTGACAAGGCTAAGTAACACACAACCTTTAAATCAAGTCATTTGGATCAAGACTTTCCATTAATTAGTGCGATAAGGAAAATTAGAATTCAACCATTCATCTAATCTTTTTCAAAAATATTCTATATTCATGTTTTATTTGTCCACCATCCGTTAATGTGTTTAGGGGTGATAAAAATAAGCAACCTACTTTTCATTAACATTTAATTCCCAGTCATACACTTAGTATACTTTCTAATTCACATTTAACATTTTACTGTCAGATTGAATAACTTAATTAGGTGGGACAAGAGGTGAATATACATAGTACTTTCCATTATGAAATTCATAATATAAAAACCATTTCATAAGAAATTCTTACCCTTAGGAAGGCCAAGCCAAGGCACACCTGAAGGGTGGCTCAAATGTGTCAAGACCCTAAAACTACAATTATGGAATAACATAATACATCAGATGAATAGATTTGTGGGAGTAAAAAACAATAATTAATCACATATATGGAGAGAGTATATTAATACAGTTCTAATAATTATGATCAATCCATATAAATTCTATAAACGCCACCTGATGAAATCAATTGGACCATCAGGAAAAATCCAAAATCAAGGAACTTGAGGGTTGTATTATAGACCACCCACCATAAGATTGTATGAATCTACTCCTTCAGTATTGTACCTTTATTTGGATTGGATTGGAGTAGATCTAAGAAAAGGAGAAAAATGCACAAACCCTGATAACATGGTCAAAAGAAAAAACAGAAGGAGAGTGACTTAAAATGACTTTAGTAATTACCATTGGCCATCCAATGCGATGAACAAAAGATCGATCCGATCCTGGATGAAGGATATCTCTTGATTACTACCATAGAACGTCAAAGGGATCCAAAAAGAGATCAATTTTGGTTAATCTATCTCAAATATGGATTATGTAGGAAGAGGGATTGTAATTAGATCATTAAGGAATAAATAGTAAAATTACCTTGAAAATAGCGTGTTCATGGTTTGTCAGTATGGTTTGAAAAACTGTGCATAAACCATGCACGTGTATCTGGATAGAAGGGGCACTTACACGTTTAGGATACAAAATAGTGTGGAAATTGTGCGGGGTAGCTCTATCCATAAAAACACAATCTGCATGGCTATGAAAACTATAAGACAACCATGTGCCAACCATGCATCATGGCTAGTTTCCTCAAAAAGATGTGTTATGGGATCCAAACAAGAACTGAACACCCATAAAACCTCTTCTAACCCATTAGAAATCCATATTAGGTCCAAAGTAATGATTTAGAAAGAAATTTAAAGGAACTATACCTGAGTGAAAAACTAGGTTCTTATCGTATTACCCCATTAAAAGAACACATCCACGAGTTCCACTTCCCACGGTGTAGAAAAACTATGTGAGAACAACTCTGGGAATTGGGCATGTATATCAGAATTTCTCTCCCAAGTATCGTCTTGAAAAAGACTGTGTTTCCATAGGACCAACCTCAGAGATCCCTCGTGCTCTGGTCGACGATGCATACTAGATACTCCACAAAAGTACCAACAACATCTAACTAAACTTACTTGGGGTTGATGGTATAAGATAGATCAACATGATACTAGAAAAGCTATAAAACTTGGCTGATGTTTTCCATGGAATAGTACCTATGAGGTAGTAAAAACCAATAGTCTAATGGCCTGACTCTTTCTTGCACCTCTGAGGTAGTAACAAGTGACATCGATCAATATAAGATTTATACTAAGCAGTAGTCATATGATTTCTGATCATCTGAATTTCCAGTGAAGTCTCCTAAATGAGATGATGATCTTGTAGGGTCACCTAACCTACCTATATCTAGCATAGGGATGAATGGTATGGCTTTCCATATATGTACTGAAAAGGATACATCTAAATTGTCTTCTGAAATCTCTTATTATAGGAAAAATAGGAAAGAGGGATGTGCTTCTCCCATGAACAACCGAAATTAAGGAAACATGCTCAAAGCATATCCTTTAGAACCTGTATTTTCCGTTTGGATTGGTCATCAATATAAGGGTGAAAATTTGTTCTTAGAATCACCTAATTCTACATATCCTTTTGCAAACCATACCAGAACCGTGAAGTGAAATGTGAATCCTTATATAAAATGATAGTATGAGGAAGCCCATGTAGTCATATGATATCACATACATATAGTATTCCAAGATCATCAACTGATAAAGTATTCTAAATAAGAATGAAGTTGTATTATTTGATTAGATAGCCAATGACTACCCATATAGCATAGCTGCTCCTCGATGACCTTAGTTAGACGACTACAGAATCCATAGCCACACCTTCCCATTTCCATTATGGGATTGGAATTGGGTGTAACAAGATTTTGGGTCTCTAGTGCTCTTCCTTAAACTGTCAATAGGTGGAACACCTACTGATAAATAATATTATCTGACATTTCATTCTATGCCACCAATACTGGAATAACATATATTGATACATTTTCAAGATGTCTGGATGAATTGCCCCCTAAGAATTGTGGGACCGTTTCATCGATCCAACTCTCATATTTGGAGGAACCACGATATGTCCACAAAGATGAAGAATATTTTCTTTGTCTACATACCAATTTGGAGGTGGGTTATATCCTGATATACTCTCATGGATAACTAACCCTTAAGGATCCGATAATTATATACTATTCACCATATCATGGAGGGAAGGGGTGACTATCAAGTGTGAGAGATAAAAATTCTTGTGGATATCATGAAACTATAGATGAATATTAGAAAAAAGAGTCATTAACTTCCATTCATCTCTGGCTTCATTTACGGACTGTGTTTGAGTTTTTTGACTCAACTCATCAGTAACTAAAATACCCTTCCCAAGCGTATAGGAAAGATAAAAATCAATGGATTGTAGATATTCTTCCCATATCAATTGTATGAGGTTCAATTCACATTGAGGGAAGATATATCTAAGGCTCTGGTGGTCTATGCACACTTCAATGTGCTCACCAAAAAGATAGTTTCTCCAGAAACGCAAGGTGCGGAAAACTAATTCTAGCACAAGGTCGTGCTTCGAGTAATTTCTCTCATGAGGTCTCAACTATAAATATACTTAAGAAATGATTCTATATGACTACATCAGCACTAATCTTATCCCAATAGTTGATGCATCACAGAAGATTATATAACCTCTACCTGGCATTAGAAGAGTCATAATAGGTGCTGATACAAGCCTCCCTTTCAGCCCCTAAAAGTATTTCCCACATGCTTATAACCATGTGAACTTGAAACCCTTCTTTGTGAGGATAGTAAGAGGTGAATCAATTATGGAAAAGTACTATATGAAATTCCTATAGTATCCAACCATTCCTAAGAAACATCATATATATAACATGATCTTGGGATGCTCCTAGGATACTACAACAATAACCTATTATGGTCCAAATAATATGACTGACTTTGAGATAATATGACCCATGAAGTGAACATTGTCGATAGAGAACTAGAACTTAGAAAGTTTGGAATAATTCTGATGCTATATCAATTTACTCAGAATGATTTCAAGATGCTTGGCATGGTCACTACAATTATGAGAATGCACTAAGATTTCATCCACAAAGACCATGAAAAAAGAGTCTAAATAGGGGTGGAACACCCTATTCATTAGTTCCATAAAAATAGTGGGTGTGTTCATAAGACTTAACGACATAACAAGATAATAATATAGACTGTACCTACTATGGATATTGGTATAAGGTATATATGATGGTATGAATCATACATGATGATAACCCAATCTTAGGTCAATCTTGGAGAATACCTTTTCACCTAGGAGCTAGTGGAAGAGACCATATATTAGAGGTGGTTGATATGAGTTCTTGAATAGGAGTTGGTTCAGCCACCAATAATCCACACAAAAATGTAAGGTTTCATCCACCTTCTTGGAGAAAAACACTAGTTAACCCCAAGAGGACATACTTGGCCGTATTTATCCTTTGGCCTTAAAATCCTCTAACATCCACTTAGGCTCCTTAATATCTATAGGTGCAGTATTTTATAGAGAAATGGACACTAAAGCTGCTCCTTCAACAAGATCGATTCTCAACTCTACCTCTCTCTTAGGAGGTAATCAAGAAAAAGCATCAGGACATATATCTATAAAACTATCCACTACTAGAGGGGAATAAACTTGACATAACACATGATCCTCCTTGAATAGATTTTCAATCTTGGAAGTCACTCCACCTAGACCATGATGCTCTAGTCCCACTCCACCAGCCTAAACATCTCAGTTACCCTTATGTAGATAATTGCTTCCCTCAAGGGATGTAAATGATACCCTGCGGTGATATTAGTCTATAGAAGCATGATAGTGAACCAAAAAGTTCACTATAAGAATGACATTGAAGCTCATCATCTCAATAACAAAGAGGTTGCATAAGAAAAAGTAACTTCCTACCTTAAGGGGACAATACCTATAATGGCATATGCACTCTATTCATACCCATAACAACGTATCTATGGTCATTACACCATAGTGATACTATATCTCTAGTCCAAGACCTTCCATGATAGATTCAAAGAAAACATAGTTCGAAGAATCTATATCAAATAAAGAAGATACTATAGTAGATTCCATAAGAATAGTACAACGTAATCCAGATGGTCTCGTATCCTGATCCATAGGTATCAACTGTTATGCATGAAACTAACATAATCCACAAACCTATGAAACAGATGGACTACCACAATCATAACTGCTCTGTTGGTGATGCTGGAGATTAGGGGTTTGGATACCATGTCCATGACCTCCTGCTCAACAAGACCTACTGGTGATATTCCAACTCCCCACCTAACATGGTGTGAAGGAACCTGCTCTTAATGGTAGGGTTGGGGCGTATCCTTTTCTTTTCAAGGATAGTGGGAAGGTCCAGTAGAAACACTGGATATACCCCATACGACTGCAAGACTGACACTCTAGTGGGTCTCTATCACACTGAGTCTATGAATGACCCCCTCATCCACACTAATGACACACTATAGAGATATCTAAATGGGCACTGTCATTATCACTGCCCTAACAAAAAACAATGAGATAATGCTTTCTACTACCAGAAGAACTACTAACCTATTGTGGCACTAGTTCACTATACCTAGTACTATTTTTGTCTCTCAGGTTGTACACAGTGATAAGAGCCTAATTGAAAATCTCAGAAAAATGTAGGCATGAGAAATACATTTAGAAACGTACGTATGGCGTACTCAATCCCATCCTAAAAAATTACAGCACATAAAATATCATCACCAGCTAGAAGCAGAGAAAAGAGATGCAACTCATGCAACGTGATGAATATTACATAACTGAAATAGAACCATGCTTGAGATGCATGAACTCTATAGCTCTGTTAGCTCTAAGAGTATGAGGAAAGAAATGATCAAAGAAGGTAGTCTAAAAATCTTACATTCCCTGATGACATCCATCCTTGGTAAACACATCACACCAATGCCTGGCCGAGTCACATAGAAAATATTTAGTTTGTTTAACCCTTTACTATAGAGTAATATCCAGATGATCAAAGATAGATAGGGTGGCCTCTATCCAAGACTCAGCTTCCTGTGGACTGCCATCCCCTGAGAAAGTAGATGGTTGATACTGCTATAATTTATGAGTTAGATCAGCCATCGTAAGAGGAAGCTGTGGAGAACAATGAATGTACTGTATCAGATATAGAAAACTATCACGAACATGGACCTCAGTTCCTAGATAAGGTTCAATAGTAAGTTCCTCAAGTGAATCTCCTAGAGGTAAGATTTTAGTCTCAGGGCCCCCCACTTCAGTTGCATGGTCATCGCCAACCTCTTGGAGTACGATGTGAGGATGTCGTGGAAGCATTTGTCAAGAAATACCTAACACATGCCTCAGAACAAGCTTAAACATAAAGATAGAATCACAATCGGAAGCTGAATGTAGGAAAACTAACTACACATGTAATATTAGCCCATCTACCCTCTTAGATGACCAAGTGTCGTACTCAATAAAAATATTCATTTCGTTTTTCAGATAATTACCAAGCTCGCTTATTCACCATTTTCAACATGATAATGTCAGATAATGATGTGAAAATAATTCATTTTAGATTTCATGATTCAATTTATAGTGGATAGTCAACCCCATTGAATCAATTCACAAACACCTTATCAATGATGGTGAGACCCATTTATTTGTATCATAGTGGATCGACTTAGTAAATTACCCATCCCAACCCCTGAGGGCCCATATACATTATGAATTAAGATAGATAATCACTCAATCACAACCAAGAGTAATACAAGCATAAGATAACTGTCACAATATCAGTCAATAATCACAGGAATATCAAGCAATGGAAATTAGTGAAATGTAGCTATAAGGCATGGAAATAGCCATGACATGTGAGTTATATGTGCCTATAAGGATACATGTAACAATTATACTTATCCTCATATCATCAGGGTATGGATGAAATAAAATACTCTAAAAGGGTAATAATCAACAACACCACACAACATCTGTTTCAATTGACGATGAAATAATATCAAATGTAATATGAAAAAATATAAACACCATTTATAATTTTGGAAATTTGGTTTTTTCCTTGAACATGGGTTCATGATGCCAAATAATAACTTATAACCATGTAACAATCATTACTAATCTCCAATATATTGTCTGCATGTAGTAGATCAAGAAAGGAACCAGAATCTAATACCAATTTATGATGTCCTAGAACTGGATTCCACTGAATTGGTTCTTGAGCCTGATGGGACACATATACTCAAGCATATCTTCTGGGACTCCAGATACTTCTGACTAATAGTGAGGTCCTAAGGTGTGTCTTTAGGGAGACTATTACCTCATTTCCAAAGTGTAGAACAATAGATGAAAGTAAACATAGGTAAATAGCTGAAGCAATATTAGTAAACATAGGTCACATTGGAAGAAAGGGACAATATTAACAATAACTGAATCAACTGGAGTAGAATTCAACAACTGATGATATGCCATGACACTAGAAATCTGGAAAACATGGATAAAATACAGAAGGCATGACATGTTCCACATAAGTATAAAGGAAATACAAAGACTATCCCAAGTATCCTAAGCATAGTCTCAGTCATCATCTATTACGCTCCATTATAAACAACAAGAAATCAAGTGTTTGAAACTGTATGCTTCCCTTTGTCAACACCTGTAACTAGTTAATCTACACTAGGTACTAAATGGCACCTAGAGATGGTGTGAGATAAATCTAAGTTGGCCACCACCAATGGTGTCTATAGAATCTGGCCCCATGTAATGGAAATGTAACAGTGTGAAAGCTTGTATATATAAAATAAGAAGTACAATGTAACTAAATTCCCATGTACCTACTTCATCCCTCAATTATTTTCTGAACATGTCAATAATTTATTATTTGTTTATAGAAAGTTTATAAATAAGTCACATGTTAGAAATTGAAAAGGTTCCATATTATAACATGTAAACCTATAATGATATTTAATAGTGAAGTCCCAAGGTAATAACCAAGGATATGTAGAATTAAAGGGTTTCCAACTCAGTAATAATAGTTGGCTTGCTGGGGTAAAAATGTAATACAAGGAGCATAGTCCAAGGCATTCCACAATGAGTCACCTACCAAGTCTAAGGATTTCATCCAGGGAAAAATAGGGATAATCAATGACTGGGACCGATGTGAGTTAACCATGAAACCTACTTGTCAATGCTGTATCGAAGGAGTCTATCCAAGGCATCTTGTAATGATATGTGAGAGATCCAATGGTGTCATACCAGGCATCCAAAGAATAAATAAGGATCAAGATCTAGGTGGGTCTCAAGCTAGGAAAGTTGTATCCTTGAATGGGAATGGTGTTCCCTAGTGCTCTTGGAATTCTTTGATTTGAATCCAAGGTGATCTCGAGTAAGGCCATTCCTATTTAGATATGAAGTCATTTAATATTTTCATTTTTTTCAAGTCTATCCTTTTATTAGTGTGAGAAGGTCAAGTAGAATGAAGCCTTTTAATCAAGCCTTTTGTTTCAATACTTACCTTTAAATAGTGTGAGAAGTAAATGTATCATGAATCCTTTTAATCAAGATATTTGGTTCATGACTTTACTTAATTAGTGTGACAAATCCAAGTAGCATGCAACCTTTTAATCAAGTCATTTGGTTCAATCCTTTCCTTTCATTAGTGTGAAAAGGCCAAGTCGCATGAAACCATTCACTTAATCCTTTTAAAGCATATTCCATATTCAATTTTCATTCCTCTACCTTCTATTATTGTAGTAAGGGGTTTTACGGATATGCATCCTACTATTCATTTACATTTAAGGCCAATTCATATACTTAGTATACGTTCCAATTCATATTTAACATTTTATTTTTAAATTGAAAAACATACCTTCGGAGGGTTAAGTGGGGAGAACACATGGTACTTTACATTATTGAATTAATAATATAAAAAATCCATTTAATATAGAAATGTTTACCCTTATGAAGGTCAAGCCAAAACATACCTGAATGGTGGCTCAAATGTGTCAAAACACTACAAATACATTAATGGAATAACATACTACATTGGAGGAATAGTGTGGTGTGTGTAACCACCAAAAATTATATCCATACAACTATAATTATTTTAAGCATTGAATATACATTCTATAAATGGAACACGAAGAAATTGGTGGTCCCCACATGACAAATCCCAAATTGATGAACTTATGGGATGAGTTATAGACCACCCAAATTAGGCTTGTACGACTCTCCTCCACTAGTATCGGGCCTTGATTTGTCTCGGATCAGATTATATCTAAGAAAAAGAGAATAGCTCTCATACCATAATAACTTAGTTGAGATAAAAAGAGAAGGAGAACAACTCAAGAGGGATCGAGTACGTATCGTTACGCATCCGAAGTGATGAATTAAAGCTTGATTAGATCCCAGATGATGGAGATCTCTTGATTCCTAACATAGATACAAAAAGGGATCCAAAAAAAGAGAAATTTATATTAATCTTGTTGAAACATGGATTAGGTATGAAGATGGGTTCTAATTATTTCATTATGGTAAAATTGTCAAATTACCTAGAAAAGTGGCATGTGAATGGTTTGTCCATACGGTTTGAGACAACTATATGAAAACCATGCACGATAAATTCCGAAGAAGGGGCACTTGTATAGTTAGTATGAACAACCATGAACTAACCATATAAGGTGGCTATATCTAGAAAAAAGAAATCTTCACAAAAATGAAAATTATTTGCCAGGCGTGCATGTTGGCCAGTTTCCAAAAAAATATGTGTTCCAGGTTCCAAACAATCCCCAGAAACCCCAAAAACCTTTTCTAACCCATTAGTAATACATATTTGGTCCAAAGTAATGATTTAGAATGAAATTTAAAGGTTCCATATCGGAGTGAAAACCGGGTTCTTACAATGTTGGAGCTCTACCTTTCTTCTAGTGGAATGCTTCATAAGGAGCCATTTAAATCAGGATTGAAATCTATTATTGTATGAATCTCAAATAGAGGAATGTGTTGATCCCAAAAATATTTTAAATCCAATTAAAAATATGTCAACATATTCTATAGGGTTTTAATTTTTATTTCAGACTCACCAGCCATATGAGGATGATAAATAGTGCTAAAACACAATTTTGTAACAAGTGGGTTTTGAGGATTTTTTCAATAAATTGAGGCTGACCTCAGATCCCAATCAGATAAAATGGATATTGGCGTTCCAGGAAACCTTCACACTTACTTAATGTATATCATGGGAATCTAATTGAGTGAAAATTATTATATGATAGAAATAAAGTGATATAACTCACTAAGGTGATTGAAAAACTCAAATATAGCATTAAACCATTTATAGGTTTTGGGGAGTCCAATAAGAAAATATATAGTAATGTTCTCCCATTTCCTTTCTGGTATGCATAATGGATACAAGATAAAATTAGACTTTTTTATTTCCTCTTTAACATTGTGGCATACCATGCACTAAAATACAAACTCTATGATATCCATCTTCATTCCATCCCACAAGAATTATTCCTTAATATCTCTATACATCATTGTACTTATCAAAAGAATAAAGAATAAATAACTTTGAGATTCCTCTAACATATCCTTATTCTAATATTATATGGAGGAATCACATACATTTTTCTTGAACCATATCATTTCATCCTGATCAATTTTAATATTAGAAACATTTCTATCGTTCTTTTTCATCTCAAAATCTTCCTTATATGCCTCTTTTTTTATCTCTTGGATAGAGGTTTGAACATTAAATTGAGAAAGATAATATTTCTCCCCATTCCTTAGGATTTATAGATCAATTCTTTGGAAATAAATAAATATTGGACATTTTGTGATCCTCAAATTGAATAATCTAGCATGATCCTTTAAACTCAAAGCACCGACCACCTTGTTCACATTCACAGGTTGGTAATGTATTTAGAAGTCATAAAACCTTTTGGACTATAAACATATTATTTGTAACATGTTCATCTCATTCTATGTGAATATATATTTTATAATTGTATGATTAGTATATATATCACACATTTCCCTATAAAGACAATTCCACCATATCTTTACTGAAAAAATTACCACTGCTAACTTCAAATCATTAGTTGGGTAATTTTTATCAAGGTTCTTAAAAATTCATAAGTTATAAGACATAAAAATGTTATTCTACAAAATAACACAACCTAACCCCTTTAATGGATGCATAATTATAGATTATAAACCCCTTTCCACTATAGGGTAATGTAATCACAAGTGTACTAGACAACCATCCCTTTAGTTACATGAAATTTTCCTCACATACATCTGCACATAATAACTTGGAACCTTTCCTTATAAACATGGTCATTGGATTCGATAGTCAGAATAAATTCTCCATAAAAAAAATAATATCCAGAAAATCCATGAAATATATCAATTTAAGTCACCATGGTTAGTCTAGGACAACATTCAATAGCCTCTATCTTTTATGAATATATTTCTATATCATCTATTGAGATTATGTGACCCAAAAATGAAATCTTTTACAACCAAAATTCACTCTTTGTAAATTTGGTATATAGTTTCTCCTTACTTCGAGTCCTGAGTACAATTATCAAGTAGTGTTCATGATGTTATTTTATATTTTAATAGAAAATAATATCATCTATAAAGACCACCCTAAACTGATCTAGGTAATCTCTAAAGACACAATTATTCAAATCCATGAAGACAGTATGTGTATTAGTAAGACCGAAAGGAAGCACTATATATTCATAGGGTCTGTACAATGTACAGAATTCTTTCTTGGGAATATAATCATTCTTGGAACTAAATTGAAGATATCCATAATGAAGGTCATTCTTAGAAAAGTATTATGCTCCACATAGTTGATTTAAAAAGTCATCAATATGGGTAACATAATACTTGTTCTTGATTATGATCATATTTAACTCATAATAATCAAGGTAGAGTTGCATTGACTGGTTTATATTTATCAAGAAAAGAATATGTTCACCCCAAGTTGACGGACTTGGTTAGATGGATCCCTTATCATGTTTTTCTGGGAGTTTCAATTTTAATTCCTATAACTCAATTGAGGGAATTTTATAGGGAGTGTTTTAAATAAGAGTGGAACCATGTATGAGATCTATCAAAAACTCAACATCACATTTGGGTGGAAGGCTTTGAAAACCTCTTAAAAAGACATATGAAAACTCTTAAAAAATTGGAATATCATTGATGTCGATTTTATCCGAAACCATTTGAGATAAACATCCCTTATGAATGGAAATTAAGACCCATAAACTAGATTTAATATCCATAGGAAGTTTGTAATTATCATCAAATTAATTTGGGATCAATGTTTGGTTTGAAATATCAAACATTACTTCCTTTCCATGAAAATTGATGTGGTATTTATGCAAAGAAATACAATCCCCTCATAAGATGAAATAAAATTTAACTAGGGGAGGAATGAAATGATTTACAAGAAGTATATTCCCAAAAACATCAATTAGAGAGGAATCGCAAAATTGAGATATAATCATCATAATATTAGGGGTTTCGACAATAATTCCACTTATAATAATTTTGGTGGAATATTGATAACCCTAAAATGTTCTTTAGATATGAAAGAGTGGTTAGATATAGAATAAAATAATACATTAACAGTTCTATAGTGGATGGTATGTGTACCTTTTACCACATCATTATCACACCCCTTGAAAAAAATATTGATCTCATGAGGTTTTACATTATCCGTTGGTTTAAGAGGTTACTAACACCAATCCCCAACCCATGGGTTAGGGCATAGGTTACCATAATTCCCATAATCCTTACACATGAAGCAACGAATTGAGGGAGGTTCATTATTTGAATCTTTTACTATATTTTCATCATTATAAACTTTATTCCCATGAGTTTAGTAATCAATTGATCTATGGCCTTCACATCGCCACTTAAAACACTTGTTAGGCCGTATAAGAAAATTTCATCCAGGATTCTTTCCACACATTGGGCATAAAATAAGGCTCATATTCCTCTCTTCATGGATTTTATATTTTTCATTGATTTATATTTTCTTTTTTTGTTGTTAAAAAATGAGATTTATGTATAACTCCAACCACCATTTCACCTTTTATGGAAAAAAGCACAATCACTTAATAGATACTAAATTCTTTTATGCCAATTCCCTTCTGTTATATGGCTTTAATCCATTGAATAACCTATCAACTTTATATTTAGGTGAGATGATAATTACATAAGCATACCACTAGTATTTTGAAATTAGTCTCACTGTTACCCACACATTCATCATATTTTTTATGCAACTCAAGTAACTTTTTCCCAAATTTATAAGAATAACAGGAGGAAAGTGAATATTTAAGAATAAGTTCATTAACTCATCCCAATCCATGGATTCAATTTCAGCATTCTTCCACATATTATTTATTAGAGTCCACCACTATTATGCTTCACTTTATAATCGATAAATAACATGAATCACATTCTCATGATTCAATCACTATATAATGGAGAATATCATTTCAGTGGTACTAATCTAGTGTTTAGAAACATGTGGGTCAGAAGACCTGCTAAAATATGGTGGATGTTTCCTCTTGAAGGACTCAATTTAATGTTTTCCCTCCTTTTATCGTTTGGAATCTTAGCACGATCCATATCTTGAAAAAGATTTGTAATCATAAAAAAGTGGTATTTCATTACAGAACCCATAGAATTTGGATGCTCGAGGGGAAAATAATTGATTTATACATCATCATCACCATTAAAGTGGTTCCTAAATATTCCGACAACTGACTAAAACCAAAAATCGTAAATTAAGATATATTTTTAAAAGTGAGGAACCAAATTATCATGAAAACCACTTACATGATGTCTTAATTATGGAACCTTCCTTAATAAATGACACATATGGGTTTTACTATGATATTCATAGAGAAATTATTTTTAAATTCTTTATGATGGTTTATGAAGATCTTGTGAATTCTAAAACATATCCCCTGAGAGTGTCAAATCGATGTGCAATAATGCCCATTGTCATGTACTAGGTTATGATTGAGTCAGGGCCAACACACCTAGTTGGAGTTATTAATACTAGCTACATATATTCTAGAACCACATCCACATGTAATTTCCCAACTGTTAAGTATTACTAGGTAACCAATCACTCTATCCTTTTCCAAAATTTAAATAAATTTTCTTATACCTATACTTATCATTAGATTTATCCTTATACCTGTACTTAGAGTTATCACTAATGTTTTATCATCCTACATTCCAATGGTCAACTAGACTTTTTTCTGATACCAACTATAGAAACCATCACTTTTTATACATTAACAATGCAAAATTTTTTCAAAATATAGAATACATCACACAAAATATTCCCAAAGTGCGTATTAGTCTTGTGCCTTTGGGAACATAGAAACTTAAACACTCTTTCATATGTGAGATACATTATCGCCCATTCAGTTTATCAAGACTAGCGCCCTTCTTGGAAACATAATACATAATACATATATTCATAACATAGATAATGGAAACATAACAATGGATGAGATTTGATACTAATTAAGGGAAAAAAAGGAGGATATGTAATCATAAATAGGAACATAATGGTATGAAAATGTTATCATGACATTACAAGATCAAACCATACATACCAAAAATCATAAACATGGGTCATAACATAAATATTGGCTATACATAAGACATGAATCATAAGGGAATCAAGAGAATAATCCATGAAATCACAACATAAGAATAAAATATGAAATTTTGGCATACACATGAACATGTAATATTATTACCTATCACTCAAGAAACACTTATATAACTCATCAGGGCACTTAATGGGGGATAAAACTACTGGGAGGGATGCACAACCATCCCTAGTTGCATTTCATTCCTTGTATGGTATCATGTTTCCCCATACTCACATAGTGGAATGGGTTTCCCCATATTCCTATAGTGAACCGAGTTTCCCAATCTTCCCATAGTGGATCAAGTTTTCCCATTATCCAATACTGGATCACATTTCCCCATATTCTATAGTGGATCAATACTATTAACTTTAATCTCATCATTATCTCATCGGATATAAATCATTACCCAATGCATTATATGAAGATATAGGTCCCACACATCTCATAATGAAATAATACAAACATGTGCCAAAAATTCAAATAAATCACATAATAACCCCTAAAATGAAATGGGTATCACAAACATTTAGTCTTATCATAACCTATGAAAAAGATATAGGTTTATTATTCATTTCATAAAAATCATAACCCATGAAAAGAATCCAATTTCATAGGCATATAACCCATGAAGAAGAAATGGGTTTCATAAAAATGTAACACATGAAATAGAAATGGGTTTCATAAATATAATTTCATCAAAACATAAACCATTAAGAGAAATAATATGAATATAACCTTTGGATCATTTCCCCATAAATGCTTGATTAATAACAACATATGTAATCTTTGATGGAAAATAATTGTTAAAGTCCATTTAAAAAAAATTATTTAGAACAATATAATTTTTTCTTCAAAAATGATTCTTAAAGCATAAAACCATTTGATAACCCATTTATTTTAAAATAAATTCGAAAAATTATAATGAAATCTTTAAAACATTTTGAAAAACATTTCATAAAAAACACTTCGAAAATTTATAAGAAATCATGAAAATGTTTTGAAAAATAATTCATTGAAAACTCTTTGAAAACCTATAAAGGATTATTTTAATCCCATAAAAAAATCCAAAATCCATTTTCCTTGAAAATTATAATATAAGATAATATTTAAAAAAAATGAAAACATTTTTGAGATTATGTTTTTTGATATTCATGGCATGTGTCTCAGAGAATAAAAATTGGTAAAAAACTTCTTTACTGATTTGGTAACTTTTGAAATATAAAACCCATGAAAGAGAAATTATAAAATGGATTTGTAAATAACCATATATTTAAGTATAATAAAAATAGAATATATTCATGGTCATTATATACAGCACACAAAATAAATGAGTGGTTGATAATCCATAAATATCATAGGTATAAAAGTGGGACTAGAAATACCCTTACCTTGTGTATTTAATCTCTTCATAATCACTCAAAACTCATGTATAATAAATATAAGTTTATTATAAATCTAAAAAAAAATTATATTATTTTATATAATACCATATATGGATTTATATTACCCTATTATTAACACTTCCATTTTAAGGTCACATTTTTGGAAATATTCTCTTTGTTTTTCACATGTGTCTTAATTTGTTATATTTTTTTCCTAATACTTATATCATTATGTCTAGAGTATAAAACATGATATAAATATCAGGTCTATGAATTATATATTTATTTATATTAATTTTTTAAATATTAAAATATGAAATGTAATACACCATTCATGGAGATAGTAGGTCGTATTTACGCATGATCGTTGTTACCTTTTATTTTGGTAACTCCAATTGATTTGTAAAAAAGGTATTCATTTGATGGATTCCTACCCATAGGGAGGATTAATGGTGTAATTTTGGGATTTGTTATGATTACTTCAGGTTATATTTGGTGACACATAGGTCTTTGGATGTGTAAATAAGTGGGAGGTCTGGGTGCCTTTTTATAGTGGAGTGGCATTCTTGTAAATTTTTGAAAAGGGAATTCCAACCTCATTTTTCTAAAAACAATGTCTCCAATAGTGGATAAAATTATATAAAATGGATTATTGGGTTGAAATATTGCAATATAATGTATTTTAGACATGTTTCTAGGACATTTTGTTTCTTAAGTGTATGGTTTAGTCCCTTGTTAAGCTAATTATCCTCTGAATCATTGTAATTAATTTTAATCACCATCATACATATTTTTGGTCAAAAACTAATTTTACCATCTTAAAATTATTGAATCCATTTTTGAAAATTATAATCATATAATTTGGATTTATTTATTTAAAATTAATTCTACAGATGGGTTGCGATAGTGGTTTTTTGGGGAAAAATGTTTAAAAGTTTATAATGTTTTGATAACCAATTTCAATGCGAAACTAGTTTCAATGACCTAAATGGGAATAATTGATTTTCAATCAATCTTATTATAATTAAAATACATATTAAAATATTATTTTACTAGAAAATTAATTTATTCAAAAAAGATGATTTGAATTAAAATTTAGTATTGTTCACAATTCATCCAAAAATGATGTTTTTCAGAAAAATCCATAAAACTAACTGTAAAGTATTTTTTAATTATTAATTAAAAAATTATATTTATTTTTTTCAAATTGTATTTATAAATGTGTCTAAAATTAATCTTATTATTTTTTAAATAAGTACATAAAAAGAATTTTAATCAATAAAATAATATTTTTAAACGTATATAGAATTTACTAAAATGTATTTATTATTATCAATATGTTTCATTTATATAACACCATAAAAAATAATATTTAAAATTATTTATTAATATTTATATTATTATTTTTAATGGACGTTTTATAACCATCTCTTTTAAATAATTATAATAATAATATTTTGTTTCGTAGAATCTCAGTGTTGCGTACAACAGAAACCAAGTCGATGTTGCATTTAGCACAAGGTTAACATGGTGTAGTGTACAAATATTGTTTCAATTAGGGTAGTGTTAGTTTTAAGAAATAAAATAAATGTAATTTATTTGAAAAATAAACACAAAAGACAGGGTGTTACAAACACATTTCTCTAAATTTCATGATTGAGAAATCAATCAAGCCGTATAATATGGTCTTTATCTTAAAGAACACCATTGTGAAATTATAATTTAATAATCATTTAAAATAAACATAATTTATTTTTTGAAACTATGTTATGAATAATTTAATAATATTTAAAATTTCTATGGGATAAAATTTTTCACCTACATCAATTATTTCAAATCGTGAGCATATTTTGTACACAATTTATACGTTTTTTTGAATTAGAATTACTTTTTATTTCTAATGGAAACCAACTTGGTTAGAATTTTTTTTTATATTTAAATCTTGAAGAAATGTCCCATGTTTTATTGTTCTAATTTTTTTTACAGATATCTATTTATAGTCTTTTTATAACTCTTATATTTTGCATCCTAATGCAAATTATTAAGCTCAGCCTATGATAAGAGAATTATTTTCTTTAGAGGATTCAATTTTTTTTGATTTAATTAGTGTTGTCCTATCACCAGTTACATATCATTCATCCATCTAAAACCTACATATCGATTTCATTATTTTCAATGAACTTATTCCAACATCCTTATTTTCTATACCTTTATTTGAATCAACATTGGTCCCTTGTTCTCCCACTGAGATTCTCAACTAAACATATATTTCTTCAAAAATTTGTTCAATTTTTTTTCATTTTACAAAATAGTGAAATATTATATCTCAAATATTTTTCGAAGACTTTTTTTGGATCATTTATATACCTCTCTATTTTCTTAGTAAATAAGAAAAATTCTGTCTTCATTTTGAGATCCAAAATCTCTGTGGATTTTTTAATTGGTGAGAGTAAAATAATTAATTATGAAAGAAAATTACTATAAATAGTAGGATTTTTTATATTCAAATTTTTTAGGAGGAATTTTCATCAACTAGGGATAATAATGATAAATTTGTAATGTAGATCACTTTCAATACTGTTTTCTTCAAAAAATTATTTTGTAGGTCTTTTTTAATGAGAATCATCCGAGCTGTATTATTGATTTTACATTTTATGATCTCAATTGATCCATTTTTTTGATGATTAATCAAAGTAAAATGTTGATAAATTATACCATATTTTTAAAGATAATCCTATACTTTTATATTTATAAAATCTATACTATAATTAATTATAATTTTTATAATTTTCATTCAATGAATATTTTCCTCAAATATACTAGAATGTAATGGAATTAAACACTTCAAATTTATTAGTTATCACCACAAACTATGAAATTCTATAGTAGTTATCAATAAAGTGTACATAATACCTATTTTGATAGATATCCCGGGGTGATGTCAAGTTATACATTTCAATATGTACCAATTATAGAATCTTCATTAATTTTTTTTAGTCGAATTATTTGTCTTCCAAATAATTTTCCCATTTATCAGTCATCACATTAAGAAGTATGATCACATTTAATATTGGAAATTTAACACACATCTTTAAAAATAACATATTTTCCATGTTTTTATTTCTAATGTGGAAAAAAATTTTATGAAAAAAATTATTTACATTATTATTGTAAATAAAGAACACATATTTTTTTAATATGTAGGTAGATATTCGATTTGGTAAACTTCCCTTTAATCATTATAGAAACATTTCTCTTTGAAAATACAATACTTCTTAGTGAATCATATAATGTGCACCGAGACACCTAATTAAATTATACATAATATATTTTGACCAGCAAATTCAATAAAGAAGACATCCGTAATACCTATACACATTCTATAAAGTTTATATTTACCAAAGACAATAATCTTCATGAATTAATAATTAGAAAATATTATGTCTCCTATTTTTTCCATTGACTCCCACCACAAGATTATTTTTTCCTAACATATGAAAAATAATACCACAATCCGGAATTCTCACTTTGGATCGATGTATTACATTTAAAGTTATTTCCACCACTATTTCACTATGAGACCTTATCATATTCTCCCTCATCTTATAACTAGTGAAACCTATTCTTATCTTTTATCTTACTTGAAATGTCCAGGATTTATTGTGTAGTACTACTTTGAGTATCATGTGGAACACTATTTCATATACATGATTATAAATATATGGATTAATCTCCGTAAACTTCACAAAAAAATATAACCATTAAAATAACACTACAAAAATTTAATTTTGATCACATGATTTCATTTTTCTTACTCTTTAAAGTTCCTACTTTTAATATAACATAGGTTTTCTGTATTCCTCGCCTGTTCATAATAATAACACTTATTTGATATGTATTATTATATGTTTTATTTGGTTCTCTAGAAATATATTGGGTATATAACAAATCAATATTATTCTCATGAGTGAGATATTTTTTTGTACACCACCTATGATAGATTTTTTTTAGAATCAAGTCCCTTCATGATGAAAACACTGATACTATAAGTTACCCAAAATATTTCTCTAGGGATCTCTATGCCTTTATATTACAATTTATTTAACCCCCTTGTGTTCAATTCTAAAAGTACATGCATGATTCATTTCATTTGACCGTTTCTATTACTATATTGTTCAACTCATCAATAATTTGGGCCTAATTATATACTTTAATCTTTAATTCGACCACTTTCTTTGAGTTTTCACAATCCTTAGACTTAATATTTTCAATATTATCCCCCAAAACAACTTTTTATACTTGTAACTTATTTATATATAGTTTATATTAATGTTCCATTACATTATATTTTTTCATTTTATCCATACAAATATAAATTTCTTTCAATGCATCCTTAAGTTCAATTATGTGGAAAACAACTCTTATAAATTATCATTTTTACTGTTAATTTTATACTTTATATTTGTTTTATTAATAAAATATGAAATAATTTAACACTTAAGTCATTTAAATCCTAGATATTTTACATCTTTAATTCCCTTAACTATTTAGTTTCATTTAAAATAATGTTATTCTTTAATAAAATTTTAGTGCTATTCTTACCTTTATATCACTAGAATATTTCTTCAAGGGAGAATGATCTTCAGAATCATCATATAACTTATTTGGATACTTAAATAAAATATTCCCAAAAATTCCATATCAATTCTAAATGAGTAGATTTTTTACTTTAAACTTTAATTTATCATTTCTATATTTGAGAAATGGAATGAAATTACCTCACCAACTTTTGTTCCTTAAAATATTCGTTAAAAATAAGGGTCTTCAATTACGTGGAATCTAATTATAACGAAATTTTTCTCTCTATTTAGGTATAATTATTTAAATTCAGTGTTTAAATATCTATTTTTGGTGTATATTATCTCTAAATAAAGTTGGGAGTGAGTTGGGGGATATTGGAGAAAATGGTAAGAGGAAGGGGAAGACCCACTTGGGGTTGTGGACCTCTAGGTATGCAATAGGCCTAAAAAGAGTACTCAGTGGGTGAATTAGGACCTACATTGTTCTATTTGAAAAACCAGGTTAATTGTGGTTTCCCAATTGGTACCCACTCGCCTCACCAGAAGAACTCTATTAATAAAGGTCTTTTTTGAATTTTTACAGAAAAAATAAATTACATGAAATGACTTATTTTAGGATTTTATCCCCATTCCACACTCCTGAAGCTCCATGGGAGAATATTTTTCCTCATCCTGATTCCTATGGATAAAGAGGGAATCTATTATCTGAATTATCTATATTCAGTTATTGAATCTGATTTTTGGTTAGGTAAGGCCCTAGATTAATTTTAACAATCTTCTTTACTTCAATAGTTAATTTAAATCATCTAAAAATCATTTTGGCTTGTGAAATTTTCTATCCACTTCAATATTATCCTAGTCTTGGGGCTATACAAGTTCATTTTAACTATTTCAATGAATCAACTTCATTTTAATAATTGTTTTTATCCTTGTACCAAGATTCACCCAAGTACTAATTATTCTACGGTTTTATATTGATAAAAAATTATATCAATGGATTAATATTTTCTCTTGGAACCTAATGAGATTTTATTCAAATTTTTTCAGTATGGGAAACTATTATTCCAGTCTTATTCTTATATGGTTTTGCTTTTAATAGTTTTGGGATGAGTAGAAACATAATATACTAGAGTTATGAACTTAATAAAATACATAATTCTATTATTTATAAGGATCTCAATATTCTTATTGATTTATTTGTATATTTTTATTACGTTTTCATTCTAACGTGTAATTATATTATCTTATTTATTACTATATTAATTACATATTAAGTTAATTTAAAATTCTAGAAACATGTTAAATGGGATAATTCCACTTGTATTTTATATTATCCTACAATTTTTATGAATAATTCTATATTCTTTTTTTGTGAAGTAAACCCTGGAAAACTAATTTTTAATAAATTTACAAATGTTACCTATGCTGTTAATAGAGATTAATTTATATTATAGTCATAAATATCTCATAATGACTATGTTCAATTTCTCTTTCAACTAGTTGGAAATGTCTTGAAAATAGATCTAGATTTATTAACTTGATTATGTGTGACTATTTTCCTCTCGGAGTAAAGAAATAAAAAATGGGTAGTGAGAATTTTATTAAGTGGTTCCCACATAAAACTTATTTTGAAATATTGGTTTATGATAAGGAATGGGATTGTAGGGACCCAACTCTTTAATTCCCATTCCCCTATTATCAAAGGGACCAAATGTAAGATAACTCTGACTTGAGTATACAAGAAACCATATCCCCTACTTGGACTGGGTGTTACACTTGGTCTGCATTATACTCATTTTTTTTTGAATTACTATAATATTTCCAAGTCCACTCATGTTATACACTGATCCAAGGCTCATAGTTTTTATGCTCGGTATAGATCCACCTATAATATTTTGTTATTTATAAAGATACATCTATGATGTTTTTCTGTAGTTTCTGACTTATATTTATTAGTTTTTGATTGTTTCATTATACCCTCATGATTATAATAAGAAGTTAAAAGTTGGGTGGTTTCCACCTATTGGATTTGCCTCACTCACATCCTAATTGTGTCTTATTTGGGAGGTATTTTTTGATTTATCTATTTGGTTCTCTTGTATTTAACATATACTTGGGATCCACATTTTGGGTATTTAGGTATAGTGTGACACACTTTTCACCCATGTGTATATTATCTATTTATTGCACACTTTCTTAGGGTGTATTTTGGATGTTTAGTAATTTTGTAATATTTTGATATATGTAAATGTTACTTTATTTAGTATTGATTACTTACTTTAATTGTTTGGTACTGTTATCATCTTCTTATATTTCTAGGGTATAGAGTGTCAATTTGGTCATTATAATTTAGGAATGGAATTGTTGAGGTTATTTCATTATTTCATGTGGGTAAAATACCTCCAAAATTCTTGTTAGTTAATCCACACTTATTTATTATAGTGTTTGGTGACTGAGAGAATTTCATTTGGTGTTTTGGAAACTATAACTAATATCATTCATGGTATTAGGACACAATATTAACAGAATATTACTAGTGACAACCTTATGATCCCCCTTGATTCTATTTTTCCCTTTTATTTATCCTATTTCTTTAAGTCTCTTACATCATACTAGATATCGATAGGTAATAATGAGTAGAGAATATTTCCATTGAACGTGTTTTTCTTTCTTTGTTTACAATAATATTTTCATAAGTGGATGATAAATTATATTCAAAAAAATATTTATAATAAATTCATGTAATTTAACTATATATTTTTTGTTTTTGAGTATGTGAATATGGGTTATAAATTATTGTTTTCGATAGATATATCCTTATAAATTAAATGTTGTTAGATTATTTTATTCTATATACAACATATGTTTTTATTTGTTTATTTATTATTAATTGATATTGTGAAACTATTTTAAAAGAATTTATAAAGTGTATACTAATAAAAAATTATTTTGAAAATGAAATAAATGGAGAAAACATTTGTTTCACTGGAATTAAATGATTCAATTAAAATATAAGTTAGTTATTTATAGGGAAAAGTATTTATATTATTTTCTAATTACATATATAGGATGCCTCTTAGATGTTTTGCTGATCATGAAGGGAAGGATGATCATTCACTACCATGTTGACCTATTGTTGAACCTTAGGTATTTGAGGAGCATACCCATATTATTTAGGTCACTGGTTAAGGATCTCCGTAGAAGTAGTCTATTTCCTCTAACATCCTGAGGAATTTTTTGTTTGACAAATCTGTAATGATTTATTTTGATATATCAATGTCAGATAATGATGAGTGGTTTAGTAATCTCCGATGCATATTTAAAATTGTCAAATCACCGGAGAAACACTATGTTTAGTTAACTACCATCATATTGTATGGGTAACCACATCAATAGTTGTATTTTATTCTCATGGTAAAGAATGACTGGGTTCTCATATAAATATTGTTTCATGATATTTTTTTACACAATTCTATTCGAATACAAAGAGTTGTGTAGAGGAAAATGAGATCATAAACCTCCATAAAGCTTAAATGTTATAAATATATAACATCTACACCTTTGACAATATTCTAATTTTTTATCTTTATATGAGGAGATATGTGGAATCTAAGGAATTCCATTTCAATATGGGCTTAAAATATCTGTTATAGACACAAGTGTCACTCTCTAAATTTACCACCATATCTAATGTGGTCATGAAATGTGTTCCTTTTAAGATAACATCAAGATGAGGCTAGGGTGTTGGTGGTGTAGTGCTTTTACAAATTTTTTTGGATACATTATGTGATAGCTAGAAAAAATGATAAGAGATGGTGATATGATGTAGAACATTGCAGGATAGTTAGGGAAGTTTTACTTCACCATTGATTTCAATTATAAATTCCCTTTAGTGTCAATAGTGTGGGGGATAAGGTCATATTATGTCAGAATATAATTTTGAGGTAATGGAATATCATTATTATGATAATTATGGCCAGCTTCATAGGTTTTTTTGGAACAATGCTTTTGGGATAATCAAACAACAAACTCAATCAACCCAAAATTCGTATATTTAGTTAGTTGGGTATTCAATTGGATATAGTTGACCTTTATCATGGAGATCATATCTATAATTTTTTCACTGTGGTTAGGGACACTTGGAAGGTTCAAATACTTTAGATTTGAGGATGTTTCCTCAAGTACAAGTCAAGGGGTTTAAAAATATTTTTCTGATGGTGCCTACCATTACTAATACGAGCATGGATCCCTATACCATTAGAGGTACTGTTTTAGTATCATATATATTAGATTTTATATTATTTAATATAGGGGAATTATATTATAACATATTATAAAAACTAGAGTTTCTTCTTATGATTTAGGTGGAAAGGAACTTTTCTAACATGAGTCTTAACACCCCTTTGGGGTAGAGAATTTAGAAATCCAAGATCAGTCAACCATGTGAATTAGTGATAGTATCTTATGGGAATTTATATGATATCATGGTGTTGGGTACCAAATATTTTGACATCATAATTGTTATGGAATAGTTAATAGTGTTTTGATCCTCTATTAACTAGTATCATAGAATGGTGTTATTACCATACCCATATAAGATTTATTATAGTCTCATATGAGTATGAGAACTTTTGGTTTGATGAGAAAAATCGGAACCCAAATAGGTTAGATCTGTTATATTTGAGAAGGAAATCCATGTTCCATGAGAAGTGGACTCTAAGGAGAGTTAAATTTTTACTCTTATTAAGAACCATTATTAATATATATTTCCTCAATATTTTTTATACTTTCCTCTAGGAAGAGAAGTGGAATTCACCATTGATATCCTACCCAAATCTAAAAATATATCAATTTCTATATAATGTATTGACCCTATCATGATACATGAGTGAAATTACAGTTTTTGGAGCTTAAATAAATAGGGTTCATCCAGATAAGTAGTTATCCATGGTTTCCCCCATTCTCTTTTCAAAAAATAATGATGGGTGTCCTTGAATCTTTATAGACATTAGGAAATTAAATTCTATGATGATAAATATTATTTACCTTTTTAATAGACATAATAATCTCTTAGACTAATCAAATAGGAAAAAATGATTTTATAATATTGATATCCATACAGACTATCATAATCTTTTAGTGAGGCATGAGGATATATAAAAGAAAAAAATTCAAAAGATAGTATGATCATTTTAATATTTTTTCACTTATGTTGAACTGAAAAATGTTTTTGACTTGTTTATTTCATTTATGAATCCAATATTTCATCTTTTTATAGATGAATGTTTCCATTTTTGTAGATTATATCTTAGTCTACTCAAAACCTCAGGAACAACAAGGATGACATATTTATATTGTATTAAATACCTTATGATAATATTGAATTTTTAAAAAGATATCATAATTTTAATTTTATATTAGGGAGGTATAATTTAGTAGGAATGTTATATTAAATACTGACATTTTTTATATCCTATGAAGGTAGAAAATATTATATCATATATGTTTCTTATAAATGAGTTCAATATCTAAAGAATTTTCTGACTCTTGGGATATTATCAATGCTTCATCCTAGGCTTCTCCTAGATTTATAACTCGATGATAGTGTTAACTAAGAAGGTGGTAAAATTTTCACAATATTAATGGTGTGAGGAATCTTTCCAAGAGTTTTAGAAGAGACTAATAAAAACTTGAGTAATGATATAGTTTCATCCTTGTGCTTTAATTTTTCTTCTACTGGTCTTGTATGCATTCTTACATGTGATTAATAGGTCATAAAATATATTTCCAAGAAATTATTACCTTGTTATTGGATTTTTACAACCCCTGATCTATAGTTAGTTTTCATGTTTTATGAACTAATGTGTTAGAGGAAGAGTTTTTGGTCAAGAAATTTATCATTTCCCCCCAAAATAAGATCTACATGTACATTTTATCCCAATGGTATTTAAATTTATGGTTTTGAAATTGTATTAATTATCTCAAATCATTTTACTTTGACATTTGGTATATATTTAGAAAAGGAAATGAAGTTATTGATGCTATTAGTAGAAATAAAAATACTTCATGGGTGGAAGAGGAAAAAGAGAAATGGATATTGTTGTCCCCTATAAATTAACTCTCTTATATTTTGTTGAGGGTCATAGGGGAGAACACCTATATCATATTGATAATTTTTCATATATCAAGGAGCATATCAAGGACTCCTTGATATCTAATACACATTAAATCATTTTTTGAGAAATTATCAATGGTTGGGATATCCTTAAAGGTAAATAATTGGATTCTCATTTGTTTATATAGATAAATTGGAGGATTTTGTTGACTACTATACTAAAACAAATGTTTATGAAGTAATTTCATCCTTTGATGTGGGCATTCCACCCTAAAATCACTAAAATATATTATGACACTCATCACTAATTCTACCATCCAAGATTAAATATGGATATCGTAGGATTCATTTAAAAAAATATGTTCTATCACATGGTTAAATAAAAATTCCATAATCTAATTTATAATATTTATCCACTTCACCAACTAGTATATAAATTCGTTGAGGTTATGATGGACATTGTGTCCAGTCTTCTTCGATCTTCTAGAGGCTTAGAATTAGTATGGATATTATTGGATAATTTAACTAATATATTTTTTTAACTATCATGGAGGATAAGTGAAGTAATTTGGGAAGTAATATGTTATAGATATCATCATGCTTCACACGTTTCCCACAAGTATCATATATAACAAGAATTTGTGATTTACATCCTAGTTTAGAAATGATTGTCAATAATCATTGGTTTATATGGTGAAAATGATAACTAGTTTCTACCCATATATCTATAGAAAATTTAGCTAAAAAATTAATATTCTCAAGTAAATGATTCTAAAAAATATAATATAATTTGGGGGCTCATGAGTGGATCAACTCTCTCAAGTTGAATTCTAATACAATAATATCTGCAAGACATTTATCTAATTGGACACTTATGAATCCATATATATAAGGTTTCATCTTTTTTACTTTTTGATGGATAGAAATAATAGGTCATGTATAATTGGGCCTAATATTTTTTGAGAGTTCACTGAACATGTTAAATTAATTTGGAATTTATTGGTCCCAAACAATGTGAATACCTTATACGATGGGGGGGGGGGGGTGAATTGGGTAATTATCAATTATTTTAAATTGATTTTTAGAGTTGTACTTTTCCACTTTTAATAGGAACCAATTTCTGTTATACAAGGTAGATATGACATAGTAATTTAGTAAATAGAGACATAAAATATTATTCTCATGGTTCAACCAAATCGTGCTAATCCAATGAGTATATTAAATAATTTTTCCAATTAACCTATAATATTAATCATAATGATTTTTTCCTTTAATAATATAGAGTGGCCACACTGAACCTCCATGTACAAAATCATAATTTAATAAATAAATAACATATTTTTTTCTTATAATATAATGTTCTTCTTTCCCCCTATTACTCACATTTTCTTCCTCAAACAATAGGTCAAAATTACACTAGGGATTGTGTAACATTTAAAATAACTTCCTCAAAAATCCCTCATGAGAAAGAACTAAAGTCCCTTATTATTCTTATCAGTATTTCTAGAATGAACCTAAAATTATTCATCTTCTTCCTTCCTCCATGAGTATGTGATTATACAAATTTTTTTTTGGAAAATTAAATATCTCTATCGGACCCCTTTCTTTATTCTCTTCCTTTTCAAATACCATGAATCTATAAATCCTATCACTATCTTTATCATGAGATTTTCCACCTTAATTTCCTTTTTGAATACTAATCCTTTTAATTCTTATTCACTAAATATCCATGTGAGAAATATTTTCATATTTTAATATATAAATCCTCCTTCCATAGTAGTATAAAGATCTTGTTTATTTAATCATCCATGATTTCCAATAAAACCTATTTCAAAAAATATTTCATGATATATCTCCCATATTTCATTATTTTAAAACTATATAAATACATTATTTTAATATTATGTGTCCTTACACAAATTCCACAGTTTTCTTTTTTCAAAATTTATTGAGTTATCAATCATGAATTAAAATAATTAATATTTTATAAAATATATGTTTTTGATTTTATTTAGTTCATATTATAGTGAAAACCTTCAATACATGACATAATAACAACCTACTTATTCCTGACATGAAGTAAAACATATATTAAAATCTAAAAAAACATATATATCAACCATCGTATTACATGTAAATCATATTCTTATGTATGCATGAAAAGAAAACCCTTTGATTCTTTAACGGATAAAGTATGACATCTGATATTTAATTAGTTATCTCCACATGTTATTTATCAACATCTAATCTATATATGAGACTTATACTTCACAAAATTTAACACCTTTAGGATTAACAACATACATCACCATCACCCTATAATATATTATATAAAAATATCCATAGAACATATTACAAATATAGGATACAATATTTCACCTTTGAGGCTTGTTACATATGGAATTAGATGAATTTTATGTCATAAAACGTCTTATATACCTTTCAAAAATACAAGGTTTTATTTTATTAATCATCTATAAAAAAAATCATATATACTCAAGGAATTCATTGGATTTACAAAATTTGAGTAATATAAACATAAAATTTAAGAAAGAAATCTTTTTATGTATAAAGATAATTATAGTACATAGTTGAATTTACCATAACCTTCTCAAAACTAAAATTTAGAAAATTAGCTACAATACACTCTAGACTAATTTATCCTTCAATATATAAATTCTTCACAACTTAATAATTATACTTAAAATGTTCTTAAACAAAATTTACAACAAACACAACACAAAAATAACTCAAATTCAATTTTATCTAATTAACCCTACATTGGATTCGTTGACAATTCAAAAATAAAATAAAATTTATTTTCATGGAAACTTCTTAAAAAATAATATATAACTAGTTCCACTTATCTGAATCTATTGAATTAATAATAATTTATTTTGATTCACTATTTATCAACTCTAAGCCCAAATGAGTCAATATATTCATGAGAAACAAACTAAAAGTGATAATATCATCATTAAAATACCTCTTTAAATATAATTCTATTTAACTTATCCATAAAGATAACCCATTGGATTAAATAGTGAAATAATCTCCCCATATTTAAAACATTAGAATATAATTTATCCCATATTTTAAATAATAGGTTACACTTCCATCCCACCTCATTTCTAAATTTATTCTCCCAAGACCAAAAAGTATCCCAAATAATTATAGTCAACTTATCCCCCTTTGACAATGAACCTCAAGATAACATCTCTCAAATTTGAAAGATGAGGGTTTGAAATATGAGAATTTAATTCTTCAAATTTAACATCAATTTTTATATATATATAAAATAACATGGGGGGATTGTGGGTAACTATCCCAACCCATCAAGTTATAGGGAGTCTATTGGACTCCATGAGTTAACTGATGCCTTTCAAAATATACTTTACTTCGTCAATTTATCATAATATATAAACCTCGATTTTCTGTTAAAACATGATCCAACATCACTAGATCTTAATAAAACATATCCTAGATAAAGTAATATTTTATCATACTGTGACTTGTAATTCAATGATGAATAATATTTTCTCAATTATTATGAGAAGTTGAGTTATTACACATGATAAAAATAAGATATTCCACATCAACTCCAATATCTACAAGATGTCATTTCATCAATATCACCTGAGTATATTCCTAAGTTAAATAAATGTATTAATCATCCATAGTGATTAAATAAATTTATTTTTCTTCTTACTCATCTAATAAATACATGAACTTCTATGATGGAAATAATCACCAGATTTTAACTTATGATTATCCACCGTACCTATCTAATCCAAATATGTATATCCCAAATATTCCTATTATCATTTTTATGAGAGAAAATAACCTGAAATACACTATATTATAGATGTATTAAATTATAATCTTCACTGATATCAGGACTATTTCCTTGAAAAAATATGGGTATAGAGCATCTTGATAGTGGAAAACACTATGATTAGACTGATTATTGTTAACTATAACATGTTTCTAATTATTTGTATATATTATATGATATTTATCTCTTTTATATGATTATCTCTTGAAAATTTCATCTGATTATCCACTGGAGTGTGAATTATATTTGAATAATCCATTGAAAATTTCTCACATACTTCTTTACAATATTGTTATAGAAAAATATAGGTTTTGGATCTTCCTTGAGTAACTGATAAAATAAGGAAAATGTTTAAATCATCTATCATAGACTTCTCAAATTTTAACCTCATTTATTATAATAATATTTTTCTAATGTTCATTGTATGATCCCCACAAATTATTTTTTTCTTATAGATTTGCACCGATATCCTTTGAAACCGAGAACTCAGTGATTTATTTAACAAATAAAAATCATTTTCAAAACAAAACACTTTTATTTCATTCTAATAAATAAGAAGTCTATCTATTTGTTCAATATATAATTACAACTCAGAAACTGCATTTAAAATTTTAATTTTGACATCCTTTTGAATATATATTGAACTTCTTTTATATTGAAATTTTCATTAATAGTAGAATAGTTTCCAACAAGGTAATGGGGGGATATATTTAATCAATTTTAAAAAATTCAATTTGTGAATTACCCTTTCACACTGGTCACTCCTTTTTTCAAGTCACAATTCCATCTTCATTGATTTTTCTATAGAACACTCACTTGGTTCCGATAATTTTTTTATTTTTTAGACATAGAAAAAATCACAATTTTTGATTTTTTAACATTATTAGGCTCTTCATGAATTTCTTATACTCAATTGATATCCTTAAAATCCTATTAAAATATTTTTGGATCTACTTGTTATATAAAATAGGTGTTAGGGAAATTATTCATTCTCCATGTTTGCATATGAGCTATATGTTCACCAATAATATTATCATTATTGATTTAATCAATTATTTTTCCCTTCATTTTAGCCTCTCAACTTACTATATTGTACTTCTCATACACACCCATTCAAGAGTTATTTACAAACATACGTTTTACCACTAGGATGATAAATTTAGTATCACTTTATTCAGACATATAATAATTATTTTTTTGAAAAACATTCTAATTCTTCTATAAAATTTGATTATTATTTCAAAAATGTTTCTCTTTTTCAAAAACCATTATATTGTGAATTTTAATTTTTTTCCCCAGACTTTTTCTATAGTATTTTAATGTGATGATTTTGGAAGAATATACAAGGAAATTACTATCATCCCCATAAGACTCAATCACATATGTATTTTATTAATTGAAAAAAATTCTTACATTGAAAGACTAAAAAGTAAGTCATTATTGTTTTCTTACATTAACACATCTTTTACGGTGTATTCCCATTATTTAGACAAAGAAAATATTTATTTGATATGTATACTGATATAAGAAAAACATCCAAATTATAAGTATTTTGGATATTAATTTCAATGAGAATTATCTTATCCATGTTTTATATAATATAGATCCTCATATTAATGAATAAATTTTATTGAGGAGTTAGCACCATTAGATCAATGATCAATATCCCATGAATTTCCATATATTCTTCCACCTATTGTTTTATGAATTCCATACTATTATTAGTTTATAACTTATGAGTTTATATCCCAATCATTTTATATTCTATCCTTGAGTATTTTTAGTGAATTTAAAAACTTCATATTTGTTATTAATGACCATAAGTCTTACCATATTACTGTATTTTCGGTACCCTATAACCATACTCTCATATTTGGTGTGGATTTTTTAATTGAAAACTGGATTTGAAAAAATCCAAGTTAAACATATCTTTATTTTACATAATTTGAAATATTTAAGAATTATATATCAAAAATTGTAATAGATACCAAATTCTTAAAGGTTTAGTTTCTGTGCAGACTAACTACATAAGAAACTCACATATGTGAACATTTACCCATAATTTAGCCACACTATAGTCCATTATTGACTCATAATAAGTTATAATCATCTTTATAATAAGGGAATGGAAACATAAGAAAGGGGTGATCTCAAATACCAAGTAAGAGAATACTCATCAATATATCATGATTTTTTAGATAATAAAAAAGTGAGTAAACATGGACATGGAAGAAATATATTGTTAAAAATAACATGGAATAATAATATTTTTACACAAGGCACATTATAATTACTTTTAGTCTCATATTATCAAACATATTCCATTACATATATATAAAGAAACATTATATAATAAATATGAGGCATTATAGCTTAACATAAGCACATATCTTAGAAACTTTTCATAAGTGAAAACATTAGAAACCATAACATAGTGGATTACAAATTGATTCCAAACTCTAACAAAAAAGTTAGCTTGGGTTAAAAACCCACAAAACATCTTATACTAGGGATAAAAACTTCTTTAACCCTTGGTATTGGGATAATAAATTATATAACCTATTTTTCTTGGCCTACTAAACATGTAAAATCTATGTCTTGTTCTACTACCAGTGTACCCTCCTCGACTTAGGCTAGTACCCATGTACCGTATTTAAGTTCTCAAGATATAAAACATTAACCAACGCACTGGAGGGAAATATAATTCCCCAACCATAAAAAATAATCATCGATAAATATTTATTCTAAGAGAACATGAAAATATTTATATTTCAAAAACCACTTAATTAACACAAGAAAAATAGAATAAATTCCTGAAAACTTTAATAAACATTTCATAATCCATATAAAGAAAAAATGTGGACAATGGTTTAAATATATATCCCCAGTGTAACATAATGACATTAAGGATAATTTTATAGATAAAAAGCACATATTTATGATCATTGTTTAAATTAATTATAAAAATAAGAAATACCACTTTTTAAAGTAATTGAAAATCCCTTTAATAATTTTTTTTAAAAATAATTTATTCATGGTAAGTATTTTTAATTATTATCCTTTAACACTTTTCTTAAGAAAAAAAATTATAAATGAAATATACCTTAAAAAACATTATTTTGGTGATCGAGAAATGCTAAAAATTAGTTTATAAAAACTCAATCCCTTTAAATCCCTTAATAAATATATTTTGTTTAATTGAAACATTTATTTTTTAAAAATATAATAATATTTACCTTTTATCTTCAAAATAACTATTGCTTAAAATCATTTTTAGACACATTTTAAAAAATGTAAAGGAAGGTTTAAAAAGAATAATTATCATAAATACAAAATAAACCTTAAAGTAATTTTTTAGAAAATGTTTTTTTCAATGTCATAGAAGATAAATTACCAAGTCACATTCAAGAGTCTTTTAAAAAAATGAAGATTTTTTTTGAAATCATTTACTTTTGAAAAATAATCTTTAATAATATATCCTTTAAAGAATATAATGGTTTTTTAAATATAATGTGAAGTGGATGATAATATAATCAATCATAGAAGGATAACTGTTTTAAAACCATCAGCAAATAGGAATAATTATGACTCAAAAAAAGAATTTGAGATAAGAAAAACCTATTATGGATTAGAAAATGTTTTAATAGAGACCCCTTTAAAGGAAGTGATATAAATTGAACTTAAAATACCATTACTAATATATAATTTAACATAATATATACAAGTAGTATCATAAACACCATTTAAAAGAAATTAGATGTACAAACAAATCAGGTATCAAAGAAAGGAAATTGACATGAAACACTCTTACATCATCATTATCTTCCATATTAAAAACCCATGAATATATAACATGATATGTATTTATAAAACTATAAGATTTCATAAATATATATGATTAAATATGTCATTGACCAATATATTCATGAAAAAACGGAAACAACTGGTTAATATGCATTATTTTTCAATAAATCAAAATTGAGATGCAAAACCCTTACCATTAATCCAACTTATCCAAACATGTTCTGACCCACATTATAACAAAAATCACTATATTAATCACATATTTAAAAACCTTATTCATTATAATAACCTTTTATAAAATTCATTTATAATATTTTATTATAAATATATTATCTATTTATATTTTATTGTTATGATCAAATGTTATTTTCTTTGATTGTTTTTTCAATACTGGTTTAACCATAAATGTGCCAGTTATTGTTTATAAGATCAAATTTCATCATTATGAGAACGTTGTAGGAAATAAAATATATATTTTATAATTATTTATAAATTTATAATTTCATTTCATAAGTATTATCATTATGATATGTGAAGATTAATTTGATTAAAAAATATTATCATAATTTTCACGAATGAGGTGTGGGGTCTTAGAAATGGGTCTGATATTACCATTACCATTCAAGTACTAAAAAATTTTATTTAATTATTATTATATAATATCATTAGAATTGTTTCTCATAGAGTTACTCATTATAATAATTTATATAAATTTTTATGTAGCTGGTTACATCGACCCAAACTAGAACAATGTATATTATATGGGTGAGTGTGGTTAAGAAAGTGATTCTTTTGGAATACTATCATTATTATTGCAGAATAATAATATAATTTTTATGTTTTTATGGTGTAAAATTAGGTTATAAGAGTGTTTTATAAATAATAAAAAACTATAGTTGTTACATTGGGCCCCACTGATATAACATGCACCTTGACTTTTTAATTTGGCTATATTGTCTTGGACCACTTGACACCACCAGTTTCCCTACAGAAATGCATTTAACCTCTTTCGGGATCACCCATTCATCTGAATGGGTTATTAAACAAATTATTATCCCCATAGGCTAAAACATGTTCCTTTAGTGTGGTTTTTTTCTTTACTCACACACACCCTAAGGAACTTTCTATATGACACATATCCAAACATTTATATTGGATAAGCTCAATCGACTATGTATTTATCATTAAATAGGATCTAGAAAATAATGTTTCACTTTTTTGACATGAGATTTAACATTTAACATATCAAAAAATTAAATTTATGAGGTATTACTTTATCCCCCCATTATTGAATAGTGTTCTCATTATGTGACCTATATTTCAACCCTAGTAATGCCACTGCAATTTTTGTAGGGTACTAATCTAATACTAATATAACATTTAAGACATTCTAAAACCATATGAACCTAACCATTTTAATTTTTCTTTAATTTCCTGGATTACTAAGATCCACCAATTTCCTCAAAGACACATGTTTCCGCCCACCACAACCCACTCATGTTCCCGAACGATTCATCAGACTAATGACTTTCCCCATAGGACAACACATGTTATTTTAGTGTGTTTTTATTCTCACTCACACAGACCCTAAGAAAAATCTTTAAAGATCTCCTATCTTTAAAATACTCGAGGAAATTCTCTCTTAACATTGGAATTATAAACAGGAAGGATCCAAAAAATAATGGTGTATCTTGTTAACATATTTTCAAACATTTAGTCTTTTAAAACATTAAATTTTTTGGGGTGTTACAAGAGTGAAAAATGAAATACACAATTTTCATGGAGGTGGTATTCCTTACATATACCTGGGATAAAAGATAATTTTTCATAGATATGGAGGAATGTAGGGAATATTTTATAATTTAAAAATAGTAATAATGTTATAAAGTCCATATTGGTCCTTTGAATATTCTTTTTTAACAATCTATTTAAGCATTGAAAAAAATCTGGAACATCTTCCATAGAGGCTATATTCCACTCGTATGCATGATGATGTCTTTATTTGTGGAATAGTATTGGAGGAAGGTAGAAAATAGATTTTACATTATTATGTTAACATTTTAGAATATATTTAATACTAATTATTTAATAATTTTAGGGATTTAATAGGATAGAGGTGTAAAATAATAAATGAATTATAAGATCTCAGTTGAGATTATTACCTCTACATTTGGATGTTCTCACTAGGGTAATAACAAAAGGCTCCTTAGATTGATAAAATTAAAAGACCTGGGATTCTAAGACATGTGTAAAGAGTTTAAAATAGGATAAGGTAGTGTTTTGGGTAATCTAATTCTTTATAATGAGTGCATAAATGGGTTTGATGTGTGGTCCTTTTATAGGTAAAGGGAAAGACATTTTTTGTGTATATAATATATTAATATATAGGGGTCACATTTTCACATGGTATGTGGAGACCAATTTAGAAATGATGTAATGGGGAATGAGGTACGATAGATCCTCCCTCTACCATTCATTTTAACACATGTTTAAAATTTGTTTTTATTTATTTTAATGTTATATTTTTTTAATAACTTTTTCTTTTTTACAGTGGTAATTATTGTTTAGATATGTAATTTACTTTTAATACCAAAAAATTAAATGGTACTTGTTATATAATTCAAAAACAATGATTCCAAATATGAAATGAATTTTATAAAATAAATTTTATATTTGTAATAAATATTAATTTTTACATTATCATAACTAATAAATAAAACCCATTTTTAGAAAAAGTGTATTTTTAAACATATGATAAAATCTTAGAACAGAATTACCAATGTTGTTTATTTTAATGAAATTAGTCAGTTTTTTATTAAAAAATTATAATTTTGTGATTTTACATGGAACCCAAAACATAATTTCATCTAGTGAAATCATAATTAAAATAAAATGCTTAAATATTGTTTTTTTTGAAAAATATTCCTTAATTTTCAAATTGTTAATAATTTGTTTTCTAATTCCAAAATAGAATTCATAAATCAACCATTTCACTCCATCAATACATATTTGATCATGAAAAATATTTTATATGTTTATAAGTTGTACTTACATCTATATATTCTTATAAACACTATTGTTTTATTTAAAATTGTATTTTTACTATTCACCTAAAAATCTATTATTTTAAAAAAATTAAATTTATTCTCTTATTATTTTGTTATTATGAATCCGAAAAATCAATTTCATTTTATAAAATTAAAATTCTAAAATTCTAAAATTCTAAAATTCTAAAATTTATCTTTAAATTAAAATTAAGAATATATATAAAAGCTAATTTTATTAAAAAAAATGGACCTTTTAAACATTATGTTATCTCAATATTATTTCAAAATAATTTAAAATTTAAGAAATATTAATTTTTTTTTAATATATATAAATATTATATTTTATCATAATAGTCACTAAAAAGTGGTTGAGTTAATATATTGATACTTTTACAAGTTATTTGAGATTATTTTTAAAAGATGATGCCTTGGCCCCAAAAGACCAAGGCACAATTATTATCAAAAGGAATATTAAATGAGTCTAAAATACGGGTTCATATTACAATATTTTTCATGTTAGGAAATAAGATAAACTGGGAGGTCTTCGAACCATGTGATTTCTTGATTTACTCCCATGTTGGACATGCCATATGCAACAATATTTTCATCTTGATAAACATGTTTGATGATATAGTTGAGATTGATACGAAAAGAGGTTTACTATATCCAAGGAGTAGTAATCAGGCAAGAAAGATGAATAATGCCTTTCCAAATCACTTACATGATGGTCGTCGAGTCACTTTCAATCCAGAGGTTGTTCCAACCAAAGAGCTTGGAAAATGCAATAACATGAATTAAGCTCATCATCTCAGCTTCAAGGGAGATGTAAATGAAACGACTACCCATGAAGTAACCAAGGATCTGAACTAGATGATTCTTGAAGATATCACCACATTTCAAAGGTCCCATATTTCCTTTAGTGGAACCATAAATATTAATTTTAATACATACCTGAAGAGGAGTTCTCCAGAACACCTCCAAAGTGTGGTGAGGATGATGAAAATTTTCCTTAATATGTAGACGTCGCAGTATTCCAATGTCATGAATAGTGTTGTGGAAATGTCCCCTTTTCATCAATGCAGCTTAATGTATGAAAATATAGATATGTATCTGACCTACATTTTGATTGGATGAGTAATTATTACGAATAATAGCATTCTGATCATACCAGATCACATGGTGTAGCTCAGAAACTGTAGCTAGGAAAATTATATTGATTTTATATGAGCCTACCATTTATGAACATTTCATTAGTTTGGTTTTTATGGAGTCAAGAGTTAACTATCTACATTGAAAAATGTCAAGAATATAATTCCAAAGAGAAGAAGCTGTAGCAGAAGAAAGAAAGAGGTGGTTAGCATCTTCTATTTATTTATATACCAATGTTCCTAAATCATTTCATGACTTGTATTATATTGATGTTATGTGTGAAACAAGACATTGAACATAATTTTAATTAAGTGAAATATATTCCAAAATTTCAAGGTGTCACATTATCCCCAAAAAATAAATTGTATCTTTGAATGTCTAATTTTCACTCACTTATGAAAATTGATAAGGATGTCTCAATGAAATACATGATCTAAGTTATTTCTTAGGGAGACTTATCAACCATTAATAATTATGAAACAAATATTATCATCATAATTGGATTCTCCCATTTATTAGTATTTTATTCCAATTATTTGAGACATGCATCTATCATTATAAGATACTAAGACACATATTATATAATTTTATTCTAAAGGTTGTTTATTATAAGCCTAGAATTGATATAATTTCATAGGTTGATAAGAAATGTGATTTAATTATCCAAAAAACTATTTTTACCAATATATTGAGATATCCATTATATTTATAAAATAAAATAAAATTATTATAAACAAATGATAATAATATTTTCACAAGGAACACTCTACTAAAATTCAAAATAGAATAGAATAATCATATAATTATAAGTTTTCTTCGACTTTCAAATCACTTAGGTGGTGATTTAATTCTCTTAGAAAACATTATAAATATACTAATATCCTAGAATAAAAACCCAATAACACATATAGAACTACTGATTTGAGGATAAGTGTTTATTAATTATCAAAATTTACATAATTAACAAAATATATATGATATTTTTCTTATTCCTATAATTTTTGACATTTCTAATACCTATTACCCTTGTAAACCCTTAGACTAGTACATCAATTTTCATAATACCCAAATTCTATTACTTTGAAGCATTGAAGTGTGGGTGGATCATTAGTTGGGATCTTAATACATTTAATTGTATTGTTTTACCTATTTATCACTCTTCTAAAATAATGATCTTTATATCCAAACTATTAACACATGAAACATTTCTTTGTTCATTTGTGATAATCCCTTGGGTAATTGTCTCCTCATTTTTGACAAAAAGTATGTTAAATATTTTTCCTAATTTTATTCATTTGAAGATATTCAATAAAACTATTTCAATCACATCTATTGTGTGTTTGAAATTTTGAAAGGACTTAATTAATTAATCATATCTTGAGATTATAGGGTGAGAATTACTAAAATATATTCAACACCATATTCTATCTAAATTGATTATATATTAGGACAGTCGCCTATTTTTCCATCACAACCATTTTAAACATAGTTTCTAATTTCTCAATACACTATTTAAACAAAAATATGTTAAAATGCGTGTTGAAAAAATAACATCCTAAGAGAATTATCATAAATAATCTCATAAGAAACTAATCTTAAAAATTTATTAATCTTTGAAACCATCACATATTATTTTATTTCAACCTAAATCACTCTTGGTTCAATATTGGATTATTTAAGTTAGGTTTTATCATACTTCTTAAACATATTCCCCAACATAATTAATCATTCATAATGGTTCATAAAAATAATTTGATTATGAAAAGAAAATATTCTAAGAGTATTAAGCCATGTTTACATTTTGGCCTATTTATCATGCACCAAGTGATGATCAAATACACACCAAATATTCCTATTTTATGTCAACTTCACAAAATTATATTTATGATATATAATTAATCTACTTTTAGAACCCAAAAAAGGATTTTATTGTGATGAAACCAAATAATATCTCCGTTACCAAAATTTTAGGATGTTGTCAAATAATTATAATTATCTATATTATTTTCACTAATTTTATCTAGTATTAATCCAACAATGTAACAATGTTAAGAATAAAAAATAAATAAACCCTGATTTGATACCAACTAAGGCACCTTAGAACCACACTCTAAGATCCGGTGCAAAAAATGATTTCTTTAAAACCCTATATTTATGAAAACCTAGATAAACATATCTTTATTTTTTTCATTTTTAGAAGAAAAAAATTATGTCTTTAAAAAGTAAAGAAATCTTAAGAATGTAAGGTTTAGTGTCTTTGGGAACAAGATTCAAACGTAACTCATTTTAGAACACTTATTATCATTTCATCATAACTGGGCCACACTAGACTCTGTTTTAGACTTCTCATAAGTAAAATTCATCTTCATAAAATGGGTAATACAAATATAAAAATATGGTAGAATAAAATTCTTATTAAGGTAAAACCCATATATATGTCTTCAAGGGTTAGATCATTCTCATGTGAAAAAACTAAATAGGGAAGAACTATCTTATTAAAACATGGATTAATAGAATTTTTCTACAATGAATTTTAAAAAAAACATTATTCCCAAATGATCAAACATATCCCACATAATATGAGTTAATAATAATGAAAATATTAACATGATACATGGTAGAATTACATATTCATATATCATAGAAATTTAGTATATATGAAATAATAGGAAACCATAAACTAGTGTAACAAACATGACTACAAATCTCTCATCACATTAGAGGATTGAGAAAACAAACAATGTACCCTCTTGGGATTTATTTAATAACACATATAGTCTATTTCTCTTAGTATTATAACATGTTAATGATTATATTTCATTCATACATTTAAAATATTAAAATAGTTTATTTTTTTGTATCTGAATTCATATTTCCTTACAAAATGTTTATTGTTTTATTTATTTTCATTGAGGTAAAATGTGAAATATATTAAATGGAATAAAATATAAAAATAGAGATTAAATTCATAATAAAAATGGATGATCCAACATATATTATATGTTAAGTATTTAATTTTAATATTTTAATTGAACATTAAACTTAATATGTAGCTGATAAATAATGGGAGATAATAATCCACATAACGAATCACCAATTAACAAGCTCAATTTTTTTTGGAAATGCATGACTGGATAAAGGATGTTGAAAGATGAAAAATTATACATGGGAGAAAATTAAAAAATTCACATCCTGACATGTAGTTTCACAATGTATCACATGCCTTCTATTCTTATAACATTCAAATTTGTTGACTACTTCATCCGAAGTACACATTTTATGGTCTAGTAACTCCCCAAGTTGACTTGGCTGCATACATTGAAAAACATTATGTATGTTTTTGTACTTGGGAGTGGGGGTATTTTTTCTTATAGATCTTTGGATAATGAGGAGTTTTAAGGTATAAAATCATATACCAAAGCTATTGGGTGGGGTGTTTCATATAGAAGAGTCATCCACCATCCTTTATCTAATATTTCTTTTTGGATTTAAATTTATTTATTTTACTTCTCCCTCTAATCTCTAGAATAAGTGGGTGATTTGTTTTCATGAAACTTACGTGTTGAAAATTCAAATTATAATAATGAAAATTTATTTTCAGGACCTAATTTAAATTGGGTTATAATTTTTACATCAGTTCGTCTAGATTACTTAATTTTATTTCACCATGCTTGAGCATTGTATGATGAGGTGAGTGAGAAATAATATTTTAAGGAAAGCGATAAATAGAACTAGGTTTTAACCATGACAATTGGGTTAAATAAATTCTATGTTCAAAAATGGTTTTAGGTTACCTATTTTATTAATTAACTATGTAACATGACTGTTGAGAAAATATATTGTTTGTGATAATGTAATTATCATGAACATTGAACATTTTAAAACTCAAATCTAATGAAAATTTAGATGAATCAAAGGGACAATAGTTGATTAATTACAAGAACTTGGATCATATTTACTTCCTATATTTTTTTTTTATTTTTCGTCCCAAACATTCTTCAAAATATACACTTATTAGTTTAATTTGTTTTATAAAAATATATATTGATTTATCAATATTTAATTAAATGAATTATTTTTTTCATCCATTATCTATGGGATCAAACATGGAATTGAAATATAATTTACACATTTTATAAAATAGTGAATTTCAATTATGTGTTTATAAATTTATAAATTGTATATACTTCAAAAAATTAACAATGCCTATAGGTGGTACCAAACTTTTGGCTCTATTGTCGAGGACGATTGAAAAATATATTTCATATTTTTATGTTGTATTTTCATATTTAATTTTATATTACAATTTAATACTTGGTGTGATCATTTTATAATTTATTATTAAATTTTTTATGCACAACAACTCTATGTGATCTAAATGGAATAAAATTTTACAATACAATTCTCAGTATGAAATAAGTATATGATGGTAGAAAAATGAATATGTAACCCTAGATGTTGCACAAAAAAACCAACAAGTTTCATAGGGAACCACAAAGAGATACATGGCAACCAATGCTCTAGGATTGTTGGAGTCCATTCAACATAGGAAAATAACTGAGAATCCTTGTCTTACCTTTAACAATAAATAAATTTGTAATGATACCTAACACCATTTATATGATATCTAACACCATTAAATTCTCCGAACTACCTAATAAAGTTCCAAATTTTCACTTGATAAGTATTACTAAAAACAATGGAACATTTCAATTTCAAAAACTATTCTCGTGATACGACAACATTTTTTCTTTTTAGATTTTATTTTAGAGATCATGAAAGATAATGAATATAATGTATTCAAACACCATCCATTCCAATGTGGTATGAGTTAGTAAAAAATTTTAGAGTCATTTATTTCTTCCTTAAAAATCCTTGGAGATTTGGGTAAATATTTAAATTTATAAAATTTCTAGTTGAATCACTCTTTAATATATTGAAAAATTTCAAAGACATGATTTAGAAATTCCCTCATCATATTATTGAAATGTGGTTGTTAATTGAAACATTTTAAGAAGGTTTATCATAGGAAAACTAGTCTATTATAGACAATGATGTATGTTATTCACTAATGAATAGATCAACCAACAAATATTATAATTTACTAAATGAGGTGGAAAGAAATAAAATCCAATGGAAAGGATTAAGAAGGAAATGAAGTGGTGTCCACATGTTAATAAAATAATGAATGTACAATAGGTCATTTGGAGGCAATCACTATGAGGATTTATACCCTGATGGGGAAATGAAAACACCATACTATGTAGGTCAAATAAGCTAATTATCATTATTAAAGTATTGGTAATAAATTTCATGGTTAAAAGCCACAAAAATTGTGGGAGATATAATCGACACCTTCCAGGATTTTAAGAACAATATGAACCATCACTTAAGATCCAAATCCACACATTGTATAAATCATTGGACACATTTTTGAAAATAATGGGATTTGAAATCAAGGAAATTACAACTTACTTAAAAGATCAAGGTGAAAAAATTAAGGATTTAAAGGATGAATCAAGAAAAAAATATCTTCACCCAAGGCTTAAAACTCTAGGACATCCAAATTTATATACAATTTCATGAGCGTACACAAGTATTAATACCAAGAAACCATGAATTCAATACCTTTGAATATTGAAGTACATCAACCATTGAAGGAGAATGATCACAGAAGAAAACCCTTAACTAAGCATGGTACAAGAAGAAAACATGGAAATAAATAAATAAATAAAAATTAAAAATATATGAGAAAAAAATAAGATAACATCCCCTTTTATTCAGAAAACACTACACTTTATAAAGTGCTTAATGTAATTAAAATTTAACCCAAAATGGATTAAGTTCATTTAGAATATTAAAAAACTATACATTAACATCCATTTTGTAGCATCTATATATAATATGACAACATATTTGATGTTTCAGAAGGGGTTAATAACCAAAAAGGAGAATCTAAATGAAACCAAAATTATCCAAATCTCATGGTTGTGTTTAGCTATTATGTAAAATGATCTCTCCATGAAATGACCATACCTTGGTAGCTTTTCAAATCTAATCAATATCATTTATAAGGAATTTGGGAGGGATTTGTGTCATCTATTTCTCATTATGACCAAAATTTCCTAAAACACATTTAAGATCATATGACTTGATGACACAAATACCATTGAGGTTACATTGTAATTGGAACAATCAATAATAAACTACACTAAAGGGATCCTTGAAGACATTATAGTCAATGTCTACAAATTTTATTTCATATAGGAATTTAGTATTCTGGAAATTGATAGGTATATGACACCTATTATTCTATGGAGACCATTATTGTTATACATATGAGTATTGATCAACGGAAATAATAGTGAGTTGTTATTATTGATTAGGAATGAAAATGATAGTTGCAATATACATATGAATATAATTAATTATGATGTGAAAGATGATGAATTGAAAGAGGAAATCATGCCCAAGTTGAATGAAATTGATACCCTTGTTACTAATAATAGAGAAGTAAAATCATAGAAAAGAGATTTGAAGTTATGAGACATTATTGATGATGATGAAGGAATAATTATAAAATACAAGTTTGAAAAAGTTCAATAGGTATGGATAGTATACAATAATGACACTCTTTTTGGAACATTCTAGGTAATCATAGAATAAAACTTTTTCAGATTTATTAATATTTATGAATTATATATTAATTTTACTTCAATGGGTATTCGATATCTAATAGAGTACTTGACACCTAATAATGTGTTTCTCCAAAATCTTATATTGTACAAAAGACCGAGTTATTTCAAACAATAATAATAATATATTATTATTATTTTAAATGGTTGCTATCACATAGCCATTGTAATGGAAGGAGTGAAAAAAACTAATTATATTTTGTTTACACATCTTTATTCAATATTTTTACTTTCTTCCAATTAATTGTAGAGGCCTAAAATGAGAATAAATCAAAATTTAAGCATAAAATACTCTTATATTTTTAAAAGGTATTTTTACGAAATTTTGATGGAGGAAACTTTTTAAATATAGTTTTTTCACTTTTATATTTTCTATTTGAAGAAAATAAACTTCTTATTTATAATCTGAACATTAAAATTTGATTTTATTGAATTTTGGTATTTTTCTGAATAAATTCATCTATTCACGAATAGTAAAAAACAATACATTTTAATTCCAAATTGAATTCTCATCTAATTTATTTATATATTTATATTATCCTATTAATTAGTTTTAAAGTGTTATTAGATTATGTTTTTATCATTTTATCCAATTTATTTTATTATAATAAATATTAAATTGAAATTGAATTGAAAAAATGTGTGAGTTTTTGAACATTTTACTTAAAAAACTCGTTTTATCATTCTGAAAATGGGATTAAATTTAAATTTATTTTTTCCACTTTATTGAATTTTAATTTTAAAAAATAAAATACAGGGATGTAATCATTTTGTAAAATGTGGTCTAATTGGATGAAAATAATATTTATTGAATAATAACATTAGTATTTTATTTGTCGTGGTTAAAGGTAAACCGGGTAATTATATGTAAATATAATTTTATAATAATATAAAAATACACTAAAACTAGTATTAATTATATTGGATTAGTCGGTGTCAACTAATTCAATCCATGGGTTAAAATTGTGGTCTTTTGATGCCAATTGGGTGTGATTATGACATTTATAACAATTAATTTAATGTAAAGACAAAAATATCATTATCATGTCACATATTACTAAGAAAATGTTAATATGGGGTCATATAAGTGATATATTATACTATAAATAGTCCTTGTTAATACAAAATAATACCTACATCATGGTAATTTATTTATAATCTTTAATAATTATATAATTAAATTTATTTATGACACAATGATGATGCTATAATTAGTTTAGTAATGAAAGAATTAAATAAATGACAATAATAATATTAACATAATTATAATTTGATATATTTTATCTAACCCATGAATTTTATTTAGGACTATAAAATATTAGGATTTGGTTAATTTAGTGTTTTCGAAGGAATCAAGTTCTTATGGGTTATTAAAAGAGTCATGTAATGAATAGTGTCAAAAATGACATAATTCATATTTTAAAATATAAAATATCTAATTAAATGATATATATTTTTAAAAAATTTAATATTGGACCAAAAGGTTTATATAACAATAAATATGTTATTAATGATTTATTAATTAGACATTTGGCATGATTTGGTAGTTATTTTAACTCTCAAAGTGTAAATTACATAATAAAACGGTAAGAGTGAAAGGGGGTTAAAAAAAAAGATAAGAATTAAAAATATCCAAAATATATATATTTCTTTTTAGATGATTAGTTTTTAGTTTATAGACATCCTATATTCTAACTAAATTATTTTGGAACAATTTGGAATTGAAATTGAATTTAAATTTATTGAATTCTTTTAATAATTCTAATGGTGCCTCTCCCATCTCCAAAAAGGGACCCATTACTCTCTATTACTAACCATTCCAAAAAAATTTGGTTTAGAAAAGATATATCCAAACCTTTAATATAATACCTCCACACATTATTGAGTCCTTATTTTAAGCAGAACACCCTCCCTAGAGGCGTGAAAGTGTTCTTCAAAGGGGATCAACTGAATAAGAGGTATCATTTTATTTAAGTATTTCCTTTTTTATTTCCTTTTACACTTAATTTAAATCTCAGTAATACATGAGTCATTAAAATATATTGTATCCTAAATATAATGAGATTTTATTATGTTAATATCATCACCTAAATCTATCTACATTTCCATTAAATGGAAAATAAATTAATCGTTCGTTTGTACGTGTGGACTATCACCTCCAAAAACCAATCTAATTTGTATTTCATAAGTGTCACCCCAATTGGTTATAATAACTAACATAATTTTGATATTTAATATTCATGACATATTAATAATTCTATTATAAAAATATTTCAATTACATTTTTTAACTTTCCGTGCACATAAAAATGAAAACATCGTTCGTGCGTAGGTGTCAACTATCATCTCCACGAAGCGATGTGGCTCATTTTTATACTTTATTTCACTTGAAATATATATATATATATTTAAATGATTAATATTATATTAATGATATTATTATCATTTTATAAATTTAAAATATTACTTAACTTCTTTTCATAATGATCAATGAAAAATAGAAAATGTTACTCTTTTGTACGTACAACCTACCATCTAAATGAATATAACACTGATAATTTTTTATAAACATAGATAATGGTATTATTTAAGGGAATAATTTATGTATAAAAATGATAATAATTTCATTAATATAATTATAATATTATGTACTTATGACCACATGGACTAGTGACATCTAACCGCATTCATTTTTGACTCAAGTATTGAATATCGATAAAACATATGATATGAACTTACATAATTGTGTAATTTTTATAACATGGTAATAAGTGATATAAAATAAATAATAAAATTTAGATTTTTTTTTTCAGAAAAATAAAAATTATCTTATGTTTATTATTTAGGAATACAAAGGTTGTACGTGACAAATCAGACTCATAGTAAGGGACTTCATCTCAATCTCTATTCACTAAGGAATATTTTTATAATATTCACCACATTATATTATATGGTGTATAATTAATCCCTTAGAAATATAATTTCATTAAAAGGTTTTCAATAGGAATATTTTTCTAGGAAGAATTTTACTATACAACAAAAGGACTGTTTTTTTAATATATACAGAGACAACACCTTTTCCACTATTGTGACCATTATTTGGTATTTAGATTCCCCTACAAGCCAAAATATTTTTAAAAGAAAAATAAATACCATATTATTTTTTAGGTATTTTGGTATTGAAAAAAGTTTTTATATTGGTTTTATTATACCAATATCTTGTAATGATTCCCACTGAATGTAAAATTTATAATTGAACTGTTGATAATTACCATGTTTTATGTGTTATGATTATATAATGTTACTTGGATATTTGATGGGTGGTTATGTGATAAAAAAATATAGGTGGTTCCATGATAAACAAGGGATGGGTGGTTACATTATATCCTCCAATTTATTGGGTACAGAAGATAACCGTATGAATATTCTATTTGTAAGAGTGATATGTGTGGATGTTGACCATAAGGTTATTTTATTTAAGTATGACTATATCCCAAGTAAACATTATATGTTACATTTTTATTTCTATGGGTTTTAAGGTAATATTTTGATTACAAAAGTGTAAGAAATGAGCTTATATTCAATGAATATTAATTACTACTTATTAAAGGTGAAAAGTATTACTTTATGATGAAGTATTCATGGTTTACATGTTTTGTTAAGACTAACAGTTTTGCTTCATTGTGCATCCCATACAGAGCTTCTTATTCTTGTCCCATGTTTTGAAATGTTTTTCACAGGATTTGAATAATAATAGACTGAAGGATGGTATTAATGAAAATTTACAATGTTTAAACAAGAAGCAAAAAAATGTTTCTTTTTGAAAGTTATTTTGTTTTATGAAAAATATGGATAGTGAGTAAAAGTATATAGTTTGTAATATTTAAGTTGTTATGTATTATTTATAGCATAATTCACTAAATCTAAAAACCTGAAAAGATCCTCGATGTGAATAAAAGTAAAATTATTAACATAACTCAAGATTAAGTAATTTATAAGGCTGTGGCCATATATGTTTTTCATATCTGACAAAGAACTATTAGATCTTCCTAATAGTGGAAAAACATGTGATTCCCATGGGAAGGGTAGGGATAATGGATGATAAAGTAAGGGGATCCACCTATTTTAACTATTAATGTATCCTGATAATGTATTATCTTTAAAACACCTATCATATAATCTAAGAAGTGGTAAGGTTGATCCAACTACGCTAAAAAATGATCTTTTGGGAGATAATACATGTTTTTTTATATTTTTAAATTTTCTTTTCTATGTGTTGTAATTATCGCCAAAATATTTTCAAATTTCAATAAAACAATTCCAGGGCTTTCATATGTGTATTTTCATTTTCATGTCTGAAAAAGGCACAAAAAAATATATAGACAAAATACTAAGAACATTCAATCAATAATGTGATATATATTTTACTTTTTTATATTTTCTACTTCTCCCCATCATTTTTTTAAAAATAATATAAATATAAAAATTGTAATTAGAAAATAATTTATAATTCATGGCCCGCACACAATTTTTTATTTAATCAATGATTGAGGAGACAACCAATTCATATGATATATCATTATATCATGTTTTTAAGTATTTTATTATATAATTTGGAATGAGAAAAATATAATAATGAATAAGTAATGATAAACATGACTATTTTTATTTATGAATCATGATTCATGAGAATGATTAATTTTTGTAAATTATTTTTTTTGAGCCTTCTCCACACATTAAAATTTTAATATATTTTATTATTTAATTTTATATTTATTTTTCATCACCATGTGTGATTATACAAATATTTTTCCCATTCTCAATAAATTTTATAAGAAAAATATTTTCCATTATTTTCATAAGAAAAAAGCTTGACTAAAAATTGAGCGAGCATTCTTTTATAACTTTTTTCTAATCATTTTGAAGCTATGATTATAACAATTCTCAATTAAAGTGATTGATTGAAATGACTAATTATACCTTAAATTAATACTAACATTTTAATTAATCCTTCATAATCCTATATATGAAATTAATATACCTATTTTAGAAGATCCACATTATGAGAATATTTTATTACTTTCTTCCCTACTCATTGTATTTTTCATGATTATCAAATATTTTTGTGGGGTAAAAAACACTACTGTTGAAGTGATGTATATTTTTAAACTTATAAATGTTGAGGTATTTCATGTGGGATATTATAAATTTTCATGATTATTTATTTATTGAACTTATTCTACACCATATTTAAAAAATGTAAAAAAAATTCAAAAAAATCAGAATAATCGAAATAATAATAATAAATGGTTTGATTTTTAGAGGGTCAAAAATCACCATTTATTTGATCATATATGTTTATCATTAGGGGTTGGGTGGGGGATATTATAATTTCTTAACATAAATTCCCAAAAAATATATAAAAATGAAAAAATATAGAGTTTTATTCATTATACTTCATTGATTAGTGTGCCTACTTTTTGTTTTGCAGAAAAGGGGTGATGATGCCTGTAAATGGATATTTTTTTATTGAGAATAATTTTTTTATCATGAAAATAATCTTAAAGGTAAACCTTCTTTTGAGATTTATTTTTTTACATCATCTTCCACCCACCATAAAGCCTAATATTCATTTGAAACTAATGGTGAATCCATTATGATTATTTTATTATTTTTGTCTATATGTGGAGGATAATTTTGATTAATTACAAGACTATGGAAAGGATAAAGAATCATGATATGTTAATAACTAAATTTTCAATTTTACCTTGAGTGATGAGTGGAAATATTAATGTGAATTAAATTAAAAGTTGAATGCACATTGATAATTGATCAAAAGAAAATATGAATGAAAGAATGAAGAGGCATGGTAGACATAAAAGATAAAAAGTAAAATAAATGTTTTTCTTGTTTCTTTAAAAATTAATAAGTTGATGATATTTTTACATTCAATTAATGAATATTTCATTTTACTTTATTGAAATTAAATTTAAATTATTACGAAGTGAACATAATTTTTAATTTTTTTGGGATTTTATTCTTAATTATAAAAATGAGTTTAAGTGTGGTGGGTTTTATGTTTATCATTAATATGTACATTTTAAATATTAAGTTCATTTATTTTTTTTATTAACTAATAATTTTTTTCTAGATGATTATTTTTTATGTATTTTATAGTTGGTAAAATTTAAATTATTTTTTTGATGGAATAAAAGAAAAAACAGAGATGAAACTCATGATAAAATGGATACTCCAAGATGTTTGATATGTCAAGGATTTAATCCGGGTCTTGAAATTTAATATACTTGTAGGAAAGAGTGAAAATTTTTTGGAAAACATAATTTATGTCATGGATAACCTATTCACATCATGATAATCATAAAAAATGGATGATGAGATGAACATGATGAAATATGGAACCCATGATCGAAACATGAAGAGTCACGATGTGAAATATATTCTCATTTTATGAAATATTCCTTTTAGACTTATAATTATCTAATTATTTGATTACTTTGACCAAGGACTTCATTTTATTTCTTAATAATTCCCCAAGTTGAATTTTTACCATACATTAAAAAAATTATATATTTTTCCACATTATGGGGGGGATTTTAACTATGAATATCATGGATAAAGAGTAGTTTGAAGTAATTGGATCAGAGACCTGAGCTCCATGGTGAGGTTTTGTACATAATAGAGTCCTGCATCAGGCCTTCTTTACCATATATTTTATATATTTTTATTTATTTATTTATTTTTTCAATATCATTGATATAATGAGGGGTGATATTATTTTCTTTCTAAATATGTTTTGAAAAGGATAATTATAATAAATAAAAAGGTTTTTTAATGTTTTATTTTAAATTGGTTTTTTTCTATTTAATTATTCTAATTACTAATTTCTTTACTATACATGAACATTATATGCTAAGGAAAGGGAAAAATAATATTTTAAATAAAGTGATTACTACCACTAGGATCTCACCATGACCATTTGGTTGATCAAATTCTACATTTAAAATTGGTTTTAGGATTCCCCTTTTATTAATTAACTGAATTACCATGGACATTATGAAAAGGGAAGGTTAATGAGAGAGAGAGTGATTAGTTTTCATGACTGTTAGAATTAGTTAAATGTAATTCTAATGAAAATATATAGGAATCATAGGCTTTGGAATGTACCAATTACATGGACCTGAATTATAACTGAAAAATTTATTATTATTATTTTTATTCTCTCACTGTCTTTAAAATTCATGCTTTCTTTGTTTAGATTTTTTTAGTAAATCATACATAGATTTAGCTAAATGTAATTAAATTAATAATTTTCTCCATCCCTTCCTCACGATATCAACATTAAGAATACAATATCTTATAATAATTAATTATATAATTATTGAATTTTCATTCCATGTTTAATATTTTTTAAATTCAGTCTTCCCTTGTGAAATAAGGATGCCTTTAAGAGGTACCAATTGTGTAACCTCTTGGGTTTTTTGTAGTACTCATGTACCCTCTTTGGATTGAACTACTATGAGTGTATAATCTTGGTATTGGGATACTAACTATGTAACCAATTTGATATCATGAGATGTCAAACATCAACCAATGAATTGGAGGAAAATATAGGATCCAACCCATCAATAATAATTCCTTAGAAATTTTTGTACTAAGGGAAGTTGAAAATGTTAATATTTAAATCACTGCTTAATTAACCCATGTTCAAATTTATGCATTTCTTGAAACATTACATAGAACCGTTCATAATATATCTTGATAAATAAGGTGTATTGTGATATAAAAATATCATTAATGTACCATAAAGAGAATTAAAGACATTTTCATAAATGAAAAATATAATTTAAATATCATTTGTTAAATAAAATTGAATGAATAAGAAATATATGTTTTAAAGATTCTTATAGTCCCCTATAAAAGTGATTTATTTAGAAAATAATACATTGAGCTTGATAAATCATTTTTGGAAGTTCCCTTTAAAACCAAAAATGGGTTTTAACAAAAAATTATAAATGCAAAATTATTTAGAAAAAATTCTTTCAGATGAAAGGAAATAAATGATGAATTATTTATTAAAAATAAAATATATTAAAGTCAATTTTAAATTAAAGAAGTTAAATTAATATAACAAAATTATTTTGAAAAATATAACAATATTTAACTTTTATTTTTAATATAAATAAGAATTAAAATAATTTAGATGACAACATTTAAAATTTTAAAGAATGTTTCAAAAATAATAAAGACCATTGTGGTGAAAGAAACCATAAAAGAGTTTTATGAAAATGTTTTTATCATAGCTGTAAAAGAAGAAGTTGCATGTTACATTAAAAATATTTTTTAATAAATTAATGTAATTTTTTTTAAAATTAATTTTAAAATATGAATTTTAATATTATATCCTTGAGAAATCATAATGGTTTTCTAAATGTAATTTGTAGTGGAAGATAAAGAAAATGATAATGGAACGATTTGATTTAATATTTGAAATTAACTTTTTTGAAATAAAACATAGTAAAAAGATTAATAAAAACACCTACTGGATAGTTTATAAGGATACTATGAAGGTCACATGAGATAAAACCAAAATTTTGTTTCCAAATATAAAGGATAACATTGGTGGGATGATAAATATTTAGACAATGAAGAAAAATCATCATTAAAGAGGATCATATTTTTATTAACAACCATATACATTTTTAGAAATAAATTCATATAGGGAAATTATTTGAATTATAAATTTAACTTTACCCTAAGATAAAAGGATTTACATAATAAAACCCACTTTTAATACCATGGAGGAAGTGGAATTATTATGGCTCATGAAAAAAAACTGAGTCAATAAAAACCCATTATGTCTTCAGAATTATTTTAATAATAATCACATGAAATATTTTGCAGAAAATTAGAGTTAAAATACCTTGAATAAAACATAATTATTAATATTTTATATGAAATAGGATAATTAAACACTATTTAATTTAAATTAGTTACATAAAAAAACTTGTCTCAAAGATGGAAAGTTGAGATGAAACTCCTTTACATCACCATTATCAATGGAATTAAAAATACACGAAAGGTATAAAATTATATGTATTAGTTTATCACTAATATATTGTGAATATTTATGATAAAATAAATCTAAAACCATTATATTTTATAACAAAGCAAATAAGCGGTGAATAATTATTATATATCAATGAAAAAATTGAGATTCCAAAACCCTTAACCTTAATGCCCCTTAACTAAACATTTTATAACATATTGTATAAAAATATAAATATCTTAATCACCTATTTCAGTAAATTATTTAAATTTATAACCTTTTATAAAATTAATTTATAACCATTAACTTAAAATATATTAGTTTGTAATATTTCATTTTCATAATATGATGTTATTAGATGAAATTTCTTGTTTAGTACTAGATTCATAATGGTGATGTTAATTATTGTTTATAGATTCATTATTAATCATTAAAATATGATTATAGGACCTATAATTAATGTTTTATCATGATTTATAATTTATTAATTTCTTTTAATAAGTATTTTAGTTAGGATTTAGGATAGTGAAGTCAGTGACGAACTTGTTTTGATAATTTTCACAGACAAAGGGTGGTATATTAGTAAATGGTTAGATATTAACATTGAAATTATAGAAACAAAAAATAATTATTTATTTATTCAATTGTTTTTAATTTTTAGTTAATTACTAACTATGATATTAATTTAAAGCATTCTTCATACAACTGGTGAAACCAACTCTAATAAGATAAATAAATAATCTATGTGTGAGTATTTTTATGATAGTGATCATTTTTACATAATATAAATATTTAAAGCATAGTTGTATCAATTATATATTTTATGTTTTTGAATCATTCTATAATAGAGTTTTATAAATAAGAAAATAATGTTGTGAAAAATTTAAAACCTTACTTTTATAGAGTGGGTAGTCTACATGCACACACTAGTGACAAATTCCTTTTCCATTGGTTGAGAGCATTAAATATAATGGGTTATAATTTCATAATATTAATAATGTTAAAAATATCATATTCTTCCATTAAATACAATTTTAGAAATATACAAGCAAAGATATTGTGAAAAATCAAGCGCATAGTTCATGGATGCGGTAGTCCACACATATTCATGAAAACAACTTCATTTTTTGAATGGTTTTGGAGAAATTTAGAAAATGTATAGTATATAATTATAATAAAATTTTTATATGTTAATAATACATATTTTATCATAATTTCATTCATATAATAGTCTTTAGGGGGAAAAATAAGAACTGAGTTAAGATAGATCGATTGAGAACATTACCTCTCCCTTGGGATGTTCTCCCATGGGTAACATTGTATGGATTATTATATTTATCTTATTTATAGAACCATACTTATAAGACTTGGATAGATAGTGGAGAAGGGGCTAGGATTGTAACACAGATATATTTTTATGAAATATTTTTTTAAAATAATTTTTTTTCAACAGATTTTATTGCACGCAATAATGAGATTAAATAAAGCATGAGAATATCTAAGTATAAAATGACAATTTTATCCTAGACTTTAGGTTATCAGGAATAAATATAATTAACTTATGAAAATGTATAGTGAATTCATTGGCTACCTACTATTTATGAAAAGTATAAAAAATTTTATAATTGTATTAATAAATTTATTGAAGTACTATTAGTAAATGAAATTAATCAAATATATATGTTATATAATTAATAAAACACTTTTTATATTCATCCAATAGATACTTTTGTAATTTGATATGAATAAACCCTATTTAATATATATAAACCTATATTTTTCAAAAGGGTAATTTTACACCTTTTAATGAAGAACAATTTTTAGAGTAACATTTTGACAGATTAATGATTTTTATATGACAAAATAAAATTGGTTTTTATAATAAAAATATAAAAATATACATTGGATGAATTTTTGTTATTTTTTCTAATAACTTTTGTGTTATGATGAATTGTAATAATACACTAAACATTAATTTTAAAAGAATATTTTTTTCATCAAAAATAATATATATTTTTAAATTATATTATTTAATGATTTTAATGTATAAATATAATATATTTTTATCATTTATTATAATGGAGGTCATTGGAATTAATTTTATATTAAATTCAGATATAAATTTTTTTAATCCTTTGTAATGTTTGAACTTTTAAAACTCGTTCTCTCTTTCGAACAATGTGATTAATTTTAAATTAATTAGTGAAAATTATGTGTTTTAAACTTTTAAAAGTGGAGTTCCTATTTAGAATCATTATGTAAAAATAATGTAAACAGATCTCTTTTATTTTTGGGCTTTATAAAGAGTAACTTTGACAATTTTAATAATATAGTAAATGGGTATACCGGGTAATTAAGGTAAAATAAATATATCACAAAATTATCCTAAATTTTTTCAAAGTATCATTCAATGAGTGTGTTTTGATCCAAATAATCCTTGGGTTGAAATGGTATCTATTGGAATCCACTTAGATGATATTCAGACATTTAATTTATTTTAGTTAAAGAAAAGTAAAATATGTCTTACACAAATTTTAATAAATAAATCAATTTTAATATAAGGTCATATAGAATATTAATTCAATTATAAAAACATATTTGAAAGATAAATTGTTTTTATATATCATGGTAATTTATTTGTAACTTTTAGGAAATAAATAATCACTGTAAATATTTATACTTTAATGATGCTCAAATCATTTAATTAATGAGAAATAAATAAAAAAAATAATTATTAAAATTATAATAAACATTAAAAGACCAAAAAAATAGACCAAATATTATTGTTCAGGTTTATCTCGACCAAAAACATCTAATTGTTGATTTATTGACCATTTGGATTCTTATTGAAGAGATTATAGAACCTATATTATTTTATTTGAAGTGATAATAAACTAGTTAATTTCATGTTTTAAAAAGTCTTACAATTTTAATGCTTTATTTTAAAATATATATATTTAACTAAAAGTATTTTTAAGAATTTTTTTTTTATTTATTTTCATCATACTATGTAATTTTTAATTTTAATTTAGAAAATAAGTGTAATAAATAAATTCACAAAACTGTTATAATAGTTATTTTATTAAGGAAAATATTAACTAAAAGTTATTACAAATATTAAAATAAATATAATTTGGGATAATTAATATTTCCAATGAAATTTATAGATGAAATTTACCTCTTATTAATGTAAAAAGATATTTTTTTGAAGCGAACTTGTTATGTTAATTTTTTAAATCAAGGAATTGAATAGTTTCAAAATTGGAACGATTGATTATTTCTCAAAATAATGATTTATTATATTATTTGAAAATAATAAAAAATTCAAAAAATATATTATAATTATTATATGGTATAAAATCTTCTAGATGTTTTATTTATAGTCTATTTGAAATCAAATAAGTAAATATTTTACCCTTTTAATATTGAAATATTTAATACCCTAGTTAAAAAGTAAAATAAATAACTAAGTATTAATTAAAATTACAAGGTTTAAATATGTAGAAATAAATGTCTAAAATTTATTGGTTGAAGAGATTGAAAACATATATCATCTCATCTTCAAAATGGGGTTATTTTGGAGGTTTTTTTTGATGTGGGTTGAGTTTATTATAAATTAATATTGTTGGGCTTTCCAAAAGTGCCCTTCACCTCAGTTATAAAAGGGGACCTCCTCCTCATTTATTCAGAACTCATTTAGAATTGAATCTTAGATATCCAATAAAATGTTTCTGTATCATCTTTCCTATTAACATTCAAGAGGTTTGGGCCTTCTCTAATGACCAACTCTGGTGATTTAAGAGGAGATTTAAAGGGAGTATGTCGAAGAAGAGGTAATCTCCTATACTGATTCTTTCAAACTTATTTATTATTATACTCCTTTTTCATGAGTTTTTTCATTATAAATTAATAACTCTAGTATAACTTATATAATGATATGTTATTATGATAATGAAATAACTATATAATACATTGTATCCATCCTATGAAAAATGAAATCACCATGTGTTTTTACGTACGACTTACCATCTCTACACTATGGTGTAATCTATTTTTCACCACCACCTTACTTGTATGGGTATAATGATTCAAATAATAACTGTACATGATTATTATAAAATTAAATTTTTACTTAAATATTATAAACCGTACAATTCAATACCATTTAATAGTATCTGTAATGATATTGTCGCTCGTGCCTACGTACGACCTACCTTCTCCATGATGTGATGTGATCCATTCTACATGATCTTAATTAAATCATGATTATAAAATCTAAATTAATGAATATATATGATATGTATTATAATAATATCATTACATATGTTATATAACTATAAACTAATAAGAGGAACAATAATGTTTCTAAAAAACATGCATAAGAAAATAATGACGTTTACACATGATGTACGGGTAATAATATTACTAACAAATTGATGATAATATGATAAAATATGATATCATAAAATGAATATTATTCTTAAATAACTTAATGACATTATAAAAATAATTATATAGGAGATTTGGATTCATAAAATTTAAATAGGACCTAAGGTGAGGGATAATTTCTCAATTTCAATATTATTTGAGACTGTTTATACATAAGTATTTACTAGGTTATATTTATCATCAATGTCCATGATTCATAATCATGAAATAAAAAATATTCTTTCTATTATGCTAATTTTTTAGTAAACTTTACCCACTGGTGAATATTTATTAAATTGTATAATGGGAATCTTTTGTCATTTTCGAAACGAATTACTTTTTTACTTCTCTAGAAAAAGTATGAGGAGAATGTTTTATTGAATTATATGGAATGAATGTCTTTTTATGATCTTATAAACCCTTTCATATATTAATCTTAATTTACACTATTTCATGTTTATTTTAAAGAAAGAACATTTCTTTTATAATTGTGTAATATTTTGAGAAAACAAAAATTTTTTATATAAGAAAGTATATTTTCTTCAACAATTAATATCATGTGATTTATCAAAATTATTTTCAATAAATGATGACATTATATAAATAAGTTTATATTTATATCACTATTGTAAATATGATTTGAATATGTTTATAATGGAATTATATTTATGAAATCCATTTGTTTTATATGGATTATGATGGAATGATGTTTAAGAAACACATTTTATTCTTTTGATTATGTTGTGATGAATGATTTATATTTTTATGGCACAAGTAATAATTAGTTAATTATGATATGGGTGGGAACTCCGTACAATTCATTGGGTAGTGATTTATATCTCATGAGATAGGTAGGTCTATAATGAGAAATGTTCTCATTCAGTAATACATGGCTAGAATGAGGAGTGACCTCAGTTCCATAATGGACTTTGTCTTATTTTATGGTCTTGGAAATGCACCTTGACTAATATGAAATGCTTTTCTATGATTATACATATGCCAAAAAAAATTATGTCTTATGTTATGGATTTTTGGATTAAATTCATTTATTTTTATGAACATTTATGATTTATCCCATGGCCTGATATCACGATCTTTAATATGCACGATAAGATTATTTAAGGCTATGTTCTTATGTATTTGGATTGTGATATTATTAATATAACTATTTTTTACCCTTACTGATCATCTTATTGAACCATTTTATATGTTTTTCCCTATTTCGTGTAGAAGGGTGTTGTGTAATATATGTCTAAAAGGGGTCTAGTTATGAAGGAATAAGTACGAGACAATGTAGATGTCTTATGAACCAATTGTTTTTGTTTTACAGTTTCTAAAGACAATATACCTATAAGAACCTATCATGTATTTGTATTATTTTTTAATTAATATTATTGAATTTTGAAGTAATATCAATGTATGTACTGTATAGGTCACTATAGTTAGTTTTAGAGGAAATATATTTTTATACTTTGGAAACTAGGGTGAAAAAACCATAAGAAGAACCCAAAGGATATTCAAAAGTATAGGTTAAAATCCCAATGTTTTATAAATGATCATGAAAAACCTAGGATAAGACCTAAAGTGTGCTAAATATATCTTTTATTCTTGATTACGTGTTTTCCCCTTATTATTAGTGTTTCTCACACTATCCTTCTTGGTTTTAGTCAATGGCAGGAACCTGAAGGAACCATCTTAATGATGAATGTGATGGGAAATGAAATGATTATCCCCTAGAGAAACTGAATGTTGTGGGAGCTGGAATACAAAACCATATTGCTATACCCATAAAGATTTCTCAAGATATAAATCATGAAGGACATCCAAATGAATTAAGGAGGGAACAAAATTCTTTTGAGTCCTTCAGGATGCAGCATCCACCTTCTTTCAGTGGGTCTTCTGATCCATTAGTGGATGAACAATGTCTTAGTACCACTAAAATGATATTTTCAGTTATCCAATGTTCCTAACACGATAAAGTCATCTTAGAACTATATCTTTTAGAATTTTAAGCTCCTAAATGGTAGAAACCTATCAATAATACAATCAAAGAGATGAAATTGAATCCATGGAATATGATGATTTCAAGGACATATTTTTCAATAAGTAATTTCTTCATATTCTTAAAACAAATAAAGAAGAGTTAATTGATCTTAATAAAATAGGTGTTGAATCCATTGGTACCTACGAAGTAAATTTTACATGACTTGAAAGGTACAATTTTGGAATTATTTTTCATCCTGATAGTAAAATTGATCGATTATTTAGTGTCTTAAAACCATGTATCCATTGGGAATTAGACATATGTGATTTCAATAGAAATAAAAAAATCATTCAATGTTATCTCAAGGCTGAGATGAAGATTTAAGTGACCCATCAGTCCTATGGGTTTGATAAGAAGAGAAAAATGGAATTCAATGGAAAATATAATTACCACACTAAAAAGAAGATGAGTTTTCAATTATGCTCAAACCGTTGAAAAAATGGAGTAAATTGTCTTAAAGGAAACAAGAAAGGTTTTATGTGTGTAAAATAAGGTCATTAAGAAGTTGAATGCCGATGCGATGGAAAAAAGATGTATAATTATGAAAATAGAGAAAAGGAAACAAAGAATTAACCTCATACACTTAAATTTTTTTGTTTAAGGAAATTGTGCATTATGATAATCAATGCCTTAAGAGAAGGTTTATTGATGATGATCGACGTCAGCAAAATTTTAAGGGGAAAAAAGGACAATAACATGAAATCACTATCGATGATGTGGATTATGATAATGAAGTGGTGAAAGGTAAACATACCATCCAATCTAAAGTAGAAAATGTTTTACTTGATTCTGGATCCACCCACTCTTTTATTTCTGTAGAATTTTCTAAAGGTATCACTGTATTACCCCAACAATTTGATATTGATTTAGCTATGATAGATCCTAGTGGAACAGTGGTCACATCAAAAGTTTATAATTCTTTTCCCATGAAAGTTTGTGGGAAAGAGATTCCTATAAATCTTATTATCCTTACTATATAAGAATTTAATGTGATTATTAATTTAGATTGGATTTCTCTATATGAATTCCATATCAATTTCAAAGGAAGTAAAGTCACAATTCAAATTCAAAATAAATCTATGATCATCTATCAATGTAATAATGAATATTAATTTCCAAGGGAAATTTCATCCGTCATACAGGTCTTGATTCTTATAAATGAATGTTATCTATCTCAAATGTTTGGGGAGAGTCTCACTCTTAAAAATAATCATATTGTATGGTAGTTTAATGATGTCATTCCGAAATAATTTTCTGGTATTCCAATAAATCATGAGGTTGATATTTTAATAGAACTCATACCCGGTTGTATTCTTATTTCAAAGAAACCATATAGAATGGAACCAATTGAGTAATAGGAATTAAATAAGAAACTCCAAGAGAATATTGACAAGGTATTTATATGCCCTACTGCATTCCATTAGGAAGAACCTATTTTATTTGTTAAGAAGAAAGATGGATCAACTAGACTCTATTTTGATTATCTAAAACTAAACAAGATCACTATCAAGAACAAATATCCTCTTCTACATATTGATGAATTATTATAAAAACTATGGAAAACATAATACTTTTTCAAGATTGATCTTCATTCAGGATATCATCAATTAAGGGTCAATAAGGGGGATATACCAAAGACAGAATTCCATAAATTATGTGGACACTATGGATTTATAGTGATGCCTTTTGGTCTTACTAATTCCCCTGCTAACAAAATGGATCTAATGAAGAGTGTGTTGAGAGACTATATTAAGGATATTATTGTAGTCCTTAGAGATGATATTATTATTTATTTGAAGATAAATAAAGAGCATTAAGATCACTTGATAATAGTACTAAAGTCCCTGAGAATGGATAAGATTTATGAAAAATTTACCAAGTGTGAATTTTGGCTTCAGAAAGTTTCATTTTTGGGTTACATAATCTCGAGATAGGAGATATCTTTGGATCCACCAAAAAAGATGTTATTGAAAGTTGGTTGAGACCAACAACAGTAACTAAGACCTAAAGTTTTCTTAGTTTGGAAGGATACTACTTGTGTTTTATGAAATATTTTTCATGATTATCTAATCAACTCACCAAGTGGACGTGAAAAAAAGATATGTTCATGTGGAAGGAGAAATGTGAATACAATTTTATGAAGATAAAAACAAGTTTATCCAGTGAAACTACGCTCACACTACCTTGTAGTAGAGAAAGGCTTATGATCAACTATGATGCATCCAAGAAGGGGATGTGATGTGTTCTCATGAAAAATGATATGGTGATATCTTATGACTTTTGAAAACTGAAAATCCATGAGAAAAATTACCCAAATCATGATTTGGAGTTAGTTGTGGTAATATTTGCATTGAAGATATAAAGTCGTTATATTTATGGTTAAGTGCATTATATTTATACTCTTCATAAAATTTTAAAGTATATTTTCACAAAAAAGGATCGGAATATGTTCCAAATAAGATGGTTAGAGTTGACTTAAGAATATGAATGGTCAATAATTTACCACCATAGGAATGTGAAAAAGGAGAAAGATACATTGAGATGAATGGACCATGCTAGCCTAAATATGATGAGTATCACAAAAGATCCAATATTTATATACTTTCAAAGGATTGATCTTGAAATTCTAAAGCAAGGAGATAAATGTTATATTTTTTAAATGAATGTTCAACCATCTGTATATGTTAGGATTAAGGAGGAATAGAAATAATATGTAGAGCTATGAAAGAAGGTGAGAAAAGTTCCTGAATTCAAAATTGATTGTGATAGAATAATAAGGTTCAGGAACTAGGTATGTATTCCTCCTATACAAGAATTAATTAAGGATCAATTGGATGAGACTAAAAGTTTTTCTTTCACTTTTCACGCAGGAAGCACAAAGATGTTGTGGGACCTAAAAGTGTATTTTTGATGGAATGACATGAAAAGAGATGTCACCGATTATGTATATCAGTGCTTGGTTTTTCATCATGTTAAGGATCAGAGATAGATGTCTAAGGGAATGTTAAAAACATTACCCATACCAGAATGAAAATGGGAAATCATCACTATGGACTTTGTCGTCGGCCATCCCAAAATTTATAAAGTCCAAAATGCTTTATGGGTCATAGTTGATCTCCTTAAAAAGTCGGAAAACATCATTACTATTAAAGAGGATATCTCTCTTGATCATCTTGGAAGATTATATTCAATGGAAGTTGTAAGATTTCATGGAGTACCACTTTCCATTATATCTGACCGGGATCCGAGTTCTACCTTGATGTTCTGGTGATGTCTTAAGTATGTTCTGGATACAAAATTAAGTTTCGGTATTACTTATAATCTACAGACATATGGTCTGCCTAAGAGGACAATTAAAACTCTAGAAGTCATGATGAGAGGTTTCTCTATGGATTTTAAAGGTCGTTGGGATAAACAGATACCTTGTGAGGAATTTTCATAAAAAAATAGCATTCACTCTAGTATTTAGATGGTTCCTTATAAATCCCTCTATGAAAATAAGTTAAGAACTACAAATTTCATGTATTAATTAGGGGAAAGAAAGAAATTATAACATGATCTTGTAGATGAAATGGTATAAAAGGTTAGATCTATTCAACAACCCATAAGAAAATATCAGAGTCAAAAAAATGATATGCTGAAAACCAAAGAAAAGACCTAGATTTTGAAGTGGGAGATAATGTGATTCTATGAATATATTATTTTAACAGAGTGATGAGATTTGTAAAGGGATTGCTGAGACCTATGTATATCGGCCCTTATAAAATTATTGATCATGTAGGGAAGGTTTCTTATTTATTGGAGATTCCACTAAATATCTCCTAAGTTCTTGATTTGTAATATGTATCACTCCAGAGAATGTATATACATAATCATTCAGATGTTCTAAACTTATAAGTTGTACTATTGGAGAAATATCGTTCTTATGAAGAACAACCTATAGAGATTCTGGATCATAGCGAAAAAGTTCTATGAAACAAGGCCACTTGCTTGGTTAATGTTTTATAAAGAAACCACTAATTTGAGAAAGCTATGTGGGAACATTATGATGTTGTGAGTCATAGGTATCATCATATGATTCCATCCAATTGAATAATTTTGAGGGTGAAATTCAGGTTAACGGAGGTAGAATGTAACACCTGAATTTTTTTAGTGAAATATTTTCTTTAAATAATTTTTCTTCAATAGCATACGTTGCACACATTAATGAGTATAAATAAACCATGAGACTACCTTAGTATAAAATTAATATTTTCTCCTAGTAATTAGGATAGTGGAATAAATATAACTAACTAATGAAAATATATGGGGAATTATTTGGCAACAAATTATTTATTGAAAACATAATTTAGTTATATATTTTTTTAATAAATTGAGTTAATCACAATAAGTAAATGAAATTAATGAAATATATATGTTAGATACTCGATAGTATATTTTTTATATTCATCTAATATATATTTTGTCATTGTTTATGAATAAACTATATTTTATGTATACAAAAATATATTTCTCAAGAGGGTAATTTTGACACATTTTAATGTAGAACCCTTTTTAAAGTAAATTTTGACACATTAATAATTTTTATATGAAAACTCAAAAAACTTTTTTAAATTATGATATAAAGATTTCTTTTGGAAGAATATTTGATATATATTTTCAGATAACTTTCAAGTATTGATGAATAGTTAAAATACACAAAATTTTAGTTAAAAATAACTTTTTTTCATAAAAATAATTTATATTGTTAAAAAATATTATTTAATGGTCTTTAAGTATAAATAGATTATATTTTTATGTGTTATTACAATATAGGTCAGAGGAATTTATTTTACATTGAATTCATATGTTGAAACATTTCAATCTTCTGTAATGTTTTGTCTTTTAAAACAAGTTATCTCATTCAAAAAATGTGATTAATTTTAAAATAATTTCTGAAAATTAAATGTTTTGTTTTTTAAAAAATTTATTCCATATTTGGAATCCATAGTAATAAATTATTTGAAAAAATTTCTTTTATTTTTTGGCATTATGAATAGTAACATTGGTAATTTTTATTAATATGGTAATGGGGTAAATTGAGTAATTTATGGTAAACATAATATTATAAAATTATCTAACACTTGTACTAATATCATTGGTTGAGTGTGTTTCAATGTCAATAATCCTTGGGTCAAAATGGAATCCATTGTAATCTACTTGAATGAGATTAATACATTTAATTTATTTTATTTAAAAAAATTTGAATATGACTCACTTTAATTTTAATAACTAAAATATTTTTAATATATGGTAATACATAAGATAAATTAGATTATAAATTCTAAATTTAAATATAAAATTATTATATTTATCATGATAATTTGTTTTTAATTTTTAGGAAATAAATAATTACCTTAAAGACTTTTACTTTAATAATGCATAAATTATTTAATTGATGCAAAATTGATAAAATAATAATTATTTAAATGATAATAACTATTAAAAGACCCAAAAAAATAAAAAATATATTATTGGTCAAGTTTATATTGACCATAACAATCCAATGGTAATGTTATTGAACATTCAGGTCCTTATAAAAGAGATTATGGCACTTTTATTATTTTATTTAGTGTGATAATAAACTTGTTACATTCATGTTTTAAAATGTAGAAAATTTTTAATGATCTATTTTAAAGAATCTATATTCGACTATGATTATTATTATTTTTATATAGTATATTTATATTAATTATTCTAATTTTTTTAATTATTATTAAATAAATATGTGTAATTAATTATTACCTTGAACTATTGCAGTAGGTATTTTTATTGATGGAAATATCAAATAAATGTTAATAAAAATATTAAAATGAATATAATTTGGGAAAATTAATATGTAAAAAGAATTTTACTGATTACCTTTACCACTTATGTAATGTAAGAAAAAATTATTTTTGAAGGTAACCTTTTATATTAATATTTTTAAAACTCAACGAATTGAGTAGTGTCAAAGTTGGCACTATTGATTGTTCATCAAAATAATGTATTATAAATTTTATTAAAAACACTAAAAAACATTAAAAAAATATATTAATTATTATTCGATATGAAATGTTCTAAATTATTTATGTATTGTATAATTGACATGAAATAATTAAATATTTCACCCTTTTAAAACTGAAATATTTGCCACCCTAGTTAAAAAATATATTGATTGACTATGTGTTAATTAAAATGATAAGGTTTTAATTTACATAAATTCATGTCTAAAATTTATTTTTTTAAGATATTGAAACCTTATATAATCTCATCTTAGAAATTAGGTCATTTTGGAGGTTTTTGACATGGGTTGAGTTTATTATAAATTAATATTTTTGTAGTTTAAAAAAAGTTCCTCTCACCTCAATTATAAAAGGTGGTCTCCTACATCATTTATTGAAAACTCATTAATCCTTAAATCTCATCTATACCCTAAAATTTCCCCTTCTAATATTCCGTAGTAAAATTATCGAGGTTTTGGTTTTCTCCAAAGATCACCTCTACTGATTTAAGTGGAGATTTAAAGGGATCACGTCGAAGAAGGACTAATCTCCTCTACTGATTCTTTCCAAATTATTTCTTATTATAATTATTATTCATTAGTTGTTTCATTATGATGTAATAAAAAAAGTATTAATTATATACTAAGATTTTATTTTTATTATAAAACAACCATATTCCACCTTGTGTCTATCCTACAAAAAATGAAATCACCATGCATGTGTACGTACAACTTACCATCTCCACGCTGTAGTGTAATTTTTTTTTCACCACCACCTTACTTGGATGAGTATAATGATTGAAATAATTACTCTATATTATTATTATAACATGATATTTATTCTGAAATATTATACATCATCCACATCAGTACCATTCAACCGTTGTGGGAATGATATCGCCCCTCGTGCGTATGTATGACTTACTGTCTCCACGATGTAATGTGATTCATTATATTTGATCTATACTAAATAATGATTATATAAATGAATTTAATGGAAAAATATTATATAAATTATACCAATATAATTATGTAAATTATATTAATATAACCTTAGAATATCAATAATAACTTATTTGACAAAACATGTCTAAGAAAATAATATAGTTTACACTCGATGGACGGGAAATAATGTTACAAAGAAACATATTAAAATATGATCACATTAAATATCATAAAAATGACTATGATTCTAAAATAAGTTAATGAAACTATTTAAATCATTATAAATGATGTTCAAATATATACTAAATAAATTGGACCTAAGGTAATGGATAATATCCAATTTCATTATTTTAAAAGATTGGTTATACATAAGAATTTACTAGGGGATATTTTTCCTCCATGTCCATGTTTCCTAATTATGTTTTTAAAAATATTTTTTCCATTATTAATAAATTTTTAGAGTTAATTTTAAAGATTCATGAATTTTTATTAAAAAGTATGAAAGGAATCTTTTGTCATTTTCGATCTGAGGTACTTTTTGACTTTTCTTGAAAATGTTCAAGGGTAATGTTTTTTTTAATTTATAAGGTGGGAATATATTTTTAGGTTTTTATAAATACTTATTTCCATGAAGCTTACATTACAGGAATTTTATTTTATTTTCAAATCAATTAATTTCATAAAAAATTTGGTGGCATTTCGAGTAAAGGAAACATTTTAAAAAAGAAATTATTTTTTCCTCATGAATTAATTTGAAGTGTTTTATCAAAATTATTTTCAATATAAGATGAAATTATTTAAATATGATTATGTTTCTATCCATATTTTCACTATGATTTGATTTGATTAATGATTTAATTATATTTATGAAATCCATTTATTTTATATGGATTATGATGGAATGATGGTTAAGAAACACATTTTATTCCTTGGGTTATGTTGTGAGGAATTATTTATGTTTTTTTGTAACAAGTATGAATGATTTAGTTATGAGATGGGTGGGACCTATATCTCCCTTCAGTTCATTGGGTAATGATTTATATATCATGATATAGACATGGATATAATAGGAAATCATATGGATTCAGTATTACATGGATGAAACGAGGACTGATATCCATTCAGTAATGGACATTGTCCACTATAATGGTCTCAACATTAAGCCTTGAATAATATGAAATGATTTTACATTCTTAAATGTATTCCAAAAAATTTCATGTCTTATGTTATTACTTTTGGGATTATGTTCTTTTATTTTTATTAAATTTTATTATTTATCCCATGGCCTGATATCATGATCTTTCATATAGAGGATAAGATTTTCAAATGTTATATTCGTATGTCTTTGGATTATGATATGATTAATATCCCTCTTTTTTACCTTTACTGAGCATCTGAGATAACCCTTTTATATATTTCATTTCCCTAGGTCATGAAGATGGGTATTTGGTAATATATGTCAAAAAGGGGTCTCGGTTTAAAGGAAAAAGTGAGAGACAATGTAAATGTCTTATGAACCAGTTGTTTATGTTTCCTAGTTTCTAAGTACACTAGACCTATGTGGTCCTATCATTAAATTATTATATTTTGTAATGAATATTATTCAATTTTTAATTAATTTTAATGTATATAAAGTATGATTCAATATATGCAAATATTTTTGGTTGATATATTTCTTCATAATGAATGTAGAAATGGTCTGGAGGTGAGCCCCTTTTATACTTAAAGGGAATCAATTTGTTTTGTAAATATAACCTTTTAATATAAATATAGTGCATGTTTCGCGTGGATGGTGGAGACCAATTTTGAAATAACAGACTGGGGGATGAGTATAGTTGATCATAACTCAACCATTAATTTTCGAATATGTTTTAAAAGTTTTTTATGTAATTTTATATAATATTTTTTGAAGAATACCTTCTTTGAGTATTTACTATGGCCATTAATTTTTACCTAATTATTTTAAATTTCATACCGAAAAAAATTATTCCATAATTAATAATTGGGACAAATTGATTTAAAATATAAAATCTATTTTATAAATTAAAATTTATATATGTAAGAAAAATAAATTTTAATAATAGTGAAAGAAACACATAAGAACACATTTTTAGAAAAGGTTGATTTTTAAGCATAAATATTATGTTTAAGAAAAAATTATTAATATTGTTGATTTTATTTAAAATAATTGGTTTATTATTAAAAAAATATTATTGTGAATTTTTCAAAAATACAAAACCTAATATCATAAAGTAAAAAATTAATTAAAATCAAATTCTTATTTTGTTTTACTAGAAGCATATTACTTAATTTCCAAAATGATAATCATTTTTTTCTACAATCCAAAATACTATTATGAAATGAATAATTTAATCTATAAATAAATCTAGAATAATGAAAAATTATTCATAAGTATTAAAGCTATAATTCATGATATATTCAAAAATGATATAGTTTATTAAAAAATTTCATCTCTCTATTATCCAAAAAATCAATTAGTTCATAAAAATTACTAAATTTTATTTAAACATAATGTTATTATGAAGAATTTAAAAATGGATTTAATTTTATATAATTAAATTTATAAATTTATATAAATTTATATTTGAATAAAAATTGAAAATATATTAAAAACCACCTTTATTAAAAACACCCTCTTTTAAAATTTTGTGTTCTCAATATTATTTCATGAAAATTTAATTTTTAAAAAGTTAATATATTATCTCATATATATAAATATTACACATTATCATTAAATTCATTAAAATGTGTTTGATTTAATTTATTGATACTTTAATTAGTTATTATATAATGAATAAACCTTTTAAATAATAAATAATATTTGTTATATATCATTCAAATGCTAGAATTTATGTTTGGTTAATATATATATTTTTGTATGAAATTTATTATTCTGATAATTTTTTAATGATGTTCCTCAAATATTTCATGATTTTTTTAGTTCAGTGTTTTGTGTGAAACATGCTATCAAACATAATATTAATTTAGAGAAATTTATTCTAATATATCAGGGTCTTACAATAATCATCAATAAACAAGTCATAATACCTCCCCTTGTCAATGGTTTAGAGTGTTATAACCCCACACACATTGACGTTCACTATCTTAAGAAACCACATAAATTTTTTACCTTTATATTATAAGTCTTATTAATGATATTCTATTTTTTATAAGTATTACACATATGAGTGTAGTCACATGAGAGTATTGGGATATCTTGTGCTCATTCATTTTTTTACTATGTCCTCCAAAGGGTTTTGGATCAAGTGGAAAAGTGAATTTTGGAACAAATATTTTTCTTATTCCTTGGAAATATATCAATAATATTCTTCTCTTCTAATTATGTAGATGATACCCTTCATGTGCTTCCCTTTAATAACAATGGATCTGTCTCTTCCTACTATAATGTGATACTTTGTCGAAATTGACATCATTACAGGAGTCATATAATTTTTGAAAACATATTAAATTGTGAATAACGCCTTTATCCAGTAATACATTAGTGATCCTTGAATATGTTCCTTCCACTTTGTCTTTCCCAGAGCTAATTATCATCAAACCTTAATCATTTAAAAAGTAAATGAAACCCAATTTTTTATACTTCATGCTTATTAAGAAATCATTTTCCCACCATGTGGCCAATAATCACTCTATTCTAAATTCATATTACATTAATATCCTTAAAATTTAAATCTATTTAATTAGTGTTGGCCTTCTCAACATTTTATTTCTTCATACATGTTTTTTTATTCTTCAGTGGTGATTGAAATTGTTCCACCATTAGATCTATTGGATCTTCCTCACTTTAGATGACTACTAATAAATTAGGAAAATTTTTCATTTATAAAAATATTTCAAGATAATGAAATTTCCTATTTTCACCCTATTTGGTAAATCCATTTACACATTAGACACATGGTACATTATTGTTGTTATTCATTACTCTAACTGTAGTTTTATTTATCTTGGAGTGATTCACTCAATATAATATTCTTACAAGGAGATGATTCCTATGTTGTTACATCAACAACCTATGATTTTTTTTCTTATGATATATCATCTAAAAATATTTCCCTTTATTTTTTAAACTCTATATATATGGGAAAACACTAGTTTTTTCCATTGAATCTCCATGCACTTCCATATCTTCATCGACGACTTGTACACTCGAACTCCATGATTTTATACTAGGGGTAATAAAACTTTCTAGATCATTATTCTTTAATAACATCATCCTGAGTTCCTATAAGAGTTCCCAATTCATTTATTCAGATATTTCAGCTGGCTATTTAAGCAATCAATATTTTTGTCCGGTTTAATTTTACTCTTAAAAACATTTTTCTTTTTCGAGTTACTCTAATTTATAAAATTATTTCATTAAATATAATAATTTAAGTAAGAATTCTATTCTTATTTATATTTTATATAAATCATATAGTCATTCAATACAATATTTTTTTTCTTTTTCTTTTCCCCCAGAATATCAATTTCACCAAGATAAGTTTCATTTTTAGCCTTAACATCAACACTTACCTAGAATTCAGAACCTTTATCATCACTATCTTCCACTTGTAATTTTCCTATAATAACCACAAGAGCTATCTCCCCGAAGGATTTATTATCCTACACATCTTTCAATTCATTTTATTCTTAGGTGACATATTCCCTAGGTATAATGTTTTCTTTTTGAATAATTTATATTATATTCTTAGCATAGTCTTCTCACACTTAAATAATATATTCATGGGATATTCCTCTCTATCATCATCTTATAATTTCATTAGACATATTTTAGAAAGATTTATAACTTTTAAAATTATATATTAATGAAGTGGAAGATTTCCTATAAATCCTCACTTTCATATTTTATGATTTTATGAGAGAAAATACAGTACCACATAAATATCCCAATACTCTAAATCATCCTCATCTATAATATTTTTGATTAACTTGAATGAAATTTATATGAATTCTCCTGTATCACAACATCATTTTCATTATTCTTTATTTCAATTAAAATGATGGTTCTATGAAGACTATCTATCATCACCTCCTTTGGGTCAGATTCCTCACGGACCGAGACCTTCACACTGAAATGTGGTGTTTATCTTCTCAGGATCTAATTCATTATTTTAATTTTACTAATATTATATGACAAAACTCACATATGTTCAACTATAACATTAAAAAGTTCATATACTGAATAAATGGTCTCTTTCAAGTGAATTACCAAGTCCACATACATATTGTAAAGTACCTAACAAAAAACTTCACGTACCTGGGAATTAAACATAAAAAAATGAAAAAGTTTATCGCGCATAACATAATTGAATTTAAATGACACCACCTACAGATATATTGAACTAGATAATTCTCCTAAAAAGGCATTGAATCATTTTTATGTGGTATTAAGCTCCATTTTTTATTTTCTCAATAAATATCCACTTTCCATGATGGTCATGATACCATTATTTGATGAAATGAATACATCCATTCCAAATGATAAGAAATAATTTTGTATTTGATTTTTCTATAACTTAAAATTTAATACCACAAAAAATAATAACACCATTTTGGTTAAAAAACTACCATAACTATAGAGATATGAACATTGTAAATAACTATTACAATAATAGAATGTTTTCATCCCAAACAAAATGAATACCCTGAGGGGGGGGGGTGAATCATGGTGTTATCAATTATTTTTACCAGACCATTCCAATGATATTTTATAGCAATTAATTGGAGAACCACTTCCTTAATCATAGTCAATTAAAATTATTAATGTATTTAAGGGAGACAAATAATATTTTTTTCTAGGTATTCACAAATCAGGATAATTAATGGTTAATTCAAAGGCAATGTGAAATTTCACATGAACCACTATTCCCATTAATTATATTCCTTTTAAAATATATAGTGGCCATAAAAACCATCAAAGTTTACAAAAATTCTATAATAAATAAATAACACACTATTATTATTATAATATGGAATAAATTTAACATCTTTAAACTCTCATTTTCATCATTGAAAAATGGGATGAAATTACACTAGGCACGGTGTTACACATAGAAAAAATTCTTAAAACTTTTTGTTAGAGAACATACTAGCTCCCTCTATCCTCCTTCTTGTTAGACATTCTAATATGAGTTTAGAATGATTATTACTCTTATTTTATCTATGTTTATGAAGTTCAACTCATTTAGTTTTGGAAAAATGAATTTCTATACTATTCCATAAACGTTATTATATTATTATTTTTATGAACAAAATGTTTCTCTATATTATCATTATATATATTGAGATATTATCCACATTAATTTAATTTTTTAATATTTTTTGTTGTTAATTTTTTAATTAAGGAATATCCACAAGGGATATATTTCTATATTTGAATATGGAAATCCATCTTAATATCTCCTTTTTAATTAATCTTCCATGATTATTAATACATCACAACTTTAATCAACATGTATGATTTTCATTGTCCCTTATAGAATTGATAAAATTCAATCAAAAAATAATATACCATTTCTTTTTTATGGGAAGTAAAATTTCTTAACCAAGCTCAAATAACTACATGTATAGTAGCAATTATCTTATTCATCAATCATCTTCTAACACATTCACTAAACAAAAGAACATAATATTGTTAATAGTAAAATCATAACACCTTCTATATTATCAGTCATATTGACTTGTTATATGTCACCATATTATATATATATAAGTCTAGTACTTTTCCACATACAACATATCCAAAATTAACTTCTTATGTATTCATTAATCAGGAAAATTTTATGCATAAATCACTCTTTCAATGTCCATTGTTTTTATAATTTTATGAAAAATCTCATTTCCTATCTTTTATTCTGAGGGTTTTAGTTGATACTTTTTTGGGTAAATTATTTTAATTTTTTTGATTATTTTGTATGATTAAATGCGTGTTTAGTGACTTATTCTAACAAAAACTGGAAACCCCAGGATTTATTGTAAGTTGTTGGAGTCCATGGTTTTTCTATGGTTTGAAACAACCTAAGTGTGTGGCTTGGAGAAGCAATGGAGTTTCCTAGAAGTCCTTACCATCCATAATTTTGTTAGCCTCACCATAGATCAGTGTAAGCCATTGTGAGGTTAAAACGACTTAGAACTAAGTTACAAACCACAATTGGAATGCAATTTTCATTAACTCAATAACACCATTACCACCTACATGTGTGTGGTGTAATATGTTTCAACATATAGCCCCTTGAAATTATTTAATTCAATCACTTTATTCCATAGATCTTGTCCAAGACAAAGGGGAAACACGTGGTATTTAGTTGTGTGGTATTTATTGAGGTTATTAATTGATTATTAATTCATATTAATCGAATAAGAACCCTTCTTTAGTTAATTATTCATGCAAATATTATTTTGAAAAAAAAAATAAAAGATCTTCAAATGTAGAGTTTTTTGATCGATTTAAATTTATTTCTTCCTATTTTGTGTTGATATTATCTTATACATGATTGATCAAATGCATCCACTCCCCCTTTTTCTCTAGTGCTTATAAATTTGGGTGATCTATTGAAGGATTTCACCAAGACTTCTTATTTGGACAAATCTACGTAGATGTTTTTTTTATTCAATAATTGAATAATATTATTATATAATATATTATGAATACTTATGTATTACAAAGAGGTAATTATATAATTGGAGTATCTATAACCTGCATGATGATTGGGGGAATCCTATGATATCTTGGGGGAGTTCTATTTATAATTTCCCCTATTGTCGTTATCCAATAGTGAAAAATTATCATTACTTTAAATGAGCTTAGATTCCATAATTATTGGTAGTTGTCATTGGGTAAATTATTTTAACCACTTTGTTTTTTCTTCCTTGTTGATTTACTTAGAAACCATAGTATTTTATGGAAAAAAGTTTTAAGAGTTATTAGAAATTGAGTTTCTTTCATTTGGTCTGAAAACATGTTTATGGAGAAAACATCCTTAACTAACCTTTCCATTAACATCATTAAATATATTGTAATTTTCTTTCCATGTAGGTATTATAGGGTGATTTAAGGATTTGATGGTTCATTGTTGGTACCCTTACATAATGTATTTATGATGCAGGTGTGTGTAGGGAAATAAAGACACATGGTTGACATGTGACTGCATGATTTATGTGTAGCCTCTTGAGAATAGTTCCTGATATGACTTATTGTTTATTTCAATGATACGTATTTATTATGGTATTTAATATCCTATTTATATGTTCTTAATATATTAATATGATAAGGTTTACTAGTTTCTATTAGATGGCCCCTTAGTGGGGGATTATAATGACATGATTATGGCTACAAACTCTGGATCGTTTGATGGTATGGGTTGGATCATTAACATGATTATTTTCAGAGGATTAGACCTTGTATAGGGATTGAATATATTTTTAATCAATTAAGAAGAGGTATAACTACATGTATGGTTGATGTGTTATCCAATTATATCAAACATTTCAGGTGGGACTTACCACCATCTGAGGATAACAACCACTGTATCTGTGAAGTGTGCAATGTTCTGGAAAATAACCACCATCAATGTGGGGAAGGAAATGTATCCTTAATGAAAAAAATGGGTTGACATACATTGGTATCTTTATTGGAATCTAACTAAAGTAGGCATGAATGTGATTCAGGTTAGATTTGTTTTCACATGATGACTCAACGCATGCCTTGTTATATATTTATTTTAGTGTTTTCTTTTGTTATGAAATAAATAATTATATATTATGTGCCCTTATTTTAAGGATTAATTGATGGTTTCATACTAGGTTTATTTCTCACATCCTATATGGTCATTTCTATGCACATGTATATTTCATGACTTGAGATCGAGTGATGGGAAATGTCTCTATAACAGGAGTTGAGGAGATAAAGGATTTGAGTTTGAGGTGGTAACGGTAAATACATCGAACTATTTTTGATGCGTAGAGGTTTATTCATACATTATATATCATGGTTTGAATTGTTTCAATGGGAGCCATTTTATTTATTTATCTACTATATGACATGTATTACTTCTTATCTGACATTCATTATCTTGATTAACTAGAGTTGTTTTATACTTTTTTATATTTTTATTTTGATGATATGAGACTGATTATATAGTCTCAACATCCATAGACTTCAAAAACTCACCATTAGATGAAAACATATTGTGTGTGGGGAGAAAAACATGAAGTTTTATGGATAATTGGCTTAAATATAGTGGTTTGAGTCAAGGAATTATAAAATCATATTAGAGAACAATTTTTTCTTTTCTTTTTAACCAACCTAGGTGAAAGTATAAATGGAATATTCAATGTTGGACCTGGGTCGGGGAGGTCTAATGTGCTTAGCCAGCTCATGTGTAACGAACCTCTAAGTTAGTATTTTCTGAACTACTATTATTATTTTATCCACTTTTTGGTGATTTTATTAATAAAAAATATGAATATAGGGTCAAATTATATATAATTAAACCCGTTGAGTGGAACATAAAAGTTATTAATTTGGAGGCCCTAAATTGTGATATCTCTTCATGATATTCTTTTATTTTTGGAGAAGAGATATATGTATTTTACATGTTATCAATACATATATTGTTGAATTAATTAGTTGAACGTGAACATGATTTTATGTTTTGTATATATAAAATGTAACTATGACTAATGTGTAGGTTTGGAGAACCATGGTTAGTATTAGGTTTTATATACCTTGGGGTTAAGGGTATCTACCTATGAAAACCTTTGTGTGATCCCACATAATAGATAGGATCTATCATTATATATCAACTTCAGATGATTTAAATCATATTTATGAATTTTAGAAATTCTATGATAGAGAAGTTTAACATGCCTTCCCTATGTGGTACCCCAGGATGCATCCATTAGGGATGAAGCACATGTACCACCACCAGTGATGTGGGAGGATTTCCCCAAAAAACTCATATACTAGCATAAATTACTTAGGATACTAATCTATTTCAGCTAGAAATACTTCAGATTGTTATTTTTCAAGTTAGAAACATCTATAAGACCATGAAAAATTGTGCTCATGATTTCCAAATCCTCCAACCTCCATATTCTTTGGTTATGGGTGGACTGTTGTATATAGAAGAATTGATAGATATTACTGAGAGTATTTTCAAGCAGTTATAGATTCATGAGGATGGGTGAGTGGATCAGGAGAACTTTATTCCCAATGAACCTTCTAGGAGCTGGTGGAGTACCATGAATCAAGCTAGATGATGAGAGGGTCTCACTTAAGAAACATTTAAAATGTTATTTATTGGTAAATTTTTTCTAACATTTTGAAGTTAGAAAGTGACTAGGAATTCATGGAGTTACAACAAGGGTTTATGTATATCTCTACATATTCTAAATGATTCGTGGATTTTATTCGTTTTACTCCTCTTTTGGCTGGGAATGATGTTTAGAAGTCCTTGATTTTTGGGATAGGCCTTCACCCTGAACCCATATATCAGGTTATGGGATTTAATCTCATCATGTATGCATAGTTTCTTCACAGGGCCCTGATCATTAAGAAGTATATAGAGAAGAACATGGTATTTGGTCTACTTGTAAACCATAGAATACCCATTTTCAGGATTCATAACACTAATAAAGGAGCTTATTATTATATTAGGAACATGTGGGAAGATCTGGAGCAGCAAGGAATTACAAAAAATCTCCATATTTGGATATCCCCTTTATGTAATATGTGAGATTATTCTACTATATTCATTAATTATAGGAAATGGCGGAGTTATATAATTGATTTTAGGAAAATATATATGGACTGAAACATTTATGGTATGAATGATTATCTTCAACATTTTTTGTCATGGGTTTCATGGAGTAGTTAAAGGATAAGAGGACCTCAATAGAGGTTGAATAATTTCTAGAATACTATGAATCAATAATAGGATAATTGAGATGAGGTAGGCCAATATTATGATGTTTATCAAACTCAAGAAGATATAGGGTAAGGAATATGTACTATTCAAGTTATGGTATTGATAACTTCTACATTTTCTCTCTCTCAATTTGACACTGATGCTTCACATTATTTTATATTTTGAAATTTAGTTGATGGACTTGAATGACCCATTCGATCATCTTGAAGTTAATTTATCTTGATACATTATTGGGAAAACATTATATGATATTCAATGATCCCCCTAGTGTCATATAGTGATTTATATGAATGAAATCTATAGGAATTCATGATTCTAAATATAACAAGATTTGTTATGATTCTTACCATGGGTTTTTTGACTAGCCTTTGAGATGAAATTGATTATTATGACGGAAAAGTATCATTTACAACTCAAAAAGGAGATAAATATACGATTAACAAAGAATATTAATTGAGAGTAAGTATATTTGGACCAAACATAAGTTAACATTGGATGATTACAATGAAAGCTATGGGATTGGATCTTTTAGTAGGATCAGTGGTACCCCCTCTCATATTTTCATTTAGTTTTGGATCAATATCAAGAATCCTTTCTTGTTGGATTCCTAGGATTCACAAATATGATAGAGGATTTTAGTTCAAAATAGAACTCATTCTAGTTGTGTATGCCATTTTCATATCCCTTTACCTTATAGAATCCAATTATTTAAAGGATATCATGATACAACTCTAAGACTTTGAGCATAATGGATTTATTAGACCGTGTACTTCACTATGGGGTGAACATATTCTATTCAGTCAAAACATAGATGATACTTTTTGTATCTACATAGAATACCAAAAGATGAATTAGGTTATGGTGAAGAAAAAATATTTTCTTTCCTAAATTTATTATCTTTTTGATCAATTAAGGGGAACTTGGGGGTTCTCTAAGATTGACCATTGATTGAGAAATCACTAGTTGCTAGTCAAATAGGGGGACATACCCAAAACGACATTTTAGAGAAGTTATATGCTATAAAAGTACACAATGATGATTTTTGAACTAGAAAATGCATCAAGAGTGTTCATTACCATTATAAACAAGATCTTCCACCCATATTGTTATTCATTTATTGTGGTTTTCATTTAAGATGTTATGATCCACTCATCAACCCTTGATAAGAATTCCAAACATCTTGAGATAGTTAGGAGTACACATTGATCACATATTTTCACACCAAGTTGTTGATGTGTAACATTTTGATATGGGAGGTGAAATTATTGGTAAATTTGGTTTCCAAGACATATATATTGGTGGACCATGAGAATTTTGAGGCAATGATGTACTATACATGTACCAAAAATGGCATATATCAAGATATTTATAGTTTGGTGTGATAATACTGACATTTTATCTAGGAATTCATTCAGTTTTAGTCACCCATGATTGTTATGATGGATATGGGAGTGATGTTTTAGAAGTAAAACCGGTGTGAGGAGGTGTTTCTTAAGATGAAGAAGATGTTGAACCAAACTCCAGTGATTATTCTTCTTATTTTTTGTATCGGTTTTCCTCTATGCTATAATGCATCCGGAATTCGTTTGAGAGAAGTGTTGATATAGAGGGATCTTGTTGTAGCTCATGGGTCCTTTCATATACAATACCATGAGACAAACTATCAAAACCATGACATAGATATAGAATCCATGTTTCATAATTTGAAGTGTTTGTGACACTATCTTGTTGGTTAGAGCTTTGTTGTATATATTCTCTTAGGAATAAGACATAGAAAGATATAAAGATTAATGAAACATTCCCATAGGAACTGTAGAACATGATGAGCTATTTGTATTAATAGAGTATGGATACTTATGAAGACCAGATATCGATGAAATTTGATCCATTTCTGGTCACATATTATCTAGTAGACAGGGTAAATAGTAGTTATTATACTGAATTAGGTTTTGATGAGTTTTGAGAATAATTAGAAGGTGGTAACTCAATACCAAAGTAGTTATTGTACAGTCATGAAGTGATCCTAGTTCATGATAGAGATGTAGTCCATATTTCCATCAATGAAGAGGTTATTAGATACCTATTTACCTCTAAGTAATAAATATTTTCATGGGGTGACAAAGATTTCCCCTCACTTTAGGCTATAGCCTTTGTGGACAAGGATGAAGAGGGGTATTGTTGGATTCACTTCCCAATTTCATATCGCCAATAGGAAAAAATTTGAGCACCAACATCCTAATGTTTTACTATAGACACTTATTATTTTTATCTATATGTGGGAGGACATCTTGATGGGATTTGGGACATATATAACCTAGAACCTTAGTAGTCATGATACTATTTGTATGATTTATATCAGATAATTTTTTTTTTCATTTCTTACAATTATATGTGACTCACTCAGTAGATGAGATGGGAAATATATATGCCTATGAGATAATATTCTTACATAGAGTTACATTGATCATTTTATATGATATATATAAATGTTTTTAATTGAATTTATAGAAGGAATTGTAGAATTCCATAGGGACTCAGCTATGATTGAGCACAATATACCATCCACAGATAGATGGATAGTTAGAGAAATTGAACCATATATTAGTGGATATGCTTCAATATTTAGTCATGCACTATGGGGGGTTACAGTATGAACATATAAACATGGTGGTGTTTTCTTATAATTATACGTAACAAGATTTTCTTAGATGGAACATTATGAGGCTCTTCATAGTAGGGAATTTTGTTTATCTCTTTATTGGAATGAGGCCACTAAGGCAATATTTGTGGGCCCCAATTTGATACAGTATACCTCTGAGAGGGTTCAACTAATTCAGAAGAGGTTTATCACTACTTTGTAAATTTAAAATTATTACATCAATAGTATGAGTATAAATTAGAGATCCCAATAAATTATCATTTGTTTGAGAGTGACTCCTTTGTTAGGACACTGACTTATGAGGATGTATGGGAAGATATCACCACATTATGTTAGACCCTTCCTGATCACAGAGAATTCTATAAAAGTGATATACCATATGGATATTCCTTATCATGACTAAGGCATGTGTTATGTGTTTCATGTGCCTCAGATATGAAGTTATGTGCCAGATCCAACACATTTCATCGATTAGGAGGATGTTGGGAATGAACCTTACACATTGTATATGGACTCCATGATATAGGTTGTATAATGGATCGAGAAGGTACTATAATGGAAGATGATACCAGTTTTTTGAATCACGTTGTATCATGGAAAAATCTATGAGGAGACTTGGGAGTAGGAGCTATATGTTCTGGATCTGCGGGTCAAATTTTTTGAGTTGGATTTCTAAAGACGCTTCTTCGAGAGGATAAGTATTTATATGGGGATATTATAAATTCTTTTGGTTTTTCTTTAAATTAAGAAACTTTCCCTCAATTCTCTAATTATTTTTAGAGTTTATCTATGTTTGGTAAAGTCTTTTGGGCTTTAAAAATATTTGGGATACTGAAATATGTGTTTGGTGACTTTTTTTAATCCAAAATGGGTTAAAATTAAACATAGTGTAAGATGTGTTAGCCCATGGTATAAGCCTATTGGAAAACATACTAAGGGGCATCGATTGTCCATGGCATGGTCAAGACTTGGGGTTTGTTAGATGACCTTGTAATCCATGGTTTGAGAAACCTAAATACAACTTAGTGGGAGACGTGGTGAGGGTAAAATGGTGTAGAATAAAGAAACACACCATAGTGGTAATTACATTTTGGGTGAAATCAATAGAACCATGGCCACCACCAAGCTATGATTCTAGTGGTTTTGTCATCATACGTTTTTAAATAGATGAATATAATGACCTTATTCGCTGAATCTTGACAAAAAATAAGGGGGAACACTTTGGATTAAATTTTTAGTCTTTATTGATGTTATTAACTGATTTCGAACCAATGTTAATCAAATTTAATCCTTTATTAGTGTTTTCTTGATTCTCAAATGCATTTGGATGAAGGTAAATAAACCCTTTGAATTTGGAATTTTTTTATCAATTATCCTTGGATTCTTCTTCATTTATGATGATATTGCCTTCTCCTTGATCGATATATTCCCTATAATCATCCTTCTTCATAGTTTATTCTTAATTTGGGTGATTTAGTGAAGATCTTCAGTGAGTCATCTTATTTGGAAGAATTAACATTTTTTATTTCATGTTTGACCATGGAATGATGTTGTTAGGACATAGATATTGATTCCACTAGTGTATAAAATGGGGTTTCATGTACAATTTTTTTCTATTTAGAATCAATTAGTATGAAATGTTATTACAAATGATGTTTTAAATATGTTTTTATTGCCTATTAATAAAATATGATATTATAAAAAAATATGAGGGAGTTTTTTAGGTCAGTTATAAAATAATCGACATGAGAAACTTATTATCACTTTATTTTAAAAAAAAATTGATAAATGAATTATAAAGTCATTTATTTGATAACCAGTGTGAAAAACCCATAACAATTGGTTTTTTATGTCTCTTATTGGATACCCGACATGAAAAGTCCATTGTATTTACACATCAGTTATGAAATATATGATAGGAAATAATCATAGATCAATATTTTTCATGTCAGTTATTTCATAATAGAAATGAAAAAATTTATAATTAATTTGTTTTTATTCCACCAATATACAGAAGAAAAGACCATAAAACTAGTATAAAAAATTATAAAAACCTATAGAAAAACCCTTAAAATGAACATACAATTCGAACTTTGAAGTTTACATTATATATAGAAAAGAAAATAATATAAAATTTAACATGTGAAATAACTTTCCCATTCAATTTTTAAGTGTCCGATATGATGGACATTATATGTCTAAGGGTTATCAAAAAGATAAAAATTAAAATGAAATGAATTTAACATGTATTTTGAATAAAATGAATGAAATATTAAGGAAAAGATCATGAAGAAGTATAACCTACATTAACTTTGTAACTATCTCATTAGAAATTATTTTATACATAAATTTTTTAACATTGTATCAAGATTTTTTTTGAAATCTTTTTTAGAAAAATTATGTTGAAAATAAATTTTCAATTAAAAAAACATTATTATGTAATGTATCCAAAATTAATAATTCTAAATGAAAATACATCTTTTCTTTTACATATTTGATCGTGGAACCCTTCTTTTTGTGGCCTATATGATGAAATTCCATGCCCTATTTAAAAACAATATGAAAAAATAAATTTAAAATTCATTATATTATAAAATGTGTTAAAAAATTAAATCTTACATGTCCAATACATTCTCAAAATATTCGTTCACTTCCCCATGGATAGTGAATATCAATTAAAGTGTCTTCTCCCTTGAAAAAAAACACCCAATATCCATTTAAAACATATATAAAAGAAAATTTAATATTAGTGGGTTTATGTTAAGAGATATATAACACTTTATGAGATATATGTTTCATAATCTTTAAGATAAGGAAACATTCAACTATGAATAATTAAATTATTTTAAAATATTTCAGTAATAAAAATTATTAATTCAATATCAATCATTGTCATCACTAGAGGTGAAACAAACTAGAGGTCTATAAATATATATACATATGGATTTTTATGTTTCATATAAATTATATAAAGATACATAATAAAAAACAACAAAAGTATAAATTTTCAATAAATTAAACTCATAATATTTTTTAATGAAATTATATAGAAAAAACATCCCTTGTATTGATTCTCAACAAACATCCAGTTAAAATATCATAATATCAGTTTTCCAAAGCACCATATTTATTGAACACCCATAAATACCTGCTTCGATTGGAATCTCATAAATATCCAACAAAAATTATAATATGTTGATATTTTATCAAGACCGATATAATTTGTATCTTAAATCATTGCACTTTTATTTGTTATTGACTATAAATTATTTATTTACCTTTAATTGTTTCCTATTAAAATAGATAAATATATAAAAATTAAAATATTAAAAATAAATTAATAGAAAAATAAATGAAAAGATAAAATATACACATACCTATATGGTACTGTGTAAAACATGTTTTGATGGAAAAAATAAAAAGTGGATGATACTTTGTCCAACTATAGTAAATTTATCTGTCGGTAATGGTATTACTGGGGATCTATCTATAATATCATGTATAGTGACTATATGGTTCTATATCTCTAACTATTGATGATAAATGGTAGCACCAATAGAAAATATCATCCCATATGCAACAATATGATACTGGGTATCCAAAACATATAACTCAAAATAACTAGGATATTTTGGAGGATGGGGTATACAAGTTGAATAATAAGAAGTGGGGTCTACTAATGGAGGTGGAGGAGTAGTGTCTTCTAGAATTGGTGCAAGAGTGGGATAAATAGTATGAAACTATCTTTTCATGTTTGTAAACATCATCAATACCAATGCTTTGATCCTATCATCCATTATCACACGAACATCCTAAACATCAACTTCCAAAGATTCTATATTTTATAAACATACTCTATTAAAGAATATTCAGAATGAAGAAATATTTTTTCAATGATACACCTCCTGGGTATCCTCATACATGACACGAGTGTTTAGGATTTACCAATTTTATAGGAAAAATATATTTCCTACCCTAAACTATAGACCCCCCAGATGTGATATGCTTCTCAAGATAATCTTGTGTGATATATTTGAAAAAATCTATAATGAATCAAAATATTTAAAGAATTGATTTAAATTATATAATAAACAAAGTAAACATCATGAAATCCCCTCATCTACAACCATAAAATCTTCCATAAAATTTTGTCCTTTTTTCTCATTGGAGCCGACTTCTATTTTTCATGTCCAGCAAGGGCAGGGGGGGTCCACCTCAATAGATCCTGAAGACTCAGATCTCTATTTTTTAATTTTTTAGATAACATTTTTTATATCACTCATATTTACCATCCCCAAAAAAAATTAAGAGGGAATACATTTCATGATTTAATCCCATGATAATATCTCTATGATTTATGTAAATTAATAATTATGAAATCATTAATAAGAACATTAATATAAAAAACTACTAAAAGGTAACATTGCACTTTCCAAAAATGATTCTCATCATCTACATTTAAAATATTTATTACATGTAACTTTAACTAAAAATGGATATATATTACAGGGATTATGATGTTTTCTATTCCCGAAAATGAAATGTAATGTGAGGGTTGATTTTAAACCCCCCATATCCTACCAGCCAATGATACACATTTTCCTCCTTACTCCTCCAGTATCAGGTATATCACATGTCATAGGATAAGAAGGGTAAACATATATTATAATACAAATTTTAAGACAAGTAAAATAATGACAAAGAGCTTACCAAAATGGTCTCCCACAAGTGAGATATTATAAATTTTTCAACACTTCTCAAATTATAAATTTAACTACTATCTTTTCTTTTATCCTGAACTAATATTAAATTATTTATTTATTTTAATTTAAACCCCTTGAAATATCTTTATCATAAAATTATGCTAGGATTATCTATTCTCAGTTATGGAAAACTGGTAATTTTGGTAAACATGTGCTTCTTTGTTTACTAAAGATCAAACTCTTCTTCAAAACCATGTATGTATATGTCTTTTCTAAAGAAGGATGAGGCTTATCAAAAGGAGAATGTGTACATTCCTCCCCACATGTATGAGTACAATTATCTCTAGATGTATGTGGTGGATTATGTGATTGATCAGTCATTATCCTACATATAAAAGTAACTAACAATTAGTGTATAATTATTCAAATCCAACTATTACAAACAAAATTATATAAAAATTGAAAATTATCAAAAAATAATAAATTAAACAAAAAATTTTAAAAAATATTCATATTTTTTATATTTAACTAAAATTTAGAAAAATTTAGGAGAGATCAAATGACATATTAAAAAGTAAAAACAAATCCCAAAATAGTGTGTGAATAGTAAAATTCTCCAATCTGATAAATATGTTTTACACCAAAAATAATTTTTTTTTGATAGACTATTATATGATATTTTTTTTGTTTTTATTTTTCATATTAGATTGAAAATATTTATTTTTCAGAAAAATGAATTTATAGATAAGTTATATAACGGAAAAAAAGCTAAAATAACCAAAAAAAATAAATATAAACAAAAATTTAAATTATTAGTTATAATACATGTTTTAATAAAGAAAAAAATTAAAATATCTTACTTTTTATGAAATTTTGAAAAATGAGGAATAATTTTTTATTAGTAATATTAGGAATGTTCTAAAGAAATTTTCCCAAATTCCATCATAATGATCATTATTTATGGCACAAACCATGTCTATGTCAAGATCCTCAATATTATCTGACAATACTTCCATAGAAGATGGTATCTCAAATAAATCAGCATCTACCTCAAGTTTATCATTACTATTATAGAGATTTTCTCTTTTAAAGCAATATAAAACTTCATATAAGATTGATCAAAAACATAAATATTAGTTTTTCATGTGTTTCCATGATAGAACAATTATCATTGTAGTCCAGTCTATTCAGATTAAGTAATTTTATTCAAGATTCATCATGTTTAAAACTATTATTACCAATACACAATTTCCAATTTAATAGAGGAACTTCAAATTTAATGTAATAATTCTCTTATATTGATTTAAAAACATCATAGTATGAACTTTATTCAAATATTGGTTTTTTTCTTTTTTACTTGAGAAATGTATTGCTTCTATGAACACTTGAACACTAATATTCTGAACTACACTTCAATTATACTCATCTTTCTTATGAAATACATATCAACTAATTTCATACCAATACCATGTTACAAAATTTAAGCGTATACTAAGCACTAACCATCTCAATTTTTTCGATGCATCTGATCTACCATAAACAATCTCTTTAAACCATTACAAAAATATTTGTTATGATCTTTCAAAATTAACATATATTTCTTCCTTGCGAGACATTGTTTCAAAATATTAATATGAATTATTAATTATATAGATCGACATCATCTATGTTATTAAATATGTATAAATGGACCTTATATATTTTTTCACCTGTCAATGATTTTACTTTAAAGGAACATATCACCTTTCCCCCCATAAGTGACACATTCATGGAAATATTTAGGCAAATATATGTTCTATAATATAAAAAGTATCTTGAAAAAAACTCTAAAACCTATACAGAAATATAATTCTCATCAATGGAGAATTTAGGTTGTTATAGATTCTTAATATACCCCTTCATTATATTCATATACATTTCAAACAGAAACATCCAATGTAGATATACAGGTATATAATGATTTATTTAAATCACCAAATAAATCATTAAATGCACCATGATATCAAGAAAAAGAAGAGGAAAATATATTTCTAATTGAAGAAAAATGGAAACTAATTCATTATCCATTTTTTCAACTCATTCAGAGTAGTAAATTTTTTTAAAATTGAATTAAAAAAATAACTCATGTTCATAAAACTCATCCTAAAATGGATGAAAAAAATTCCACATAATAAAACAAGTTTGGGTTGTTGCATCACGACATGAAAATCATAAGATTTTATACCTGTCAAATTCAAATCTATTATTGACACCAATTGTTTCAGATTTTAATAATAACCCTATAACAATTCAATATCATGAAGACACTGAAAAAATATATATATTTTCCTCTTGGATAATGTATAACAAGGAGTGGAATGAATGTTCATCTTACAAACATAGTGGGAGCTACCTTTAAATATATTCCCATTGAGAGTAAGTCAAATATTTCCTTCAACCAATCATTACTTTTTCCTTTAATATCTATCAATGTTCTAACCAAGCTATCATATATATTATTCTACACATCCATGACATATATGTAATGTTGGTACTCATTATATCTCTAATAAGGAAGCTCAAACAGTATTGATCATTTATTCCAGATGTTTCCATCAATACCATATTTCTATGTCTTTCATAACGTCATATCAATTTTTTCACTCTCTCAAAATACTAATCATTGGAAAAATGTTTTGAAAAAATATAAAATTTTTGTGAGCTGTTGAATTCGTTTTTTAATTTTTGATTAGAATGATCCACAGAAAAAATTCTATAACCAATGTATAATTTTTTCTTCCAATATAGAGTTTATAATATAAATACTATTGTTCACAAATTTGATTATATTTATGCCCCTTAAGACTATTTAAAAAAAATTCTATATGATTTGAAGTAATTTATAGTGAACATAATTTCTACAAGCCGTTTAAAATATTTTATTTTATAAGAATCATACACCCTAATACCTTCACTCCATAAAAGTTTCAAATCATCAATTAATGGTGACAACAATACATTAATATCATTTCGAGGATATTCAGACCCAAATATAATTAAACTCAACATGACATATGTGCTCTTCAAAAAAAAATCTGTAGATAAGTTTAAATTAACAATAAAACTAGCCTTGATCTATGTGTGATATTAAGGCCCAAATATGAGTTAATTAAATCCATGCACAGTCCATGTTTGAGATGTTTAAATTCAGTTCCAAATGTTGTAAACTGGTGATCAATTTTCTTCCAATGTGGACAATAAGCCAGCCGCTCTAATTTTGCATCACATATCCACATTTCTTCATTCCATATTAACATTTTCATCATTTATATTTGAAAATAAACTTTAAAATGATGAATTATAGGAATATAACCAAATTCTTTAGTAGGGTTCACTGTAACTGCAAAATCAGCCCACAATATTTCTTTCAACTTATACCATGACATCACACATTTAGGACTACCGAATGAAATTCATATTCCTTTATTTAATTCCCACAATCAATTGGGAATACATGTTTTTATATACTAATCCCATCGGTCATTATATTTTTTTCTCATTATAATGTGAATATAGGAGATCATTATCTTTAGGATGAATATCTTTCAAAAATTGTAACAACTCTATAAAATAATTATAAATCCATCCATGTTTCAATTTCAAGTCAATCAATCCTAAAATCACCGATAAAACCATAAATTCTATAAAACCTAAATATAATTCTATTTCATCATCACCATACATACACTCAATTTTTAGATCTTTATAAATTTACCTCAAATTCAATATCATGAGTCATTTATTTAATTTTATTAGTGTTAAAATCATGAAAATAATCATCATCATTAGATTAAATATTTTTCCTAGTTTCACCATGCCAAATAAAATGGTTATAACTTATATTAAAACCTTGATAATTAAATTATCTTTGAACTCTCCCCTATTCAACTTCTTTATATTTAAACATTTCAGGCATTGAAATAAAAACATGTCTTTTTTTGGAACATTATGTTTTAAAAATTCCAAAAAAGAATGAACACCTTCCACATATTCATCACTTATAAGAAGTGTTGTAATCCAACATTGACTCATTATTATGTATAAAAATATGAAAAATAAATATATTTTGAAATGAATATAGTTATTATAAGAATAAGAATAGATTATTCAAGTTAAACCATGTTTAAATTTATATAAATGATGTTATAAGATTAAAGTAACAAAACATTCAAATTTTAAAAAATATAGGTGTATTTGAAAAGGATAATTATAAATTCATGAAAATATTTGAATATAAGATTAAATATTATCAAGAATTCGTAAAAATAAATGTATGAAAGTAATTTACAAAATTAAATATAGTTAAGACTTTCTCTCAATATTCATTTTCTTCTAAATCAAATTAGATGAAACATGAAATTTAATATTATTGATGAGGATCTAAATAATGTGCACATTTTTCGTTTTAATTTGAATCTTTATCCTCCAATTTATTGAAATATTTTTTTTCTTGAATGCCCCAAAATGTATTAGAAGAAATATTAATTTGTACTTTAATATAACCTTATATTTGTGTTCAAAGATCAAAATGATGAATTTGTAATTATGCACATTTATATACATAATTAATATTATATATTATTTTAGACTTCTGTTTTTTGAAAATTGTGTAAAGAATATTACATACTATGTATTACATGTAAACATGTTTTTTGGATTATAACACACTAATAAACAATATTTTAAATATTTCTACCAACTTCATTTGATCTAATAGTATCCAAATTTCTGGGGAGAAAAATGAATTTAGTGTGAATACTATGTGATTGATGTGTAATTCAATGTAAATATGACATAGAGAAACTATACCTATGATGTGGGATAATCCTCTAAATATAAAAATTAATATAACCTACTTAATTTCTAGGGATAGGAAGCGCAAAAATATCTATTATCATTTTTACCAAATGGGCTAATTATTCTAAATTGTGTCAAAACCTAACATATATATATTTGAATATAAAAAATATATGTATAGGAATCAATTGATAGTTCTTATTTTGTATTCATAGATAATTTCAACATTATATTGATAGTAACTCATAATATTAAGACTTCATATAAAATATATTATTTTTCAAGAAAATAATATGCACACATCATAAAAAAGTTTTGATATCCATATACACTACATATAAGATATTGAATATTGATCTGTATTCATATTTTAATTTTTGTATACATTATATTTTAATATTACAAAGTCACTAATAAATGAAAAAAACTTATTAAAATTTATCCATATACATTCCAGTGTATGTATAAAAAATGGATGATTCCCAAAAATCATCCAAATTAGAGACATTTAGAGATTCAATATAGAAATTTAATATATGATGCATTATAAATATAAATGAAAAAATTTAGTGAAAATGAATTTCCATATAATAGAAACATTATAAAAATAATATGTGATGCATAAATTTATGATCTAACATAGAACATTAAGATATTATGTAATTTTCCCTCCTTTTAACATAAATAAACAGATAAATAAGCTATACGGAAATGATATTATGAGATTCAAGATGAGAATATCTATATTAAATTGTGCAATTATGAGGAAAATGAAACATAAGATGTTGTAAAGAGGGTAATGTGAGATATGAATCCATTGAATGAAGAAAACAATAGTTAGTTCATTTGGGAAATTTAACGACTCAAAGTGAGGATTGATGTGTGAGAGTTACTTGATATTTGATAGATGAGAAAATCAAATGGGAAAAATTGAGGCTGACAAAACATAAGGATGTATGAAGATGGAAATCAGATATTAGATTCCATCGTATCAAAGAGACAAGTATTAAGGAATCTTCCTGAGAAAAAGTTTTCTTTTATGAAATTGAATAACATTGAAATGATTTAAATAGACGATTCATAAAATTTTAAATGGTATATCACAATGATTATTATATAACCAACAAGATAAAGATGATTTTTCAAATAATTTATTTAATAATTGTTTTTAATGAAATGAAAACTGATTTCCCACATCGGTTATACAATAAGCGATGTGGAGAAGCTTCTTTGTTACGCCATTTATATAATAACCGGTGTTATAAATCATGTACCTTGCTTTTCCACATCTATTATTATACGTACAAAATGATAATAAAATATAAATGGATTTTTTATATCATTTATTAATAACCAATGTTAAAAAGAATACACAGTAAATACTTATTGAACTTTTGAGCCTTGTGTTTTCTAGTGAATTTATTCTAGAAATAGTGTATCAATAACAATATTTAAGATCCGAGAATTCATATGATATTTCAATGATGTTATTTTGGTTAATTATCCCCTAATAAATATCAATGAGTAATGATTTATTCTTCCTCCAACATTGAATATATTCTACAATTATCTATAGTAATAATTGGTTAAGTGTTGTTCTACCCCTTGGTTTATTCTTCCTTGAATCTTTCCCCTGAAACCATATTATTTTCCATGAAACGTTTTCTAAGAGTTTTGGTGAGTGATCTTGTTTTAAAGAGTGAATGAACATGTTCAGATTGATGTCACCCAAGATGGACCTTAATTTTGAAATTGAGTGTTAGGTGGTAAATCCCTCACCCTATAGAGACTTTTATATTATGTATTTGTGTTCTCAGGGATCATGCTTGATACCCTTTCATAATTTATGTTGATTTCAGGTGTGTGACCAGCCCTTCAGACCCCTGTTTGAGGTGTGGACACATGATTTACAAGCAGTATCTTGAGAATAGTTTGTGATATAAAGTATTGTTTATTTATATGATACATATTTCATGTAGAATTTCATAGCCAATGGAACAATAATTCAGACATCATGATTGATAGGTACCTCAGTTTCATTCAGATGAACCCTAGGAAGGGAAGCATGATGAAATGGAAATGACTATAGAATATATGTCATTTATTGGTGTGGTAAAGATAATTTTCAACTATATTGATATGAGAGTAGAACATTGATTGGAATTTAGAATTTATTATCTATATACTATGGTGGGATAATTCCATGTCGGGTTAATGTGTTATCCAATTATGTCAGACATGTCAGGAGGTACTTACCATCATTCTAGGATAATGAAAATCATCAGGGTGTGGCCTACTGTTTTCTTGATAAGGACCACAATTTGGATGTGGTGTAATACATTTAGTCAAAGGTTTAAATTGGTTTTACATACATTGAAATATTTTCCAACATTGAGTTGAATCAGGTTGAACTGTAGTTCATGGTGGCTTGGTTAGAACATGATGACTCAACATATGTGTGGATGTATTTTCATTAGAGATTTTACTTATGTTATTACATAAAATATTATAAATTATGATCACTTCCATTGATGACATGTTGGTGGTGTCATAATATATTTATTACTCACACCATATGTTGGCCTCTCGACATGTATAAAAATTTCAGGACCATGGATCCAGTGAAGGGATAAAATAGTAAGACGAGGATTTTATGAGATGAAGGCTTGGAGTTAGAAGAAATTATAGGAAATACTACGGGCTATTTATAGCACATTCATTTTTCATCATCTATTGTATACTATGGTTTTCTTGCCACACTGGGATCCTATTTATTTATTTATTTATTGTATGTCATCTATTCCCTATTATATTATATTCTTCTAATTTATTAATCTGATTTGTTTTAGCTCTTATTTATGTTATTGGTGAAAGGGTATGATACTGAGGGCATAGGCTCCCCACTGAAGGACTTTAGACCCTCACTGCTATTTGATAACCTATTACATATGGGAGGAACACATGGGGTCTTAGGGCTCTCTTTCCTAGACACATTTGTTCATTTCAGGGAATTACAATCCTATAATATCCTATTTTATGGGTTATCTATATTCCCTTTACTAAACTTATATTTCTTGACTTCTTACGTGTTAAAATGGACTTCTTGCACATCAAGAGACTTATTACATTCTAAACAACACAACATGTATACCTTTTTTATCTTATATAATATATAAAACTAGTATCTTTCATTCTCATGGTATTCATTACTTTTTTTTTTTGAAAAAGTGGATTCTTAAAAATTTATATATAAAACAAATATTTATACGTATATAGATAATTCGGGGACTTTGCCAAATTCACCGAAACCTACTCAAAAATAACTTTTTTAAAATTCAACCCGAATCATCTCAAGACTCATTCATCCTTCAAGATAAATGAAACTAATGATTAGATAAGAATCCTCAATGACTCATTTAAAATCATTTCTTGTAAGAACAAAAAAAATCTATGAAATATGATTTTTTTCAATAGAATAATATTATAATAACAAAAAACATAAAAGAGTCTCATATTGATTATCAGAGTTTACCTCTAGTGTAACACCCTGAGTTTTTATAGACAATATTTTTTTCAAAAAAATAAAATTTTCAATTATGTCATTCAATGACCTAAGTCAAACATTCCTTTCACATGACATCAACTTGGAATAAGTCACACAAAAAACATACTTCTATTATATTAGATAGAACATATATTTGATTAATGTTACACGAAACACTGACACAATGAACATTATATGGAAGATCAACTCAATGTACGTTACACACAACACCAATGTTTCTATGAAAGATCATTTTATTATTACAATTTTTAAAACAAGATAATTATAACATATAAATGAAGCATAATAATTTTAATAGTAATAACTACTTTTAAAAATTTTATTATTATTTTTTTATTGAAATAAATCATATTGACAATGAAATTTATAATTTTTTGTAATGTATTTATATGTTTAAAAATACTATTTTATCAAATGAACTTCTATTAGTGTCCATTTGTGAAAAATAATAAAAATTAATTTTAGAAAAATTTATAAATTTAAATTTATAAAATAAACGTCATTTTTTAATTAATAATGTTGAAATTATCTTAGGGGGGATTTATGGGTTTTTCTGAGAAACTTCATTTTTGGACGAATAATGAAAGATACCAGATTTGAATTCAAAACTGGTGTTCATCTAATTTATCTATAAGAATAAATTATACGTTAAATTTATTTAAATGTTTAATTAGATAATATTTTTATCATTTAATACAATTTTGGTTATTTTAACCAATTCACTTTGAAATTGGGTATAAGAACATTTTAAACATTTGATTGTTTTTACTTTAAAAACCCATAATGTCGTCCCATCATTGAGAATATTATTAAAAAAATTACTTCTAGTTATATAATTAGAATTTGAAAAAATTATAATTTTTTTAAATAATCATAACATATAATTTTTATAAGGTAAACATATCCTTTGACTAAAAAGATTAGTGAAAATGCTTAAAAATAATAACAACTATTAATAATATAATTAGGTCAACAAAGTACTAAAACTTAAATTTAAGACCCAAAAAAACATATAAACATCACCAACACCAATTTTATGGACATTATTCAACCATGTGACATCCATTGTTTTTTTTGGGTTTTTATGACTTTTTTAGGTAAAAATGTGGGTACACCTATCTTGTTTTCAAAAATTCCATGTGTGTCCTTTCCCTTCCTGAAAAAGGCCACCACATATCCTTCTTCACACCTATTAAACAAAGTTTCCTCCAAGACCAAACAAATCCACTTAAAAAAATCCCTACCTTCATACTATAATCCTCCCCTTATGGAGAAATAAATCCAAGGAACCATTGGCATAAACCAAAAGGTGTCACATGATTAAAAGTTATTGTCTTCATTCAAGATCATTTATTTTATTTTCTTTCCCTACCCCATCCACTTTCTTTATTACATGATTGTATAAAAAATAAGTATCCTACATATAATATTATTTTTATAGTAACATTTCATCCTATACTTACACACACCTCAATCTAATGGGTAATGATCAAACTATTTACGTGTATGATGAACTATCGCCTCACAAAACGAAAATTGTTCAATTTTCTATTACCACCTCTCATGGTGGAAATTATGATGAAATATATGTCAATATATCTTATATATTATATTATTTATGACATTAATCTTATTTAAATCCATTTAAAAAAATATATTTACACATTCCACTTGGTATAAATATGATAATTTTGTTTGAGGATGTGTGGACTACAACCCCCTCAAAGTAATGTGATTCATTCACACACTACATGGAATGTATTAAGTATGTGTTTAGTGAAAGTATATGATACATATGAAATAATAATTCTAATTTAGTTATTATTTATATATATTTATTCAAATATGTCATTTTATTTCCTACATTTAATATTAAAATAAAAACTGAAACAACTTTTTTTCATATATAGGACTTACCATCTCCAAGAACGGTGTTATCCATTTCATACGTATATATTTTATAGTTTATTATAATAAAAATATAATGAATATATATTATATTTATATAATAGTGTTAATTATACAATTAATTATATAAGTATAATGACATAAGATATAACAAACGAAGACACATGCGAAGAAGAAAGTGAATATTACCTGAAGTAAAACCTTAACATATGATTGTTAACAAGAGGGTAATATAGGGTAATAATAAAACCATATAGGAAATTATATATAATAATATGGTTCTATAAAATATATATAATAAATTTACAATTTTTATGCAGTCTATTTGAATGAGTAAGATGAGAGTCAAGACACAAGGTATTGTGATTCCATATCACTTTTTATTTCTATGAGATACATTCTTTATTCACCACCCATTCCTTTTGTGTGGTGTATATACTGACCATGTATGCATTAAATTATTCTTACACTTAAAATTATGGTAATTTCAATATATATTTTATGATATTTCTTTCATGGGGTTTATGTTTCAAAATTTACCAAATTGGTAAAATTGTTTTGTCTCAATTTTCCTTCTTTGAGACTCATGTTTTGTTATAAACCTAAATTATTTTTTAAGGTGTATATACTTAAAATTTACATTTTGATATTATTAATCTAATTATTTTCATGATATTTTAAGGTTCATTTAATTTCCTTTTCTTACATGAAGTGTATGATCCCATGTTACTAAGTTGTTAGAGTTTATTGAAACAATCTCATCACCTTTAAAGATTGTTAATAATTATGAATATTTCATTAAATATAATATCCATCCTACAAGAGAACACATGAGTTTAATTATAAAATACTTATTCAATATATATCCATGTATGAGTACCATTTTTAAACTCTTTCATACTTAATATATTTAATAATTTTGATTAAGAAAATCTTTCCATATTTCTCTATTCGGTCAGAAATCGATTTTATTTAAAAAAACTATTCTGTAAAAAAATATTTAAAAAATGTTTTCAAATGATCCTTAAAGACCATTTTCAAGAAAAACTTATTTTAAAAAATGTTTTATTTTTTTCAAAGATACTTTTATAAGTTTTCAAATCCATTTTCTAATAAAATGGTTTTCAAATGGTTTTATGTTTTAAAAATAAATTTTCAACAAAGAAATAATATTTTCCTCAAGAAATTTTTTAAATTGATATTTCATAATTATTTACCATCTTAGAAAAAAATTAGTGTTAATAATTAATTATTGGGGATATTATTCAATGTTTCCATGCACATTCTTTCTTAGAATTGATTATATGGTTATGGTATTATGTTTATGAAACCAATTTCTCTAACCCATGTTATATGATTTTGACACCAGATTCCATACACATGCTATGCTTATGATGAAATGATTAAGAAACCTTTATCTTTTTCTATAGTTTATAATAAAATTACATGTTTATAATACCCATTTCATAAAAGTCTTTATGGTATGATTTTAATGATCTCTTTGAACATGTATGTATGTTTTCACTATGAGGTGGGTGGGACCTATATCTCCCTGCAATGAATTAGAAAAATAATAATATCAAATTAGATAGACATGGATGTAATGAGAAATGAACTCGGTTCAATATTAATAGATTGGAATGTTAAATGAACTCAGTTCAGTTATATAGGGCTTGAACAAGGAGTGAACACTGTTTAGTAATACTTGGTTGGAACTCGGTGTGAACCCGATTCAGTAAAGGAATTTGTATACTAAGATATACTTTGAAGTGATTCCTCGACTACTATGGAAGTAATTATATATGATTATGTGTCTACAATAATTCAATATTTTGTTCTTATGTTAGGATTTCATGGCTTGTGTTCATTATTACCAAATGATTCAGGTCTTATGAACTGAAAATATTTATTCAATGATTCAGGTTTATGATCTTTTATATACAAGTTATAATAATATATTTTCATTATAATGTTCTCATACCATTATTATCATGATTATACTTATGTATCTCTATTGATTACCCTTACAGGGCATCTGTGGTCACCTGTTTTTATGTTTCCTTCTCACAGGTTGTAAATATATATGTTGTTTTATGTGTATAAAAGGTGTTATAGTCAATTAGAACCTAGTTGGATAAGATTTAGCTCATTTATGTACTGGTGTTTATGTTTCCATGTTACCAAAGGAACTATAACTGTATGGTATTTGGGAATCTTTTTGTATAATGTTTCAATTATTTGAAAAAAGATATGCAATGTTAATGTATGAAAGGAGAGGGTCGATATAGTTAATATCAGAGAAGAGGTTTAGTTAACCTTTGAAAGCTAGGATAAGAAAATATTAGTGAGAAGCCTAAGGAAATTTCCCAGGATAAGTATAAGGATATGAAATTGTAAAGGAAAATGTCCTGGAATTTCAGTAAAGGATATAGTGAGCATTTTCCTAGAAATACATCATTGTATGGATACAACATATGGACGTGAATCTCAAATACATGTACTTAGGGGTAACAACTCTAAAAATATGTTTTGGTCCTGAATCGGTGTAATATGGTACATGAAAACATGCCTTGTTTCACAAATGGTCTGAAACACCCGAGGGATATTCTTTGGAAATTCAAAAACTCTTCTTGAAAAATCACGAAGGATTTAAATAGAAGTTGGCTATGAATATCCTGATATAAACCTAAGGGGTATTAAATTAAAAAAGATGTCATAATTTAAACATCCTATAAGTGAAATTTCGGGATTATATTGTTCCTTAAAATGATAATTGTTTCTTACTCTATGACTTAGGTTTGAGTGAATGGCTGGATATCGAAGGAACTGTGTTAATGATGAGTATGATAGAAAATGAAACGATTGTACTCTAGAGAAAACAAACTTTATGGGACATGAATGCAAAATCTAGTTGATATACTCACCCAAAACTCTCATGCTATGAATTATGATGGACTTACAAATGAGAAAATGAGGGAACAACATTATGATGAGTCCTTCATGAGGAAACAAACTCCTTCTGTCAAAGGGGTTTTTGATGCACTTTTTTCCAGAAAAATTGATCGGTATCATTGAAAATATATTTTCCATCATTCAGTATTTGGAATATGAGAATGTTAGTCTGGTTGTTTATTGGTTTGAAGGTTATGTAGACCAACTATAACGAACCAAGCTTGTAGAACATAGGCATTAAATTAATTTTGAGGAATAATTAATACATTACACAAAAATAAACCCAAAGACCAAATTATTTTATAGACTTTGGAAACATAAAACACACTATTCTAATCTGGTGAAAGATCTTCAATATCTCTCATTACCCCTTTGGTTTTCCTACCTAAAACATTTCTTTATATCCTAGGGAAAATATATCATTTGAAAAGGGTGGGATCATATTCTCAGTAAGGGTAAACATAGAAAATATCAAACAAAACATGAACATATGAATATAAAATTAAGAAAATAACTTCTGGAAATCATACCAAGTATAACATATATCAAAATCATGATTCATATAATAAATCTTTTCATTTCATAAGGCATAAATTATAAAGGAACTTGAGCCATGATAAAATATCATTAACACATAACTTGTAATTGTGGAAAACATATAAGCCTAGACAATAATTTCTACATTATACAAGGCTCATTTCCAAGACCATCGTTGTGGAGAAATTATTTTACTGAATTATGGTCACTCCTTATTCAATACCTGTATTACTGAACCATGTTTACTTATTGTTCTAGCCCTGTATTACTTAACCAAGATCATTTCCCATTCTTTTCTTGTTTATCACATGAGATATAAATATATACCCAATGAATTGGAGGTAGATATAGGTCCCACCCATCTCATAATGAAATCATTATTACATGTGACATATAAACATAATCCTTTCATCACAGCATAATATATGGAATAAAATGGGTGTCTTAAACCTGATTCTATCACAACATAATCCATGTAAAAAATGGTTTTCATAAATAGAATTCCATAAAAACCAAAATAAAACCATATGAATAATAGGGATAGTATACTTGAAACATAACCCAATTAAATAATTTAATATTAAATGGAAAATAATTTTTATAGAACACTTGAAATTAATTATTGAGGAAAATATCCATTCTTCTTCAAAGACATATTATTTTCTTAAAATGTTGTGTAACATTAAAAGAAAATAATTTTTTAAAATATGACCATAAAAACATGTAAGGTATGATTCGTATAAATAAGGTGTTATTAAGTCATAAAAATCCGTTCATGTCGTATAATTTAAAAGAATTTTTTTTTTTTGTACTTTTTTTTGAAATTTAAAAAAGTATCTCATATTGAATATGAAATAAGGTTCCTTTTATAACATTAAAAAAATAGATTAATGGGTAAAATTGAATATATACACTTTTATAATAATATAAATAATATTTTTGAATACAAATTTAGGAAATATTTACATGGATGATAAATATAGAATAGAAAATACTTATGTATAATCAATCTCATATAATAATGAGATTTAGCAATTATTTAATACCTTTGGTATGATATCCTTTGTATATATCTGAAAATATGGTATAATGATTGAAATAATTTAATTTACTTATTCTAGAACCATATTTACATTTATGATATCATATATGATCATATTAATATTGATTTAATAATATATCATTATTATGCTTTTTAGGGTGTTAAGTGATTCATTTTCTTATGCATGTTTTGTTGAATAAGATCAAATTTTCATTATTAGGTTATATTTATATCATTTGATCTTAATATTAACATTATATATATATCATATTTATTTATTATATACATTTATTTAATCCTTATATAATGTATATCATGTAAAATGAATCAGATCACATTGTGGAGATGGCAGACCGTACGTACGCCCGAGCAAAAATATAATTCCCCTAATTGTGAAATGGTATGGAAGTGGATGGTATATATATTTATTGAAAATACATATAGTTTTATAATAATAACATATAGATATTATTTCCATCATTATACCCATCCAATTAAGGTGATGGTGAAAAACAGATTACACCATGGCGTGCAGACGGTAAGCTGTACGTACGCACGCGAGATGATTTAATTTTTCATAGGATGAATAGAAGGTTGAATATGGTTATTCCATAATCATAATAACATATAATAAAATAATTGATATTTTTTTATTACATTACAATGGATAAAACTAAGGAAGATGAAGTAGAAGAAGAAATAAACATGAATGAATTAGCAGAAAAGATTACCTCTTCTTCGATGAGCTGTCTCTAGATCTCCTCTTAAAGGCACAAGAAGTGGTCATTTGAGAAGACCAGAATCTCTAGAATGTAAATAACGAATTTTATAAGGGGAATGGGAAGGCTATATCCATCATGAAGTCTCAATGTGAAGTGAAGTTGTGATGGATGATGCACCCTTTTATAATTGAGGTGAGGGGCACATTTGGAATTTCCTAATATATTATTCTATAATAAGATAAAAATCAATACAAAAACACAAAAAATGTAATATATTCAAATATTATATGAGATAAGGTTGTAATATAATCACCCAATACATTTTATATAAGTCTTTATATTAATTTAAATCTTATCCTTGTAATTAACACCTATTTATTCTATTTATTTTTAACTAAGATAAAAAATATTTCAATATTAATAGGGTAAAATATTTACTTATTAGATGTAAATTAGAACATAAAATAATACATTAGATATATTTACAACATATAATAATTATTATATATTTTATTATAATAGTTTTGTAATTTTTAAATAACTAAATTTTAAATTTGTTGATAAACAATCAATAATGCAAATTTTGACACTATTCAATTTATTATTTTTAATAAATATCAATATATAATTTTATCCTAAAAAAATATTTTATTATATCCCTAAAAGTTAAATTGAATCTATAAAATTAATGTTATATATTATGTATCCTAAATTATATTTATTTTAATACATTTAATAACATTTATTTGTTATCTTTCTTAAAAACATAATTACAACATCAATTTTGTATATTTATTTAATATAATAATTTATTGGATAAAAATTAAAAATAGAAAACTATGATGAAGATAAATATTATGTACTTATTAATAATAAATATAGTTGAATTTATCTTCAATAAAATCCTTTATTAAAAGTGTTATATTTTTTCAAACATGAAAGTGACAACTTGAACATCACATTAAATAAAATATTATAAGTGTCATAATATTTTACATATGGCTCAAAATTTTCAATAAATAGACCCTTGGATTATTATAGTAGATATACTCTCGACCAATATGATTTGGTTAACTGTTTTTTTTCTTTTAATCTTAATTATCATTTTGATAAAAAATTATTGATTGTCCATCAATTATGTAATTTCTGCATCATCAACGTATAAGTCTTTAAGGTAAATATTTATTTCTTAAAAATTAAAAATAAATTACCATGATAACGGATTTTTTTTTCAGTTTCTAATAGTTATTAATAATTGATTTTATTTTTTGTATAACCTTATATTTAAAATAATATAGTTATTAATATTTGTGTAAGAATTATTTAACGTTTCATTAAATAAAATATATTAAATATCCAAATCTTATCTAAGTGGATTCCAAACGATACTATTTTGACCCAAAAAAGATATAGGTCCTAAAAAACTCCTTAAATTATATAAGCACAAATGTTTTTGTAATTTTATGATATTATTTCTACGTATAATTACCCAATTTACCTTTTTACTATATTAATACAAAATTATTGAAGTTACTATTATTAATTCTAAAAAATAAAAGGAAGATATTTACATAATTTGGACATACTGATTCCAATTATGGAATCATTTTTTTCATAATTCAAATAAAAAATTCTTCAAAAATTAATTTATAATAAATCTCATTGTCGTAATGAGAAAATATGTTTTAAAAGTTAAAAAATTTCAAAATTTCAAAATATTTTACATATGAATTCAATGTAAAATTAATTTTATTGATCAAAATGATATTCAATGAAACAAATACAATAAATTTACACCTTTAAAAAATAAAATAGTATAATATAACCATATAATTTATCTAGATGATTTTTTTTCAATTAAAATTTAGTATATTATTACTATGCATCAAACATGAAACTTATCTGAAAAATATCAAAAATTCATCGAAAGTAAATTATTATACACCAATTCCAAACATGATATTTATTTTGTCAAATAGAATATAAAAATATGTTAAAACTTGATTTAAAATGGGTGCCCTATCAAAAGGTGGAAAAACTTTAATTTTTTAAAATACATATTTTATCTGAAAGATTGAATTTGTTCTTATATAATTTTTAGAAAACATATAAGATGAATTTTAAAAATTTTATAGAATATATGTTACATATATAATTAATTAATAAAATCAATCAAGTGTGATTTTATTATTTTATAAACTCACTTATTTCATTTAAATAGTGTTTCAGAATACCATTTCCATTTACTTAAAAAGAGTTTTATTTTCATATATAATTAATTTGTCACCGATTAATTAATTATATATTCATTTATAAAGATTATTTTCATAATTTAGTTAATATTTTTCATACCATCCATTATAATTTATAGGTTACAAAGTAACAGAAATATTTAGTTGTTATCTAAAACATGGTCTTGTGTGAAATAAAACTATCAAAAGAACTTGAAATTGTTATAACACTAGCCAAGCATAATGTTGTGTGTACCATAAGCTATGGAAGTATTTCTTTTAGTGAAATGTTTTCTAGTTGTTTCGTACAACACAAAACATCAATTAATGTAATAAATAAATAAATAAAATAAATAAACATGTCTCATAAAAATATTAAGGAGTTACACCAGTGGTGGAATCTAATTAAGAATATAAGAAATCACGATGAAATTGAATCCCTGGATCGGGAAAATTTCAAGAACATATTTTTCAATAAGTGATTTCTTCATATTGTTTATAAAAATATGGAGAAATTATTCCTTTTGGTGATTAAAATTGATGATGAATCCATTGTTCCCTATGTAGATAATTTAAAGAGGCTTGTGAAGTACACTTGATGAATTATCATCCAACCTAAAAGTAAATCTTATAGGTTATTCAGTAAATGAAATCCATATCAAAGAATTGTGCTAGCCATAATAGACATTAGTAGATATGAAGGGATTGTGTGTTATGTATTGAAATTTGAAATGGAGGTTGGAGTCATTTATCAACCACATGGTTTTAACAAGAAAAGGAGCATGGAGTTCAAATAAAACTCTAAAAACCATAGAGAAAATAAGATGATTTTTTCTTTATGCTCTAAATATGGGATTAATCATGGAGGAATTTTAATTTATAGGTCTATTAAATGTTTTATGTCCATAAAGGAAGGTCACCTGAAAATATATTGTCAAAATCATGGAAAATATTTATCTAAAAATAACAGCGTAGAGAAAGATACATAGATTCCACCTCCCATGATTCAGTGATAAAAGTGTGTGGAGAATTGTAATTTTTCTTAACACATCCATAACCCAATTTATGGTGATTATAACAAACATAAAAAACCACATAATCCAAGGGATATGGGGAAATCTGATATAATATCTATTTCTGATGAGGGGGTATGATAACAATGCGATGAAAGGTACACTTACCATCCACTATAGAATTGCTAATGTCATATTTGAATCTATATATACAAAATCATTCATATCTAAATAATTTTCTTAAGGGTTTTAAGATTCAACCAAAATAATTAGATGTGGAATTATCAGTGCAAAACCCCAATGGAAGGATGGTTTCATCCCAATTATATGATTCCCCTCGAATATAATTTTGTGGTAATATTATTCTTAAAAATCTTATAATTCTTCATTTGGTTGAATTTGATGTTATATTTGGTATAGATTGGATTTCACTGTATAAATCCCACATCAATTATTGATGAGTTGATTTTAGGTTTGATATTTAAAACTCTTTTTTGATTATTCATCCATGTGAAGATCATTATGAACTTCCTGTGGAGATTACATCCAGTTTATGGTTCTAAATTCCCATACATAGGGGTTTTTTATCTCAATTTTTTTGGGATAAAATTAATATTAATGATATTATTGTTGTTTGGGATTTGGTGGATGTATTTTCAAAAGATTTTCACATCCTTCCAACAAAACATGAAGTTGGATTCTCAATATAACTCATACATAGTTCCACACAAATTTCAAACAATCCCTATAGAATGGCCCCAATTGAGTTGTAGGAATTTGAAGAAGAAACTCCAATAAATACTTGATAAAGTATTAATTCGGTCAAGTGTGTCACCTTGGTGTGCAATGATTCTTTTTTTAGAAATAAAGATAGATCAACGCGGCTCTGAATTTATTATCCGGAGTTGTACATGATCACAATCAAGAAAAAGTATCATCTTCCACATATTGATGAGTTGTTTGATCCAATTCATGGATCTCAATACTTCACCAAGAATTAACTTTGTTATGTATATCATTAATTGATGGTCAAGAAGGAGGATGTACCGGAAATGAAATTATGTACAAGGTATGGATATTATGCATATATAATGATGCTTTTGGTTTTACTAATAACACTATTATCTTCATGGAATTAATTAATAGAGTTTTTAGGGATTACCTTGATATATTTGTTGTAGTTTTTATAGATGATATTATTATCTATTCAAAGAGTATGTAATTACTTCATGATCACATGAGAATTGTACTAAAGAAACTAAGGAAGTAGAAACTAAATAAAAAATTTACAAATCATGAATTTTGGCTAAAAAATGTTTCATTTCTAGGTCGCATAATCTGAACAGATGGTATAGAAGAAGATTCATAAAAAAAGAGGCTATTTAATGCTGACATAGAATAACCATGCTGACAAAGATCTATTATTTTCTTTATTTAGCTAGATATTGTCGATATTTTATGGATAATTTCTTAATACTATCTAATCCACTTACCAATTTAACTCAAAAGTGTGTCAAGTTCCTATGGATAGATGAATCTGATGAAAATATCAAGTAGATGAAGAGAAGGTTAGTCAGTTCACATACACTTACAATACCCTGTAGTGGATCAGGGTTTTTAATCTTTGACAATGCATCCATGAATGGTTTTGGATGTGTTCTTGTGTAGAATAACATTATTATTGCTTATGCCTTGAGATAATTGAATATTCTGAGAAAAATTACCTAAATCGTGATTTGGAGTTACCAACGGTAATTTTTTTTATTAAATATATAGATGAATTATCATTTTAGAGAAAATATTGATATACATACCAATCATAAAATTCTAAAATATATATTCAAATAGAAGGAGTTGAACATGCCCCAGAGAAGATAGTTAGAGTTGATAAAGTATTATGATTTCTCAATACATTACCACTTTTGGAATGCGAACAATATAACCAATGCATTGAGTTAGAAGTATCATGCAATATTATCCATGATGTGGATCACAAAATATCAAACATTTCTATATTTTAAACGGATGGATCTAGAAATCCTGAAGGAAATGGAAAATCTAATATTTCTCAAATGAATTTTTAACCCTCTATCAAAGTGGTGATTAAGAAGGTGTAGATGGAATATGTCGAGCTGCAAAAGACAATTATAAATGTTCTTATCTATAAACTTTTTAAAGACAGAATGATAAGGTTTAAGAACAATGTATGTGTTTATTCCATACCATATTTGAATGATTTATTAGAGGATGCTCATAGTTATTAATTCTATATTCATCATTGGAGTATAAAGATATAGGTGGACTTAAAAAAATACTTATGGTGGGATGACATGAAGATAGATACCATAGAGTATGTATCTTGGTTCTAGGCATGCTAACAAATTAAGGTTGAATGAAAAAATTCAAATGGTATGTTGCATAAATTATCCATAACAGAATTGAAATTGGAGAATATCTCTATATATTTTTTTTGGACTACCCAAAATTAATAACCAGTCTAATACTCTATGGGTTTTAGTCGATTACCTTACTAAGATAGAACAATTCATCTCTATCAAAGAATAATTCTTTGTTGATCATCTTTCTAGGATATAAATTAATTAATTGGTCAGTTTTCATGGAGCACAACTTTCTATTTTATCATTTCAGGATATAAGGTTCACCTTAAAAATATGGAAAAGTCTTTAGAATAAACATGATACAAAATTATGTTTCATAACTTCTTATCATCCTCAGACAGATGGTCATTCTAAAATTTCAATTAAAACCATAGAGGATATGTTGATATCATGTTCTTTAGATTTCAAAGGTGGTTGGGATCAACAGCTTCTTATAGTTGTGGTTTTTTACCACAAAAGATTTCACTTAAGCATTCACATAGAACCTTATGAATCCCTATATGAAAATAAATGTAGAGATCCATCATGTTTGGATGAGTTTGGATAATGAAAAATGTTTAGAACCATTAAACAACATATCAAGGCATCTTAAAGTTGGTAGAAAAGTTATGATGATAACCGATAGTATCATCTATAATTTGATGTTCATGAAAATGTGTTTTTAGGAATATCACCATGGAAAAATGTTATGAGAATGGGGGAGAAAGGGATACTATGACCTAGGTATATTGGTCTCTTTTAAATTATTGATCATATTGGGATGGTAGCCTATCATTTGGAACATCCTAAAAATCTCTCTAAAGTTGATAATTTGTTATATATATCTATCATAAGGAAGTAAATACCTGAACCTAAACATGAAATAAACTCAGAGGTGATAGAACAAGATTATGATCTTTCTTATGAAGAAAAACCTGTTGAAATTTTAGATCGATCAAAGAATATTCTACGAAACAAGACCACTCACCTGGTCAAAGTTTTCTACAAAAATAAACAGTTAAAGGAGGCTATGTGGGAACATGAGGATATGATGAAGCATAAGTTTCTTATTTTTTTACATGAGTAAATAATTATGAAGTAGAAATTCATTTTGTGAGGGTTGGGGTAGAATGTAACACCATGAGTTTTTATGGAGATTTTTTCTAAAATAAATTAAAATTTGAGTTCTGTCTTGCAATGCACTAAGTCAAACATTCCTTCCATATAGAACAAATTCACTATACATTTTAGTGGAAATATAATTATTGTAAATTACATGGAACATCTACTTAGCATACATTATATGAAACACCGACTAGGAATGCGTTCTATAGAACACAAACTTCGCATACATTACAAACAACACCGATGTTTCTACAATACATCATTTTATTTTTATAAATATTTAAATGAGATAGTTATAACCTATAAATTAATCATAGTAATATAAATAGTAACAAAAACTTATTAAATATTTTTTATAATTGTTTTATAGAAATAGAACATATTGGTGACGGAAGATATAATTTTTTGTAAAAGTCCTTATATGTTTAAAAATACTATTTTTCTCAAATGAACTGCTTTTAGTTTCCTTCTATTAAAAATCATAAAATTAATTTTAGACAAATTTATAAGAATAATATAATAAAATAAACTTAATTTAAATTATAATGCCAAAATTATATTGTAGTTATTTTTTGGGATTTTTCTATGTCACCTCATTTTTTGAGGAATAATGAAAGATAGCATATTTTAATTCTATACTACCTTTTTACATACCTTATTTATAAGGAAAAATTATATTTTAAATTGAAATAAAAGTTCAATTAGTTAATATTTTTACCGATTAATCCAATTTTAGTCATTTTAACCAATTTCAATTTGAAATTGGGCATAAAAATGTAGCAAACTTTTGGAAAATTTTACATTAAAAAATCGCAGTGTCATCCTGTCAATAGGATTATTTTTAAATTAATTTCTATGAATTTTTAATTATAATTTGGAAAAATAGATTCCATATTATGCTTCAGAATAATATATAATTTCTAATAAGGATAAATTTATTTTTGACAAAAATATTTCTGAAATTAATAGAAATTAATTAAAATGATTAAGAGATAAATTAGGTTAACACATCACAAAACCATATATTTAAGACCCATAAGAGTGAGAAACCTATAAAAAACCAATTGGATGAGAATTATTCAGAAATTTACATTACATTATTCAGTTAATTTGGTTTTTTATGACTCTTTTTATGTAGAAATTAGGGCACACCTAACTTGTTTTCAAAACTGCAAGGTGTGTCCTTTCCCTTACTTATAAAAAACACCACCTATCTTTCTCTTATTAACTCCTCTAAAAGAAATTATTATAGGAAAATATCTACCCCAAAAAAATCCAAACTTCCCTTTATTAATTTTATAGGCCTACCATTTGGAATAAAGAAATTCCTGGAAGCCTTTTAGCATAAACCAAAAGGAGTTCCCTATTTCAGAGGTAACATCTTATCTCATACGCCTTTATTTTATTTTGATTCTCCCCCATCTCCACTCTATTTATTCCATGATTGTATAAAAACAATAGTATGATATATATAAACAAGGATTTTTTATGGCATATTATCTAACTAAACCTGAAAACATCTTCATTTAATGGGTAATGAACTTACTGTTTATGTGTATGATGAACTACCGGCTCACGAAATGATAATTTTTCATTTTTCATTTATCACCTCTCATGGTCGAAATTAGGATGGAAACTCTATTTATATATGTTGTATATAATATTTATTATGTATTTACTCTTTTAATCCTTTTACAGAAAATATATTAATACTTTCCACTCATTTTAAAAATGAGAATTTCATTTGAGGAATTGTGGACTATAACCCCTCAAAGCAATGCGATTTTCCACACACTACATGGAATATATTAAGAATGATTTAAGTTAAAGTATATGATATATATGAATTATGAAGACTTCTGGAATTGTAATATATATATATATATATCTTTGTATGTATGTATAAATATATTTCATTTTCTTTATCTCATTTAATATGACAATAAAAACAGAAACAACGTTCATGTGTATATACGTCTTATCGTCCCCATGAATGGTGTACTCCATTTAATACTTATATATTTTATATATTATTATAATACAAATATAATGAATATAAATTATATTTATATCATGTTATACATTTTATAAATCATGATTCTAGTATATGTAACAAATATATAAAAAATTAGGACAATTGTGAAGAACAAAGCGAATATTACCCGAAATGAAACCTTAATATTGGATTGTTAACAAGAAGCTAATATAGGGTAATAATAAAACCATATATGGTATTATTTATAGGAATAATTTTCTATAAATTATGAATAATAAAATTATATTCATTATATAGGTGGTTTGAACAAGTTCGACGACATTCAAGAAACAATGTAAGGGGATTTAATTTCACTTTTTATTTCAATGAGATACATGATTTATTCACCACCCATTCCTTTTGTGTGGTGTGTATAATACACATGAATGTATTCAATTATTATTATACATAAATTTATGTGATCTAAATAATATTTTTAGTTTATTTATTTAGTGGAGTTTATGTTTAAAAAAGTACAAAATCAGTAAAATTATTTCATCTCAATTTTCCTTCTTTGAGATTCTTATTTTTTTATGCACCTAATTTTTTTATAATGGCGTATATACTTACATTTTACTTGATTTATCATGAATATCATTATTTTAGTGATATTTTAAGCTTAAAATAAAATTACTTTTCTTACATTTAGAGTATGATCCCATGTAACCAAGTGGAAAGATCTTATTGATACAATCTCACTACTTTTGAAGATTGTAAATGATTGTGCTTCATTAATGAAATATTATGATCCATCTCTCAAGAAACCTCGTGATTTAAGTTATCCTATTTTTATTCAAGATATATCAATGTACTAGTACAATTTTAAAACTATTATTTACTTAATATAATTAAGAAAATGTTTATAATAGAATTTGACATATTTATTTATTTGGTCAGAAATATATTTTATTTCAAAAACTATGTTTTAAAAAATGTTTTCATTTGTTTTTAAAAATGAAACTTGATGAAAATTTTCATGGAAAATTTATTATAATTTTTTTATTGTTTTCAAATATATATTTAAATATTTTCAAACAAATTTTCAGTGAAAAGGATTTCAAAAGGTTTTATGTTTTAAAAATATTCTACCAAATAATAAATGATATTTTCATGAAGAAATGTTTTTAGTAGATATTTAAAAATTATTTCCCATATAAGATAACATCCTATGATGTTAGTAATGATTTTTTGGGGACATTATTCAGTTTTTCATTTATATTATTTATATGAATGGATTATGATTTGATGTCATGATGTTTATGAAACACGTGTTTCTTTAACAAGTTATATACTTTTGAAATAAACTTCTTTTCATATGTTATGCTTATGAGGAAATGATTATGAAACCTTTATATTTTTTAACATGTTATGATATTATTACATGTTTATGATACCTATTTCATTTCATGGATTATGATGTGATTTTTAATTATATTGTATCACATGAATGTATGATTTCACTATGATATTAGTGGGAACTATATCTCCCATCAATTCATTGGGTAATGATTTATATCTAATGATATAGACATTTCTATAATTATAAATGAACTTGGTTTAATATTTTATTACTGTAATGGAATATGAAATGAGTTCAGTAATTCAGAGCTAGAATGAGGAGTGAAATCAGTTTAGTAATATAGGGAAATAATGGGGTGTGATCCTAGTTAAATAACGGAATTTGTCCACTAATATGGATTGGGGAGTGATGTCTTGAATACTTTGTAAATTAATATATATACTCATGTGTCTACAAAAATTCAATTTTCTATTACTATGATATGCTTTCATGGATTATAATATCTATTTTCTTATGATTCATGTCTTATGAAATTCCAATATTTATTCCATGATTCATGTTTATGATCTTTGATATACAGGTTATGATCTTGTATTTTAATGATCATGTTCCCGTACCCTTATTCTCATGATTACCATTATATATCTCTATTTTTTACCCTTACTATGCATATTATCTCACCCATTTTATGTTTTTGGCCACCATTTTATGAAGATATGTATTAATTTTGATGTGTCTAAGATGGGTCCTAGTCAAGAAGAACCTAGTGGGAGATGATATAGCTCATTTATATACTAGTGTGGTTGTTTCTATGTTTCTAAAGGTGCTAGACTAGTATGGTATTTGATAATCTATTGGTATATTGTTTCAAGTATTCCACAAATGTTATGTACTTTTAATGTATGAAAATTGAGGTCTTCTATATCTAGAACTTAAGGTGATTTATTATATTATTTACCAAGTATCTTCGAGAGTTGTTTACTTGTGTATATAAATATTTTTTTAACATAACTCTTACGTATGTCAGCCCTTTTAAGATACTAGCCCAAGTGGGGTAGGTTTTTATATCATTTTTACTTACCACTAAGATTTATCTACATTCATAACAAATTTAACATATCCCATTCAAGGAATTATGTTCTTGAACCCTTTTATGTAATAAAAAATGTCCATGAAGAGGATAAGGAAAATTCACCCTATATAAAGTATCTGATATATATTGTTAACCTAATTCGTAATATTTGATGGAGAAATAAAATCTCTAAGATCTGGGTAAAATTGATGTATTGATATATCTATGTTGAGACAAGTGAGTGGGAATCTAAAATTCAAATTCAATAGAAATAAATTTTCTCTTAAGAATCCACTTAATGAATCTCAAGGATAATAATTTTGATGGAAGGGTGGTGGTTAAGATCCCGACCTCTCTATCTTGGTAATAGTATTTAATTTGTATGTTTAAATCACCTGAATAGTTCTTTAGTATACAAGGATATTGGGAGGGAAATAGGGGAGATTGGAAAAAAGGGTAAGAGGAAGAGACAAAATACCCTTGGGTATAGGGATGATCGATTACCTAGTGGTGATCTGCGGACCCATGAGGTTATATTTGAACCACTGGGTAACTAGTAGTTTCCCAACAAATTCTTAGTATCCAGTTTGGAAAAATTACCTTAATAAGGGGAATTTTAAAATTTTGACACCCTAAATAAACCAACTTATATGCCTTATTTCATGATTTGTCTTCATTTCATAACCTTAAAATATTCATGTGATTTTTTCTCTTTCCACCCACATTCTAATGCATATCCTTTCATTTTATTATATATCTTCAATCCATTCTGCCTCAAAATATCACTTTTGATAAGTTAAGGCTCAAATTCCATTATAACTCTCATATTTATTTGATAATCATAATAATAGATACAAACATCAACACCGAGTTATTATATATTGTGAAATATACTAACATCATAAACATTCTCTAGGTATGGAAAATAAATAAAATTTTTCTTAGGAGATTTTATAATTTTATCATTATTTTCCATCTAAATTTTGTGTTTTTTGTTTAGATTTATTAAATCCATAATTCCTCAATTATTTTAACTTGACCAGAAAATACTTTTTTTGTATTATGATTATTATGTACACCCTAAAGATATATAAACTAAATAAATTAATTGATGATCCTCTTCACCCTCTAATATTCATTAAGGGTTAGGTTAAAAATGGGTTTAGGTTGAGTGGAAACATAATAATGAGATGTTTAAACTTAATAAAATCTATCATTCCATAGTTAAAAAGGATCTTAAGATTCATAATTATTTATACTTATACTATTTTCACATAGAACATATTGTGTGTAATGGTAATAGGTTTATTATTATTATATTCTTTCCCTATCATTTAAATTGATATTTCAATTTTACAGAGATGCTATATTGGGTCCTTCTTCCTATATTTTCTTCAATTTTAAAAAGTTTAGGTTTGAATTTATACTTTTATTTATGAATGATAAACTTGATAATTGCTTTGTAATCATTTTTATCTCATTACCTATGATGACTATAGAGGTGGAATGAGATTCTACACATTCATTCCTTTTAATCAATATGTTTAAATTCTTTTTCAGCTTGTTCAAAATGTTTTGATCAATGATATAGACTTAGAAACATTATTATGTGTAATTATCTTATTTGAGTAAAAAATCAAGTATATAAGGGTTTCTTTGAATTAGAATAAAAGGTTCCCATGTACACCATTTTTTAATAGATAGGTTGATGATATATGATGGGCTCGTAGTGCCCAGACTCTTTTATACCCATTTCTCCATTACTGATTACGGGGGTAATTATAATTATAATTATTGGGTCTCGTGTACATGTTGGTTTAATAGTTTATCTAATGATACCAGATGTGCACATAATTCTTTGACTCTTTTATTCCCCATTAATCATTCCTGAATGGATGATATGTAAGATCATATATACTCAGGTATATATAAACTCTTATAAACTATATAGAACATGTATTTCACCAAGCCTAGTTTATTCTCATTTGATGGGAATAACTGCAATATATCATATCCCACCCATCTTATAATCTGACCGAAAGTTCCATGGAATTATCATAGGTATGGATCCTCCTGGTATATGGTGTTATTTACGATAACACGTATCAATTATTTTTTACTAGTATATTATATATTTTTTTTAATTTTATACCATTTTTACAAGAAGTCACAATTATGATATGATCTTAGAGGTCTGGTGGTGACAACTTATTGGGAATGATTTACTCACAAACTACGTCAGACTTTTTTAGATGCATAGAGATACTTTGGATAAGTATTAGAGAAAATTTAATGCACATAAATATGGGAGATAGCTCTATATATATATATATATTTAAGAGTTTGGTTAGAATATTTTTGAACAATTTAAGGGGTGAAAAAAGTGTTTAATCTAGGACTATATGTATGTTCTCTTGGAGGGGAATAACATGTGAGCCACTTTTTAGTTTTTAGGTCTTGTTTGGTTTAACTAGATTCCATGTACATTGTTTCCTTTAAGTGACCTTTTCCTTAGGGTGGATTATATATTTTTATATCTTTTTGATGTATTTTTTTATATACATGTTACTTCATACATTGTGTATAGTTTACTATTTAAATTTGTTCAAGTTTTAATTTTATTATATTTTAGGAATCTAGATGGGTTTTTTTCTCATTCCAATCCCGGAATTGAATCAACAAACTAAAGTAATTATTTAAAGAATAAAAATACCTCCCATACAGATGTTTTGTTAATAAATAGATATTTATTACATCCTATGGAGAATGGAATGTTTGTATTAGGTGTTGTGGTGACTCAAACCAATACATTTTAGGTTATTGGGACACAATAAATACACAAATTCTCTAGATATTAAATTTCAAATAGTACTATATATTTTCGTTATCGTATCATATAAAACAATTATAATATGTAAATCATATAATGATATAGAATTTGTAACATTTTACTCAATTAGTGAAACCTTTTGACTGATGTAATGTGTATATCTACTCAAGACTAGCTTCAAAATGTTGATATCTTTAATAATTTATACAGTTTTATGAATTTCCTCTAAAATCCCATCCCCCGGTCAAAGAATGGATTGATAGAATCATTTTCAAACATCCATAAGACATCATACTTGTTCTATATAACTTTTAATTATTATTATACAATTTTTTAGTTTCCTTCAAAAATATTTAAAAACACTTTCCATATAGAATTTATATATTTACATGAAATTACCTTTATAAATAATGGGTTTGAAAAATATCCCTTTTAAAAAACTAATTCCTTGGGGTTCTAGGTTCTAATTCATTATTCTCCCTTTATATGAGTACTAATATTTACAAGTTTATGGGTACTATTTAAAAAATACAAATGTACACATCAAATTTTATTCATTATAAATTGTGGTTTGCCCAATTATTCTAAGAATATTTATTATGTCCATTAACAGCCAAATTATTTTCTGTTTTACAATCTTGAAGAAATAAAAATACATTTTAAAATTATGGAAGATATTTAATATCTAAAAAACTCATTCCTTAGACTATAAGTCTAATTTTTGTTCCCAATAAGGGAATAATATCTTTAATGGGGGTGAATCATGGTATGTCTTTTAGAATTATTACACTTCCAATTATATTATTCTATAGTTAATATGAATTCCCATTTTCCACTTAGTAATTATAAAAGATATAACATAAAATACAAAATTAATTTTAATTGGTTCATATACACCAGGATATGTTTAATGAGTATACAAATGGTATTGTACATTTATACTAATATTGACTAAAGTGAACAAGATACACAATGTTTAGAGTATAATCACTATCCCTAATTATTCACAACTAATCATAATATAAAAAATATTAATTATTTCTCTCTCAAGAAAGACTCAACACCATATAAGATTAAAATTTTTATCTCAGAAAAAAATGAATATGACACCAATGTTTTAGTGATATAGACCATATGCATCGGGATTTAATGAGATCCTATTCTTAGTTAAAAATTCATGGAAATCATTATTTTATCATTAAATTAATTAGGGAAAATATTGAATTAAAAACATTCTTATGACCTTTTAGGTTTATAGTTTCATAAAATTATTAAAAATGTTATATAATTAATCCCATGTCTTCCTAAAAGAAATATCCTTTTCCCACTATATTAGAAATTACATAACACATTACAAGTATTCAACACATCCTATAAATTCTCCACACAATATATTCTTCTAGATATATCATTTGTAATAATTTTCTTCATAACGTCGAAAATTTGAAACAATAGAATGTTGTAACACCCTATGATGTTGGAATATATCTATATCTAAAATAATACTAGTTTTGATATTTTATTGCACACGTAACACAAAACTAAAACAATATATGGCATATTAGATAATAAAACCATAATGATAATAATTCTTATGATAGAAAAAAATATTGTAATAAATTATAAATTCATACAAAATCAGAGTAAGAATACCAAATATTTTAAAAGGTAATTCTCAGTAGAAGTGTTTTCATTATATATTGTATTTTCATATAAAAAATAATATATAAATCATATAATTTTTATTTTTTAAATTGAATTTAAATTTTTAATCAAAATTTTCAAAATTATCTTAGACTAAGTTTTTTGTATCCTTCTAAAATAATTCTTTTTTAGGAAAATAGTAAGAAATAGTTTTCTCTCAATATTGTAACTTTTGAAAAATAGGAGGGTTTTAATATTTTTCTGAAATATTATTTTCTTTAATCTTAAATGAATCATTTATAAAATACTATATTGAATATATTAATCTCATGTTTAAATTTTTTGAAAAAAAGTAATGGTTTACTATAAAAACTATGTTTATTCTATTATATTAAAATTTTATTTTTATAACTTTTATACAATAATTTTTATCACTTTTCTAAAAAAGTTATTTTTAAGGAATTATTTTAATAACATTTTGTTGTTTTTATTTAATTAAATAAATTAATAAACATTAAAAATGAAAGTAATAGTATGTTTAATCACACATATAATTATATTAACACATATATTATTCATAATCATTAATATACATTATTAAGAACATAGAACTGTTAAAACCCCAGTTTTCTACAAAAAAACTATTATATATATATATAAAATGTTTTCATTTAAAATATAATTTTATATTTTTTATAATTGTAATTAGATTAAATAGAGAATAAATATAGTTTTATAACACCAAATTTTCATTAGAAAATTCTATTTTATAGTTTCATAAAAACATAATTTATTTTAGAAAAAACTAGTTACCCTAATAAATATAAAAAAAGTTATAAGAATGAAATTTAATTTTAAATGAAATAAAACAAGCTTAAAATGTGTTTATAAATTATTTATTGAGAATTTTAAACCAAATAATATCCCAAAATCAATAATTTCTAAAATTTGGAACCATTTATCCTTTAATAATTTCGTTCTATTACTAAGAAATAGGGGCTGTTCAAAAATTGTAATTTTCTTCACTTATAAAAGTGGATCACTTCCATTGTCTCTCATGTAGTCATATGTTATAAAATATTATTGAAATAATTCCCAACTTTACACTCCTAAAATTCCATTAAATGAACTAAATCTCTTGTTGTCAATAATTTAGCTTGATTGCTTCATTTTCATGGTTACATCCAAGAAAACGTTTAGGGTAACAAATTGAGTATTACTTAATCCTTATAATTTTTTTCTTAATCATTCCCTTACTAACCTATCCAAACTATATTTATATACTAAACTAAATATAGTTAGTATACGTAAATATTATTATATTAATGGAACAACCCTAATTTATTCCTTCCCATCCCCTTATAGAAATAATAGAAAGTGGATCATTCATTGGTATAGACTACCTATTCTATAAAGTGACGCCTTCAATCTTCACCCCCACATATTTTTTATAGTCATAATGATGTAATTAAAGAATAAATGTTCCATATATAATATAAAAATTATGATTAAGAGAAAAATTATTATCCATCTTTATTCTCTCTCACTCATCTAGAAATGAACTTATTAACCATGTATTTTGAACACTACTATATCCATGAAGAAATGTTTTTCATTTTTCAAATTGATTTTCGTTATTTATCAAAAAAACCTAAAATATTATTCAAAAACTTTAATTTTTTAAATATTATCATTATTCAACCATTATAATGATATTATACACTTCATTAACCATACTCAAACATCGACCTATAACATGTTCTTATTTGGGACTGTTTAACCACCTAAATGGATGATAATATAAAACACTAACATACACGAATTTAAAAATATATTTATAGTAATAAATGATGTTTATTACACTATTAAGATGTTCCGGTGCTCCCTTATTCTATATCCGTAGAATGAAAATCTAGTGTGCCTCACTAAAAAATGTCCCTGATATATAAATTGAATATAAAATGTTCTCTATAAAATTATCAAAACCATTAGGTGTAAAAACTCTATATGGAAACAATATCTGGTTTATCTATTCAGCTTCTCTAAAAATAAAATATTTTTAATGATTCTGGTCAAAATTATCTTTCTATAAATTGTATTTAACCAAAAACTGAACTTTGTTTGGAAACCTAGAGTGATAGAAGTTCTAATCTATTTCATTTATTTCAGATGTACAAATAGTGATAGTTAAACATATACTTTTGAACCCTATTTATATAAGTTCTTCTAGGGAGGAAAATGTGGGGAATCAAATTTAATTTGTAACTCATTAAAATTGAAAACTTATTCATTCATACTTAAATGAAATTTACCTGGATACTTTAAAAATTTATAGAATATTCAAGAACACTCTTGAAACATAGTGAATTATCTAGTTAATCCAAATTTCCTTAACATTATTATTTTATATCTCAATCAAACATCCTTCCATTTTTCTAGATAAAAAAATATTGAAAAACTATGATACATCATTATTCATGATGTGTTTAAAAAGGGATGTAAATCATTTTAGGAAAAAATATATCTGGTGTTTTTTCTAGAACTTATTTTTAACTCTTTTTTAGGTGGATCACTCTCTTCCAATGATAAATATTTTATTCTATATTACATTCATACAACTAAATATTTTTATGATGATTTAAAAATTATATTTTCATATAGATCTAATTAGTATGATCATTCTTAAAAAAATTTATTTTTCCATATCATATTTGGTTGATGGAAATACCAAATGTTTTTATGATGGATTGACATATCTCTATTCAATCAAATTTCCTAAAATAAAAATTTATACAAATTTCACTATGAAATTTTTTCTAGTAGACTCTCGTACAAAATTATTTTATGATAGAATTTATTAGAAAGTTTTTATCTGATTGTATTCATTCTATGGTGTAATTAAGTAACATAAAACATCGTATAGTTTTACTTACAATGAGTATTTTTCTTTTGGAAATTATATAATCTTTTTTTTCCAGAATACTCTAATTTCATTGTTTTCTACTCTTTAACCACTGAATATGGATTAATGATTTTAGAAATTTATTGACATTATTCACATCAAAATATCTTCATCTATTTTATTACTCATATTTCTCATTTCAATTTATAATTTTTAGTTTTAATTGAAAAAATCTCAAATTCGATCTTTTAGTGATACTTTTTATTTCTTTATAATTTTACAAAACTATAAAAACTCAGTTGAAATTACTTTTTACATTATTTTAATTCCATATTTTATGATGATATTCATTTTATTTTTCCAATTACTTTTTATAAACATCATCTTATAGAAACATAAGAACTCTTCTTTGTCTATAATGTTTTTTTGGATGAGGAGTTATAATATATTCTTTTATAATATCTATCCAGAAACTCCCCCATGAAATTTCTTCTAGTATATTCTGTTTCACTTTTATTCACTTATACAAACCACATCATGTATCATGTGATTCATCATGATATTGGAAACTTATAATGAACAAAAAAACATTTTATTTTGTTAATAATAATTCTTAACAACGTTATTCAATGTTTCCAACTTTTTTCAGCTACTTAAAAACAAACTTAATTTACATCCCACCAATCTTGCAAACCTGTTTTACGAAAACATTATTGATTAAATTGTGATGTAAAGAATAATAAAAATGTTAGTAAAACCTTACAAATGTTCTAAAATTTTCACCTATGTATTTTTTTACAACCCTCGTTAACAACTTTTACAAATCATCATTTTTCATCACTCAAAATGTATACAACTTATTTTTTATTTTTTTATCAAACCATAATATTTCTCATACAGAAGGTTCTAAAAACAAAAAATTAGATAATGTAATGTTTTTTAATGAATTAAATCCCTACATGAAAATAATTTTTTTCCATGTTAAGGTAAACCCCTTAATATTTTATCTTCTCTATTTCTATAAAATTGTCTCTTTACCTAATTTTATGATAACTATAGCTTATGATTCATTTTTATGTAATTTTACATACTCTACCTATTATAAGATATGTTTTACTATGTAGTACCCATGGGTTTAGGTTGTGTCCTTTTTTAGGCATTTTTATGTTTTTAAAGTGCATGGGATGAGTTTGGAAGATGTTGGGAGAGTTTGGAATGGTTTTGGATGAGTTTGGAGACTTTTAAAGGGGTGCAAGGTTTGAGCACGGTTAGTAGAAACCGTGTAGATTCTCCAAGAACTCGTGCAAGGGAGACAGTAGGCTTCGCACGACCTACAAATGGTTTTCCAAACTGTGTGAGGAAATCGTGTGTACCCTTTCTCTCGAGGCAGTAGCGTGTGCACGGTTAGTACACGGTTTGACAAACCGTGCGAACTAACCGTGCAGACACTTAAACATAGGGTTATAAGGTCCAGGGTCCCTCGAAAATAACCTATTTCACTCCAAACTTCCTCCAACTCATGGATCACTCAGGTTCTTTGGTTCCAAGGGGGTGGAGGAGCTTCCCCACTCATATTGGAAGCATTTTTAAGTGGTTCATTGGCGGAATGGAGGTGGTTTCTCCCAGGTAAGTCTCTCCTCATGGTTTCTTTGTGTTTTCCTCTATATCTACATCCCTATCTTTCTTGGTTTTCTATATATACACATGTTGTGTGTAGATTTAGGGTTGTCGTTTCCTTGTATGATGTTTTTAAGGCTTATGGATACTAGGGAAAGGAATCTATAGAGGTTTCAGTGGTGCGCTCGCCGGATTTGAGGCACTATTGTTCATGGGTCGATTTCTCAGGAAACCTAAAGGTAGGTGGCTTATATCTTGAATCCACTTGGTTAGAGCTAATGGTTTTTGTTACAATTAATTTGTTGTGATTGAAATTAACTGTGTTTTGATGTGCTCAATTGGTTAGAAATCCCTTGGGTGATGGTTTGGGGATTTTTGGGAAAAAGGGGGTTTTATGGTGAAATTCTATTCTTGTGAATTTTAAAATGGGATTCTATGGTAGATTTGTAAAAATGATTGATGGAAATGGTTTTCAATAAATGTGTTGTTTTATTGAAATTTTGTTTGGAATTGAAAATAGTTTTCAATAAATGGGTGATTTATTAAAGTGGATTGATATCCAATGGAATAGGTTGATTGCATGTGGTTGTCACGTTGGTGGGTTATATGCTTGGCATTGGATTTTTTTCAATGTTGTGTGGAAGTGGCGATAATTACCACTATAAAAAGGGTATGGAATGTGGATGGAAGGTCCACCATCATGTATAAGTGCACGGGAAGTGCCACTTGGTGTGGAAGGGTGAATGGGTTGGACGGTAGCTCCACTGTTTGGTTGTTATGATTGTCTTGCTGTGCATTTATTTGCAAGATGGAATTGTTGTGGTAATGTGTAAATGATGAGATGTCTTGTGGATTGTTTTGTTGGCTTTCCCTTGCTTTATTGGTTTGTATGTGATGGCTTGGTAAGGGCACGTTTGTCTTATGAAAATGGTTTCACTTGTGATTTATTTTATATGAACTGTTTCATATAAATGTGATAACGGTTTTATCCTAGTGGAATGTGTAGGGAATTCATTTAGGGAAAACCTACAAAGTTTTAGTACTCACTCCCTACTTGTGCACGTTGGTGTCTTTGTAGATGTTGTATATCGTGACGTGGTCAAAGGTAAGGCATCTCCCTCCTATAGTGATGCATTGTGATGTCTCAGTGGAGCTTGGAGCTTGGATCTTGGTGTGGAGTTATGGTAGTGTCATGGCTCGTAGTGTTTTATGTTTAGTTTCCTCTTGTACTCTGATATGGTTGGTTGTATTGTTTTGGGTTGTATTGTGGAACAACTTGGTTTTCTTTTGGGAATACATGTTGGGGTTTGAAAGTGCGTGAATCATTAGTTGTTGGTTTGGTTGGTTTTTTCTTAAGGGAAAATCGTTCCACAACTTAATCTTGAAGCGCTCGGCATTTATTTCCAGCCTTTTTCATCATGGTAACGTCTCTTAAGGCCAAGTATCCCTCACCACCTCCTCAATCTAATGAGGTAGGGGTGGGGTGTTGCAAGTGGTATCAGAGCATTCAGTCCATTGGAGTTGATTCTCAGATTTTGTGTTGACATTCGTTGTGGTATATTCCTTGAGTCGGGATTGTAGAAAGGCATAGGATTGTCAGAACTTGGAATTTATATTATAAAAATACATAGCCAACCATTTTATACTGAAATTCAAGTTACTAGGGTGTTGGGTACATAAGTGTTTTGGAGACACTTATAGGCATTGGATATCTCATTGTCGTGGGTGTAGCCAATGAGATGAGCATGACATGCATGGTATAAATGACATCCCACTAGGATGCATATTTCATTGAGGTATAATGATTTATGATGTGATATGAATGTGAGAAATTTTATTGTGAATAAATTGGAATTTTGAAAATGGATTGGTTTTCAAAATGGTGATACATGGAACATGTGGAAAAGGAGGAAATCCTTATTGTGATAGTGTTGTGTAATGCGTTTTGAAATGGGATTTTGTGATGTATATAGAAGTGAGACTCATGGTTGTTTGTTTTCTATTTATAGAAATGGCACTGAGTAGGCATCGTAGAGACCAACCGGAGGAGGCTGCTGAGAATGTGGTAGCACCTGAGCCTCAGGTGAACCAGCAGCTGTGCAAAGTATAGTGAAATCCTTCCAAGATGTGGAAAGTGGGAACAAAGTGGATGAACCAAAGAATGTGGATCATGAAGTTCAGTTTCAAAAGCTAAATCCTTCCATCTTCAGGGGTGATTCAGAGCCGGAGAGGGCAGAAGCATGGTTGAATAGAATGAACAAGATCTTCGAGTTCTTGGGAACACCGGTAGAGATAAAAGGGATGTTGGGCACATATATGTTGGAAGATATTTCCCTTAAGTGGTGGGAGTTGGTAGTCCAAGCAGGGACGAACCGTGGTATGATGTGAGAAGGCATTGAAGAATTGTTTAATAAACAATTCTACCCACATACATTCAGAATTCAGCGTATGATTGATTTCTTCAGTTTGATGCAAGAGCTTATGTTGGTGACAGAGTATGCAGCTAATTTTATGAACATAGTAAGGTTTGCATCCGAGGTGGTGGGTAGCACGTCGTTGAAGGAAAGGATCATTGAAGTGGGGTTAAGGCAAGAAATCCATTCAAAGATAGAAGTGATGTGTATAGAAGATTACACAGAGATGGTGAATAGAGCCTCAATGGCTGAGTGGGATTTTTTTGGCACTCCAGGTGGAGGAAGCATGGTGGTACCCATGGGGAATAGTGGGAAATCTAATGCTTGATTCAAGATAAGGAGGGACACTTACTCTCAGGGTGGGAATATGGAAAACAATCCAATGGTAGGATCGATAAATCTTCCTCCGAAGACCCAGGGAAAGCTCGGATGTTTTCAGTGTGGTTATTTGAGCCACATCAAGCGGGTTTGTACGAAACAACCTTGAGAATGTCATAATTTTAAGTAGATGGAGAATCTGCAGCGTTATTGTCAGAATGATCCAAGGTCGGGTGTGCGTGACACTCCTCTGGGATCGCAGATGTTGTATGCTTCAACGGGATGGGGACAGTAGCACAGTCCTCATCAACAGCGTAATGTGGTTCATGGTGATTCTCAGAATACCATGACGCCTTAGAATGGCAATAAAGATGATAGGTTGGCAATAAAACATGTGTTTGGAGCATAGAAGGTTATAGTGGATGATCAGTCAGGACCATCCATGGTACGAGGCACTATTCTTTGGAATTCTACCTTGATGCAAGTGTTGTTTGATATAGGTGCTTCACACTCTTTTATTGCGGAACATGTGGTTGATTTGCTGGGTTTAAGGGTAGAAATGATACCCTCGGTTTTGATACTTCAAACTCCTCTGGGTCAAAGAGAGTGTCGAGCCTTCTTTTGTAGAGAATGATGTATCACTGTGGGCAAGGTTGAGATAATGTGGAATTTCTCAATGCTTGAGATGGATGAGTATGATGTAATCCTAGGAATGGATTGGCTGGTGGCTTTTAAGGCCCACATCAACTGTAATGCGCAGAAAGTGGTTTTTACAACACACGATGGCATTAGAAATTTCTATAGAGGAGAGAAGCATGAAATGCAGGGTGCAAAGAGTTTGTTGGCACCCGCAGAGGGTACATTATCATATCAGTTGGCGGTGTTGTCATTGGAATCAGTAGAGGGTGTTAAACAGACTGTTCTTCTGATAGTGGTAGATCAATTCATGGATGTTTTTCCTGAAGAATTCTTTGGGTTACCTCCCGTAAGAGAAGTAGTGTTTATGATTGATCTCCTCCTGGGGCCCAGTCCTGTCTCACTTCCGTCTTATTATATGGCAGCAGCTGAATTGCAGGAATTGAAAATCCAGTTGGAAGAGTCTAAGAACAAAGGGTTTATCCGGAGTAGCACATCTCTGTGGGAAGTTCTGGTGCTGTTTGTGAAAAAGGCGGATAGAACATTGAGGCTATGTGTTAATTATCGTAGACCTAACCAAGTTACAATAACGAATAGATATCCACTTCCATGAATTGATGATTTGTTTGATCAGTTTAGGGGATCCTAGTGGTTCTCCAACATCGACCTTAGGTCGGGATATCATCAATTGCGGCTGGGGAAGGGAGATATTCCTAAAACAACTTTCAGAAGTCGATATGGCCATTATGTATATGTGGTTATACCCTTTGGTCTAACAAATGCACCAACGATGTTTATGGCATTGATGAATCAGATATTTCATAGATATCTGGATTCATTTGTGGTGGTGTTTTTAGATAATATTCTGGTGTATTCAAAGACAAGGGTGCAGCATGAGAAGCACTTGGAGACAGTGCTGGGGATCTTGAGGGATCAACGGTTGTATGAAAAATTGTAATTGTGTGACTTTTGGATACATGAAGTTCATTTTCTTGGCCATGTGATTTCTGAAATAGGTGTTTCAGTGGATCTAGAAAATATAAAGGCCATTATCTCGTGGAAACCTCCAAATAATGTGTTATAGATACAAATTTTTCTTGGACTAGCTGGTTATTATCGGTGTTTTTTGTGAGTTTTCACATTTGGCTTCACCGATGACAGCTTTGACAGTGAAGCATGTTCCATTCTAGTGGAATGAGAAGTGTCAGCATTTTTTTGAAGAGCTGAAACATCTCCTTACATCATCACCAATCATGGTTTTTCTAGTACCAAGAAAAGGGTACGTGGTGTATTGTGATGCATCGAAATCTGGCTTGGGATGCGTTCTCATGCAAGGGAATCATGTGGTTGTGTATGAATCATGGTAGTTGAGGGTGCATGAGAAGAACTACCCAACTCATGATTTAGAGTTGGTAGCAGTGGTCCATGCTTTGAAGGTGTGGTATCATTATCTATTTGGTGAGAAATTCACGGTATATACAGATCATATGAGCTTGAATCACATTTTATCACAAAGGGATTTGAATATGAGGAAAAGGAGATGGATGGACTATCTCCAGATGTTTGATTTTGACTTAATGTAAACACCAGGTAAGGGAAATTCAGTGGCAGATGCATTAAGTAGAAAATCATTTGCTCAGGTGGTAAAACATGAATCAGATCAGTGGGAGTTGATGTCGGTTATAGCCGATATGCGGTTGGAATATGAGGACCAGGGCGATAGACCGTTCTTATTTCCGGTTATGTTGATTCCAGACTTGGTTGGCCTGGTTAAAGAGGCACATATATCTAATTCTGTGTGTCTGACCTTGGGGTTAAGAATCAATGGCAGGGAGACCATTAAGGGTTGGCAACTGAATGGAGATTCAGTTTTGTGTTTTCAGAATCGGATGGTTGTACCAGTTGTTTTTCAGGAGGATCTTCTCAGGGCGTATCAACATTCCAGGTGGTATCTTCATCCTAGAATTCAGAAAATGTAGAAAGCATTCAAAGCACAGTTCTAGTGGGCTGCTACGGAAATAAGAGTGGCTGTTTTAGTTTTGATATGCTTGACTTGTCAATAGGTCAAGGCAGAGAATCAGAGGCCAGCAGGAATATTGTAGTATTTACCAATCCCTGTTTGGAAGTGGGAGCATATAGCGATAGATTTTGTTATAGGTCACCCAATAATGGTAAGAAAGAACGATGCCATTTGGGTGATAGTGGATCGGCTAATGAAGTCGGCCCATTTCATCTCGATTCGTGAATCTAATACGATGGAGGATCTGTCCAAAATCAATATCCTGGAGGTGGTAAAGAGGCATTGTGTTCCATTTTCGATTGTATCTGATAGAGATATGATGTTTACATCTCATTTCTGGAAATCCTTACAGCAATACCTTGGGACATAGTTGACTATGAGCACTGCGTATCACCCTCAGACTGATGGTCAATCCGAGAGGATGATAAAAACTCTGGAGGATATGTTGCGGGCTTGTGTTATGGATTTTGGTGGCTCTTGGGAGGATCACTTGTCATTTGTTGAGTTTTCATACAATAACAGTTATCAGGAATCCATACAGATGGCTCCATTTGAAGCGTTGTATGGACAGCCATTTCGTTCTCCACTATGTTGGGTGAAAACTGGTGAGTCCTCCATGGTTGGACCAAGCCTTGTCTTGGAGACTAAGTAGAAGATCATGTTGATCAGGAAGATAATAGAGATGGATTAGAGTCGTCAGAAATCATATGCGGATCATCGTCGATGACCGTTGTCATTTGAGGTGAGTGATCATGTTTTCTTGAGGAGGTCTCCTAGGTTGGGACATCGTCGGTTTGGAAAGCATGGAAAGTTATCTCCAAGGTATATTGGACCTTTTGATATTCTTGAGTGGGTCGGTGAGGTGGCTTATCATTTGGATTTGGCACCTAGGTTCAGTGCGGTACACAATGTGTTTCATGTGTCCTAGTTGAAAAAGTATCAGCCGGATCATGACCATGTGATTCGATTGGATCATGTTGAGCTAGAACCGGATGCTTCATTGGTGCATGTGCCAGTGCAGGTTGTTGATATGAAAGAGAAAGTCGTGCATGGTAAAAGAATTAGTTTATTTCATGTTTTGTGGAAACATGGAAAGATTCAAGACGATACATGGGAGTGGGAGAAAAATATGGTCGAGCAGTGGCCCGAGCTCTTTTCGCAATGGGCGGGTTCACTACTTTCTGAGGATGGAATGTACAATGGTGGGGAGAATGTAGTACCCCTAGTTTGAGGTATGTGGAATTTGTTTATGCATTTTTATGTGTGTAAAGAGCATGGTATGAGTTGGGAAGAGGTTGGAAGAGTTTAGAATGGTTTTGGATGAGTTTGGTGACTTTTAAAGGGGTGCACGATTTGAGCATGGTTAGTGGAAACCATGCGGATTATCCATGAAACCCTAAAAGGAAGACATTAGGCTTCACACAGCCTACGCACGGTTTTCAAAACCATGCGTAGAAACCGTGCGGACTCTTGCCGTCGAGGTAATAGCATGCACACGGTTAGCGCACGGTTTTCCAAATCGTGTAGACTAACCGTGTAGCCACAAAAAAATAGGGTTATAAGTTCCAAGCTCCCTCGGGATTAACCTATTTCATGCCAAAATTCCTCCCACTTGTTTCTCACTCGGTTTCTTCAGTTCTACAGGGGTGGAGGAGCTTTTCCACTCATTTTGGAAGCATTTTGAAGAGGTTTCTTGGTCTATTGAAGGTGGTTTCTCTCGGGTAAGTCTCTCTTCATGGTTTCTTTGTGTTTTCCTCTAGATCTACGTCCCTATATTTCTTGGTTTTCTATATCTACACTTGTTGTGTGTAGATATAGGGTTTTTATTTCCTTGGATGATGTTTTTAAGGCTTATAGATTCTAGGGAAAGGGATCTAGAGAGGTTTTGGTGGTACATTCGCCAGATTTGAGGTGCGGTTGTTCGTGGGTCGATTTCTCCGGATCCCTAAAGGTAGGTGGCTTTTCTCTCGACTCCAATTAGTTAGAGATAATGGTTTTTGTTAAAATTAATTTTTTATTCTTGAAATTAATTTTGTTTTGGTGTGCAAAATTGGTTATAAATCCCTTGGGTGATGCTTTGGGGATTTTTGGGAAAAAGTGGGGTTTTGGTGAAATGCTATTCTTGTGGATTTTAAAATGGGATGTTATGTTTGATTTGTAAAAATTATTGATGGAAATGGTTTTCAATAAAACGGTTGTTTTATTGTAAATTTTTTGGCATGGAAAATGGTTTTCAATAAATGGGTGATTTATTAATGTGGATTGATATGAAATGGAATTGGTTGATTGCATGTGGTTGTATTGTTGGTGGGTTATATGCTTGGGATTGGCTTATTTTGAATGTTGTGTGGAAGTGGAGAGAAGTAATACAATATAAGGGTACAAATAGTGGATGGAAGGGCCACCATCAAGGATAAGTGGACGGGAAGTGCCACTTGGTGTGAATGGGTGAACGGGTTGGACGGTTGCTCCACCATTTGGTTGTATTGATTGTCTTGTTGTGCATTGATTTGCGAGATGAAATTGTTTTACTAATGTGTAAATGATGAGATGGCATGTGGAATGTTTCGTTGGATTTCCCTTGGTTTCTTGGTTTGGATGTGATGGCTTGGTAAGGGCACATTTGGCTTATGAAAATGGTTTCACTTGTGATTTATTTTATATAAACTATTTTATATAAATGTGCAAATGGTTTTATCCTAGTGGCATGTCTAGGGAAGTCATTTTTGGAAAACCTACTGAGTTTTAGTACTCACCCCTTGCTTTGTCACGTTGGTGTTCTCACAGATTTTGTAAATCGTGACGTTGGAAAAGGCAAGGCATCTCCATCCTTTAGTGGTGAATTGTGATGTCTTAGTAGAGCTTGGAGCTTGTATCTTTTTGTGGAGCTGTGGTGGTGTCATGGCTTGTAGTGTTTTCTGTTTAGTTTCTGCTTGTAATCTGATATGGTTGCTTTTATTAGTTTGGTTTGTATTGTGGAACAACTTGGTTTTCTTTTGGGAATACATGTTTGGGTTTGAAAGTGCATGCATCAATAGTTGTTGGTTTGGTTGGTTTTCTATTAAGGGAAAATTGTTCCCCAACATAATCTTGAAGCCCTCGACATTTATTGCCATCCATTGGCATCTTGGGAATGTCGCTTAAGGCCAAGTAGCCCTCACAGACTCTTCAAGCCAATGAGGTAGGGGCGGGGTGTTACATACTCCCCCCTTTCTAGAAAATTTGGTAAATATTTCCCCATTTTATTAATATACTCCAAAGAATATTGGGATATTTTCCAAAAATATTTAGGATGTATTTGGTGGAGGATGAATATTAAGTTACAAACACAATTCCAGAAACAATTATTTTGGAATAGATTTTGTAAAACATTCAATAATGGGAATTTTTTTTATAATTATACCCATGATCAATTTCTCTACTAAAGAAATATCCCTTTTATGAAGTGATGAATTATGTTAATGTTCTTTGATATAAAATATTGGAAATTATTTTTTGTAAAGAATAGTGGAAATTTAATTATAACTATAAACTATTCAGTGGTATATAAAAATTCACCCAAAAAATCATTCAATTTAACTTTTATCAAAATAATTTTTATAAAAGATTTGGTTTCTACAACATATTTGGATTCTACATTACTCAAAGTAGCTGAGCAGTGTTTCTTTATATACCAACTCACACGACATTATCTAATGAATTATGTTCACTGGGATTTGATATCATATAGTTTTAATTTAAAATTAATTTAACACCAATTTATCCATGATGGTTTACATCATCACTTATTTTATACAACATACCATAAGAATATATTCCAATAACATATATATAAATTCGGTTTTCTTCCATCCTTTGTGATTCTTTTGGGTTACTCAGATATCATGTACTCTAGGTAACAATAAAAATGATGTTGGGTCATGAAGATATATGATAGTGAAAAATTCCAAGAAACATTCAAAATAATTACAAATGAACACTTTTAACATCTTTATCTTTACTCGTCTTTATCCTAATGGAAATGGGAGTGGAATGTTTTTGGGAATATTTCAGGAATTGTTTTTTTAATTGATCTCTAACATTCCTTTCTGGACATATAAAAATATATTTTTCAATTTATCATACTTTTAATCCTATAAAGAAGGTTAATTATCCCAGAATAGGAATTTTAATTCTTTATTTAATTTTTTTTCGTACACATTAAAAATTACATTCGATATTAACAATAAAAATTATTCCATAAACATAAATGATACAAATTAGGGTACATGAGTTCATCACTTTCACATATTAGTTTTTTGTGAACATTCCCATTAAAAAAATCACTTTTTTCAAGAAATGGTCATGTTCTGAGTACATAGATTGTGGATCTTATTTCGACACATGTAAGGATTTATTTAACATACATACCATGGATCCATATTTTTCAGTAATAAACCATAAGGGTTTTTAATATAAAATTCTTCCCCAACCTTCCATTTAAAAGGATGGAATTACATCCTTAGGATTGAATTTATAATAGTGATGTGAAGCAAAGACTAATAATATTATAATAGCTTCCAAAATCACAATAGGGGTACAAGTTTCTTAAAAATTCACAACTTCCACATTTGGATAATATTTATAAATAGGTCATTATTTTTTATTTAAACATCCCAACGTTCATTTAGCTTCTTTATGAACACCCATTTTGTCATAATGGTTTTTTTCCTTTCTAGCATGGAATAAGTTTCCATATGTCATTTTTTCATATCTAATCTTACTCTTCATTTACAACATCTGACCATTCAGTATGTTTAGTTAAATTTATAATTAATTCCAATTAATCCTATGAAATAAGTGATGCCTTATTTTATAAATTTAACTTCTAAATAGTCTAAACCAAAGCTTTCTAATTTCCAATAATGTTTTCATATTCTACTGATATTTATTGAGTGTGAAATTTTAGAGATTTATTTCCAATATAACTTTCCTCATAACATGATTTTTTAAATCTACTTTTATGTGTTTTGGATAAATTTTAAATTTACTTATTTAAATATTGCTTGAAATCATTAATTTATTATCCATAACATTTTCAATAAGCTTTATTAAGGAAGTTGGGTTATCAATTACTCTCACATCATAAGAAGCCAACAAAGTTTGTATATGTTTATTAATTTTTTTTTTAAATTCTTCTATTGGTGTAATATCCTCTGAAAATTACAGCCTCATCTTTTTTATCAAATTGTTTTGGATCCAAATATTTGATCTTCAGTAAGATGGGATTTCCAAAACCCTTGAAATATTCCCGTGAAGTTGTTTTGTTATAACACATTATGTAGGTGTTAATGTTGGATTATGACCATAATGGACATATTATTTGTATATTTACAGTCTTACTATCAATTAATCTCAAGAAACATTTTAAAATTATATACACTTCCATGATACTTCTTCCAATTTATACTAAAATTATATCTTCCCTTTCTGCAGATTGATTTTATTGATTTGTGTACAAAGCACTATATTGATGTTTAATTATAATTTTCATATATTATGATATAAAAAATAATTACATGTATACATATATCTATTTTCTTTGCTCCTTTTTAGTATATCTACACCCAAGTCTCTTTCAACTTCTCTAATGAAAAATATAAACATTTTTAATTCCTTTGAATTATGCCTTGTAAAAAAATGTTGTTCGTACATGTGAAATCATCAGTAAAAGTGATAAATTAAAAATATTTTATTGTTTATTAATTTTTCCCCATCTCACAAATATCTTAATTAATAATATCAAGAGGTTTGGTAGATTTTAATTAAACTTTTTTATGGATTCTACCAATCATCTTCCCTTTTTGAAATTTTATGAAAACATCATCCTCTTTCCATTTCAATTTTTCAGGTTTCTTATAACATATACATTAGAATTTTATTTTCATAATTTTGTTTCCAATATACATCATATTGAGATTCCACAACTTGTTTTTTATCTTCAAAAGGAAAATAACATGAGTAATAAGGTTCTCTATTCTAGAAGAAATTTTATTGGTTCTTTATCATCTAGTAAAAAATTTATCTTATTCCACACTTCTGATGAAAGATGGATCATTCATAAATATCACTTCTTCAATATCATTAAAAAAATTTCCTCACACTAATTATGTCGTGATTGGGTCTATCATAATATAATTTTTTTTATATTTCACTTCTGTACCTTCAATCTTAATTGCTGCTATTCCTATGATTTTTAAGAAACTTTAAATTTTGAAAGTAAGTGCTCCTATGCCATTATTTTAATAATCATTAAAGATAATTAAATAAATTTTCATAAATGAGGATGAACAAAAATCAAGAATACATGGGTTTTATTCTTTTACTTTCTTTCATTATTGTCTCAACAAGAAATTATATTTATTCAAGTTTCTTCTTTCTAGCTTAATTTCATTTCATTTCATAAGAAAATTGATGAAGAAGAGTTTTCATATATTCATAAAAAAGTGTCTATATTAGAAAAATATTTCACAAAATTACTATAGTAAATCAAATTGGGTTTCTGTTTGAAATTTTCTAACATATTTAGATTTTTATTTTTGAGTACCCTTTGTCTTGGGAATTGTTTTCTCTTTTCCATTGTTATTGAAACTGCTCATTTTAAACCTACTTATGGGAAGAGAAATGGTGTGCTAAAATTTATATGTTTTCTTCCAAAAGTACCAATTCGAAAAAAATATATAATTATTCTCAATATTATATATAAATATCATCTTTCCCCATATTTAATTTGACAAGGTTCAAAATATCAATTAACTTTCCCTTCCTCCTAGAATGGGGTGACTTTCTTAGAAATAATTGTCTCAATTTTTTTATTGTGGTAAATCTATATCATTCTTTATCAAACATAGATTTATAAAAAAATCTACCACCTTAATTATTAGTAAAATCATATTGGATTTTACATTTAGTGGTTGGTGATTTCACCTTATTATTGGAGTGATATTGATCTATATCTTGAGATGATTTAGCTTTTACATCTGAATACATGTTAATATTTGTAATCATATTTATTAAGAAACTTTCATCCTCAATAATTTTCTATTAGGGTTTACTAATATAATTTTACTTTGTTAAATTTTTCTTATATAGATATTCCACAATAATTGCATGTTAATTAATTATCATTTTATAGTTTATGGTCTCTTGAATATACTCATATTCTATTTAAGGACATATATTATTCCTTTAATATTATTTTAAATTTCTTTCTTCATCATTTTTATTTATTTCATGAGTTTTTTGTTTTTATTAGGATATTATTAATATTAAATTTTATTTGATATTCTCTATAGGATTCTTCACATCCTCATCCTTTTTCTCAGTTTTAGGAATCTTACTTTTTCTCAAAATTTTCAAAGATGTTTATGATTTTATATAAACATTTTTATTCTAAATAGTTTTTTAAAGTTGTTTAAAATTTAATTTTCTAACTCAACATGCTTATTCTATTTACAGTGAAATTTTTCTTCCCCCCAAGGTAATTAATATCTTAATTTTAGGTTTTTCCACTTCATCCAACATGTTCTTTAATTAAGTGTGATATTTATATTCACCAACATTCTTCTCGTGGAAATTCAAAGAAAATTTACCAATTCCTCCTCCCCTGAAAACTTTTAGAAAATGTTTAACTTCATTTACTCAACATATATGATATTTTTTATAGATAAGATAAATTTTATATTCATTTATTTCATTATCTTCTTTTTATTATAAATAAATGAGATTAACATTCCCAGTATACTGTATTCATTTCTTATTAACTGCTCTAAAATCCATTTTATCCTGGAACTTATTTTTATATTTTATTAATTTCTTCTTTTCAAAGGAAAGATGAATTTTATGAAATTCATCAAGAGAAAAATCAGATTTATATTATAAAAATGAAATTTTAGAGTCATAATTATAATGAAAGTTTCATTTGAGTTTCATTACAGTGGTAAAATATTCTAATAAAACAGAATATTGTATAATTTTCACACAACATCATTATGTCCGGTTAAATACTCATCAACTATTTCTTTAACTCTCATCCTTATGTCTTTGAACATGATTCACTATATTTGTATTTTTTATCCCTTCACTTTAGAATTTCCATCAAAGATACTTATGAGTTTTTACCAAGTTTATTTGGATTTTTTGAGGCCCATGACATTCATAATTTGTTTTCCAAATAATTAATACGAAATAATTACAATATTTTCCATCCACATCAATGTTTCACTTGTCAGCAAAAGTCATTGGATCATTATTTTTAATGTCTGGAAACATAATTTTGTATGTAACAATAACCTCTAGGTCAACTAATATATGATAGAGTATCATTATTTTTTCCAAACATTATATTTTTAAATAAAATGCAGGGATAGATCTATTGTCTTATAAATTGAGATTTTCAATGACAAGGATTTAATAAAGTAACCTTAACAATGATACCAATTAAATTTATCATAGATTATCGATTTACTAACAGTGGGGGGGGGTGAATGAGTAGATAATTTTTTTTTAAAAAAAGCAGTCATTATGAAACATAACCCCTATAACATGTTAGATTTATTTTCTTACCAACATATTAACAAAAATAATCTCATGTAATGATAATAAATTAAACAACATTTGTAATATTTACATGGTTTTACTTTAGTGTGAGTACTTAAATACATACAATGGTGAATCCCATCATTCCATGTAAATTTAGTGTTATAATGAGGTTTATAAAACATTGAGGAAAAACCATTTAAATACCTTTTACCTCATAATAGGTATTATTACAATGACTCAAATGAGACTATAGGGTTTTTTATACAAAATTTTAGCTAAAAAATACTATTTGTTTGAAAACTACTCCATAGAAGTTCATCTAGAATTTATTTCCAATTTACTTTATCCAAAATTATAATATATTTCACTCTTTTTCTATATATGATAAATTTACATCTAGTGAATCTCACTAAAAATGAACATAATATATACATTGAATTATGTTCTATTATAAAAATTTCATCCCTTCTAAAAAATAAATTCAAAATATATCCAAATTATTTGTCCATTTTATATGAGTAGAGACAATATTTAAAGCTTATGATCAAAATTATATGTTTGAAACTTTTTTTCAACATGAAAGTGATCAACGGTTAGAAACATATACTATGAAAATATTCACCATATTTTTATTTTTTTTATGAATAATGAAAAGAAAAAATTTAATATCACATCACCTTTGTATAGTTACTACTAGTGTGGAATAAATAATGAAACCGATTTTACATTATCAGTAAGTAAAATTTAAAAAACAATCATTCCTGCTTAAATTAGATTCACTTGGACACTTCTCAAAACATGTATAATATTCAAGAACATTATTGAGACTTTTGGAACTCTCTAGTGACTGCAAGGAAAAAGTATTGATTGTGTATCAAATCTCTTTGAAGAAAAATTGAGACAAAAAACCCTTACATCATTGCTATTTTGGAATTAAAGACCCATGAAAGGTATAAAATGGGAATGATTTCTAAGTCCATCATATTGAATGAAATATATTTATATAATTAATACATATCCAATATATAATCCACAATATTAAAACAAGGGTTGAATATAAATAAAATATCAATGAAGAAAAATTGAGATAAAAAACCCATACATTGTTGTGAAATTTAAAATTGAAAAAACCTGAAAGTTATAACTTGATATGGATTTATAAATACCATATATTTTATAAAACCTAAAATAAATGAAATACATGGCCAATATATAGACAAAAAAATGAAATAAGAGGTGAATACAAATCACATCTCAATGAAGTAACATTTTGATACCAAAAGCCCTTACCTTTTATCCCACAATTCAGATATGATCTAACCTCAAGAATAAGAAAAATAAATGTAATAATAAACTATTTAATAACATTATTCATATATATAATCTTTTACGAACAAAATTTGTAGTTATTTATTAAAATACATTTTTGAGTTATATTTTATGTCTAGCATTAAATGTTATTATCTATGATTTCTTGTTTAGTACTAGTTTCGTAATGTAGGGTTTGATTGATTTTAATATATTCGAATTTAATCATTACAATATCACTATAGGTATTTTAATAGATGTTTCATAATTATTTATGTTGTTTTAATTTCATTTCATAAGTGTTTTAGTTATGATTTGTGATGATGGAGTTGGTTATGATCTTGATTCAATTATTTTTAAGGGAAAAAAGAGTTGCATATTAATAATAATTTAAATGATAATATTGATTTAAATACCCTAACCCAAGTATAATAGAGTTAGTGGAAAATTTAATACATTTCAATAATATTAAATTAATTGAATATTGAAGGATCAAATAGTTTAGTGTTATTCGTAAACAAGTTACATACTTGGAAACATTAAATACACAATGTGTTTTCATTGAGAAATCCATTATTCCTCATAGTGCACCCTTGCATATAATTTTTTTTGGTATCCCAGTGGAAATAATAAATAAGAAAGGTGTGAGATCAAATGATTAATATGGGTAAGAATAAAACCGTGGTTATCATGAATAAAGAAGAAAAATCAATATAATATGGTAAATAACTAAAACACATTCCATTTAATCAAAAAACTGAGTATAATATAGTAGAAATAAATGATGATCAACTGGAGAAATATAACTAATCACATGATCTTGATATTATCATTTGATATTCTAACTAATAAAACAATAAAAATGTACATCAACCAATGATCTCACAATAAAGGAATGAATAATGTTGGATATCTGAAACATAATTTGAAGGCATATCATAAGATAATTTAAATATATGGGTATAAACCTATATAGTTTGGGCAACTGATTTTTCATAGAAAACCTAGTGACGCATTTAGGAGATATCTATAACTAGTACCAAACCATAACATATTAATTCAAATTCATTACTTATATGAAATCGATAAAACAAAATCATTATAAACATTCATATTGAAAAAAATATACTAAATTTTAATACATATCCCAATCAAATAAACAAAATCATGAAACATCAAGTTTAATACAAATAATGGTATTAACATTTTACATATATAGACAAAATGAACATAAAACATCCAAATAAATAATAAGGATGATATTAAGAAAACATATCCTGAATTTATCAAATGTACAATAAGGACACGATGTTATTGGTGAATAGTAATACCATAAAAATGTGAATAATTTTTTTGAGGGAAATAACCCTTTTCACATTGATTTTTTTAACAGAAAATTCAAATTATATTTTGAAAATAATTTTATTTTCATATAATATTTTTGAAATTATATAAAAATATTTAAAACATTGAGTGGTCATTATGGTAAGAAATTATGGTCATGCCGTACAAGTTAAAATATATATTCCTCATACATTTTTAGTAAAGGCCAAATGGGAATTATTTTTAAAATGAAATAAGGAATCCTTTAACTTTTATTTAAAAAGTCCAAATTCAAAATAATTCCTTTAATAAATATTATTTGAGAGTTAAAAATCAACTTTTACAATATTTTTATAAAAAATGGATTTTGATAAAAATGATTTTTGATCTAAAATAGAAATAGTGATGGATTTTCATTAAAACATTTTCTAAATCATTTATAGTAAAAAATATTGTAAAAACTGTTACTGTTGATTGAAAATTTTCATTAACAACTATATTATAATAAAATATAATTATTTTACATTATAAATATCAAATTATTTCCCAATATTATACTTATAAATAATCTTATATAAGGATTAGATTGTCAAATAAACTCTTTCCGATTTAGTAACGCGAGAATCAGAAGCCTAATGAAATAAATGAATTCAAATGAAACATTTAATTCCATGTTGAAAAATATATTTATGATATTTCATATCAAAATAGGTAGTATATACACCAAACGTATTAAGTGGTGAATATGGAATATGTCTCACAAAAGTAAAAGTGAGATGAGAAACCCCTATCTCATGTTCAACATAATTTTTATGAGTCATGAAATCATTTATATAAACATATGATTATTAGAAATATTTTTTATAACCATAAAAACAAATATAAAAAATATGTTATTTTATTATAGTCTTTATGACATGTTTATTAAATATTAATTGTTAAAATCACTATTTCAGGTGATATTTGCTTTATTTTTCATGTATGTTTTAGATCAATAAATTTTGATCTTTTAATTTTATCAAGCTCACATCATATAAAAAATGAAAAAAATTATATTAATATCATATATATTAATTATATCTGTATTTATATTAATATATTAATTTTATATATAGAAACAGATTACACCGTTTAGGGAGATGGTAGACCGTACGTACGCAAGAATGTTGTTTCCATTTTTATCAGTGATTGGAATGAAAGAAAAATAAATATTAAAAAATCATTCTGGAATAATTATTATGTGATATATATTTTTTTTAAGAAAATAAATCCTTATTTTCATCCATGTAAAAATAAATTGAAAAACATTTCACATTATTATGTGGAGGCAGTAGTCCACACATACGGACGAGCGATGTTATTATTTTCATGTAGACAGTAATGTAAGAAGTTAAATGTTATATTACATTTATGTATGTATCATTAAATAATAATATAAATTATAATCTTTATATTGAATCCTAATAAAATTGATGTATCACATATATAAAAACGAATCACATCATTTCGCAAGAAGTTAGTCTGCCGTACACACGAGTGACCTAATCATATCCCCCGTGGAAAGGAAATAATGAAGGTATATGTGATATAGAAATTAAATAAGTATAAAAAAAATCACAAATATAATATAAATATGTAAAATCCATCCTTATTTCTATCATGTAAAGGTGGTGATGGAAATTAATTACATCAGTTCGAAAGGAGGTAGTCCTCGGTACATACAATCAATGACTTTATTTCCCATTTGATGGAAGAAAATGGGGATATGGGTAGTTAAATTAGCATAATAAAATATTATTATATATTTATACTTATGTTTTTATGTTATAATGTTTTAAGAAGACTTTAAGGAGGTGGATGAAGAAAGAAAACAAATACATTTGTTTAAGGATTTTACCTCTAATTCAAAGATCTTCTTTGGGTTTATAACAGAAGCCTTCTCAAGAGCGATTTATATTCAAAATAAGTAACATATAGTGTGGGGACTGATTTATGGAAAGGATGTTGGTATTTATTTTTTTTTGAAAAATGGTTTTTGGATTTTTTTTATGAGAGGATTGGGGGTGTCCTTTTATATGTTGGGGAGAGGACTCAAATGTAATTTTTGAAAAGATAAAGTGATAATCTTGATACTATCAGGACTAGAGCCTCCAAAATGAGTAATTATAGAATATAAAAGGTTACATTGTCTATATATGTCTATAAAATGGGTTTTTTAAAATTTTTAGGTTATTATTGACCCTTATATTCTTTTTTTAACCCATAGTAATCCCATTTTTTACCTTAAACTCGTTAATTAATTTTTACTATTTTCAATATTCATTATGCTAAAAATAGTAATTTTACCTTATTGTATAATATAAATCATTATGATTGGAATTATGTTATCTATTTATACAAATTCAATTCAAATAAGTTTTTATAATATAATTAAGTATTAAATAGTAGATGCGATGAATGAGCAGTTTTCCAAAGTGAAAATACTCATTGGTAAAGAACGTTTTAATATCAATATTAAAATTTTAATTTATCACAATTAATAGAATTAGTTAAATTTTAATATAATGGAACAAAATTTTAAATAAAACTAATTTAAAATATAATTTGACTTTTTAAATAATTTAAATGAAATGGTCACTTTCAATAAAAATTAGATATTTTCACTATTTATCGAAAAATTATATTTTTAGAAAATTTTAAAAAATTAACACAAAGATAATTTTTACACGAATATTTCAAAAAATAACTTTATTTTTTCAAATAATTTTTCTAAAATTGGAAAAAATAATTTCAAATAGTTATAGAAACCCTGACTAAACAATCTTTTATAAACATAATGTTTTTCATATAATATTTCTTTACTTTAAAATAGTCCTTATTTTATTTATAATCAATATATAACAATAGAATTTATTTGATACATGTGTAAACCAAAAAAAATTATAATTTAGTTTTTACTACTCAAACCCTCCATTGTAATCAGTAGTTTGTAATGGGCATGTTTAAATAATAATATTTTAATATATTATTTTGTTCCATTTAAACGATGCATTGCATGCATCACAAGATGTTTAATAGATTGAATTTCATAAATTCATTGGTTGTTAATTTATATTATACTAACTTTTTTTGTATTTTATACATTTTATCATACATGATATTCCTTTTTTTAAATATTAGAGTGTCATATTCTACCTGTAATAAATAAACTTTTTCCTAGAAATTTAATCTTGATCCTGATAATCAAGGGAGTTTCATTTTAAAAAATTTTGTTAGAAAATTGGGTCTTAAATGGTTTTACTAAAAATTATTTTTCATTATATATAAATTTAATTATGATTTTTATCTTCAAAAAATATATAACTAGGTTTCTATATTGGAGAACATTAGTGGGATGTGACGATTTGGACATGGAAGAAAAGTGTAAATAATTATATTGAGAGATAATGATCATCTATTACATGAATGTTTGTGATATATAGTGTATCACCCTAATATTTTAACATATTTTTAATTTTATAAGTAATTTAATTATTTTATAACTTGAAAAACATGCAATTCTGAGTTAGTTTGCAATGCACTTAACACCCAATTTAATGAAAACACTATTTATTAATGTTTTTCACTTTCAATTAGATTCAAACAATCATAGAGAATTTTTATATTACATTTATTTATTATATATAAAATAAAATATTTTTTATATTCATTTTATATGTTTTATAGGCATATGATAAGAAGGAACCAAATTTTATGCTTAAAAACTACAATTTTAAAAATAAAAATTTGGCACCTTTTAATGGAGAACCTATTATAAATATAAAATTTATAATTTTTATAAACTTTTTACGTTTAAATAAACCTAATTTTTGAAATTGTAAATTCAAAATTATGTTAGGTTGAGTATTTTATATTTTTCTATGAATTTTCATTTTTTGATAAATAGTGAACAATTCAGGATTTTAATTTAAAAATACTTCTTAGTCTAATTTATTTAGAAGGATAAATTATATATTAATTTTATTTTAATGTAAAAATTTTTACATTATACATATATTAATATAATATAGTTTATTAGGGCCAATTTCACTTTGAAATAGGATATAAAAACTTGGAAAACTTATAAATATGTTTACTTAAAAAAGCTACATTGTCGTCTCGTTTACAAGGTTCATTTGAAATTAAATTTTGACAATTATGTTAATTGAATAGGGAAACATTGATTTAAAATTTGTAATAATTTCCAATTTCTAATTTCCAATAAGGTTTACATAGTTTTTTACAAAAACTATTAGTGAATGTTATTAAAATTAATTACAACGAATAAGAGTGAAATTAGCTTAACAAAGAAGTAAACTTAAACATAAGGCCCAAAAGAGACTAGAAAATGGTAAAAAAATAAATATTATGTTAATATTTAGACCATATACTACAATTTATATTATTTATATCATTATTGGGGGAAATTTGTGTGGGAATCACATGGGTTGAATTCCCCTTTGAAAAATTTACAAGAATGCCACTCCTCTACCACAATAAAAATGAAATCACCCCTCACACTTATTCACACATATAAACCCTTTATATATCTAAAAATATGATAAAATAAGATTCCAAATTCCCTAAAATAATACTATAATCCACCCGTTGGTAATAAATTAAACCAATAAAGTCTTTTTCTCTAAACTAAAAGCAGTTACCAAAAAATGTGGCAATGTTCTTCAATGATCACTTTTGTTTTGTATCTTTCTGAAACTGTTAAGTTCTTAATAATCCCTGATTACATGATAAAGTTAATTTCATAAATATTCTTATAGTTTCACTATGATATGATATTTACCTACATTTTCACACACATCCATCTTAGGGGATATAGAATCATTGTTTGTGTGTACAACAAACTATCACTTCACGTGCCGATGTCGTTCATCCATCTATTTACCACCATTAATTGTCTGAATAATGATGTATATGTAGTTTTTAGATGATATATATTATATATATTATAAATTTACTCTTATGTAAGTTTTATATAAATCATACCTTCATGCTTTCCATTTTATAAGAATATGATGACATCGTTTGTCGATGTGTGGACTACCCAACCCTCAAAGCGATGTGATTCATTCATGATATACAAGGAATATATAAAGGGTTGGGTCTAAAAAATATATGTGAAATATATGACATAAACATTATACTTTAATTATAACATACATATATAACATATAATTTTCTTTACTTTAAATACGAAAAAGAAATTGGTGCAGTGTTCCGGCATATGTACAACCAATCACCTCCATGAATAGAGAGTTTCATTTATTATCACCAAATTTTATGGATTATTATAAATAAATATATATATATATATAATGAATATATAAAATATTTATATCATGTTTTAAATTTTTGAGATGATTTAATTATGATCTATTTAATAGGAACAATAAGTAAGAAGTCAAAACACACTCGAAAAACTTTTTAAATAACTCCCGACATAGTAAAAATAATGAAGTATTGTTAAAAAAATAATTAAATAGTATAAGACATTAATATTTGAAATTAGAAATATAATTATGGTTATTTATAAGTTTTTAAAACTATTAAAACTATTATAATGCAGTTTAAATAGGTTTCAACACAATTGAAACACAATGTAATAGATTTTCATCTCACATTTTTACATCTGTGAGATAAATGTCATATTCCCCACATAATAATTTTGTGTGGTGTATCTACTTCACATTTATATAAATTTTTAATGAATCCCTTTATGTTAATCATAATTAATTTTTTTAATTATCTCATCCAATGAGTTGTGACATGAAATTTACCAAGTGTTAAATGTTATATTTACAATATCACTTTCTTTTGTGATTCTTAACATTCTCTTTAGAAAATTCCTTATGAATATTTGATATTTGAAATAAATTTTATTTTATAAAAATACTCTTATTTAATGGTTATAATTATTTCGTAAACCTATTACCATTTTTACACAAGATGTGTACTTGAATGTTATTTGATTAATAGGTAAAATATTAGTAAATATACATCTTTTACACAATAAAGATATTTCATAAGCCACAATGTTCAAGAATTCAATTGATTATTAGATATAAGAAGAATTATTTTCATAGGTATGACAAGGGTGGGTCTCAATTATAGATATACCTTTAATGCATCGATATTCTCCAGAGAAGAATCAGTTTTCCAAATTCGTTCGGTTTTTAATCGATACGCTAAACCATCTTATGAAATCTCTTGAAGGTAAAGGTACTATGTACCTGGGAAACATTGCGTCCAATAATTAAGAATTATATTTATTAACAATAAAATTATTATTATTACTATCCATGAGATTTCTAGTTTTAAATTATTTATGGTTTTATTTCATTCTCATATTATTAAATAACTATCATGTGTCCTTAGTTGTTTACAATTTAATATTGATTATGGCTTATCTAGTTTGTTTAAATAGAATGTTTGTTCAATTATTTAAAATAAGTAATTTTTATTCTTATGTATTCATTATTTCTTCTATTGTACTCACACTTACAGATCATTTGATCTCTCCCTTAATTTATTTTTCTTTTCCCATAGGTTTTGAAGATGAATCATGCGAATTATTTTCAAGAATGATGAGATTTTACCAATATAATTATTTATTTTCTATTTTCCAATTTAATATGGGTATTATGTATATAATTTGATTTTAATAAATTACTAAACAATTCATTCCTTTGGTATTTTATTCATTGCGATCATACTAATGTAATAAAGTAATCCACCCACTCCAGGCTTCTAGGGTTGGGGCATTATAGTTTGTATCAGAGAATGATTAGTAGTATCTTTAAAACTAGATTTAGAAAACATATATTTTGGAACAAAACACTAAGATAGACATTGAGGAAAATAATTTAAGAACATACTATAATTTCCTTAACATGGAGATTATGTGGGGATTCATATCAATAAACCCTTGTAGGGATACTACAAGTGGATGTGGTTTTTCACAGAAGTACCTAGGGGTAAAAACTTCAAAAAGGTGAATCATTCCTGACTCGAGCATAACCTGGTAATTAAAAAAATTAATTAATTCACACATGGTTTTACAGTTATGGGGGATAAAATTATGATAAATCTCATTTTATTTAAAAAAAATTATGAAGGATTCCGAAGTAAATATTTCCAAAAAAACCAAATATAAAGATTATAATATTTATGATGCATAAATTTATGTTATGTATTTGGAATTATACATTATGATTTTACAAGCTAATCTAGTATATCCCATGGTTTATATGTTCTAAATGGATGGATGAATGGTATCAATACTCAGAAAAAATGTATATATTTCCTTATTGAGGAAGCCAATATTTATTGTATTAGAAAAAAATCAAATTATGGATGTATTTGGGAAACATAACCAGGTTGTGAAAAATATCCCTATCCGAATAGAGAAATATATTCCATATAGAGAATATCCTATAATATATCAGTTTATGTGATATAACCTCCCATCATTTAGTGGGACTACTAATCCAATAGTATATTAGTAATGGATTAGGTCTCTAGAAAAGATATTTATAGCCATAGTATTTAATAACGGAACATTCCCTATGATACTAATTAAATTTACTATAGATTATAGATTCATGGTCAGAGAGTATGTGTGTTGGGGGGGGGGTTGAATGAGTAGATAAATTTAAAAAAAATCAATCATTATGAAACATAACCCCTATAAAATGTTAGATTTATTTTCTTACCAACATATTAACAAATATAATCTCATGTTATGATAAGAAATTAAACAATGTTTACAAGATTTACATGGTTTTACTTTAGTGTGAGTATATAAATCCTTACAATGAGTAATAACATAATTCTATGTAAATTTAGTGTTATAATAAAGTTTATAATTCATTGAGACCACTCTATTTAAACACCTTTTAACTCATAATATATATAGTTACAATGACTCAAATGAGTTTACATAGTATTTTAAACAAAATTTTAGAAAAAAAATATGATTTTTTGAAAACTATTCCATAGATATTCTTCCAGAATTTATTATGAATTTATTTTATCCAAAAGAATAATTTATTTTAACCTTTTTAAATGTTTGATGAATTTCCTTCTAGTGCGCCTCACTAAAAAATTAACCTAATATATACATTTAATTATTTTTAATTATCAAAACCACATCCCTTTAAAACATTGAAAGGAAAATATTTCCCAATTATTTTTCTTGTTTATATAAATAGAAAAAATTTCTGAAGCTTCTGATCAAAATTATCTGTTTGTAACTTTTATTCACCATGAATGTGATCAATATTTGGAAACATATACTATGAAAATAATCTTCATAGTTTAAGGTTTTTTATGAATAGTGAAATCTAAAAATGAAATATAATATCCCCTTTGTATATGTACTACTAGAGTGGAAAAAATAATAAAATTGATTTTACATTCCCAGTTAGTAAAATTCAAAACACAATCATTCCTAATTAAATTAAATTCACTTGGCCACTTCTCAAAACATGTAGAATATTCAAGAATATTACTAAGACTTTGTGAACTCTCCAATGACTTCAATATTCTTTAAAATAATTATTAATTAAATCAATCAAACTTCCTTGATTTTTTATTGATAAAAAACATTGAAAAATAACCTAATCACGTTATTAATATGGGATTTATAATGTTTTGTAATTTTTCTAATGAAAATATATATAAAGAAAACTTTAGTCTATAAATCCTTGAGGTTCTATCTATCTGATGGAGACTTTTCCATCTAATGTCTAAACATAACTTCTATATTTCATTCAAAATCAAAAATTGTTTGTCTATGGGTTTTATAAGAAAAACGTTGTCTGACTTTGGTTAGTACAATAATTCGTACACCACTTTTATCTGTCCAGATTTGATTTGGTTGATAGATATACAAACTACTTATATGATGGATTGGTTTTCTCCACATTGTCAATTTTTCTCAAATAAACTGTATACATATTCTTTTCATAAATTTTTGTGTGATGGATTCCCTCACCAAAGTTTGTTCAAAGGAATTTATATGAAAATTTCTATTTTATGGACATACTTCAATGGGATAGTTCATAAAATTTGAAAAACATAAATTTTTTCACACAAAAAAATACCCCCATTTTAACATTTTATAAACAATATATTCAGAAAACTCTCCTTTAGTTTCTTGTTTATCTTGATCAACTAAATATGGAAGAAAATATTATGAAAAATTCTAATGAATTAATTAAAAAAATCACTTTATCTTGTAAAATTCCTATATTTCTCATTATGATTTTAAAATTTGAATTTAAATGTATAAAAACTCAAAATATATCTTCTGATGCTAATTTTGATTGCATTATCATTTTAAAAAACCACACAAACTCAACAACAACAACAAATCTACTTCTATTGGATTATGTTTTCTCATGGAATGAATTTAGTTCATTCAATGACTTTATGAAGTCCTAAACTTTTATAAACATAGTAGTATTTCATTTTTTTAATTTTTTTTATGATAAGTTATGAAATATTCTTATATAAACTATCTTCGAGATGTTATCCAAAAAATATTTTATAGTATCTTGAGATACATTATTCTTCACATCTAAAATATTCAATTTGTATAATGAGATTCTTTATAATGCTGAATACATTGAATAAAAAAATAAATTAATATCATTTTTTAATAGTTTTTCATAAAAATTTAACTAAACGTCTGAACATTATCCTTAAGATTCAATAAAAAATTTCTTAACTTTCCTCAACTCTTATTCACCTATTTTATGAAAAAATCCTAATAAAAGGGAGTTTAAAAAAAAATCAAAACAACAAAAAGAATGTCCAATTTTATAAAAATATAATAATAATTTATATACACACAAACACATATATATATATTAGGAAAATATTCCACATTGTGTTTGAAAAATGTAAATATATGAAAAGTGTTATACAGAAGTTAACTGAACCACATCAAATAACCAACATACAAAAAAAATATAATAAAAAAATAGAATATAATAATTAATGGTATACAATAATTAAATATCTATGGGGAAGATTCTTAATAACTTATACAATAAACTTAATTTATTTATTTTTGAATATAGGTGAATGTACAGAGAAAATCAAGACTAAAAAAATGGTTTGTGCTAACTCAAATATCCTTACATTGAGTTACAAGATTTATTATTAAAATATATTATTTCATGTTTAAATTATTAAACTGAATGAATACCTTTTAATTTATTTCCCCCTTTTTTGGAGTTTTAATATTATTATTTTTAACCTCATTTTTGAATAATTCTTACATCAAATATTATGTTACTTTAATGGTTTGTTGTCTCAATCACCTCTACATGAGGCATAATTTTATGTTTTGTCCCAAATGTCTGCTGACATGGTATATATACTAACAATTAATTTAATTATTCAAAAACAATCATTAATCATGTGTCTTAAAAGTTAATTTCATAATCTACCCTTTATATTCTTTCAGTATATTTACTATTCATGTTTCATAGGTTTTTAATCTCAAACACCCATATTTGAGTTTCTTTTGTATTATGCATATAATATTATTTGTATGGTATTTAGGATAACTATTTTATTTATTATTATATTAAATATGTTTCATATATGGTATTATCAGTTCCATTTATATCATTTTCTCATTCAAGGGATTTCTATTTAAATGTTACTTGAGCTGTAACAAAATTTTCAACTCAAATTCTCTCTCCAGGAGTAAAAAAATATCTTCTTAGTTATGATATTTTAATCCCCATTTTCCCATTATTTTCATTTTACAAGGTCAATTTCTCTTTTTAATAAGTTAATTTTTTGTATTTCAAAAAAATAATCGTTTTTCCGAAAATAAATTGTCATATAAAATTTTGATATTAGTAAGGATAGCTCTATTTCCTAAAAATGGATATTTCTCCTCTATATACATATTTTACTTCTTGAAAAAGTTTTACTCTATTTTTGGGAACTAAAATATGGATTAATTCATGTGATAATCTTATTTCTCATCACTAATTTTTTACATTAAAAATTTATTTCCCTATTTACTATTTTGGTTTTGAATAAAGGTGTTTCAAAATATTACAATGTTTTGCATATCATGGTAATATTTATTATCTTCCACTCAAAGGTTTTCTTTATCAAATATTTATTTATATGTTAAGACTCTATTATTAGAGATTTAAAAAAAATTATTTTATATATCTTATTTTTTTATTCCATCCATTTTGAAAATTACTTTTTAAAATAAACTATTGACTTAATCAATTATAGTTTATTTGAAAATATAATAAATTGAACTTATTCTTATTTTTTTTCAAAAATAATGGATTTCCCATCCATTTGAATATTCATTCCCTTGTTTCCTGGAATTAAAAAGTAAATTATTTCCATTATTCTATGTGTTTTATTTAAAAATGTTTTCACAGAAAGGGTTATTTTAATCGTTATTTTTATTGTAAAATCCCAAAATTCTTCTAAATTTATTCTTCATTTACCCATTGATTCTTTGCTAGAATTTTCACAGATGAGAAATTTTAAATATATATAAGATAAATTATTTATCATTTTATGTATATTTCCTAATGATCTTTGATGTAAAACCATATTTTCATATCTAATTATTTTCTTATATGAATTCCTTACTTTTTATTCCTTTTATTGATGAATGCTCACCTAGATTCCATACGTTGATTTATATAGAGAAATTATTGACATAAATTGATTACCGTTATCTATAATGTGAAAATAACAATACATAATTGAATGGTATCTACTTAATATTTTATTTAGTTTCATTGGATTCCAAATTTATATTACATGGGTTTATCATTTTATTGATGGAATTATGAATATTTTTATTATGCTATTTTTTTAAAGGTATATGAAACCCATTTTAATGGCATGATTTATTCATATTATGATTTATTTCTTTTGAAACACATATGTAAGATTGATGATGGGTGGTGACTTATATTTAACTTCAATGAATTGGTAATGTTTTATATCTCATGAGATGGCCATGAATAAATATAATGGGTTTGTTTACATGGGTATGGGAATAATGTGTTTGTTAAAATTTTTAAGTGTATACATAATGAGTTTTTTTAAATGAATAGACAAAATTTTTTTATCACAAAATTATTGATTTTGAATTATTGGTCAACCTTTCTATGTTGGTTTTCTTTCTAGAATATGTTATATTCAATGTTTATGCATTTATTCTAAATATTCTACACTTTTATGTTATCCTTTGACTTATTCAATTATTTATAATATATACTTTGCTGGGTATATGTTTATTATATATCATGATTATAATCATATTATCATCCTTTTCACACATATGATCATTTGTTATTTACATTATTTTTACCCTTACTAGACAACGAATCACACATTTTCTTGGGTTTCAATTTCCCCTGATTATAAAAAAATTAATGCATAATATTAATCTAGAATAGTATGTTTTGTTGATAATTTCAAGGAATTGTTGATAACATGTTATATATTAAGAAAGTGATCATATAGTGGGGAAAATTTCAATTACTTGAAATATAAATGGGGTTTTGGTTTATTTTTTTCCAAATTATCTAAAGTGTTAAACTGAAATGATTTTATGAATGTATCATAATGATTTTTTTTCTATATATCATGTTGTTTTTAGAATATCATTTTTTGGGTTCCATAAAGTGTGATCTAAAATGATAATTAAGGGAAAGCATATACGATAATCTAATAAAGAATACATAAGGAAGAAAAAATATAGTACTAAGTAGCTGATAATCTGATAATGTCATATAACTGATAAAAAGATCTTGAAATGAATCCATGTATTTCATAACAATATTAATAATATCAGGGATAATAATAACTATTTTTATAAAGATAGAATGAATAATAGTAGACATTATAATCTTTCTCTAATGTCCTCTAGATAAAAAATCATAAACATACCATCAAGTTTTCATTAAAATAAATAAAAAATAATTGTGAAGTAATACACAAAATACCCAAGAAATTTCTTTTCATGAGATTTACGGATTTGTAAATGGGCTATTGATGGCCCCACCCATTGTTAATTAATTCTTATATATCCATCATTTGATGGAATAAATAAAATAAATAATACATGACCAACATGTTTTTGTAGTCAATAAAAATAATTATCAAAATTTAATGTATAATGATTATCAAAATTTCACCAATAAATAAATGGAATACCAATGTGTATAATAATCCTTAAAATTAACACCATTTAGTGAAATGGGTATCCAATTATGTAAATAATTTTCTCAATCAATAAATTGAATTATATGATCACAATTCATATAGATAAATAAGTTGGATAGTATAATTAAGTAATATCACAAGTGAAACATAAAATATCATTATTATATTCATATAAATTAAAACCCAATCATAAAAGGAAAACTTCATGTGTTTTCACACATGAAAGGACCCAGAATTAGATTAGTAGATACCCAAATTTAATCCGGAAGAAGAAATATTTTACAATCGAATTTAGAGGGTGATTCGTAAAAGTAACTATAAATAACATGAAAATAAAGAGTAAGTTAAAAATAAAATAGTAATTTTCTAGAAAATAAAAAAACTATATAAATAAATTTCTAGTAGAATAATCCAAACGCATGGATCTGAAATTGAGTTAACAAAAACCCTCACATAATTGTTATCAACAAAATTGAAAACCCATGTAAGGTAGATCATGATATGGATTTATAAATACATTATATTTCACTAATAGTTATGGTAAAATAAATCCATGTCCAAAATATACACCAAAACAAGGAAAAGTTGTTTATTTTGTATCACATCTCAAGGAAGAAAAATTGAGATGAAAAACCCTGACATTATTTCTATAATTTGAATTACAAACCCATTAAATGTATAAAATAAGAATGATATCTAAACCCATCATATTTAATGAAATATATTTATATAATAAATACATATCTAATATATACACCACATGATTAAAATAAGGGTTAAATACACATAAAAAATCAATGAAGAAAAATTGAGATGGAAAAACCCATACATAGTTGTGATATTTAAAATTGAAAAAACTCTAGAAGTTATAACATGATATGGATTTTTAAATACCATATATTTGATAAAAAAATAATATATGAAATACATGGCCAATATATATACCAAAAAAATGAAACAATAGGTTAATAATGATCATATCTCAATACAGTAAAATTTTGATGAAAAGAACCCTTACCCTTTATCCCCCTAATCAGATGTGATCTAACCTCAAGAATAAGAAAAATAAATATAGTAATAAACTATTTAATAACATTATTCATATATATATGCTTTTATGAACAAAATTTATAGTAATTTATTAAAATATATTTTTAGTTATATTTTATGTCTAGCATCAGATGTTATTATCTATGATTTCCTATTTAGTACTAGTTTTGTAATGTAGGTTTTGACTGATTGTAATAGATTAAAAGGTAATAAATACAATATCATTATATGTATTTTAATATATGTTTTATAATTATTTATATCATTTTAATTTCATTTCATAAGTGTTTTAGTTTTGATTTGTGAGATGGAATTGGTTTTGATCTTGTTTCAATGATTTTTAATGAAAAAACGAGTTGAATATTAATAATAATTTAAATAATAATAAATCCACAAATACCCTAACCTTAGTAGAATAGAGTCAGTGGAAAATTTATTACATTTGAATAATATGAAATTAATTTCATATTGAAGGATAAAATTATTTAGTGGTATTGTTAAACAAGATACATGATATGAAACATAAAATACACAATGTTTTTTCATTGAGAAATCCATTATTCCTCACATTTCACCCATGCATATCAATAAAAAACATTTTGGTATCCCACAAGAAATAAGAATAGGGGTAATAATAAGGGTGAAATAAGAAATAATAAAGGCATGTGATCAATTGATTAATAGGGGTATGAATAAATCCAAATTTATCATGAATAAACAATCAAAATCAATATGGTAAGGTAAATAACTAAAACACATTCAATTTAATCGACAAACTGAGCATAATATACTTTAAATAAATGATGGTCAACTAAATCCTTATAAATAACCACATGATCTTGATATTATCCATAGATATTCAAAATAATGAATTAATAAAAATGGACAACAACAAATGAGCTCATAATAAAGGAATGAATATTCTTGGATATCTGAAACATACTTTCAAGGCATCTCATAAGTTAATTTAAATATGTGGGAATAAAAATATCCAGTTAGGCCAACTAATGTGTCCTGGAAGACCCAATGACATATTGAGGGGCTATCTATTACTAGTACCAATCCATAACATACTAATTCAAATCCATTTCTTATATTAAAGAGGTAACACAAAATCATTATAAACATTCATTTGAAAAAACAAATATAATAAATGTTAATACTTGTCCCAATAAAATAAACAAAATCATAAAACATAAAGTGTAATAAGGATAATGGTAATAAAATTTTACATACTTTGTCAAATTGAACATAAAACATCCACATAAATAATAAGGATGATATCAAGAAAAAATATCTGGAATTTATCATAGGTACCATAAGGACTTGATGTTATTGGTGAATAGGAATACCATAAAAATGACAATAAATTTTTTGAGGAAAATAACACTTTTCACATTCATTTTTTTAACATAATATTCAAAGTATATTTTGAAAATAATTTTATCTTAATAGAATGATTTCAAAATTTTATAAAAATAATTAAAACATTGAGTGGTCATGATGGCCGAAAATTCTTTTCATGCCATACATGTTAAAATAAAGATTCCTTCTACATTTATAGTAAAAGGAAAATTGGCCTTGTTTTTAAAATGTTATGAGGAATCCTTTAAATTTCTTTTAAAAAGTCAAAATGCATAAAAATTAATTTAATAAATAATATTTGAGAGTTAAAAATCATTATTTAACTCATTTTTATAAAAAATGTATTTTGATAAAAAATGATTTTTGATTGAAGATAGAAATAGTGATGGATTTTCATAAAAACATTTTCTAAATAATTTAAAGTACAAAACAGTGTAAAAAGTGTTACTATTAATTGAAAAAATTTATTAATAACTGTATTATAATAAAATATAATTATTTTGGATTATAAATATAAAATTATTCCTAAAGGGATACTTATAAATAATCTTAAATAAGGATTAGATTGTGAAATACACTCTTTCCAGTTTAATAACATGAGAATTATAAGCCTAATGAAATAAATAAATTCAAATAAAACATTCAATAAAATGATAAAAAATTTATATATGATATTTCATATCAAAATAGGTAGTATATACACCACACATATTAAGTGGTGAATATGGAATATGTATCACAAAAGCTAAAGGGAGATGAGAAACCCCGATCTCATGTTCGAATTACTTTTTATTATTCAGGACATCATTTATTATAAACATTGGATTATTATAAATCTATTAAATAACCATAAGAACATATATATATATAATATTTTATTTTATTATAGTCTTTAAGACATTTTTATTAACAATTCATTGTTAAAATCACAATTTTCATGTGATAATTGCTTCATTTTCGGTGAATGTTTTAGATCAGTAAATTTTAAAACATTAATTTTATCAAGGTATCATCATATAAATAATCATAAAATTAACTTAATATCTTAAATATTAATTATATCTATATTTATATTAATATATTAATTTTAGACATAGAATCGGATAACCCTGTTCAGGGAAACGATAGACTATACGTATGCAGAAACGTTGATTCCATTTCTATCAGTGAATGGAATGAAAGAAAAAAAAATTATGAAATATTTCAAGAATAATTATTATGTGATATATATAATTTTTATTAAGAAAATATATCTTTAGTTTAATCCATGTAAAAATAAATTGAAAAACATTTCACATCGTTATGTTGAAGCGGTAGTCCACACATACGCACGATCTATGTTATTATTTTCTAGTAGACTTGAAGGTAAGAAGTTAAATGTGATATTAAATTTATGTATGTATGATTAGATAATAAATATAAAATATAATCATTAGATTTAATCCCAATAAAATTCTTGAATAGAATAAGCTAAAACGAATCATATCATTTCACGAGATGGTAGTATGGGGTACACACGAGTGACCTAATCGTATCCTCCATAGAAAAGAAATAAAGAGGGTATATGTGATATAGTAATTAGATAAGTATAAAAATTACGTAAATATAATATAAATATGTTAAATCCATCCTTATTTACATCATGTAAATGTGGTTATAGAAATGAATTACATCAGTTTGAAAGGAAGTATTCCTCTATACATACAATCAATCACTTTATTTCCCATTTTATAGATGAAAATGAGGAAATGGGTTATTAAATTAGCATAATAAAATATTAGTATATATTTTATACTGATTTTTTTATGTTATAATGTTTTAATAATATTTTAAACTGGTGAAAGAAGAAATAACACAAATACATTTGTTTAAGAATTTTACCTCTTATTCAATGATCTTCTTTGTGTTTATAACAAAATCCCTCTTGGAAGCTATTTATATTTAAAATAAGTAATATATGGTGTGGGGAGTGAATTTTTGAAGGGATTTTGGTATTTATTTTTTAATCCAAAGGTTTCTGGACATTTTAATATGAGTGGATTTGGGAGTGGCCTTTTATAAGTTGGGGAGAGGACTCACATGAAATTTTTGCCAAGATAAAGTGATAATCATGATTTTATCAGGACCAATGCCCCAAAAATATATAATTATGGAATATAAAAGGTTAAATCGTCTAAATATGTCCATAAAATGAGGTTTTTAAAATTTTTAGGTTATTTTTTACCCTTATATTCTTTGTTTAACCCATGGTAAACCCTTTTTTCCTTAAACACGTTAATTAATTTTTACTTTTTTCAATATTCATTATGCTAAAAAAATTAATTTTACCTTATTATATAATATAAATTATTATTATTGGAATTATGTAATCCATTTATCCAAATTAAATTCATATAAGTTTTTATAAAACGATTTAAAATTAAACTATAGATGTGATGAATGATCAGTTTTCCAAAGAGAAAATACGCATAGGTAAAGAATGTTTTAATATCAATATTAAATTTGAAATAAATCCCAATAAACATAATTAGTTAAAATTTAATATAATGGAACTAAATTTTAATAAAAATCAATTTAAAATATAATTTAACTTTTTAAAGAGTTTAAATGAAATTGATAATTTCAAAAAAAATCATAAATTTTCAGTATTTATCAAAAACATATCTTTTCAGAGAATTATCAAAAATTAACTCAAAGATAATTATTAAAAGAATTTTTAATAAAATAACTTTATTTTTTCAAAATATTATTCAAAATGAGGTAGAAATTAATTTCAAATTGTTTCAAAAACCCTAAACAAACCATCTTTTAAAAACATAAATTTTATCATATAACATTTCTTCTCATTAAAATATTCTTTAGTTTATTTATAATCAATATATAAAAATAGAATTTATTTGATACATGTGTAAACCATACAATTTTTATAATTTGAATTTTACTACTCAAACCCTCCATCTTAATAGGTAGGTCGTAATTGTAATTTTTAAATAATAATATTTTAATAGAGTTTTGTGTTTCGTTTAAACCACGCATTGCATGCATCACAAGATATCAAATAGATTGGATTTAAAGAAATATATCATAAATTCATTGGATGTTATGTTATATTATAATAACTTTTTTCTATTTTATATATTCTATCAAACATGATGTTCATTTTTTGAAATATTATAGCATCACATTCTACCCGCACTAAATAAATTGTGTGCTTGAAATTTAAGCATGATCCCTATAATCAAGGGTTTTCGATTTAAATAACTTTGTTGGAAAATTGTGTCTTAAATATTTTTACTTAAAATTACTTTTGATAATAGGGAAATTTAATTACAAAGTTTATTTTAATAATATATAACTAGGTTTCTATGTAGGAGAACATTGGTGGGATGTAAAGATATAGACATGGAAGAAAAGTGTAAATAATTAGAGCGTGAGATAATGATCATTGATTATGTGATTATGGGTTATATATCGTGTATCAACCCAAGGGTTTAACATATTTTTACTTTTATAATTAATTTAATTATTTTATAACTTGCAAAACATGTAATTCTGAGTTAGTTTGCAATGCACACAACACCCAGTTTAAACAAAACACAATTTAGTAACGTTACGCATAGGTAAATAAATTCAAGCATTCATAGAGAATTTTTATAGTACATTTATATATTATATGTAATGTAAAATGTTTTTTATATTCCTTTGGTATATTTTAAAGGCATAGGATAAGAACGAACCCAATTTTACGCGTAAAGAACTATAATTTTAAAAAGTGTGATCTCGCGCCTTTTAATGGGGAAACTATTATAAATAAAACTTTATAATTTTTATAAACCTTTTAATTTTAAATATATATAATTTTTTAAATTTTAAATTCAAAATTATGTTAGGTTGATATTTTATATTTTTCATTGAATTTTAATTTTTTGATAAATAGTGAAAAATTCTGGATTTTAATTGAAAAATACATCTTCGTCTAATTTATTTATATAGATAAATTATATATTAATTTCATTTTAAGGTAAAATTAGATACATTATACATATTTTAATATAATATATTTTATATGGGTCAATTACACTTTGAAATTGGATATAGAAACTTAGAAAACTTTGGAACATTTTTACTTAAAAAAAACTGAATTGTTGTCTCATTTACAGGGTTCATTTTAAATTAATTTTGGGCAATTATGTTATTTGAATCGGGAAAAACTGATTTAATATTTAAAATAAAAATAATTTAAAATTTCTAATATGGTTAACATAGTTTTTTACCTACAAAATTAGTGAATGTTATTTAAATTAATTAAAATGATTAAGAGTGAAATTAGCTTAACAAAGAACTAAAACATAAACATAAGAAAAAAAATAAACTAGAAACGTGTAAAAACACATTTTATGATCAAATTTAGACCATATAATACCATTTGTATTATTGAAATCATTATTGGGGGAGCTTTGTGTGGGAATCACATGGGTGGAATTCTCTTTTTAAATTTTTTCAAGAATTCCACTCCTCCACTACAATAAAAATACAATCACTCCTCCCACTTATTCACACATATAAACTCATTATATCTCCCAAAATATTCTCAAATAGGCTTCTAAATTTCCTAACATAATCCTACAATCCACCCTTTTGTAATAAATAAAACCAAGTAAGTATTTTGTTCTAATCTAAAATGAGTTACCCAAAATTGTGGCAATGTTCTTCAATGTTCACTTTTGTTTTATATCTATCTGAAACCTTAAAATTCTTCTTAATCTAGGATTACATGGTAACCTCAGTTTGAAAAATATTCTTATAGTTTTTATACTATTATATTTACCTACACTTTCACACACATGCATCTCATGGGATACACAATAATCATTTTTGTATATGATGAACTATCACCTCGCGAGCCAATGTTGTTCGTCCATCTATTTAACACCACTAATTGTTGGAATAATGATGTATATTTAGTTTCTAGATGAAATATATTATATATATTATTAATTTACTCTTATTTAATTTTTATATAAATCATACCTTCATTCCTTCCATTTTATAAGAATATGATGACATCATTTGTGGAAGTGTTGACTACCACATCCTCAAAGCGATGTGATTCATTCATGATATACATGGAATGTATTAAGGGTTGGGTCAATAAAATATATGTGAAATATATGACATAAATATTATACTTTAATTATAATATACATATATAACATTAACTTTTCATTAATTTAAATACAAAAAAGAAATTGATGTAGTGTTCATGCATACGTACCACCTCTCATCTCCGTGAATGGTGAATTTCATTTCTTCTCACCAAATTTTAAAGATTATTATATAGATATATATATAATGAATATATAGGATATTTAAATAATGTTTTAAATACTTGATATGATTTAATTATTATCTATTTAATATGAATAATAAGTAAGAAGTCAAAACATACTAAAAAAAGTAGGCAATTAACTCCCGAAATAGTTAAAATAATGAAGGTTTGTTAAAAATTCAATTAATAAAATATTATATGAAGATAATATATGAAATTGGAAATATAATTATGTTTATTTAGAAGTTATTAAAACTATTAAAACTATTATAATTCAGTTTAAAGAATTACTAATTAAATTGAAACATAAAGTAATAGATTTGCATCTCACTTTTCTACATCTGTTAGATAAATGTCATATTCCACACATACTGCTTTTGGGTGGTGTATCTACTTCCAATTTTTATATATTATATAATTAATCCACTTATATTAATAGTAATTACTTTTTTTAATTATCTCAACCATGGAGTTTTGTCTTGAACAGTACCAAGTGGTAAAAGTTATCTTTATAGTATCACTTTCTTTTGTGATTGTTAACATTCACCTGAAAAAATCCCTTATAAAAATTTTATATTGGAAATTAATTTTATTTTATATAAATAATTTTATGTACTGGTTATAATTATATCCTAAACCTATTACCATTTTTACATAAGATGTGTACTTGAATGTTATTTGACTAATAGGGAAAATATTTCTAAATATACATCTTTTACACAATAAAGATATTTTATAAGTCACATTATTCAATAATTCAATTTATTATTAGATATAAGAGGAATTATTTTCACAGGTATGACATTGGTGGGGCATAATTATAGATAGACCCTTAATGCATCAGTTGTCTGAAGAATTTTATTTACTAATAATTACATTATTATTATTAATATCCATGAGATTTATAGTTTGAAATTATTTATGGTTTCATTTCATTCTAATATTATTGATTAAATATCATGTGTCCTCATTTTCTTACTATTTAATATTGATTATGGATTATATTGTTTGTTTAAATAGAAAGTGTATATAATTATTTAAAATTAAATATTTTTTATTCGTATTTATTCATTATTTATTATATTGTACTCACCCTTACGAATCATTTGATCTCACCCATATTTATTTTCATTCCCCATAGGTTGTGAAGATGAATCATGAAAATTCTTTTCAAGGATGATGAGATTTTACTTATATTATGAGTTATTTTCTATTTTCCAATTTAATATGGGTATTATTTATGAAATTTGGTATTCAAAAATTACTAAATTGTTCATTATTTTGGTATTTTATTCCTTATTGTCTTACTAATGTAATAAGGTAATGCACCAGCTTTAGTCTTCTAGGGTTGGGGAATTATAGTTCATATTAGAGAATGTTTAGTAGGTATCTATGAAACTAGATTTAGAAAACATATATTTTGGAACATAACCCTATGATATACTTTGGGGAAAAGTATTTAAGAACGTACTATAATTTTTTAAAGAAGATATTATGTGTGGATTCATATCAATAAACCCTTTTATGGATACTAAAAGTCAATGTGGTTCTTCAGATAAGTAACTAGGGGTAAGAACTCCAAAAATGTGCGTCCTTCCTAACTCAAGTGTAACCTAGTACATGAAAAAAATCATTAATTAATTCGTGGTTTTACACTCCTGGGGGATAAGATTATTATAATTCTCATTTAATTGAAAAAACATTATGAAGGATTCCAATGTAACTATGTCCCCAATGAAACCAAACATTAGAATTCTAATATTTATGATGCATAAATTTATTTTATGTATTTTGAATTATATATTATGATTTTATAATCTATTATAGTATATCCCGTTGTTTATATATTCTACTAGGGTCGGATAAATGGTATCAATACTCAGGAAAAATGTTGAGATTTACCAATTTAAGAAGCCGATATTTCTTGTATTAGAAGAAAAATCAAATTATAGAAGTATTTGGGAAACTTAATCAGGTTATGAAAAAAAACCATACTTGATTGGAGAAATATATTCCATATAGAAAATATCCTATGTTGGATCACTATATGTGATATAATCCCCCCATCATTCAGTGGGACTACTAATCCAATTGTATCTGAGAAATGGATTAAGTCTCTTGAGAAGATATTTACGGCCATAGGATGTAGTGAAATGAAAAATATTAATCTTTTGGTATATTGTCTCAAAAGTTATGTTGATGAATAATCATCTTTAATCTAGAATACATAGTGGGAAATGGAAATATTTGTCATGTAATGTATAAATTTTAGGGATAAATTATTTGATAAATACATCTCTCTTGATAAAACAATTAGATAAAGAGAAAGTGTATTAACATAATGAAGAATAAAGAAGAGAGATTGGTAGTTTATGAAAGTACCTTTAAAATATTATCCAATTAATCTATAGATTAAATATAAAACACAATATTCATGATTTTATAATTATTTGAAATTAAACATTCAAATCTTTAAAGGATTTTGGTTTCATATTCTTTTTCATCCTATGAAGATATAGTTTTATGTTCCATAAAAATAAAAAAGTAATTATCAAGATCCAACAAATTCAAAAGAAACCAATTAAAGATAAGGTAATGTGAACACCCTGAAAAGGATAATGCATCAAATAAGAATAATAATATTTATCAATTTCCATCATTTGAAAAACATGGAAAGAGTCACCCAGGAAAATTACGCAAGGGAGTTAGAGTTTTTTATAAGTGTAGAGAAGGGATACCAACGCTAAAAATGAAAAGGGACGAAGAAAACACTAATATTTAATATTAAAACCACAAAGATATTGGCACTATAGAAACAAATTCTCTAATAATCAAGGGAATCTATCACAGAAGAAGAAAAGTGTAGAAGGACGAGATTTTGAAGTCACTACAACTAAGGTGGAAGTTTCAAATGATTTGGTATAAGGTAAATTAATCCTACCCTAAAATTTTTTCAATGCATTATTTTTTTATGGATAATCACACTCTTCTATATCAACATAGTTTTACTAGAATAGAATAAATTTCCCTTTTGATTTAATTAGAGAGTTTTCAGTCAAAACTCTTAAGGGTAGTATCATTGCAACATATATGTTTCAAGAAGTCCCCATTATAACACATAAAAAACATTATGTGATGAAATTATTATCTTACCTATGGTTTATTTTCATATAACCCTCAATATTGATGGGCTCTAAAAATTTGATGCAAATGATTATTTTGATAGGAAAGAAAATTATGATCTATGAGGAAGATATAGAGTTTTTTATCTTTAGAGTAGAAGAATGATCACTTGATTATTATCTAGATCCACCCCTAGTATCTCAATAGAATCATACTGTTAGGAAATAAGATAAGATAAATTCTAGTGGTGAATAAGTTAAAGTTCAGGAAGTACCTATTGTATATGAATACATTGATGTATTTCTTGAGTAATTACCTCGACGTCCCCCAGAGCATGAAGTTTAGTTTCCCATTTATGTAATCACCTATGTAAGTACAATATCAAAGACTCCCTATAGGATGTACACTATAGAATTTGTGCTATTGAAGAAAAAAATAGAGGATTTGGGTATTAATGGATTTATTCACCCTAGTGTTTAACCATGGGGATCCCATGATATCTTCAATAATAATAAAGATGGATCCATGAGTCCATTTTTTGATTATAGGGAAATAAATTATACTAAAATAAACAAAAATAATCCTCTAACTTGAATTTATGACTTTTTGGAACTACATAATGAAGAATAACATTTCTAAAATATTGATCTTCATTATGGGTATCACCATTTGCGAGTGAAAATGTAAGAAATTTTGACGAAACAATTTCAGAAGAGGTATAAAAATTAGTAGTTTACAAAAATTCCATTTGGATTTAATAATGCACCCACTATTTTTTGGACTTAATGAAAAAATTATGGAAGGAATATCATCACAATTTTTATGTGGTATTAATTGATAATATTTTAGTGTATTATAAATGATATTAGGTATATGAGAATCACCTATGAATCATTCATAACAACCAAAGAAGGAAAGAGTTACATGGGAAATTTGGTAATATTGATTTATGGTTTCATGAATTTTATTTTCTTATCTATGATGTATCCAAATATGGAATATCAATTGATGTTTAAAAGACATTGGAAATCAGAGAATGAACTACACCAACAACTATAACTAAGGTACACAGTTTCAATGGTTTGATAGGTTACGGTCAGTGATGTTTTTAAACTTTTTCCCAATTAGATAATCCATTAACAAATATTTCATATAAATAGGTTATGCTTGTTTGAGAAAAGGAATGAGAAGAATTATTTGATGAACTAAAGGTAAAATTATTTAATGCTCTAATTTTGACTCTACCATCTGTAAGTGATTGATTTTTCATATATATTGATTCCCCGAAAAAGGGATGTTATTGTGTCTTAAAGAAAAATGATAAAGTTATTTCATATGAATCATGGATATTGAAAACTCATGAACATGAATATAAAACCAATGATATTGAGTTAGTTACTGTAGATTTTCCTTTAAAAATATTGATACATTATCTCTATGGTGAAATATGTTTGATATAGGTAACGTCTCAGTCCTAGATTCTACTCAATATTTCCCGGAGCCTGGTTGGATACATGTACTCAAGGTCATCCTTCCAAATTTAAGAGGCTAACAACAAGAAGAGATGGCCTAGGTGTGTTAGTGGGGATACTATGCCCTCATTAACCGAGTATATCACAAAGGATGTCAATAACATTTAATAGTGGAAGCGAATACAACAAGAATAAAACTTATTAAATATACAATAAATATAGGAATATATTACCATATAGAAGTATCTCATATAAAATTATGCATATCATACATGTATCTAGAAAAACCCAAAATAGGTACACGGCAACACAATACAATACATGTATCCAAAATGAAAAAATGACCAAAAGTTGATGCAGCATCACAATCCTCATCTTGGCCCTATGCCCCATTATCCAAATAAATAATCAACAACCTATGTTAGGGAGATTTCAACTATTATCACATGAAACCATATAATATATCTAGTTCCCCAAGGAGGCCCAAACAGGGTGTGAGATAAACATCCTTGTAGGTAACAACCCATAAGTCTATACAGTTCTAAGCAGCAACATGAAAAATGCTAACAAGTGTAAGTAAACCAGTAATGTAAGTGTGAATTCCCATGGAATATAGCTACTACAACAAGTCAATCCAAAAAACCTTTCAAGGCTCCTTGCAACATGTGTTAGCTCCTAATAATGAAGCTATAAGCAATAAAAACAAGTAACATGACCTATCCGTACATCCATCCATACCAAACACCCACGACCTTTACACATAAAGAAGTGTTCCAAGTTCCTATAGCCATGATGTAATAATCAATGTATCACATAATCTAGGACCATCCCATATAATGAATTTTAGAACATGATGGTCTAGATCCAAGGAGTCGAAGACCAAGGAATCCTCATCGATTCTGAGGAGCATCTTAGTGGAATCTCGGTATAGGATCCCGTTGGAGTCCTAGAATCATGTGTGCTGACACATACTATGAAATTAAAAGAAAGATGGACCAAAGGGGTAGCAAGGCCCGAGTAATCCCAAATAATCAAGACCATTGGGGCATACTCACCTAAGGCATCCCCTACAATGTTCAAGATCTTCAGAGAGTCATCCATGGAATCTATACAAACAAAGATTCATTCATACCATTTAATCCATATGAGTCTAACCTCTCATACAATCCATTTCAATTAAATCAAGTCACATGGGTATACCCACCCTTCTATCACCATTATCTATTCAACACACAACAATGGTATACCCAACAATTAATCACAAACAATCAACCCCATACAATGAGTATAACCACCCATTTAATACAATTTGAATTTATGCAATTTAATCAAATTAAGAATGTAACTATATAATAACCCATGGAAATAAGGTGGTACTTCTCTTAGGTAAGATACTAAATTCCACTTATCTTATAATCAAGCATCCTAGAACATGGTAGGCAAAAAATCTCATACCTTGGGTGGATTAACTAGTCATAAGCTAGATAAAAACATAAGGTGCACCCCATGGGTGACCTTAGTTGGGGAAATAACAACCAAAACATCACAAAGAAACCTAAAGGAATCCATAAAAATAATTATTACATATTTTTCACTTAAAAAGATCAGTTTTTGGCCAACACCAAAAAGTTAGGCGGGCAGAGAAAAGGCCAATAGCTCTAGAAAGCATAAAAAGCTGAACAAAAAGTATAAAACACCTACCTTATCTTAGAACAAGAGTGATCATCCAGTATCAAGTCCTAATTCACCTAGTTTGGGGAGAAATATAAAGAAAAGATGAATAATGAAAAATTAGGGCATATGAGCCTAACTACAAATAGCACAACCATTTCTCGGATGAATCAGGAATGCCTAAAAAGGAATAGAGTACATACTAGCATGGTTCCAATAGGACCGACGATAGATGAATTAGTGTATGGATGTGATCTATATCACAAAACCTAGAATAGAGGGGTTTTAGATTTCAAAAAGGCAGAAATGGGTTTTGTGTATAAATTGATTCCCTTTCCTATATTTTAAAAAAAACTCTTTGGAAATTGCAAGACATGTTATTTCATTACACAACATGTAATGCCCAGTTTTCCATTCATAAAGAAAAAGCTTTATGAGCGGTGAATGGTTTTGTCTAGACCATTAAAAGTCATGAAATTGGATAACATAAAGTGTATCCCAATTACACAACATGTAATTGGCCTGCGGCTAGTACACAACCATGGAACCTCTTCGTTCCCAAAAACAACCCAATTTGCCAACAGCTTGACTTAGGGTCTAAGGAAAAAATAAAGTAAATAAGCATTTATCATTAAAAGTAAATTATCCATACCTCCATAAAAACCCAAAAACATATAATCTTCCCCCCATTGTGATGTTATTCCATAAATTTCCCTCTCAAGGTGTTCAAGATTTGTATGAAAACAACTCTGGCCATCGAGCATGTACTTCGACCTCCCACTCTCTATTCTCATCCTGTATATGTCCTTGCTTCCAAAACACCCATAATTGAGGAACTGACTAGCCTAAGAGAACCTTAATTCTCCTAACAATAATAAAAAAAGGATTCCCCTCAAAGGATGCATCGAACTTAAACTCAACCTTCTCAGGTTGAAAAAAATGAGACATGTCTGAATGATAAAAACAAAGTGAAGATCCCTGGAAGATGTCGTCCATGGATCAGTACCTCTGAGCTAACTGAAACTGATAGGAAACCGACCCAACTATATCTTTAATCTCAAACAACCTGTCATATCATGATTAATTCTTACCTTGTATCTGGACCATTCTGTGTCCTAGCCTCGGGGAAACATGCAAGAAAATTCGATCCCCAACCTCAAACTCTAGGGGTCATCTGTAGTGATCAACGTATGATTTATGATGAGACTGTGCTATAACCACTAGATTCCAAATTAACTGGACCCTATTAGAAGTGATCTACATGAGACGTAGTCCCAGTAATGATACCTCACCTTCCCATAACATTCATAGGGTAAATCAACAGGGTCAACCATATAAATCCTCATAAGGTTCTATTTGTATAGTCTCATTATAACTATTATTTTAGGAGAACGAAACCAGGGGTATATACTTCTCCCAAGAGCCCCATAATCCAAGATGCATGTTTAGAACATGTCCTATAGCACATGTATCGTACGATCTTACTTGAAATCTGTCTGAGGGTGGTATGATGTACTCAGAAGCATGTGTGTACACAATTCCCTCTGAAAACTCTTCCAGAAATGAGATGTAAAGTGGGAATCTTGATATGAAATAGTAGTTTGAGGAAACCCATGAATTCATAATAATTCATGGATATAAAACCATCCACAATCATAATCAATGAATTTATCCTTGATCATCCAAAATGAGAATCATTCATGAGCCTATCAAAAAAACCCACACAAAATTATTTACTTGAGGTGACCTCGGTAAACTAGTCATGACATCCATTGCGACATCAGCCCATTTATATTGACTAATGGGTAACTATTGTAAAATATTGGATAGTTTCTGATGTTCTTCCATCACCTCATTATTGGTGGAATACCTCAATAGAAAACAATCTACTTCTGTTTTCATACCCAACCACTAGTATTGATGACACAAGTCACAGAATATCTAGATGACCCAAGGGTTCACTGCCCTTACTAAAGCATGAAATTCCCACATCATCTCCTCAACTATATCCATTGGAATCCAAAAACTTCTATGGATATTAAGAATACCATCCTCACCTACCATATAACTAATATGTGGATCCTCACCTTACACAAACTCTCATAGGACTAGGCACTCAGAATCCAATAGCTGCCTAATTTGAACTCTGTCCAACAGGGTAGAGGTCATAGATAAGGATGATAGATATTCCTATCCCTATGTGTTTTGCACCTCCAAATTATTCTTAGAGAATAATGAGATAAGCTTATACTCGATACTGGCATGTTTCACTGTCTGTATATGAGTCTTCATTCTTAGTGCATCGGCCACTACATTTTCATTACCTATAATATTGGAAAGATAGAATTCAATTGATTGTAGGAACATTACCCAACACCACTACCTCAGATTCATACCATGCTATGTGAATATATATTTGATGCTTTTTTGGTCCATGTACACTAAAAAACACTCTTTCAGCAAATAGTGTCTCCAACAGCGCATCTTGTGAAAAACTGTTGCTATCATCTGATTGGGTGTCAAGTAATTCTTCTCATGTGGCCTCATTTTTCGAGACCTTTACACCATGAATCTATCTCCAAGCTTGAGAACTACCCTCAAGACAATCCCTGATAATTCACAATACATAATGTAGATCCTACCCTGCTCATAAATTATCAAGAATAGTGCTGATTTAAAAATCCCTTTCAACTCATTAAAAGATATCATACACGAATCTAACCATATAGACATCAAACACTTCTTACTCAAGCCCATAAACAACACTTATATGCATTATAAGTATTGTATGAAATTTTCGTAGTAACCAGCTATCCCCAAGAAACTCCACATATAAAAAAATTTATTGGGATGTTCCATAAATCTATAGCTCACTACTTCTCTGGGTCCACTGATACTTCTGTCTCCTAGATTATGTAACCGAGGAAGTGAATCTAATCCTTCCAAAAGTGAAAATTTGTGAGATTATCATATAACTAATTCTCTCTTAATGTATTAAAAATGATATCAATATGTTCGACATGATCTTATCTATTTTGAGAATACACCATGATATCATTCACAAAACCACCAAAAAATATTATAGGTATGGATGGAGCACTTGATTCATCAAATCCATGAAAACTATTGGCACATTTATTATACCAAACAGAATAAATAGATACTCATATATACCATAAATGCTAAGAAAGGTTGTACAAAGTATTTTTGCATGTCGAACACACACCAAAGGATATCCTGACCCCATGTCAATATTTGAGAACACTCGGGCTCCTAAAATCTAATCAAATAGGTCATCTATTTTTGGTAAGGGATATAAATTTTTAATAGTAATATTTTTATGTTTTTGATTGTCCAAGAATATCCCATGCGAACCCTCCTTTTTTGAAAAATGGACCCGTGAACCCCAAAGATAAGTACTAGGTCAGATGAAACCCGTTTCCACCAAATCCACTAATAACCTCTTGATCTCATGCAAATCCATCGTAGCCATCCTATAAGAGGAATGGATACCCATGCATCTCTTGGAACTAGATATATAGGGAAATCAACCACTATCTTAGGAGTTAACCCAAAAAATTAATTCGGGAACATGTACCTAAAATGCTAAACCACTGGAAGAAAGTCTTCCCACCTCACCCCCTGATCATCACGAAACAAACCTAAGATATGGGCTATAATTCGTCCCAACTGAAGATGATCTAGTCTATCTCTACTCGCATAGACATTCCATTCACCCTTGTGAGTAAATAATGCTCCCCTATGGTGAGGTGAAAGACAATATCCTATGATAGCTGTCAATGTATGCTTGAGAATCTACTAACTAGTGCATCCTGAGAATGACATCAAACATTGTCATCTCGATGGCAGACAAACTCCAAAGTATGTGACACCCCCAACCTCAAATGGTCACTCCCTACACTAGACCACATCCTATGATCTAATTCTTAATAGTGGGTCTAGCATCATAAATCCCAAAATAATACCCCACAATAAGACCAAGGATTTTCACTCAAGGTTTAGATATGAAACTATGAGATGCATCTATATCAAAAAGCACATATTCAATATTAGAAGATGTTAAGATCATAAATATCACCATAGGAGGTCTATCCCCATATTCCTTGGGGGTTGGCTATATAGAATCGATCTGGATTATACCATGATCCTATGACACATCCTCATTCCCCGAAGTAGTCCCACTCTGAAGTCTCGGTGTAACTAGGTCTGGATGCCTCTTCCATAACCACCACTACCTTAGCATGACTGGAAAACACTAATATAACTTCTTTTCTGACTTAGAGTTGAGGAACCTACTCCTAAACCTGGTTTTATAGCTAACCCCTACCACTCATAGCTAGTGGAAATGTCCTGCAGAACTATTACATATTCCCCATATTTCCAAAAGCTCAACACTCAAATGGGTCATGATCACACTAATTCTTTATGTGGCCTATCCTTCCACACTGGTGAAAAAACAGTTACCATCCATTACTCACAAAAAAACTATCACTCATCTCATGGGAAGCCTCAAATGATTCTTCCTTCTTGAATATGTAGAACCACTAGGTCAAGAAGTAGCAATGCCCTACTTTATTCCCCCATATTCCCTCATGTTCCGTTATGTAATCAGCACTTGATCCACAATATCATAGATAAAAGTCATTCTAAAACCTTGGACCTAATATTTGATATCATCTTTGAGACCTTCCTCTATGTTTCTTTCTCTAGACAACTCATCAGCAAGGTACATCAACCCAAAATGTTGAAACTTTGTAAACAATGTCGAGTACTCAATAACCATCGCCGCACCCTACTCTAGACGTATGAAATCACTAGCCAGATCTACCTGCATTTTATTGAGGTAAAAGTATTCCTAAAATTGGTTTTGGAAGTCATCCGAATCCATATCTCACAGCTCATCTATCTAGTTCAGAACATCCCACCAGTTCTTTACTTACCGACGTAATATATAAGTAGCAATCTTAACCCTCCACATAGGAGGTCTCTCCAGATGATTGAATATATCTAGTGTGGTCTCAAGACAGAGATCAAAAGCATGTAGACCACGATACCTAAAAACATGGTTGGATTCTATTACTAGAACACTCATGTCAGCATATCCATAAATAAGGTAGGATACAATTTTCCCTAAAAAATCTGCGTACAACAAAAGAATCCATCTTGAAACTATTCCTTGACACCTATGTTTAGAATAACAGCTGGTGTTGTAGTTTAAAATAAAGGGGGATCAACTGGTATCCCATGGCTTACCAACTCTCGTGTATGGTCATCACCACCCTTGCAGCATACCACTAGTGGTTGTCATGGCAGAATTCCTCTACAAATCCAAACACACACCTCAAAAAACAACAATATCAAAGTTACAACTCAAAAACATAGGATAGGTCAAAACCCACCTAAAACAAAGTAATAACCCAAAACATACTCCTAATTTCGTTACTATATAATTAACATCCACCAAACCACAAGATACTCTGCCTCTTTCCCACTCAAAAGCCAGGTCTATGTCAAGTCCTTATTTTTTTCATTTCTTTTGATTTTCATTTTTCAATCATTTGTTCAATTATTTAACTCATGGTACACTAAGTTCTAATCTATGAGGGATCATAACACCTCTTTAACCAAAATTTTATTCCCATATAATCCATATATATCAAATTCACATAGCAATTGAATTTTAAAAAGGTGTATTATTTCCCAGTCCAAAAGGGCCCAACACCTTATGAATTGAATGATGGTGTCACTTAACTATGAACTGGACAAATTCTCTCAAAATAGAATATATATTTATCACAACACATGTGACAACAACATGAAATGGGTAATGAATCATAAATGGCATAGCATAATACATGGCATGTGATTTATAGGAAGTGCCAATATGATGCCTGAGATGGAATACCCTCATCTCAACTGGTTGAAATGTAAACTGAACACATTAATATTAATAAAAACAACATAAATCATGTGCATCACCCAATAGTGAATTAAAATCAACTTTAATAGTTTAAACCTGAAATAAACATTTTCATTGATGGAAATTTCTATTTTCCCTGTACATGAGGTTTTTATGCTCAAGAACAACAAATTACCAAATTCTATTTCCTTCTTATCCATGTATATTGTTGAAAAATAGTAAATAAAACCAGAAAATAAATTCCTCTGATACCACTTTGTAATGTCCCAGACTCGGATGACACTCAACAGTTCCCTGATCATGGATGGCTAGATGGATTCAAGCACATCTACCCAAATACTAGAGGAATCCAATAAGAAGTGAGGGCCAAGGTGTATTAGTGGGTAGAATATGATTTCATTACTGGAGTATATCCCAATGGAGTTTAATAATATTCAGTAGTGGAAGAAGATACAAAAATAAGACAACGGATAAAATATACAAGCAAGAAAAAAAATATAACAAGCCAAAAGTGTCTTATATACATTTTTGTAGATGATACATGTATTTAGAAAACATCCAAAACTGGTACATAGAAATAAAATATAATAAAATTATCCAAAATGAAAATATTCCAAAAAAGTCCTTCCAGCATCACAAATCTCAATTTTGTCATACTCCCCCAGATCCAATATAATAATCAACAACCTTTGTTACAATGCTTGTCCCTATTATCCCCTATAACCATATAATCTATTCAGGTCCCTAAAAGGTCCCAAACAGTGTGTGAGATAAACATCCCAGTAGGTAACCACCTAGAACTCCACATAGTTCTAAGAAGTAATATGAGAAATGCTAACAGGTGTATGTATAAAAGTAATGTTTCTGTTATTGTCCATGGCATATGACTACTGCAAAAATTCAAACCAAACATCATCTCAATGATCCCTATACAAAATTTTAGCTTCTGACAAGGAAGTTGTAAGTAATAAACAAATGTCACATGGCCTCCCTATACATCCATCCATTCAAAAAACCAACGGCCCTGTCATATAGATATGTTTACAATGTTCCCACGACCATTCCATATTAATGAAAGTGTCAAATAACTTATGTAATTTCCATATAATGATGTGAAGACCACAAATAAATGGATTCAAGTTATCTATGACCAAGTAATCCTTGTTGAGTCCTATAGGGAATCTTGCTGGAAACTCGGTATATGCACTGGTTGGTGTCCTAGGAGCATGTGTACCGTGATGTCCTACACGAGTCCAAGAAAGCTAGATCAAATGGGTAGCATGGCCCGAGGCATCCCAGTAAATCAAGACCCTAGGGGAATACTCAACCTATGGAATCCATTACCACATTATAGATCCATGGATCTGTCCATGGAATCTATGAAAACATACATTCATTCATAACATTTAATCTATATGATTCTATCACCTTATATAATCAACTTCCATTAAATTAATTCGCATGGGTATACCAACCCATCAATCATAATTATCCATTTAACACACCACATGGGTATACCCAACCATTAATAAAAAACAATCAACCCCATATAATGATTATAACCCCTCATTTAATATAATTTCCATTTAATATATTTAATCAAATTAAGCATGGAACTACATAATAGCCCATTAAAATTAGGTTTTACATATCTTAAAGAAGCAATTCAATTCCAAAGAGCTTATAATCAGGTATCCTAGAACTAGGAAGGTGTAAATGCAGACCCCTTGTGTTGACTAACTAGGGAAGCAATGGATAAAAACATAAAGTTCACCCCATGGGTGTCCTTATTTGTGGAAAAAACCAAAAACACATCACAGAGGAACCTAAGGTAATCATTAACAGGACACATTCCATTTATTTCATTTAAAAATTTCAATTTTGGTCCTGTGTCGATTTGTTTAGTTGGTAGAAAAAAGGATGATAGCTTTAGAAAGAATCATAAGACAAAAAAACTATAGGACAACTACCTTAGATCAGTAGTAGAGTGCTCATCCAGTATCAAGTCTTGATTCACCATAGATTAGGAGAAATATAGATAATATATTAGGAATGAAAAATTATGACATATAATCCAAAATCAACATTGCAAATCCAATTGTTATGAATAATCATAAACATATTAAAAGTAATTGAGTACATACCGGTGTAGTTCTAATGAGACTAACGGTGGAAGAATCAGAGTCCCTAAGGGCACTCAATCTGAAAAACTAGAATAGAGGCGTTTTAGGATTCAAAAAGGGATAAAAAAGGTTATGTTCACAAAAAGAGAGTCCCCTGCGTCTATTTTTAGAAAAACTGTCAGACAGTTACACAACATGTAATTACCTTACACAGTGTGTAATGGATTGTTTTGTTATCTTGGAGAAAAAACCCTTACACGTCATGAAAGGTTCTGGTACGACCATTACACATCAGGAAATTGGATTACATGACGTATATCCTAATTACATGTCATGTAATTGTCCTACTACCAGTACACAACCCTTTGGCCTCTTCTTAAAATAAACAAACTAATCATCCCCTGACCTGACATAGGGTCTAAGAAAAAAAATGTAGAAAAATAAATTTATCCTAAAAATTAAAATATTCATACCCCAATAAAAACATGGGATCTTATAATATACAATATTAAAAAAACCACTAATTACATATTCTCATAGAAAGATATCAATTTTATAAAAAGCTTCTGGTCGAAACTACTCAAGGATTATGATTACTTGATAATGTAGCTCCCATGGAAAGAAAATAAGGTAGTGGATGAAGTGAGTAGAAAATATCATGTATTTTAAACCAAAATAAGTATCGAAAATGATCCTATGTTCATGGACTTAGTAAATATGGATATGGTAATACATAAAAATGGGGAGATATCAATAATTTTTCAAAATGGTTGCAAACCATATTTATTAGATAAGATAAATATTTCTTAATTTGATAATGAGAACCTTCTGAAGAAAATTAAAGGTTTGAATGAAGAAATATTTAAAGTCTATGTTTATGAATTTTTTTTATAAAATTTACAAAAGGGTTATATATTTTATATATATGAGAGATAAAATGGTAATTGTTGGATGATTCTCATAGATCAAATTTTTCTATTCATCATAGTAGCATAATTTTGTATAAGGACATAAAAAAGAATTTTAGTGTGATAATATGAAGTGGGAAATTTATTATTTTGTATCCATATGTTTTTTTCCAATAAGTGGTATCAGTGAGAAAACATCCTAAAGGATTCCTTCAACCTATTCATATTCCTATGTGGAATTGGGATGAAATTTATATGGAAATTTTCATGATAATAAAAATGAATCCTCGAATGAATAATACAATATGGGTTATTTTTGATTACCTAACCAAATATGGACATCTCCTTTACCAAAGGGAAGGAATACCTTTTGAGCAACTCAAATGAATGTTTATTAACTAATTTGTAATAATTCATGGAAATCCTATATCAATTTTTTCTAATCAGATCCTTGCTTTACATAAAAATTATGGAAGTGTCTTCAGAAGGCTCTGAATAATGAGCATCATTTTAGTACTACATACCATACTCAAAATGATGGATAGTCTAAAAGTACAATAAAAATAATGTAATAAATGTTTTGGTAATGTTCACTCAAATTTCATGGTATATGGGATCAGTAGTCACCATTGGTAGAGTTTTCCTATAATAATATTTTTCATTCAATAATTCAAATTGTTTTGTATAAAGTATTATATGGAAATAGGTCTCATACTAAAACTTGTTGTAATGATGTTGTTGAAAGGAATCAAGTAGGCCCCTATCTTCTCAAGGAAATGAAAATAATGGTAAAGGATATTTTGGCTCATATTAAATCAACTCAATGTAGGATAAATAATTATGTTGATAATTAGAGGAATTATTTAGAGTTCCAAGTGTCCAGTCATGTTTTCTTGAAAGTATCACCATAGAAGGATGTTATATGGTCTTTTCATGAAAGGGAAAATGATCCCAATTATATCAGACCCTTATAAATTTCTTAAAGAGTCAGAATTATTGCTTATCATATTGAAATGCTGCCAAATCTATCAAAGGTACACAATGTGTTCCATATGTATCTCCAAAAAATACATGTTTGACCCAACACATGTGCTCACCTATGATGAATTTCAGTTGGAAACTGACCATTCCTTCCATGAAGATCCCATATTTTTTCTTGATACCATTGATCAATTAAAAATAAATCATATGACTCATGTGATAAATCTACACTTGAGAAATCACGAAATAGAAGAAGAATCATAATAACCGGATAACTCTATGAAGGATAAATACCCATGTATTTTTAGAAGGCAATACCTTTAAAATTCTGTGGAAAAATATTTTGTAGAAGGAAGGTGTATTGCCCCGATCCTAGTGACCTAGAGATAGTGCATTATTACATAACATTTTCATGATACAAATAACCATGCCCTAAATGACCAATCAATTTAGCTGCCCTGGAAGTACAAGATACATACAAAAGTTTTACATTACATCATGGAATAAATAACATCATTTTCCCCTTTTGAACACTATTATATCCCTTAGCCTATTCCTGAAGGTTAATCCTAATATACTTATTCGCGTCATAGGAAGAATAAAACATAGAAAGGAGTTAGCTCAGGTGCTCAGTAAGTATAAAAATATAGAGGAAACTTTCATAAATAATCATAAACATTCAAGGCAATGTATAAGACTAAAACATGAGCCTTTTAAACTTAATCATCAACATAATATGACAAAGATAAATCAAATAATTCCATTTAATTATTCACATGAATATTCTACTAGTCTAAAAATCACATTTAATACCAATATCCAATTTCATAATAATTGGATTCATAATGTCGGACATCATAACCACATAGTCAAGGCCTTGGTCTAAGACTACAAATAAGATTTTGTCAAGGCCTTATTCCAAGACACTAGTTTGTCTCATGAGACCATTTGATTCATCAGGGAGCTATAGTGGGCTCCACCAATCACTTACTAAGTCCAATTCATTCCTCATATGAAAAGTTTGAATCATAATCTAAACCTTCATATTAAAATTAGCAAACAAAATGTAAATATTTTATCCACAAACCCGAAATTTTATAAAAATAGCCCATCCACAGTCAAACATAACTCATTCAATACAATATGCAAGATTATATTATAATAAATTAACCTCAATTGAGAATAATGATGGATATTGACATAGATTAAAATAATCATTAGAAATATTTGAGTGATATATCCCCTTTTTATTGAAAACATTTTAAAGTCTCACTATTTATCAAGAAGTTGTTTAAAATAGATTTTTTAATCAAAGTGTCCCATACCACTTTGAAACTTTTAAAATGAATTTTAATTTTAAAACATTCATGTCCATTCAAATAAATCCAAAAACCCATTTTTAAAAACATGGAAATTAATGAAAAATATTTAGAAGAATAAATATTTAAAACATTTGAAATGATATTTTAGCTAGAGTTCCTAAACAAATGCGAGACGCTTGAATAAAAATAATTTAGGTAATCAAAACACTATAATATCATGATAATTAAAGGATTCATGATATACTATGTCAAAGTATAGTATATACACCATATAAAATTTAATTGGTGCATAACAATAAACAAGTCTCAATGAAATATAAATTGAGATGAAATCCCTTGAAAATACCATGTCCATAGGTTAAAGAAAAAATCAATGACATAATTATGTGTGAAAAATAAAAATACACTAAATATGATTGGATATTTAGTGTAAATCAATCAGAGTACATTCACACATATTTTTGTAAAAACAATACCAATTACTTGGATGTTTAACTCAATGAATGGAAATTGAGTCAAAATTACTCTCATCATGTTCATATCGATGTCTTTAGAATTTATCAATGGAGTTATTATGTGTTTCAAAAGTATATACACACAAAGGGTAGAACAAATTACTACATAAGTAAATAAATAGTTAATTCACACATAATCTTGGAGTAAAATAATCAATGAAGATTGCGTAAAACCCAATGTGTGGAAATTGACATTTGAAATTCCCTTACAGAACTTGTAACTTAGGAATTATACAAACCATAAAAAAAATATAATAAAATGAATATGTGAATTACCATAAATTATAGTATATTTGACAAATTATACAATCATGGGAAGTACATACCCAATAGAAAAGGAAATAATGGAAAATATATCATGGATCTCATGGGAATAAAAGTGAGATTAAAACCGCTTACCATGTACTTTTCCTTAGTATTGGTTTAGTTAATCTCCTGTATAATGTTGAAAAAATTGTTAATAAAAAATTAAATAACCAAGTACATAAATTTGATATCATATATGATATTCTAATATTGCATTGTTAGTGATATTTTAGTAGTATCTTGGTTTTGGGAGTTAACTGATTCGCTTTCCTTTATATGATTTGTTACAAAAGTCATGTCTGATATGTATAGGATGAATTTGATTCCGATCCAAAATGATATTTTGTTCTTAAACATTATTTTTAAATAATCCTATGAAAATTAATCTTGAATGGTTACAATGGGGAATGAATCTTATCACCTTTGTGGAGATGGTAATCCGTACATATCCACAAGCGACAATATCATTCAATTGATGGTAAAATTATATGTAATTGGATGTTATATCATATATACAGAGTCATTAAAATGTTTTATTTATTATCTACATCTATTTTATTCATTATTATACCCATCTAAATAATGATTTGTGAAAAATCAGACCACACCACGACGTGGAGAAGGTAAGACATACGTACGCACGTATGGTTACTTTGTCATTCATATGATGGATAAAATATTGGATATGGATGTAAAATTTTTATAATTACATCACATTATATAGAATATACTAGAGTTAGTATTTTAGAATGGAAACTGCAATGAAACAGGAAGTGGAAGAATAAAATAACTTGAAAGAGGTGATGAAATACTTACCACTTCTTCAGGTTGTTCTTTTTGATATGATCAAAAGGGATCCTTAGGTTGGATTTATGCCCAAATAAAGGACTCTAGGATGAAGGTAGTAATTTTTTGAGGATACCTGGGTAGGGGTGGATGAGCCAAATTGAATTGGAGGTGTGAAATTAAGAGAAGGGGAATTACCCTTTTATAAGAGAGGTGAGGGTCACATTAAGAAAAGCTTGAAATATTATTTTATAATAAAATCATTTACGGTTTATAATGGATCCAAATGGATTTATTTCTAGGATAGGGGGGAAGGGTCTAAATTACTTCAACAAATAGGTTTTAGACAAGTTTAGGTCACCATATTAACCTTATCTTTTTTATTTAACTCTTAGTTAACTAGTTCAACTTTTACCATGTCTTCTTTTCTTCTTACATTATATGGTTAATAATCTTACAATAAATAGCCAAGATAACCTCATGTAGTTCATTAATGATATATCTATCATTATATAAGTCCTTTTTTAAAACCATATATTTTTATGAATGCTATATCATCTAAAAATATAATATTTTTTTAATAACTCATTTATGTCAATTTTGACACTATTTAGTGATTCATTTTTTTTGAAAGTCATAACAACATGATTACTTCGAACAAAATTTATTGAATCAACCCTAACATGTCATATTTATCTATAAAATTATGTAATCCATCAAAAGTATCAATTTAAATTTATTTTGATATTTATAATATCAATTAATTTAATCTTTCATTGATAAGGTAATTACTACATCATCATTGTGTCATAATTAGATTTAATTATTTACTCTATAAAAATTTGAAATAAAATTCCATGATGTATGAAATATTTTTATCTTTCTAATGAATATTTATAGTCGATTTTATCTTATGTATACTACAATATTATAAATGTTTTAGTTATGAAAATTTGAATTTAACACTTTTAAATCATCTTTAAATAAAATAATAATAAATGTTCTGATCTAATACAAGTGGAACAAAGAGGATCATATTTTATTCATAAGGTTTATTTTGGACGAAAAAAACTTATCCAATAGAATTAGGACATGTGTTAGTGTAATTATAATATCATTTTTACGTTTAATTACCCTATTTACTTTTAACCGTGGTAAATAAAAGTCAAAAGTAACTATTCAAATTAAATTATTTTCATCTTATTGAACCACATTTTACTTACTAATGTAAACTGTGTCTCTCAGATTTTTTAAATTCAATTCATAGAAGTGGTAAAATAAGACTTTATAGAAATTTGCTAACGTACCTAGAGGGTGGGTTAAAATATTAAAAAAATCAATAAAATTTTATAAATCTAATTTTATTATAAAACTACTCCAATGAATTAAATTGAAATAATATAGGTATTATGTATCTATTTTGACTTATAATTAATTTAAATAAATAATGTAATCATTTGAATAAAAATCGGTTTTTAAACAACAACACAACGTTTTTCATTATTCATCAGAAATTGAATGTATTCAGAAAAATACAAAACATTCACCCAAAAATAATTTTGATATTCTAAATAAAAAGGTGATGTCTATTTTAACAAATTAAATTCATATATGTTTCATTAATTAATTTAAAATAAATTTTTACTGTCAAAACAAGAAATCGGGATTTTGAGAAGTAAAAACTTTCAAAAGATTTATAAGTGTTTACGTGCAATTTAAAAGTGAAATTACCTTCAATGACCAACATTAGATTAAATGATAAAAATATAATCTAATTCTACTTCAAAACAATTAAAATATATAATTAAACACTGTAAATTATTTTGATTAAAAACATTATTTTCAATTAAAATTTAGTATCTTTCACTATTCATCAAAATATGAAAGTTATCAGAAAAACCCCAAAAATTTATTCAAACTAAATTTTTATGTCCCGCTTATAAAAAAGAATTTCATTTCATCAAATTGAATATATAAAAGTGTCAAATATTGGATTATAAAATATTCTTCATTAAAAGGCGAAAAAACAACATTTTTGAAAAATACTTCTTTTATATGAATAATTAAATTTTTCCTTATATTATTTATAAGAAACAAAAAATATGAATGTTAAAATTATATGGGATATATATAAAATTAAAATTTGGTTATTACTATTCATAACAACTTTTTTAAATGGCTAGTTTGATAGGTCGTGGTGCGTTTGAGCTTTGTGTTGCGTACATCGCACACCATTGTATTATTCAAAGAGATGCATACCGTGGATGCTTGGGGTGTTACAGAAGGAATGTATCACACCAATAACTTTCCTTATTTTTCCTTTTATAATGAATTTATTTTTTTTGATGTCTTTCAAAACATGAAATACTGAGTTAGATTGCAATGAACGCAACACTCGGTTTTAACAAAACATTATTTAGTCATATTTTGAATAGTAAATTAAATTATATAAATATTAGAGAATTTATATAGTAAATTTATATGTTATATATATAATTAAATATTTTTTAAATTCATTCAATATATTTTATATGAATAATATAACAACAATCCCAATTTTACGCATTAAAATCTATATTTTTTTAAGGCAATTCTTCCAAATTTTAATGGCTAACCTATTTTAAACCTAAATTTTTGAACATTGAAAAATTTTATATGTCAAAATAAAATTCATTTTTGAAACATTTACATCAAAATTATCTCAGGGTGAATTTTATATATATTTATGTGAAGTATCAATTTTTTTTTGAATTGTGAAAAATTCTAAATTTTAATTTAAAAAATACTTATTCGTGTGATGTATTTACAAAGATAAATTAAATTTAAAATTTATTTAAAATTCAAACTGAAATATTTTACATCTATAAATACAATATATTTCATTTTAATCAATTTTACTTTGAAATTAAATATAGAAACCAACATAAATTTTGAACCATTTAACGTAAAAAACCCGTATTGTTGTCCCATATATGGGATTAGTTTAAATTTATTTTCATCAAATTATATGAGTGGAATTAGAAAAAATTGATTGAATATTTTTAATAATCATAATTTATAATTTCTAATAAGTTTATCATAATTTTTGATAAAAAAAATTAGTTAAATTGATTAGAATTAATTACTAAAGTTTAGAGGAAGATTAACTCAATGTAGAACTAAACCTTAAACTTAACTTAAACAATGACCTAGAAACATTTAATAAAATCCATTTTATATTCATATTTAGATATTATTATCTATTTTATTATATTTTTAACTTTATTGGATCCACTTTAAAATGGAAAACATGGGTTGAATTCTCTTTTAAAAAATTTACAAGAATAAAACTCCTCATCTACTATAAAATGAAAGTCACCCCTCCATTATATTCACACAACTAAAGACCTTTTTATCACCAAAAATATTTTCAAATAACCACTCAACATACATCCCATCATCTTAAAATTATTATTTTGAGAATAAATACATCCAAGTATGTATTTTGTTATAAACCAAAAGGAGTTACCCGAACACGAGGAAACATTCATCAACGATCACTTTTTTTAGTCAATTTCTATAACCATTACATTTGTCTTATTACAATATTATATAATAACATATAAATATTCCCTGTAATTATATTATGTTATGGTAATATTTCAACCTACATATTCACAGACATCCATCAAATGGGGCCTGAAACCATTGATTGTGTGTTCAACGAACTACCTTCTCACGAATCATTGTCAGTCATTCTTCCATTTACCACATTTCATGGTTGAAATAATGATGCATTTATAGTTTATATTTTTTATTTATGATATTAATTATGTGTTTCTGCTTCTTTAATTTTTATATAAAATGTACCTTCGTGATTCCCATTTTTTGGGAATACGATAAAATCATTTGTTGATGAGTGGACCACCGCTTTCTCAAAGAGATGTGTTTCATTCATGCCATTCATGGAATGTGTTAAGGGATATTTTTAACAAAAATATGTGAAATATAAGTCATAAATATTATAATTTAATTAAAATATACATATATATCATTTACTTTTCATTCTTTTAAATATGACAGAGAAATGGAAGTAGAGTTCATGTGTGTGTATGACCTACTATCTCCATTAATAGTGCATTTCATTTCATATATCCAAATTTTATGAATTATTATAAAAAATATATAATTAATATATATTATATTTACAAAATTGTTTACATTATTTATATGATTAAATCATGATCTAATTAATAGGAACAACAAGTAAAAAACATAATCATACTTGGAAATCATGGTAATTAACACAGGAAATAGTGATAACTATGAAAGAGTGCTAACAAACAAGTAATAAGATATTATAAGAAGTTAATATATGATTGAATAAATATTATAATGTTTATTTTATAATTTAATAAAATTATTAAAATCATTATAACTTAGGTTAAAGGATATTCACTTAAAAGAAAATGCAGTGTAGGATATTTTCATCTCACTTGTTATATTTTTGAGTTAAATTTCATATTAACAAATTATTCTATGTGGTATATATAATTCCCCTTCTGATATATTATATCATTAAACCTTTTATATTCATGGTACGTAATGTTTTCTTTGAATTATATCATTCAAATATTTTTTGACATGAACATTACTAAGTGGAAATAGAAATTTTTAGAATCGTACTTACTTTCCTGATTATTATATTTCTCTTGGATCTATCACTTTATAATAAAAATATTCAATTACAAATTAATTTTATTTTAGTTATACATACTCTTATGCGATGGTTATAACTACTGCCTAAATTTCAAACCACCTTTACTTACAGTATGTACTTGAAAGTTATTTGATTAAATGAGGAAATATTGGTAAATCCCTATCTTTTACTAAATAAGGATACTTGATAAAGAACACTATCCAAAAATTAAATTGATTATTAAATATATAATGAATTGTTTAGACAAGTAAGACATGGGTGTGTCCCAGTTACAAATATACCATCAATGCAATAGTAGTCTCATGATACAAATCAGTTGGACCAATTAGATGGGTTTCTACCCAATATGCAAAACAATCTTGTGAATGTTCTTCTTGGTAAAGATAGTATGTAAATAGGAAACATGGAGTCCAATTATTAATAATTTTAATTATTTATAATTATACTACGATTGTTACTATCCATGATATTTTTTATTTAAAATTATCTATGGATTCATTTCATTATCAATTTATTAATTAAATGACATGTTTCATCAATTATTTACCTTTCCATAATGGTTATTCCTTATCTAGTTTGTTTTTAATGGAATAAGTGTTTAGTTATTTACCTTTTCAAATTTTTTATTCTTATTGATTCATTATTTATTCCATTTTAAGCACCCATTATGAGCATTTAAGCTCACCCTTATTCTTTATCACTTAGTTAGGAAGATTAATCCTTTGAAGGAGTTTCTTGGATGCTGATATTTTACTTATGTTATTATTTATTGACTATTTCTTAGTGTAATATTTGTATTATATATGTAATATGGTTTTCCAAAATTGATAAACTATTTAGTTCTTTATGATATGATTCCTAGTAATGATGACATTGTAATAAAATAATAAACCATATCTAGGCTTCTAGAATTGGTGTGTTACACATATAAGGTTAGCAAACATTAAAGAAAATAAGTTTTTAAAGGGTGAAAATACCATCATTTCATTATAAATTAGGCTATTAGGTTAACATTTTTGATTCAAGATCCTTTTCCCAGTGTTAAGGAATTATTTTATTATATAATAATTTGGGGAATTATAATTAGATGATATATTTATATTTCAAAATTAAAATTTAATTCCTTGGTTGTTCTTAAATCAATTTAAACTTCATCTCTTACTCCAAGAAATAAATATTCAAAATTAATTTTTTTTCCAAAAGTAAAAAAATTAACTTTTAAAATATCATAAGATCCATTAAAGTGTAAAATGATATTCACACTATATTTTTTAAAACCAATGTGGTTCAAAATAGATATCCAATATAACACATCAACTTCTATTAACTCAATAGTGACTCCAAAAATTCATATTAATCCATTCAAAAAATGTTTGACCTTAATAATCATCCAAAATATGTTTGACCAAATTCAATGTTCAAAAATATAGAAATCAAGTCACTAAATAAATATTATATAAAATATAATTTGGCTCTTAATGTCTCATTCCAAAATTATTAAAACCTTGATCACCAAAAAATCATAATGAAAACATGCATTCTTCTAAAAATAAATTCTTAGGTTGTCGAATGTATTCCATAAATTGGAAAATGTAGTTGAATCTAGATAAGATAAAATAAACTGTGATCTAATTTCTTGGTTAATAATATTATCCCATAATCATCTATTTATCACTGTTAAATGAATATAATCTTCAAATTATGGGATATCCTCCCTAAATCACATGTTTTTCAAAAATATCAACTTTTTTACTTTATCACTTTTCTTGGTTATCAAAACTATTCATCATAAGATTTTGAAAAATTAAAGAAAAGGTACTACAGTACATTTAATTTTAATTTAATGATTATTATAACAAACATACTATTGATAGAAAACGTCTAAAACATAATTATCAAATAAAAATACATAAGAACTTTAATCATTCAACTTTGGATATATTAATAGCATAAGCTTAACCTTGATTCCTTAGCCTTTTTTGAGTTGTATTCCATTGAAACTTAGGAAATTCAATTACATATTACCCCATATTATTACCATTTAAGAATTTAATATTGAAAATTTTTTAAATTCTTTTCAATCATGATAATGGTGACCTCTATCTATACAATTTGAAAAAACCCACAGATTTTAAGAATATACCAGTGTGTTTCTTTCCACAATAATCACATGCGGGCAACTAATACTTTCCATAATTCCCTTTATCCATCTATTTCTCCATAATATTCTAATATTTTTTTACTTTTAATCCATAATATATGGATAATTATTTATATATCTTCATAGAACATGACTCTAGGTGTTTTTATTATGGGAATGTTTGTGAGACTAATACCCTTCAAAGGATTGGATTTAAACCATCAATGAAATGATCAACATTACTATTTGGATTATGTACATTGTCTATAACATGAATTCATAACCTCCCAATGTTGGTATCATACATAGCTACGTCTTTATATTCCTTTTTTCTTAGAATCACGAAATGTCTCTCTATATCTTCTCTTTTCTCATAAAGAAAAGAATTTTCCAAGAAGAGTACCTTCAAATAAGTCCCGTTTATATATAATATTTTTTCTTCATAATTTGTGTTTTGAATATATAAACATAGTTTATCAAAATATCTTGAGGGATAATGAAGATCCATAAAAAAATCTCCCATTAATTGCTTCCCAAATTGAGAAATATATTCTATATGTATCTTATTCATTTCTTATCTAAAGAATTATTTATAGTCCCATTAAATGGTAAAGGATGATGATGAATAAATTGGCCTAGCATTGTTACCCAATGTGTCCAATTTGTTGGATTATCCAAACATGAAATGTTATTTTTTAGAACTTGAGACAGTTTCCACTATATGGTTATAATTTGATAATTTAGAAACTCCATCTACAACATCATTATTTTTTCCTGGAGGAAAATCCATTCATGGGGTCATGCATTGATATGGTTCACATTTCTTCTTATGGGTTCCATTTATAAAAACATTTATGCATTATATTAGAACTTAATATTATGTATCATAATGAATAATTCCAAAACTAGTGAAACAAATTACATAAATTGAATATTTTTGGATTGGCTAATCTCAAAATAAAAAACAAGTTTTGTTTTGGAATGTTTTTGAATAATATCATTTTAAAATTCTTCAGAATATTTTATAAAAAAATATAAATTAACCCATTATTATATTTCATGAGTGTCAAACTAGGAGTCATGTAAGACCCATTTTTGAGTACTAGGTGACACACGAGTAATCTCGGCACATATTTTTCAGAGTTATCCCCCAAGGTACATCAATTACATATCTATGTCAAATTGTAGTGTCCATAAATTTATGTATTTCTTGTCAAATCACATAAGAACCAGCTTACCAAAACATTAGTATGATCATCTATACTTATCCTCAATATCTATTATGGGTTTATCTTCCCTAATATTATTTTTCTAAAATATATTTCCAATGATTCTACTAAAATTCAGTTGATACCAATAATAAATACACCAACCCTAGTATCCTAGAGTCGGTGTTTACATTAATACATTGGTATTATACAAAATTAATCACATACCGATGGACCAAATAGTTAATTAGTCTTTTTATAATAGATAAATATATGAAATTAACATTACAATTGAAAAAATAAAATACACTAAGTGTTTTATTTGAGAATGACATTATTCCTCATAGTGTACCCATGCATATCAATAAAAAATAGCTTATGGTATCCATGGAAAAATAAAACATAAGAAATTTTCTATCTCAAATTTATAGTAATAATAAACACTTTGAATGGTTAAAAACCAAACCATAAGAAATTTAGTCAATAAATTGAGTATGATATGGAAGAAATGAACAAAGGTAAAATAATGAGATATAAATAATACAATGTGATAAAACATATCAATTGATATTATAAATAATCAAATAATCACATGTATATCAATATATAGTCTAATAATTAGAGAATGCATAATTCTATACATCTAAAACATACATTAAATACATTTCACTAGATATTTTTAAAATGTGAGTAGAGACCCACCTATTTTGAAAAACTGATTTGACACCTGAGACCTATCGATGCATCAAGGGGATATATATTTTAGGGCCCCTCCCATTACTTATTATGTCCAATTCATCCATCATATTTATGGGGTGAAATGTAATCAACATAATGATTTATATTGAAAAACTAACTTATGAAATTTTAAAACTTACCACAATCAAATAAACAGAATCACAAACCTTCCCAAGTAATATGGTGAATTGTCATAAAATTGAACATCCCCATTAAAACTATTAATAAAGAATGTAGAAAAATAATAATTATGATTTCAATATAGAATATCTCCACTGGATCATATTTATAATAAAGGGTCTATGTCATTGATTAATATAAATACCATAAAATTTTCAAGGAAAATAACCATTCCACTTTGAAAATATTTTCTAAAATAAGTTCAAAAAATATTTAAAAATAATTTTCTTTTGAAGTATCCTTTAATAACATGTAAATTAATATTTAGAAAATTAATTGGTTAGAACTAATGATTTTATATTCATATCGTACACGTTAAAACAAATATTCGTTTCACATTTTCAGAAAAATCCAAACAAGCCTTAATTTTAAATTCATATGAGTATTCATTTAAATTATTTTAAAATCATTTATGGTTAAAATTGTATCTAATAAATAAATTATTAATGATTTTTTTTAGAAAACATACATTTAGATGAAAAATTATTAGCGACTGAATAGAGAAATAACGTTTCCGGTTCTTAGTAACCATATCTCAGTAATTTGAAATAACTAAAAGTGTAAAAATAGTAATATCACTTGAAAAGGTTAATTAATAATAAGATAATATGAAAATAATTTTTTTTAGAATGATATATCTAATAATTTTCATGATGGATCCATTATAATAAACAATCCTGAATAATTTTGTAATTGTGAAATACACCTTTACCACTTTGGTACTATTTGAATTATACGCCCCATGAAATAAATCACTTGAAATTAAAATTTTAATAACCTAAAGAGAAATATATTCATGATATAACATGTAAAAATGGTGTATATATACATTGAAAATGAAATAAGTGGTTAATATGGCATATTTCATGGGAAAGTTAAAGTGAATCGAGATATATATTAATTATATAACTATAATTTTATATATCATATCATATATGATTTAATTATATTCTATTATCACTTTTTTATTACCAATTCTTTGTTAAAATCACTATTTCAGGTGATAATTGCTTTATTTTTCATTTATGTTTTCGTTCGTTAATTTGGGACCTTTTAAATATCTCATGAAAAAATAAAATCTAGAGTTTTAAACATGATATAAATATAATATATATTCATTATATATATATATATATATATTAATCTATTAAAGTTATATATATAAAATGGATTGCACTGTTCTTGGAGACTGTAGGTCGTATGTACACATGAACGTTGTATCCATTTTCTAAAAGGAACGAACGAAAGGGAAATAAATATTAATTAATATTTATAGAATCATTATTATTTCATATATATAATTTATATTAATCAAATAAATCTTTTTTACAATCTATGTAAAAATAAAATGGAAAACACTTCACATCCCAACATAGAGGTGGTAGTCCACATGTGTGCACAAACAACATTATTATTATCCAGTGGACTATAATTTAAGAAGTTATATGTGTTATTATATTTATATAATTATCATTTGATAATATATATCACATTAATTTAGTAACATCAATCTTAGTACCTTTCATGATAATCATAAGTGAAAAATTAATCAGGTCACTTCAAGAGGCGGTCATCCATCGTAAATGTGTGCAACATTGTCATATCTACCAAAAAATGTAAAGGAAGATAGTATATGTGATATAATAATTAATTAAGTATAAAAAATTCAAAAATATGACATAAATACATTAAATTTATCATTATATCCATCACTGAAGGTTAGTGACGGAAAACTAATTACATCAGTTTGCAAGGCGGTAGTTCGTTGTACACATGATCGATGGTTTCGTTTCCAAATTGATTGGATTGAAGATGTGAATGGGTTATGAAATTATCATAATATAATAAAATTATATATTTTATCATAGTTTTAATATATTATCATATCTAAATAATGATCAATTGAGGTGTTAGAAAAAATAAAATATATATGAATGTCTAAAAATTTTACATATTCTCCAGAGAGCCACTTTAGGTTTACACATGAAGCATTATTAGGATAGATTCCTAATAAAGGTAATGAATCTTGTATGTGGAGGGGTAAATAATTAAGGTATTTGGGCTATGATTTTCTATACCAAATGTTTTTTGAATTTTTAATAGGATAGGTGATGGGTGGACTTTTATATGCAAGGGAGAGGACATACATGAAATTTTTTAAAAGAAAACCTGATAAAAAAGATTTTACATTGTGAAAAAGATTCAAATGTGTAATTATAGAAATTATAGGAAATAAGGTCATAATAGTGACATATATTTTATGTTTTACATGTTTTAGTTCATTTTATGCCTTTATATTGCTAGTTGAAGCCCCATTAAACCAATTTTATCCTTAAATACTATAATTATCTTTTACTATTTTGACTATTTACTATAGTAAAAATTAGAAATTTAAATTTCTATATAAGATAAATTATTCTAATTCAAAACATGGAATCCATTTTTCTAAATTAAATTCACATAATTGACATAATTCTATTTAAAATTAAAACACAGACATTACGAAAAAGAAATTTTTAGAAGAGAAAATTCTATTAAGTATAGAATGTTTTAAAATCAAAATTCAATATGAAATTTATTCCTATAATACCCACTAATTTTAATGGTTTAAAAGGAAAAATGAAAAGAATCATGTAAAATGGAACATATTTCTTTTTAAGAGCCCACCTGATTAGAACTCCAAAGTTAAGAATGCTTAGATACGAGTACTAGTTAAGATGGGTGACCTCATAGGATATTTCATAGGGTGTTTGTGAGTGAGTGAAAACCACACTGAAAGAACATGTGTTGGCTTATGGGGAAAAAATTAATTCTATGATTTATTAAGTAACATGTGTGGGACCCATGTAGGGTACCACATGTCTGCAAGGAAACCAGTGGTGTCTGGCAGGCTAGTACCTAATGGCCATGAAATGGTCAGGTGTCTATATTGTTAGATTGGCCTATATTTTACAATTCTAATGAACTAAATTAGTTAAATAGTAATATAATTGAACTAATTTTTAAGGGTTAAGATGAAAAATTATTTTTATTATTTCAAAAATTTGATCCTTTCATTTCAAGATGACACAAGATTAGAACTCCACAGATAAGTGTGCTTGGATTAGAGTAGTGGTTAGGATTGGTGACATCCTAGGAATATTCCCAAGCCAAGTGTGAGTGAATAAAAAACACACTGAAAGAATTTTTTTTCAACTGGTGATATTACTTTGTATGATGATTGTAGAGACCCGTAGCCTATCGTACATGGAAATTACATTACTTTTGCGGAATACTTGGTACATAACAAAAACACACACACAAGGATCGTAATAGTTTAGTTTCTTTGGAAACTCGGAACGTAATCTTCTAATCGTGGTGAAAGATCTTCAAAATCTCCCATAAAGATCTTCCCTTTTTTTTACCTAAAACCTTTATTTATATCCTGGGGAAAAGAAAACATAAAAGGGTGAGCTCAAATGCTCAGTAAGGGTATACAAAAGAAATAAAAATCATATCATATTTTTTTGAAAATCATAACCTGCAAAAGAGATCATAATATCTTAACATGGAACAAATCATAGAAGTGAAAATGAGATCACCATAATCATAACATGAAACTTGAAACTTTGTGGCATGCACACATAATCATGGAAAATCATTTCTTGTTAGTCATGACTCATTGCCAAGACTATCTTAGTGGACAAAGTCCCTTTCTGAATCGAGTAATCCTCGTTTCAGTCCTGTTTCACTGAACCGGTATAACCTACCATTCCAGCCATGTCTATCTCATGAGATATGAAATCTTTACCCAATGCATTGGAGGGAGATATAGGTCCCACCCATCTCTTAATGAATCCTTTCTTATGTGTGCCACAAAATCATAAATCATACATCATTGCATAACCCATGTAATAAAAATGGGATTCTTAAACAATATGACATCATAAAACCATTCATATAAGATAAAGGAATTCATAAACATAATTCCATCACAACATAGTCAAATCAATGTAAAAATATGGATAGAAACAGAACCCTTTATTATCTTATATGGAAAATAATTTTGATAAAACACTTGAATTGAATTCTTGAGGAAAATATCCTTTCTTCTTCAAAATCAATTTCTTTTCACAAAACGTCATGCAATTTTAAAAGAAAGAGATTTTATTGAAAATAGTCATGAAATCTTTTAGAGGAAGCTTCATGAAAATAAGGCTTTATAAAACAGTATAAATCCGTTCGTGCCGTATAAGTTAAAAAAAACATTCTTCGTACTTTTTTCGGAAAAGTCAAAAAGTACCTCGTACGAAAAAAGATTCCTTTCATATCCTTTACTAAAAACTCATAGAAGGGTAAAATTGGATTTAAAAAATTGTAGGTGGATGGAAATAATATTACATATTGAGGGAACATGGATGTGGATGATAAAATACACCCCAGTAAATACATACGAATAAACAATCTCGGATAAAAATGAGATTGTGATATTTCCCTTACCTTAGGTCCGACTTGCTTTGTAAGTGTCCGAACCTCCTGTATAATGATTTAAATCATGTTATTGACTTATTACAGAATCATATTCATTGTTATGATATCATATATGGTTCACTTATGACATTATATTACCCGTTCTTTTGTAAATTCCATGTTAAAGAAGCGTTTTGGGTAAAATCGTTTCATTTATCGTAGGTGTTTTGACTTGTTGTTCTTGACATCATTATTACTTATATCATGATTTAATTACTTCCAGAATATAAAATATGATTTATATATCATATATATTCAGTATATATATATATATAATAGGTAGATAAATAAAATGACAAACACCGTTCATGGAGACGGTAGTCCGTACGTACGCATGAACGCTGTTTTCCTTTCCTTATTGTCTTGAAATGGAAGTAAGTAGATGACATACATATGTATATATATAAATAAATCCAGTAGCTTTATAGTGTCATATATTTCATTATTATTTCTTATATATACATTATAATCATTCTTAAATGGTTAACATGGAGAATGAATCTCATCGCGTCGTGGAGACTGTATTCCGTACGTACGCACACGCGGTGATTTCTTTTTCCGTAGGATGGATAGATGGTGAAATAGGGTTGTTTCATACTTATAATAACATATCAGTATATGAGTGATACTGATGTTATTACTTCATAATGAAACAACCTAAGAAGAAGAAGTGGAAGAAGAAATAAAGATGAAAGAATTGGTAACGGTAATTACCTCTTCTTTGAAGCGCCTTTTGGAGACCTCCTCTTAGGGAACTAAAATTGGTCTTTGAGTAAGACCATAACCTCTAGGATGTTGCTAGGGAAGTGGAGAAGAGATTTTGTCAGGGGTTGTCCGAGCTTGAGTGCTCAAATTGGTGTGAGGAGGAGGGGGAGGAGGTGTCCTTTTATAGGGGAGGAGAGGGGCACCTTAGGAATATCTCAAAATATTATTTTATATTAAAGTCAAAATCGGTTTATAATGGTTCCAAAGGGTCTTATTTAGAAGATAAAGTGGGTATGGGTCGAAATCCTATCAACCAATAGGATTTATACAAGTTTAGGGTATTATTGTAACCTTATCAATTAGATTTAACTCTAAGTTAAATAATTTAACTTTTACCATGTCTTTTTGTTTTCTTTCACTATATGGTTAATACACTTACTATAACATGCCAAACGAACCCCAAATTGTTTATTATTAATATATATATCCTTATCTAAGTAATTTGGCCGAACCTTAGATTTTTAGGAATACAATAACAATTAATAATATAATATTTGATTTAAAAACTATTTTGTGTCAATTTTGACACTATTTGATATATGTTTTTTGTGAAAGTTATAACAGAATTAAATGTTCGAACCAAGTTGTTTAAATCAACATTAATATATCATAGTAACCTATAAAATTAGTGGAATTCATAAAAAAGCTCAAATTACAATTATTTTGGTGCTTATAACATCAATTATGTCAATATTTCATTAATAAGATAATTACTGCACCATCTTTGTGTCATAAATAAGTTAAATTATTTGATGTCTAAAAATTACAAATAAAATACCATCATGTAGTAAATCTTTTTGGCTTTCTAAAGAATATTTACAATCGAATTTATCTTATGTATAACCCCATATTAGAAATGCATTACTTATTAAACTTTGATTTTAACTATTTTAACCCTTCTTTAAATAAATTAATAATAAATGTCCTAATCTAATCCAAGTGGGCCTAAATGGTCATATTTTATTACTAAGTTTGTTTTTGGTCGAATTACACTTGTCCAATAGAATTAGGACATGTGTTAGGGTAATATTAATATCATATTTACCCTTAGTTACCCTATTTACTATTAACCGTGGTAAAAAAAGTAAAAAGTTACTATTCACAAAAAATTTATTTTCATCTCATTGAACCACATTTTAGTCCTTGATATTAACCGTGTCTCTCGGATTTTCGAAATTCCATTCACAGAAGCGGTAAAACTAAGTTTTATGCAAAATTCAGTTTTTAACCTGCCACTTAGTGGTTTCACTATTCATCAAAAATTGAAGTTTTTCAGAAAAATGCCAAAATTTCACTCTAAGCTGTAATTGATATTCCGAATTCAAAAATGATTTCTATTTTACAAAATTCCCAACATATAAGTTGCATTAATTAATTTTATAATTAAATCCCGCTGTTAAAACAAATAGCGTGTTTTTAAGAAACAATATCTATCAAAAGATTGACATTTGATTATGTCTGGTTTAAATGTGAAATTACAACCAATGACCAACATTGTATTAAATTGTAAAAATATATTCTAAATATACTTTAAAACCACTCAAATTAATAATTTATCACTGTTAATTATTTCGATTAAAAAGGTTGTTTTTAATTATAATTTAGTAATTTTCACTATTCATCAGAATATGAAAGTTATCCGAAAAGTACCAAAATTTCACCTTAGGCTAAAGTCGATACTCCGAATCCAAGAATGAAGTTCATTTTGAAAAATAAGATTTATAGAATTTTTAAAAAGTGGTTATTACTATTCATAACGGCTAGTTTTAATAATATTTTAATAGCACATCGTTGTTTAGTGAAACTCGGTATTGCGTATTACACACGCTATCGAGGAAGGTCGCGATTGCGTGTAATGGAAGGCAAGTCAAGGATGCGTGTTGTGCAAGCTCCTTTTGGTGTAGCGTATAACACAAGACATTAGTGAAATTAAAAAGAATATTTTTCATAAAATCTTGGGCTGTTACATTCTACCCCCCTTAAAATGAATTTCGCCCTCGAAATTCGTCGGGGTTATAAATGGTTTACTATTCAAAAGTTTCTTTAATAGAAACCCACATCGTAAAAGGGAATACCAAAACTTGGCTTTAAAAACTAAAGTATGAAATGTAACGATTACCCAAATAAACTAATCACTGGGTTTCCACATAGGTGAAAATATGGATATGGAAGAGAAATCTAACCATCATGTTCTGATGGAGAGTGGTAGAGAACATGGCTATGGAAAAGCCAGTAATCACAAATCCATAAATTTGTGACGATCTAAGGTACCATCTGATTCATCAGGTATAAGAGAACTAGGACAACATTTTTGGTTTTCAAGATCATTTCCCTAAAGTTGAAAATTTGAATTAGAATAAATACTTACTTTATTTTGGTACAATCTCACTGTTGTTCGTGCCTTGAACAATTTCCACTTCATCTCTTAAATAAATGAAGTTGAATTTGTTATTCGTGAAGTGTTAGCAGATCATGTGATAGAATGACGGGTCATTCCATCTGTTTCAAACAAAAGGTTAGCAAAAGTTATTAAATATACATAAGTCATTCTATAGTAAGATTAATCATATATGGTTCCTAAAATGGACTTATACTTCATATATCATACTGCTTAATATAATAAAACTAATTTCTACTAAACAGGGACTTCCTGTAGGCCAGTGGTAGGCGATAAAGGCCAGTGGCACTTTGGTTGTGGGATCGATTCCAACAGCCTTGTCCGAAGCGATGGGCTGTCGCCCGTCCTGCAGGTTGTCCTTTTTCTAAAACTACGTTACTATAACATCCCATCAATAATATCGAAAATCTTCTATCCTTAAACAATACTAACTTATGTCCAACATAATCCAGTCTAATCTTTAGGCTTATACATAATACTGCAGTCCACTCTCATAATATAGTGACATCGATTACCAGAGATTTAATACTGTCGTTGATCCCCACATATCATAAGATATGTCTTGTTGGTCACATTCCAAACATTCAAAGTCCTTAATCGTGTATTCTCTTGAATACCTTAGTGAAAACATGAGTGCAGTTAAAAGTTAACACTTTCCACATACCAAAATCCTCAAAATTCTATATACTCAAACCATGATATCACTTAGTCCTTATATCAATCATGAGCTCATGAATACTATTAAACATTTCATTTTCTCCTTATCCCTTCATTATGCGCATATCATCTTCATTCCAAAAATATCTGAATAACCTTCATGGATACTGGTAACATTAATCAGACAACAATGTTACAATCCTTACATGTCTCTTTATTCCATAGTACCATGAGATTACTTATACAACATTACACATGATAAACATGTAATCATTCCACTACATTCTTAAACCATTGACAGAGCTTCAACAATTCTTTCATCTCACATATCATTGGTAGTCTCTTCATCATCATCCACATAAATACTTCCCATATGACCATACTGATTCTCTTCATGAGTCTTTCCCTTAGGGCATTTGTTTGCATAATGCCCATACATTCCACATTTAAAACACTTAACCATTTTTGATGTCGTAGCAATACCATTATCCTCATCCATGGTGTTGACCGACCCTTTTCCTTTGCACTTACTTGCTTTGTGTCCTTCTTTTCCACACCCAAAGCATCTTCCAGTTCCTTTGAAACATTCTCCTTGATGCCTCTTCCCACATGATTTACATAGGGGAAATTGAACTTTCTTTCCTCTATGATCATCATGGAACTCCATCTTTCTCTTATTAGTCGAGTGAGGAAACTTACCAAATTTTACTTTATTGATCATGTGGTGAGATTGCTGATTCGGCATAATAATGATGTTTGGACATCCAAATCCCATTTCATTTGGTTGCTCATGAAGAATATCATTCCATTGTCCATCATATCCTCCATTATTGTGAATCATCTTGTTTCCAGCCATTTTCTAAAACCCAAACAGAATAGTGTTAGATGCAAAAATCGTAATAAAGGGATTGTAACTTAAATATCTATCATCTTTGGTTTAATCTAATATCGTTACCATAGTTCTAGAACTATATCCTATACGTATACTTATCCTTAGGGGCATCCCTAGACATACCTTGGAAATATCTCTAGGTATCTCACTAACGTTTTCGCATCCTAGTTTCCAAAGGTTGACTAAACCTTTCCTCTGATACCAACTGTAGAGACCCGAAGCCTATCGTACATGGACATTACATTACTTTTGCGGAATACTTGGTACATAACAAAAACACACACACAAGGATCGTAATAGTTTTGTGTCTTTGGAAACTCGGAACGTAATCTTCTAATCGTGGTGAAAGATCTTCAACATCTCCCATAAAGATCTTCCCCTTTTTTTACCTAAAACCTTTATTTATATCCTGGGGAAAAGAAAACATAAAAGGGTGAGCTCAAATGCTCAGTAAGGGTATACAAAAGAAATAAAAATCATATCATATTTTTTTGAAAATCATAACCTGCAAAAGAGATCATAATATCTTAACATGGAACAAATCATAGAAGTGAAAATGAGATCACCATAATCATGACATGAAACTTGAAACATTGTGGCATGCACACATAATCATGGAAAATCATTTCTTGTTAGTCATGACTCATTGCCAAGACTATCTTAGTGGACAAAGTCCCTTTCTGAATCGAGTAATCCTCGTTTCAGTCCTGTTTCACTGAACCGGTATAACCTACCATTCCAGCCATGTCTATCTCATGAGATATGAAATCTTTACCCAATGCATTGGAGGGAGATATAGGTCCCACCCATCTCTTAATGAATCCTTTCTTATGTGTGCCACAAAATCATAAATCATACATCATTGCATAACCCATGTAATAAAAATGGGATTCTTAAACAATATGACATCATAAAACCATTCATATAAGATAAAGGAATTCATAAACATAATTCCATCACAACATAGTCAAATCAATGTAAAAATATGGATAGAAACAGAACCCTTTATTATCTTATATGGAAAATAATTTTGATAAAACACTTGAATTGAATTCTTGAGGAAAATATCCTTTCTTCTTCAAAATCAATTTCTTTTCACAAAACGTCATGCAATTTTAAAAGAAAGAGATTTTATTGAAAATAGTCATGAAATCTTTTAGAGGAAGCTTCATGAAAATAAGGCTTTATAAAACAGTATAAATCCGTTCGTGCCGTATAAGTTAAAAAAAACATTCTTCGTACTTTTTTCGGAAAAGTCAAAAAGTACCTCGTACGAAAAAAGATTCCTTTCATATCCTTTACTAAAAACTCATAGAAGGGTAAAATTGGATTTAAACAATTGTAGGTGGATGGAAATAATATTACATATTGAGGGAACATGGATGTGGATGATAAAATACACCCCAGTAAATACATACGAATAAACAATCTCGGATAAAAATGAGATTGTGATATTTCCCTTACCTTAGGTCCGACTTGCTTTGTAAGTGTCCGAACCTCCTGTATAATGATTTAAATCATGTTATTGACTTATTACAGAATCATATTCATTGTTATGATATCATATATGGTTCACTTATGACATTATATTACCCGTTCTTTTGTAAATTCCATGTTAAAGAAGCGTTTTGGGTAAAATCGTTTCATTTATCGTAGGTGTTTTGACTTGTTGTTCTTGACATCATTATTACTTATATCATGATTTACTTACTTCCAGAATATAAAATATGATTTATATATCATATATATTCAGTATATATATATATATAATAGGTAGATAAATAAAATGAAAAACACCGTTCATGGAGATGGTAGTCCGTACGTACGCATGAACGCTGTTTTCCTTTCCTTATTGTCTTGAAATGGAAGTAAGTAGATGACATACATATGTATATATATACATAAATCCAGTAGCTTTATAATGTCATATATTTCATTATTATTTCTTATATATACATTATAATCATTCTTAAATGGTTAACATGGAGAATGAATCTCATCGCGTCGTGGAGACGGTATTCCGTACGTACGCACGCGCGGTGATTTGTTTTTCCGTAGGATGGATAGATGGTGAAATAGGGTTGTTTCATACTTATAATAACATATCAGTATATGAGTGATACTGATGTTATTACTTCATAATGAAACAACCTAAGAAGAAGAAGTGGAAGAAGAAATAAAGATGAAAGAATTGGTAACGGTAATTACCTCTTCTTTGAAGCGCCTTTTGGAGACCTCCTCTTAGGGAACTAAAATTGGTCTTTGAGTAAGACCAGAACCTCTAGGATGTTGCTAGGGAAGTGGAGAAGAGATTTTGTCAGGGGTTGGCCGAGCTTGAGTGCTCAAATTGGTGTGAGGAGGAGGGGGAGGAGGTGTCCTTTTATATGGGAGGAGAGGGGCACCTTAGGAATATCTCAAAATTTTATTTTATATTAAAGTCAAAATCGGTTTATAATGGTTCCAAAGGGTCTTATTTCGAAGATAAAGTGGGTATGGGTCGAAATCCTATCAACCAATAGGATTTAGACAAGTTTAGGGTATTATTTTAACCTTATCAATTAGATTTAACTCTAAGTTAAATAATTTAACTTTTACCATGTCTTTTTGTTTTCTTTCACTATATGGTTAATACACTTACTATAACATGCCAAACGAACCCCAAATTGTTTATTATTAATATATATATCCTTATCTAAGTTATTTGGCCGAACCTTAGATTTTTAGGAATACAATAACAATTAATAATATAATATTTGATTTAAAAACTATTTTGTGTCAATTTTGACACTATTTGATATATGATTTTTGTGAAAGTCATAACAGAATTAAATGTTCGAACCAAGTTTATTAAATCAACATTAATATATCATAGTAACCTATAAAATTAGTGGAATTCATAAAAAAGCTCAAATTACATTTATTTTGGTTCTTATAACATCAATTATGTCAATATTTCATTAATAAGATAATTACTGCACCATCTTTGTGTCATAAATAAGTTAAATTATTTGATGTCTAAAAATTACAAATAAAATACCATCATGTAGTCAATCTTTTTATCTTTCTAATGAATATTTACAATCGAATTTATCTTATGTATAACCCCATATTAGAAATGCTTTACTTATTAAACTTTGATTTTAACTATTTTAACCCTTCTTTAAATAAATTAATAATAAATGTCCTAATCTAATCCAAGTGGGCCTAAATGGTCATATTTTATTACTAAGTTTGTTTTTGGACGAATTACACTTGTCCAATAGAATTAGGACATGTGTTAGGGTAATATTAAAATCATATTTACCCTTAGTTACCCTATTTACTATTAACCGTGGTAAAAAAAGTAAAAAGTTACTATTCACCAAAAATTTATTTTCATCTCATTGAACCACATTTTAGTCCTTCATATTAACCGTGTCTCTCGGATTTTCGAAATTCCATTCACAGAAGCGGTAAAACTAAGTTTTATGCAAAATTCAGTTTTTAACCTACCACTTAGTGGTTTCACTATTCATCAAAAATTGAAGTTTTTCAGAAAAATGCCAAAATTTCACCCTAAGCTGTAATTGATATTCCGAATTCAAAAATGATTTCTATTTTACAAAATTCCCAACATATAAGTTGAATTAATTAATTTTATAATTAAATCCCGCTGTTAAAACAAATAGCGTGTTTTTAAGAAACAATAGCTATCAAAAGATTGACATTTGATTATGTCTGGTTTAAATGTGAAATTACAACCAATGACCAACATTGTATTAAATTGTAAAAATATATTCTAAATATACTTTAAAACCACTCAAATTAATAATTTATCACTGTTAATTATTTCGATTAAAAAGGTTGTTTTTAATTATAATTTAGTAATTTTCACTATTCATCAGAATATGAAAGTTATCCGAAAAGTACCAAAATTTCACCTTAGGCTAAATTCGATACTCCGAATCCAAGAATGAAGTTCATTTTGAAAAATAAGATTTACAGAATTTTTATTAAGTGGTTATTACTATTCATAACGGCTAGTTTTAATAATATTTTAATAGCACATCGTTGTTTAGTGAAACTCGGTATTGCGTATTAAACACGCTATCGAGGAAGGTCGCGATTGCGTGTAATGCAAGGCAAGTAAAGGATGCGTGTTGTGCAAGCTCCTTTTGGTGTAGCGTATAACACAAGACATTAGTGAAATTAAAAAGAATATTTTTCATAAAATCTTGGGCTGTTACATTCTACCCCCTTAAAATGAATTTCGCCCTCGAAATTCGTCGGGGTTATAAATGGTTTACTATTCGAAAGTTTCTTTAATAGAAACCCACATCGTAAAAGGGAATACCAAAACTTGGCTTTAAAAACTAAAGTATGAAATGTAACGACTACCCAAATAAACTAATCACTGGGTTTCCACATAGGTGAAAATATGGATATGGAAGAGAAATCTAACCATCATGTTCTGATGGAGAGTGGTAGAGAACATGGCTATGGAAAAGCCAGTAATCACAAATCCATAAATTTGTGACGATCTAAGGTACCATCTGAATCATCAGGTATAAGAGAACTAGGACAACATTTTTGGTTTTCAAGATCATTTCCCTAAAGTTGAAAATTTGAATTAGAATAAATACTTACTTTATTTTGGTACAATCTCACTGTTGTTCGTGCCTTGAACAATTTCCACTTCATCTCTTAAATAAATGAAGTTGAATTTGTTATTCATGAAGTGTTAGCAGATCATGTGATAGAATGACGGGTCATTCCATCTGTTTCAAACAAAAGGTTAGCAAAAGTTATTAAATATACATAAGTCATTCTATAGTAAGATTAATCATATATGGTTCCTAAAATGGACTTATACTTCATATATCATACTGCTTAATATAATAAAACTAATTTCTACTAAACATGGACATCCTGTAGGCCAGTGGTAGGCGATAAAGGCCAGTCGCACTTTGGTTGTGGGTTTGATTCCTACAGCCTTGTCCGAAGCGATGGGCTGTCGCCCGTCCTGCAGGTTGTCCTTTTTCTAAAACTACGTTACTATAACATCCCATCAATAATATCGAAAATCTTCTATCCTTAAACAATACTAACTTATGTCCAACATAATCCAGTCTAATCTTTAGGCTTATACATAATACTGCAGTCCACTCTCATAATATAGTGACATCGATTACCAGAGATTTAATACTGTCGTTGATCCCCACATATCATAAGATATGTCTTGTTGGTCACATTCCAAACATTCAAAGTCCTTAATCGTGTATTCTCTTGAATACCTTAGTGAAAACATGAGTGCAGTTAAAAGTTAACACTTTCCACATAACAAAATCCTCAAAATTATATATACTCAAACCATGATATCACTTAGTCCTTATATCAATCATGAGCTCATGAATACTATTAAACATTTCATTTTCTCCTTATCCCTTCATTATGCGCATATCATCTTCATTCCAAAAATATCTGAATAACCTTCATGGATACTGGTAACATTAATCAGACAACAATGTTACAATCCTTACATGTCTCTTTATTCCATAGTACCATGAGATTACTTATACAACATTACACATGATAAACATGTAATCATTCCACTACATTCTTAAACCATTGACAGAGCTTCAACAGTTCTTTCATCTCACATATCATTGGTAGTCTCTTCATCATCATCCACATAAATACTTCCCATATGACCATACTGATTCTCTTCATGAGTCTTTCCCTTAGGGCATTTGTTTGCATAATGCCCATACATTCCACATTTAAAACACTTAACCATTTTTGATGTCGTAGCAATACCATTATCCTCATCCATGGTGTTGACCGACCCTTTTCCTTTGCACTTACTTGCTTTGTGTCCTTCTTTTCCACACCCAAAGCATCTTCCAGTTCCTTTGAAACATTCTCCTTGATGCCTCTTCCCACATGATTTACATAGGGGAAATTGAACTTTCTTTCCTCTATGATCATCATGGAACTCCATCTTTCTCTTATTAGTCGAGTCAGGAAACTTACCAAATTTTACTTTATTGATCATGTTGTGAGATTGCTGATTCGGCATAATAATGATGTTTGGACATCCAAATCCCATTTCATTTGGTTGCTCATGAAGAATATCATTCCATTGTCCATCATATCCTCCATTATTGTGAATCATCTTGTTTCCAACCATTTTCTAAAACCCAAACAGAATAGTGTTAGATGCAAAAATCGTAATAAAGGGGGTGTAACTTAAATATCTATCATCTTTGGTTTAATCTAATATCGTTACCATAGTTCTAGAACTATATCCTATACGTATTCTTATCCTTAGGGGCATCCCTAGACATACCTTGGAAATATCTCTAGGTATCTCACTAACGTTTTCGCATCCTAGTTTCCAAAGGTTGACTAAACCTTTCCTCTGATACCAACTGTAGAGACCCGAAGCCTATCGTACATGGACATTACATTACTTTTGCGGAATACTTGGTACATAACAAAAACACACACACAAGGATCGTAATAGTTTAGTGTCTTTGGAAACTCGGAACGTAATCTTCTAATCGTGGTGAAAGATCTTCAATATCTCCCATAAAGATCTTCCCTTTTTTTACCTAAAACCTTTATTTATATCCTGGGGAAAAGAAAACATAAAAGGGTGAGCTCAAATGCTCAGTAAGGGTATACAAAAGAAATAAAAATCATATCATATTTTTTTGAAAATCATAACCTGCAAAAGAGATCATAATATCTTAACATGGAACAAATCATAGAAGTGAAAATGAGATCACCATAATCATAACATGAAACTTGAAACTTTGTGGCATGCACACATAATCATGGAAAATCATTTCTTGTTAGTCATGACTCATTTCCAAGACTATCTTAGTGGACAAAGTCCCTTTCTGAATCGAGTAATCCTCGTTTCAGTCCTGTTTCACTGAACCGGTATAACCTACCATTCCAGCCATGTCTATCTCATGAGATATGAAATCTTTACCCAATGCATTTGAGGGAGATATAGGTCCCACCCATCTCTTAATGAATCCTTTCTTATGTGTGCCACAAAATCATAAATCATACATCATTGCATAACCCATGTAATAAAAATGGGATTCTTAAACAATATGACATCATAAAACCATTCATATAAGATAAAGGAATTCATAAACATAATTCCATCACAACATAGTCAAATAAATGTAAAAATATGGATAGAAACAGAACCCTTTATTATCTTATATGGAAAATAATTTTGATAAAACACTTGAATTGAATTCTTGAGGAAAATATCCTTTCTTCTTCAAAATCAATTTCTTTTCACAAAACGTCATGCAATTTTAAAAGAAAGAGATTTTATTGAAAATAGTCATGAAATCTTTTAGAGGAAGCTTCATGAAAATAAGGATTTATAAAATAGTATAAATCCGTTCGTGCCGTATAAGTTAAAAAAAACATTCTTCGTACTTTTTTCGGAAAAGTCAAAAAGTACCTCGTACGAAAAAAGATTCCTTTCATATCCTTTACTAAAAACTCATAGAAGGGTAAAATTGGATATAAACAATTGTAGGTGGATGGAAATAATATTACATATTGAGGGAACATGGATGTGGATGATAAAATACACCCCAGTAAATACATACGAATAAACAATCTCGGATAAAAATGAGATTGTGATATTTCCCTTACCTTAGGTCCGACTTGCTTTGTAAGTGTCCGAACCTCCTGTATAATGATTTAAATCATGTTATTGACTTATTACAGAATCATATTCATTGTTATGATATCATATATGGTTCACTTATGACATTATATTACCCGTTCTTTTGTAAATTCCATGTTAAAGAAGCGTTTTGGGTAAAATCGTTTCATTTATCGTAGGTGTTTTGACTTGTTGTTCTTGACATCATTATTACTTATATCATGATTTACTTACTTCCAGAATATAAAATATGATTTATATATCATATATATTCATTATATATATATATATAATAGGTAGATAAATAAAATGAAAAACACCGTTCATGGAGACGGTAGTCCGTACGTACGCATGAACGCTGTTTTCCTTTCCTTATTGTCTTGAAATGGAAGTAAGTAGATGACATACATATGTATATATATACATAAATCCAGTAGCTTTATAATGTCATATATTTCATTATTATTTCTTATATATACATTATAATCATTCTTAAATGGTTAACATGGAGAATGAATCTCATCGCGTCGTGGAGACGGTATTCCGTACGTACGCACGCGCGGTGATTTCTTTTTCCGTAGGATGGATAGATGGTGAAATAGGGTTGTTTCATACTTATAATAACATATCAGTATATGAGTGATACTGATGTTATTACTTCATAATGAAACAACCTAAGAAGAAGAAGTGGAAGAAGAAATAAAGATGAAAGAATTGGTAACGGTAATTACCTCTTCTTTGAAGCGCCTTTTGGAGACCTCCTCTTAGGGAACTAAAATTGGTCTTTCAGTAAGACCAGAACCTCTAGGATGTTTCTAGGGAAGTGGAGAAGAGATTTTGGCAGGGGTTGGCCGAGCTTTAGTGCTCAAATTGGTGTGAGGAGGAGGGGGAGGAGGTGTCCTTTTATAGGGGAGGAGAGGGGCACCTTAGGAATATCTCAAAATATTATTTTATATTAAAGTCAAAATCGGTTTATAATGGTTCCAAAGGGTATTATTTCGAAGATAAAGTGGGTATGGGTCGAAATCCTATCAACCAATAGGATTTAGACAAGTTTAGGGTATTATTTTAACCTTATCAATTAGATTTAACTCTAAGTTAAATAATTTAACTTTTACCATTTCTTTTTGTTTTCTTTCACTATATGGTTAATACACTTACTATAACATGCCAAACGAACCCCAAATTGTTTATTATTAATATATATATCCTTATCTAAGTCATTTGGCCGAACCTTAGATTTTTAGGAATACAATAACAATTAATAATATAATATTTGATTTAAAAACTATTTTGTGTCAATTTTGACACTATTTGATATATGATTTTTGTGAAAGTCATAACAGAATTAAATGTTCGAAACAAGTTGATTAAATCAACATTAATATATCATAGTAACCTATAAAATTAGTGGAATTCATAAAAAAGCTCAGATTACATTTATTTTGGTGCTTATAACATCAATTATGTCAATATTTCATTAATAAGATAATTACTGCACCATCTTTGTGTCATATATAAGTTAAATTATTTGATGTCTAAAAATTACAAATAAAATACCATCATGTAGTAAATCTTTTTAGATTTCTAATGAATATTTACAATCGAATTTATCTTATGTATAACCCCATATTAGAAATGCTTTACTTATTAAACTTTGATTTTAACTATTTTAACCCTTCTTTAAATAAATTAATAATAAATGTCCTAATCTAATCCAAGTGGGCCTAAATGGTCATATTTTATTACTAAGTTTGTTTTTGGTCGAATTACACTTGTCCAATAGAATTAGGACATGTGTTAGGGTAATATTAATATCATATTTACCCTTAGTTACCCTATTTACTATTAACCGTGGTAAAAAAAGTAAAAAGTTACTATTCACCAAAAATTTATTTTCATCTCATTGAACCACATTTTAGTCCTTGATATTAACCGTGTCTCTCAGATTTTCGAAATTCCATTCACAGAAGCGGTAAAACTAAGTTTTATGCAAAATTCAGTTTTTAACCTACCACTTAGTGGTTTCACTATTCATCAAAAATTGAAGTTTTTCAGAAAAATGCCAAAATTTCACCCTAAGCTGTAATTGATATTCCGAATTCAAAAATGATTTCTATTTTACAAAATTCCCAACATATAAGTTGCATTAATTAATTTTATAATTAAATCCCGCTGTTAAAACAAATAGCGTGTTTTTAAGAAACAATATCTATCAAAAGATTGACATTTGATTATGTCTGGTTTAAATGTGAAATTACAACCAATGACCAACATTGTATTAAATTGTAAAAATATATTCTAAATATACTTTAAAACCACTCAAATTAATAATTTATCACTATTAATTATTTCGATTAAAAAGGTTGTTTTTAATTATAATTTAGTAATTTTCACTATTCATCAGAATATGAAAGTTATCCGAAAAGTACCAAAATTTCACCTTAGGCTAAATTCGATACTCCGAATCCAGGAATGAAGTTCATTTTGAAAAATAAGATTTACAGAATTTTTGAAAAGTGGTTATTACTATTCATAACGGCTAGTTTTAATAATATTTTAATAGCACATCGTTGTTTAGTGAAACTCGGTATTGCGTATTACACACGCTATCGAGGAAGGTCGCGATTGCGTGTAATGCAAGGCAAGTCAAGGATGCGTGTTGTGCAAGCTCCTTTTGGTGTAGCGTATAACACAAGACATTAGTGAAATTAAAAAGAATATTTTTCATAAAATCTTGGGCTGTTACAATGATCCTTTCGAGCATATGAGTGGGACCTATGTTGGGGACCATGTGTTTATGATGCAATTGGTGGTGTCTGACAAGACAATACCCGATAACCATGTTATGGTCTAGTGTTGCGGTATGCTTGGACAAATTGTTTCAATTCCGATGACCAAAATTAGTTACATTTTATTAAAATTTACTAATTTTACTTTAAAAATAATTTAAAATATAATTTTACTTTTTAAATAATTTAAATGAAAAATGTTTTTTTCAATAAAAATAATATTATTTAACTATTTATCAAAGAATTAATCTTTTCATAAAATTCTCAAAAATTAAAAGAAGATAATTATTACATGCTGATTTAAAAAATAAAATTTATTTTTTCAAAAATATTTTAAATATGTGGTAATATTTAATTTTAAATTTGGTTTGAAAATCATGAATAATCCAACAATTATCAAAATATTGTTTTTTCCAAAAAAAAAACATGTCTCTTTCAAATAGATCTTATTTAATTTCAAATATATATATATATATATAACCATTGAATTTATTTTATAGATTTTTAAACTATGTAATTTTCATTATTTAGTGATTAAGGTTGATACCTTCCATCTTAACAGCTATGTTATAATGGTCATGTTTAAATAATAATATTTTAATTTAGTGTTATATTTCATTTAAACATAGTCTAGCATGCATCACAATATATCAAAAAAGGTTTAATTAAAAATAATTTTATCATAATGTCTCAGGGTGTTATATTTCATTTTAAGCCCAGTTAAATGCATGATACATGATATCAGACATGATATTCCACTTTTAAATCCTCAAGGTGTTACAATAATCTCTCTAGAACCAAAACTAAGAATTATATTATCATTAATTTATAATAATACCGTCATTTAAGTTTTCATAGTCATATACGAACAAGATTTATATAATTTTTCATATAAATGGCCAAACCGACCAAATAAATAAAAATATATAATATATGGATGAGTATGGTTAAGAATGTGATGCCCTCAAGGTTACATGTATGCTTAATTTATATATTGGTTTTAACTCTTGTGAGTTTTTTAAGGCTTTCGGGAGTTAGGGGTTGAGAATTTGGATTTTTGAGGAAATTTTTTGGGAAAAAAATTCAGGTGAACGATTAGTGATGATCTTACGATAAACATATGATATGTATCAATTACGTATAATAGAAATTTTTATGGTTTTAGTATGGTTTGGCAAATTGATTGAGTCTCCAAGAGAATTGTGTGAGAGGATGAGTTTGGAAAAGTGCTTATCATAATGATTTAGAATAGTTTATCTTCCCATGAAACTATTCCAATGAAATTATGAAATTTTGTTTTTCAAAGGATAGTGGTTACCATACGTTATCACATAGTTTTTCTATCCCTACAACCAGATATGAACTTCCTAAAATGGAGAAAAACCCAAATAAACATGGTTATGTTATTGTATTCTCTTCTTAATCCATAATTTTCTAGAACCATGTCACCTATGATTCTTTATTGGAATCTCTTATTGATTTCATGAGAATCCATGATCATTTTAGGTGGAACTCATAAAGGGTGGTTCATCATTTCTCTTAGTTTATCCTATTTCCTTGATATCTATCACCAATCACTATTTACATTGACCTGGTCGAACCTAATTATGATATTATTTTCATACTTATGGTTGTATATAGATATTTTATTATTCCCTCTTTATATATAGGCTCTTGAGGACAAGATCACTTTATTTCCCATTACAAGTGTACAAGGTAAAGATGTATTCATCATGCTTGAGGTATATGTCTCTATCCTATAGTTTATCCCCTATAATTCATGGTTCAATTATTATTTAATCTAGTACATTATTTAATTAATTGAATATTTTTAGGGGATTTTATATGTGGAGGATAAATAATGTGTTTCAAAAGGGATATTTATTTGGAAATTTTATTTTTTACACATGATAAATTTGAAAAATTATCTCAATGATGGTTTTGATTTAGAAAATAATTTCTTTCATAGAATCAATGTGATACTATAATTAAATATGTCTTATTAAAATGATATTGGAATTAATGGGGCCTTTCCATGGAAATTATTTTATGAAACATAAACAAGATTTCTATAATGAAATTTTATTTTTATAGCACATTATAAATTACTTGGTTTGTGGGGGAAATCCATACATATATAATCCTTAGAGGAGTCATCCATTACTAGGGGAGGTTCCCATGATAACATGGTTTATATTAGGTAGCCTTTTCAGGGGGAAATGGTTACTAATCATTAGGAATCACTTATACAGGCTAGTGGTCTTATTGGTATTTGTTATATACACCATTGTGTTGTGATGATCCATTTAGTGTTTTGAGGGTACATTATACACACATATATTAGTATTCTCATTATATAACTTTATTGGCATATTGATGTTTGAAATTTATTATATAAACTTTTTTATACATCCTGGATAATTTTTATGTCTTACTGATTTGTTTGTTCAATATGGAATGTTTTTTGAAAGAAAACAAAATAAAAATTTTATATGGGAAATTATTTCCTGTAGAACAATTTCAGAACTCTGTTTTATATGAGAAAAATTAGAGGTATTTTAATAGACAATATATATATATATATATATTCATGGTGACATATTGTTGATATTTATTTCTCACACCATACTTTTTTCCTTTTTGAATTTGTATTTATGGTTTTACAGGATATAGGTAAAGGGAATAACTCTTTTTAGAGGAAGAATCACTTATATAATAATTCTATTTTAATACTTGGGATGGTGATAAGATATAGTCCCATGGTGATATACCCATGGGGTTCTTTAAGTTTCATTTTTACAATATTTCATATATTTCATTTATACCCTTTTATTTACATGTTTGATGTTTCATTTATGGGTTGATTGTGTGATATGCGATGCATTCAGGGTATCTAACCCAATAATCTATTAATTTCTATCTTATAATATTTTAATTGAGAGTGAAATAGTTCATACATATCTTCGTATGATTCCTTTATTCTTGTATCGAACCAGTGATGATTGAGAATATGCTTCAGGATCTATAGTGTTCCAGTTAGGGTGATATTATAGGTCAATTTGAGCTGGTATGTTACAAATTTCTATCAAAGTTTGAATTTATTGTTGAATTCTACACACATGATTTCACACCACCTTATCGTGTTTAGGGGATTTTTATGTAATATATATAGTACATTCATAACTCAATAGGTAGTGTGCGGTTTTTCTAGGAAAACTCACTTTCATGATTGGACTTGAGTTACGATGGGAAGTATGATGTTGTCTAGAACCACTATTTATAGTTTTATATCATTCGAGATTCATTTATCTAAATTTTTTTTATGATAAAGGAATTTAATTTTTTTAAAGGTGGTTTACTTGATATTGTATTATAGAATATGGATCATTAAGAAAAGAAAATTTCAAAATGCTAGTGTAGAAGTTGCAAAGAAATCCCATAAGAGAATCCTCTAGTTGACTCCCCATTAGTGGAAACAATACTATAAATGATCCCATATATGGGATAATGCATTAATGTTGAACCATAATAGAAGTTGGACTAAGAGATATAATTTACTAAGAAAAATACCATAATATTTCATGGTGATAAGGGATCTTGATAAACAGTAGAATGGATCCAGAGGAATAAAAAGATTTTCCACTTCCTGAAAAATCTAGAAGTCTCCATGTTTGGTTTCACTATAAAAACGATTGGAGAGTTGGGAAGGAAGGGGAAGGAATATATTATGCAAGCCATGTTTCATAAAGATATCACTTGTACCACTTTAAATAAATACTTTAATAAATAGTTCTATCTAGATATTCAGAGAGCAGTGAAGTAACATGAGTTCATTTCGTTAGAGTAGGGAGGTCATTCTGTCATAGACTATACAAATTGGGTTTTAGGGTGGGGAAATTTTCTCCAAAACATGTTTCTAATGACTATCTCAATGGAATTAGGATTGATATGACGTTTATAAATTTTATAAATTTTATATTGATTCTTATGTGGCCACCGACATTTATGGAGGTTGTAGATATGGAATCTATGTTTGAGAAACATATAGTTGGGAAAAAAAGACTCATTGTAGTGCTAAAAAACCAAGGGTAGATGCAATTCATTTTATAGACAGAAGGGGAAGTTGGGATACTAGTGATGGGGTGGTGGTAGGTGTACAAAAAAATATTTTAGGTTAGATTTAGGAGTTATATTACCAGTGTCGAATATGGGGCAACTCAAACCAGATAATAAGGCGACACCCAAGGTTTGTAAAATTTATGGGAATCCTAGTTATATACAACATTTTTGTAAGGAATAATTAAAGGTTTGTGTAGTTTTATCCACCTTTATAGAGGGATTCATATTTATATTTGACACAAAAAATGGTTTGAATATTAAAATCATGCCATGGGAGATTCTCATGCTATGAAGAAATTGAAGAATGTGGATAAATGTGTGTATGTAGTGGATATTTAACATGTGAAATAGATGTCGGACCATCTACCATGAGCGGTATAGTGTTTATTTTATCCTATATGGTTTTGTATTTTTTTAAAGAGTAACTCGTTCCATTATTTCATTGTAGCTTATCGATGTTTTGGAATTGTTATCCGTGTGTAAGACTTTTATGATTACTCTTCCCACTCATTTCAGAATGAATTCTATGTTGGGTTTTAAATTTCATGATTCTCAGGGGTTAATTCCTGACCATGAAACTATTTTTTATTTTCTAGTTAATTTTCGTGAAATATTTTATATAATCAATGCTCTGGATTTTAGGATTATTTATAAGGCACAAATCAATTTCTATCATCGTGGGTTATTATTAATTTCTTTTAATGGAGTAAAACATGTATTTTAGGGGGTGGGTTATCCTAGATCTAGAATATAGGGTTATATTTCTCATACTGATGAGATGATCTATTTTTAGTTATGAGATATTTTTCTTGATTTTATTGATCTACGTCTTAGTGTCCCTCTTCCTATAGTGGTGAGTGATTATCCTGACATTTTTCAAGATGGTTTATCCATTATTACATCATATAGGGAAGTCAAGTTTTCTAGAGACATTATTTCAGGTTTAAGACACATCTATTTACCTTTATACCATATGAAAACTGATGAAAGTATAAAAATAATGGTTTTAATCAAGGATCTTGAGGCTAATGGATTTTATCATCAAAGAATTTCAACGTGGGAATCATCTGTACTCTTTTAAAAGAATGTATCCTAAGATATCGACTTTTATATTGATTTTCAAAAATGCAACTAGGATATAGTTATGAATAAATAACCATTTTCTATGATTGATGAACCTTTTGATCAACTCAAGGGAGAGTGGTAGTTTTCAAATATTAGTATAATATTATTGTACAATTAGATAAGGATTTGGAAGGTATATATTCCTAACATTGTATTCTAGAGAATATATAGTCATTATGAGTATCTAACTAGGTGTTTTAGAATTAATAACACTTATATAGTATTTTGGATTTTATTAATAAAATATTCAATCAATTCATGGATTCATTCATGGTTATATTTCTGGTTGATATTCTTGTTTATTCTAGATCAGAGTACAATCAGGTTAATTATAAGAATATTACCCTTATATTATTGAAATATAATCATATATATGAAAATATATTCAAATTCCACTTCTAGATTCAAGAGGTCAAATTTCCAATCCATGTGATTTCTGAGAATGGTGTCTAACTAGATCCTAAAAAGACATAGGCAAAAACATCTTCATATCAACCAATAAATGTGTTTTCCATCAAAAAATTCATTTGGTATACTAGTTATTATATGTTCTTTGTTTTTAATTTCTCAAATATTTCATCTCATATGACCATGTTAAATTTTATGTGCATGAAATTTATTTCTTGTGATCTCTCCCATACAACTTCTATGGAGTTGATTGCGAGGTTGTATCATGCTTCACTCTTGATTCGTATGATGCCACATGTTTTTTATGATGTTTACCTTGATGCCTCAAGTATGTGGTTGGATTGTATGTTGTTGAAGGTGATGCATATAGTAGCCTATGGTTCTAATTAGTTATGCCTTCATGAGAATAACTATCTCATTGATGATCTTGATTTGGAAGCATTAATGCACCCTTCTAAGACATGGTGCCACTACGTCATGAGGGAATTGTTTATGATGTATTCAAACCATAAGAGAATAAAGTATATTTTCAATTAGCAAGATCAAAACCTGAGATAAATTCATTGGGAATAGTAAATGACAATATTTTATTTATATATTTCATAAACCCATTGAATTGAAAATGTGTCCATGGATGTTTTGAGAAAAACTATTTTTGACTTAGACAATGGGGAAATCAGTGGAACAGTGGTGCTTGATGGTCTTGATTGTTGAGATGTACTTGTATGAAGAGATATTTTATGGAAATGTATTATTTTTTTGTTCTTAATATATATTAGTTATGATTAATCATATTTTTATTATATAGATTAAGGATACAGAGTGTCGGAACATTACCAGGAATCATTATGATGGGGAGACCTTAGGTGAATGGTCTTAGTCACTGATGGAGTTTTGTGCTTGTTAGGTTGGACAATTTTTATGTTAAATAATATATAAGAATTTATAGATAATGGAAATTTATATAATTTTTCTATGATCCCAAAATCTTCCAATATTTTTCATGACTAGAGACATATTTACCGGTTACTGAGAATGAGATGATTGATTGGATATTTTGTGTATTAGTGTGTTACTTTTCATAAAAATAAAGCATAACATTAGAGGACTATTGGTTTGATGAAAATATAACCTATTATAGTATGGAAGTGGGATGATAAATCCTTGTACTTTGGGATTAGATAAACTTATAATACAATCTATAATAATGTGATATGGGTGATAATTAAAGGAATCATGACATCAGTGGATTTTATAACGATCAAGTAGTCTATGAAGGAAGATGATCTTAGGAACATATATGTGTAGGGGATTTTAAATATTAATGGTGTGCCGTTAGATATAATTTATGATAGTTTTCTCCCTGCACATCCCATTATTGGATTATATTGTAGGTACTAATTTGATTTTAGGGTAGTTTAGCATTATATAGCACCCTTAGATAGAAGTATTATCTCAATGGCCCATTAAAAATCACGAAGTCATGATTCAAGAATGCATGATTGAATTAAGATTATCTTAAGAGAAACATACACAATTTTTGAAATTTACCTATTACATAAGTTACCATACATTGATCTGAATGGTTCTATTTGAGGCATTTAATGGGAGGCAATGTAGTTTTTCTCTTTGTTAGGTATAGGTCGGATAATGGTCCTCGATTGACCAAGTATCATCTCAGAGATGAAAGATATCATTTAATTTATTAAGATGATTTTATATACATCTTATAGATTTTATATGTATTATTCCAATCATTATTTTCCTCTATTTGAGTTTGAGATGGGTGATTATTATTACCTTATATTTTTACCTCATTTTGGACATAAATATTCAAGGAGGTTGGATAAGTTATCACATATTTAAGATAACTCCTTTAAAATCATGGAGAGACTAAATAATTTGGTTTATTGATTAGACTTACTATCGTAATTTAATTCTATCAATGGTGTGTTTCATGGTTCCAAACTAAATATTTAATGACCAGATCTATCCTGTGTTATTGAGGGGAGGATTCTGAAATTGAATCCAACACCTTAGTGATTTAATGTTATATTTATATAGATAAACAATAAGATAAGGTTCTATGAGGAAATATGATATCATTGGTTTAAGTAATATCGTAGTGTTGGGGGGACACAAAATGATCCATGGGAACATAAGGACTTGTTTATGAAAAAATGGCCTTATTTTCTTTTGGATTCCTGATATTTATCATAGGGACAAAAATATTTTATAGTGGGGAGAATTGTGACATCATTTTGATTATATAAGTATGACTAATTTCAATCATGTTTTATCTCATCCGAGGTGTTTGAGGATTTTTGAGTGTCAGGGGTTGAAAATTTTTATTTTAAAGGAAAACAGTCCAGAAACACAGTTTAGGTGCATGGATAGTTTTAATCACATAGTACCGTGTGATATGGCTCTATTATAACCATTGGTGATTTTCATGGTCTGAGAGTAATTTGTCTAATCACTTAATTAACCAAGAAAACATACAAGTGGATGGGTTTGTTACAGATGTTTTCTCAGGGTTTAATCATAGTTTGTTAAACGATGTAGCCATTCCTAGTAAACTATGTGATTTGTTTTTTAGGGGATAATATCTACAGTAAGGTTAGAACACACTGTGTATAACTATACAACACAATATTAATTTATTAAAAAAAACTACTTGGTTATCTTGGTCTTTTTTAACTTTAATATCATTATAAACCCTCATTAAATTATCCCTCTCCAATCTAATGATTTATAGGAATATCCCCCTGATTATTTAGTGATAATTGATCATTTTTTGTGGATCTCATCAATTTATGTTCAAGTTTTTATGTCGATTTCCCACATTTCCCATACATCTATCCTCGATATATATTTCACAGGATCATTGAAACCCAATTGGGTTGTGATTGTTAGATCTGAGGTTTTTTATGGTGATTTATTGATGTATGATTTAGAACTAAGCATTCAAGGATAACATCCCATTGTTTCCCATCATTGAACTTGAAGGAAATTTTTTTTTCAAAATTATTTACCATTTTTGTAACTATACAATGGTCAATCACTTGGTTTAAACTATTTTCTTATTCTGCCATTTAGTTTCTATTTTGGAAATTGGATATTGATATGGTATTTTAACTTTTATGGAAATTTGATGTGTCTTAAAAAGGGATTTTCTCTGAAAATTGGATTTTATGCACATGATGTGTTTGAAAAAATGTCTCAAAGAAGTTTTTGAATTAGAAATGGGGTTTCAACCATGGAATTAGTGTGTTATTGTTAAAAAACGAATTATTAAAATGTTCATGGAAATGAAATGGGATTTTATTTTGAAAATATTTTTTGAAAGTTGAACTTGATTTATTGAATGAAATGATATTATAATAACATGTTTGGAATACCTTAGGGTAAATGGGAAAACTAGACATATGTGATCCCTAATAGAATTAACTATAACTAAAGGAGGTTACCATAACTCCATGGTTTCTAGAGGGTAGATTTTTTGGGGGATAGAGGTTCATGTACTTTAGTATTCACTTATACCATCCATTGGTCTTTTGGGGATGATTTTTGTACAACCTTTCATTGTGATTGTCCCTTCGGTGTGTTGAGGATACATAAAATGAATATATATTGATCTATTTATTATCCAACATGATATTTATATTCATTATTGAAACCTATTTTATAAACATGCTTATATATCATCAATAATTATTATGTTATAGTGCATTGTTTATATGATATGACATGATTTTTAAAAGAAAACAAAATGATAATTTTATATGGGAAATTATTGATTCAATAAATATTCCTAAAATATATTTTATATAATAAATAAATAATTCAGAAATACATTAATTGGAAATATTATTGTTTTAATCCAATAACTCTTTAGTTTTTACCCTACTTTTGACTTTTAGTGTTTATAGCCATAGTGGTATAGGATACATGTAAATGGTAGAGCATCATGTATAGGAAGGATCTCCTAGATTGTGTTTCCTTCCAATGTTTTAACATGGGCGTGATATATTGTCCCATGGATATGGAACCACGAGATTATTTAGGTTCTATTTTGATGATATATTTCCTTATTCATTTATACATTTTTATCCAATTATTGGTTGTTACCATTATGGCTTGGTTGTTTGACATATGATGTATTCACTATATATTATATGATAATATTTTTTTTTATATTATCATATGAATATTTTGGATGAAATAATTATTACTTTTATTTGAATGACACCCTATTTATTTTCATCAGCCTCTGATGATCGAAAACGTTCTTCGGGCTTTGTGGCAGACCAATTTGGGTGATATTAATGGTTTACCGGGGTTGGTCTATTACAATGAAAGTGATTTATTTTGAATAATATTATTAATATATAAAAATAAGAATTATTTTTATATTTTTTTAATGTTTAGATTATTATTTTAAGAGATATTGATAATTAATAAAAGGGAAGGTAAAAAAATATGTCACATTCATGGAGTTGATAGTATGCACATATGTATGGGTGATATGTTTTTTTACATATAACTAGATGAATAAATGGAATTGTTTATAATTTCATAATATTTATAAGGTTATAAATATCATATCAATATAATAATTATATCTTCTAGACCATCCATGAAAGGCAGTGACAAAAAATTAAAAACATTATTTATGGAGGTGGTACTCCACATGAATGCATTCCTACATTTTTGTTTAATTCAAAATAAAAGGGAAAGAGTCATTAATGTTCTATAAATCATAATAATAACTAATCAATATATTAATAGTAATAATTTACTTATTATATAATTCATTGATTATATATTAAGGAGGTGTAAGAAAAAATAATATAATTGAAGTGGAAAAAGAGTACTGAAGATTTTCATTACTCTATGGAAAACTCCTTGGTAAAAAAGATTATGCCTTTAGAGTATGGTATTTAAAAAAAATATCAAGGACAGGTAAAGGTATTTTGGGGAGGTATTTGAGTATATTTTGTTCTTATCTAACTGGATTTGGTAGTGGGGAGAAGATGGTTTTTGATGGATCCTTTTATAAGTTGAAGGAGTGGCATTTTTAAAATAATGTAAATGGAATGGTCACTATTATATGGTTAAATGGATCCAATATTGGAAAATAATTGTGTGTGGTAAGTAGAAGGGTTAATAAATCCTCATGTATATATTTTAAAATCTTTCTATCATTTTTTCCATTTAATCTTAGATTGTTCGCTTTTACCATTTTGGGGGGTTTTGTGGTAACAATGTTTCACATAAGTAATATACATTAAATTAATATAAAGTAAAATGATTATTATTATATAATTTGAAAATAATGAATCCAATTATGATATTTAATTGTTTTAAAATAGTATTTATAATGGTGATACATTTCAATTTTAATATTAACAACCATAATGCATAAAAATCCTTTTTAGAAAAATTGTATTTTATAAATCAAAATTATTATTAATATACAATTATAAATTATTTAGATTTATATTAAATTATTTTGTTTGTTGTTATCAAAATAAATTTTTTTAATTAAATAAAATCTAAACTTTAATTTTACCTTTTTTATAATTAGCTAAAATAAAGATACTAAAACTATTTTTTATTTAAATAAATATTTATTAAGTATGAAAATGTTAAATATGTGTTTTATAAATTCATATAAGCTTTTTTAAATGCATAATTTTACTCCTTAAATATTTTTTTTACCCATTAATAATTTTTTTAAATGTTTTTATGTCCTATGTGCATCTTGATACAGTCATAAATTCCATTGTATTAGTAAAATCTGTTTTATTCAATATTCACCTAAAAATCATGAATTTAAAAAATATCCCAAATATTTACCATAATATAATTTTTACTTGATGAATCCAATAATGATGATTATTTTGTAAAATTTATATATTAATGTTTAATATTTTATTTTTTCAACGAAAATATAAAATATAATGAAAAACTAAATTTAATAGGAAAATGATATTTTTAATATTATATATTCTTATTCTTATTTTATATCAATTAATAACTAAATTAGTTTTAATATATTATTCATATAAAAAATATATTTAATCATCATTAAAATTAAATATATTTAATTATTTAAAAAATCTTATAGAGCCAAAAAAAAATTATTGCAAAGTACATTTCTAAATATAAAATAATATTTTTAGTTATTTAGTTGTACTAATTGATTTTTCCATTGAATTGATATAAAAATAAAACATTATTTTTCATTTTACATATATCTAAAATTTTACTTTTATTTATCCGCAATAATTAAATTTTAACATTATGATAGATTTATTTAATATATATAATATTATCTACATAAAAGGTATTACAATTTTATTTTGGTTTATTGTTGAAGGTAAAACAAGCTATTAAAAATAATATTTATTTAAAATAGAAATATATATTGACATATCAAGATTATATATTCCCCTATAAATAAATTGTATCTTGAAAAATTTAATTATTTCTTACTAATGAAAATAGGGTTGGGTATCCAAAAGGTAAGAAAATCAATATATAATTTAAAATTATATATCAAATTCACTAACTTATATAATTTTAAGTAACTAATCTATGCCTTATTAATATGGATATTCCAAATATTGTGTTTTTTTCCAAACATTTTATGTAGCAACTCTTCATTATTTGGTATCAAGTACCATATTGTTGAATTTTCATAAAAAAGGTGTCTAGAATCATCTTTTAATTAATAGACTATCAATGGTTGATATGAAATGTTATTTACTTATTTTAAAAATTATTTTCCCTATTTTTACCGAGAACCAATCCATTTCAGAAATCCCAGTAAATTCATTAACTGATAGAATAATAATACTTTCATGAGTAACATTCATAAAAACCACAAAATAGGATATAATTATTCTACAACTATATTTTTCCCTAATAATGCAATAGAAACATTAGGGTGGTGATTTGATACTCTTAGAATATCGTCGAGATATAATAGAGTTTCTATAATCAAAATCCAACAAGATATCCATAAATTCAAGAGTAGAGGATTAGTGTACCATAAATATCATGATCCCATTAGGTGGTGTTTATTACACATGATCCTTCATATTCACAAGGTTGAGGATGTTGAAGAGGTTTATTATCCTAGTTATCCATTGGTTTAGGGAACCGACTTGAATAATTATTATGTTTACTAAATTGTATTTACTAAAATAATAGTTTTCCCTTGGAAATTAGTTTCTCCTTATCTTTATTTCCCACAAATAAAACATCTTTTAGTTCATTGAAATAATTTTCTTTGGAACTTCTTCCCATATTCATGACACATAGAAAATTAAATACTCTCTCCATCATATTTTCATCCAAACATCCATACGAATCCATCAATCTATTTTTCTGATGTGTCTATGAATTCAAAAATGTTCTTTTTGATAATGATAATTAAATAAATATGGTTTAAAATAATAACAATATTAACCACTCCAGCTCCAAACTATTTTGGTTTCTCTTTAAGAAAATAATTATATTTTTTATCTCATTTATTTTAAATTAGATTTCCCATAATCAAACCATTATATAAATGAAATAAATTCGAGGTATGATAAAATTAATAATCAAATAATAGGAAACTATAAACTTAAAATAGTTGATTCACAACTTTTTTTCATATTAAGACTTTAGTATCAATGTGTTTCAATATTTGTTATCCATGGTCATTCCTTATTAGGTTCTCTAAAATAAATATATTAAAATCCATCAAACGATCAATAAATATCATGAAAATTTTCTTATCATATCCCCATGTAGTGTCTAGCTATGAGTGAAGTGTGAGGCCCTCACATTATTCAAAATGTTGAGATCGAGTTGATAGTCAACTAACCTTTTATCGATGATTACCCCTTAGTTAATAAGTTACACAACCATATCCACTATCCAGTATCTATATAGGGATTTCATTACTATGATAACCACACAATCTAATATTTACTATAAATTTAGGATGTTTTCTTATAAAAATACTACTTCCTAAGAGTTTCAGTAAATTTATTCCATCCTAATTCCCAAAAAACATAAAATATTCAATATTACCTTATCTAACATAAATGGTTTTCTATACATTTGAATTTATGATCAAACTGGAATTATCGACACTTGAAGAAATTTATAACTCTTAAATTATCCTCAAACAATAATATAAAAATCTCTAAATTTATTTAATACTTGCTCTAATAGAACCCATGATTGACCAGACATAACTATACTATAGGTAGATGACTTATAGAAAACATTTCATTATATATTTTCTCGTGACCTTTTAGGTTTAGGGATTTAAGGAATTTTAAAAATAAAAATAAATCACATATATTTCAAAAATAATTGAATATTTTCCCACTATTTTACAAATTATAGGACTCATAATTAATCTTCATCATCTCTAAAAAATCTTACCCACATGATATTCTTCTAGTTATATCTTCTGTAATAATTTTCTCCATAACATGGGAAAATGGAGCTTATTAATCTTGAGCTCAAATGACTAGAAAGGGAAATCATATGAAAAATGAAAAAATTGATTAAATTATGTATAAATAATATGAAAATAAGTAAATGATAATCAATTAGTTCTATAGAATTGATCACATGAGGATGAAATAAATCCATGGACAATATAACAATATAAGTAATCACATTGATAAAAATAACTTGTTTTATAATGATACAATTCAAAATATTAGAAATGAAAATATTACTATTAGGGTATTATCCAAGACATTATAAACATACCATAAAATCCTCATGGTAATATATAATAAATAATTGGACATTCATAAACCAAATACCCAAGCTACTTTGTCTCATAATACCAATTTATGCATCGGGGGTCTATTGCAAGCCCCACCGATCACTAACAAAGTCTAATGAACTGATCATATTAAGGAATGAATAAATCATAAAATAAATAACCTATATGACATAGTTATCAATAAAAATCCATATTTATTTGAAAATTATACTAATTTTGAACGATTCCCCTATCAATAAATTGAATAACTCTTTATGTAACCATCCCTCCAACCAACATCATATTGAGTAATGGATATATTATTTTGTCAATGGTTTCTTTAATAAATAAATTGAATTATATGATCATAATCCATCTAGAAAAATAACATGGATGTATCATTTAGTAATATCAAATGTTAAACATGAAATCATCTAAGGATATTGACAATTATGTAAAAATATTTCATAAGAAGAGCACATTGAATGTTATCACATAAAAAATGATTAAGAATTGTATTAGTAAATTCATAAATTTATTTCAACCAAAGGAATATTTCAAAAGGAATTTTAAATGCAGATTCATGAATAGGATTGTAAGTCCCATATCAATAAATCTCAAGTTTAATATAGTATAATTGTAGTGTGGAACACATCCATCATAAAAAAATGATGTTCAATAAGAACTATCATAACTTAAAGAATTAAAATTGTGTTTACAAAAACCCTTACATCACTGTTATATTTCGAATAGAAAACCCCAGAAGGGAAGGACATGAGATGGATCTATAAATACATTAAATTTTAATGAAAATTATGATAAAAATCCATGGTCAATATATACACCACAAAATGGAAACAATTTATGAATAAAAATCATATTCCAACTAAGAATTTTGTTTTTGAAAAAACCATTACATCATCACTATCTCTAGAATTGAACTCCCATAATAGGTAGAACTTGATATGGAATTGAAATCCATTATATTAAATGAATAATAATTATAAAATAAATCCATAAACAATATACACACCAAAAAAAATTGATGAATAGAAATTATATCTCAATAAAAAAAATTACGACACAAAAAAAGTTACAATGTCAAGATCATTCAAATTGAAAACCCATGAAAGGTAGAACATGGGATAGATTATAAAATTAACTTAATTAAATAATAAATTATTATAAGATAAATTCTTTTAAAATATATGCATCAAAAAATGAAAAAATTATTTAATAAAAATTATATCTCAATGAAGAAAAATTGAGATGCAAAATCCCTCACCTTTATTCCCATCTAGATAAACATGATCTATGAACCTATATAAAAAAATAAATATCATAATTAGAAATTGTAGAACCATATTCATGCCTATAAATATTTGAAAAATTTATTTACACCCTCTTATTACATATATATTTGGATTTTGAATTTTATTTTTATTTTCAAATGTAATCATTTCTATTACTTGTCAACTAATAGTTTCGTAATGGTGATGTCGATTATTGTCCATAAATTCAAATTAAAAAATTCATAGATAATTATAGGGACTAGAATATATATTTTTATAATGATTTATAATTCTCTAATTTTATTTAAAAAGTGTTTTTTTGTTACTTGTGATGATGATGTAGGTAAGGAGCTTGTTTTGGTAATTTCTTATGAAATATAGGGTGATATTATAATAATAATTTAATTATTAATATAAAATTTATAGAAGAATATTTTTTTCTCATTAATTTAAATTAAAATAATTAGTTATGATTCTATATTCATCCATGATAGACACTTATAGAGTTGTTAATGATCATGGGTAAACTACCCAAAATAAAATGATTTTATTCATTGAATAAAAGAAGGTCCTAACCAAAAACACAAAAAATGAACGAAACCTCATAGAGGTGGAAAATATTAATGGATGAGGGCATCCACTCTAACTAAATTTTTACCTTTTAGAGGAAAGTAACCCTTTGTTGAAAAAATAACCATGTCATCATAGGTATGAGAGACAAATGGGGAAAAGAAATTAATTACTTTATTCCCCACGCACCACATATAAAGGACCTCCATGTGGCTGGATATAAGTGCCTTACATATCTGCATATGAAAATAATTGACCACGGTATGGTACCTTATCCATGAAATGCATTATGAATAGTTGAATAATTTGTTTCAATCGGTGCTAGCCCAATGTTTTTCTGATTGTAGAGTTGTAGTCTTGCATGCATTGTGTGAGCCTTAATCTAGAAAGGATCCCCAATACGAAATCACAGAGCACATGTAAGGAAGATTGACCCACTCAGGTCCTACATGATTCCCCCTGTAAAACCCTGAGATTTTATGGGAAATATATATTTTTTATGACTTATTTTATACACAACACCAAACGAATCTTTCACTACACACAACACTGGATTGGCTTGTGTTACACGTAATCACGTCATTCCTCTATAGCGTGTGTAGTACGCAATACCGAGTTTCACTAAAAAACGATATATTTTTATAATATTATTATGGTCTAGCCATTATGAATAGTAATAACTAAATTTTTAATTTTATAACATTATTATCTTACACATTTTCTAAAACATGGTATGTGAACAAAATAATGTTTTCGGGTAAAATAAGTATTTTAAAAAAATGCAGTTTTGCCGCCTTTTGATTGTGAACCCACATTAAATCTAGTTTTTGAAAAGCATATAAGTTCAATTTGACAAAATAAAATTCTTCTTTGGAATTAGGATATAATAAATTAATTTCGGTAAAATTCTCATATTATTCTGATAACTTTCATATTTTAATGAATATTAAAAACACGCTATATTTTAATTAAAAAATACTTTTCATCGCAATGATTTATATGGATAAATTATAATATTTATTGGTTTTAAATTATAAATAGAATATATTTTTACCATTTAATACAATGTATGTCAATACCATTAATTTTACATTTAATTCATAGGTAAAAACATTTCAATCTTTGGTAATGTCTTATCTTTTAAAACTCGTTTTCTTAACAATGGGATTAATTTTAAATTAATTACTACAACTTCTGTGTTTTGAGTTTTAAAAAATGGATTGCATATTTAAATTCATTTAGTCCAAATTATGTTAATAGGTCACATTTTTTTGATATTATGAATAGTAACTATGGTAATTTGTTTTACTGCAGTTAAAGGTAAATTGGGTAATTAAGGGTAAAAATAAGATTTTAAAATTACCCTAGAAGCTAAAAAAATCTATTAGATGACTAAAAACCAACCCATAACACCTAAGGGTCAGAACAGATTAAATTTACGGACTTTGGAGGATGAAAATAATTTAATTATTATTAAAACCAAAGAAAGTGACAACACGTCACTCTCTTAAATCTTATAAGTATAATAATGTTAATTTAGTGTTAAAATTCATTAAACTTCGAACATGAATATTATACAAAAATATAACAAAACTATCTACATAATTTGTGTTTATTTTGAATTTTTAGGGATTAAATAATAATCATTAAGGGTGACATAATAGTAATGTTGAAATTATTGTATTGATTGAAATATCAAATAAATGGTTTTAAAAATATCAAACTAATATATTATATTAACTATTTAGTGTTCTCCAATAATTTTATAGATAAATATGACATGTTAGGAATATATTACAGATTTTATCTCGAACATATCTTCGGTGATGATTTTATTTAAATTCAAATAATTGAATAGTGTCAAAACTGACACTTGTTATTTGATAAAAATAACATAATATAAAATTGTTTAAAAATCACAAAAATATTTAAAAATTATAAATTAAAATTTATATGGTCTATAATGTCATATATTATACAATTATGGAAAATTCACAACACATAAGTAGTTATTTGTAACAATTTAAAATTTAGAATCTTATTACCACAAATAAAATTAAATAGATTAAATAATGATAAATGAAGTTGATACTGATTAAAATAAATTCCCAACAAGTCTAAATTTTATTGGTTGATGAGATTACAACCATATCTATTCTAAGATTAGGATTTGAGTCATTTTGAAGTTTTTATGTGGGGTTTGAATTTATTATAAATTAATATTTTTGAAGTTTCCAAAGGTGCCCCTCTCCTCCCTTATAAAAGGAAACCACCTCCATCTCCTATTTACACATCTTTGAGCCTTCAAGCTCGTCCAAACACTGACCATTACTCTTCTAAACATCCCTAGTAATATTCTGGAGGTTCGGGTATTCTCAAAATACCAACTCTAGTCCCTTAAGAAGAAGTTTAAAGGAGGCACGTCGAGGAAGAGGTAATATCTTCTACCAAATCATTAGTGTTTCTTCCTTCTTCTACTTACTCTTATTTAGTTGTTTCATTATAAATTAATAAAATTAGTATCACTATTATACTTATATGTTATTTTAAATATGAAACAACCCTATTTCATCTTCTATCCATCCTATGGAAAATGAAATCACCACGCTTGCGTTCGTACGAAATACCGTCTCCACGCTATGGTGTAATCTGTTTTCCACCACCACCTTACATGGATGGGTATAATGGTGTAAAAAAATAACTATATACAATTATTGTAAATTGATATTTATTCTAAAATATTATACATACACTTCAATACCATTCCACGATCATGGGAATGATATCATCGCTCGTGCGTACGTACGGCCTACCGTCTCCATGATGTAATGTGACTTGTTCGACATGATTTCCATTGAATAGTGATTATATAAATGAATTGAATGAATAAATATCATATATATTATACTAAAAAAATTAATTAAATGATATATATATATAACCTAAAAATAAGAATAATAATTTATTCGAGAATACACGCATAAGAACAGAAAGTAGTGAACACCCGAATAACGAGTAACAATGAAATATTACCAATAAGAAGATAATAATATGACCATATATGATATCATAACAATGAATATGATTCTTTAATAAGTAAATTACATTATTTAAATCATTATGCAGGAGGTTTACATATGTAAGAAGCATATCAGACCTAAGGTAATGGAAAATCTCACAATCTCATTTTTATTTGAGATTGTTTATTTTTCAAAATTTACTAGGGCATATTTATCATCCACATCCATGCTTCCTCAATATGTAATATTATTACTATCCTCCTAAAATTTGTTAAATCCAATTTTACCACTTTGTAAAATTTTAGTAAAAGATATGAAAGGGATATTTTGTCATTTTCAGTACGAGATACTTTTTGACTTTTCCGGCCAATGTACGAGAAGAATGTTTTTTAACTTATATGGAATGAATGGATTTTTATTATTTCATAGAACATTATTTACATGAATCTTAATTTACAAGTTTTCAAGTTTATTTTTAATTAAAATCTTTTAGTTTAAAATTGTATGACTCATTAATAAAGCAAAAAAATTTTTGAATTAGAAAGGATATTTTCCTCAAGAATGGAGTTCAACTGTTTTATCAAAATTATTTTCCATATAAGATAATATAGGATTCTGTTTCTATCCCTATTTTTATATTTATTTGATTATGTTATGATGGAATTATTTCCTTTTATATTATATGGTTTATTTTATGATGGCATGATGTTCAAGAATCCCATTTTTATTACAAGTGTTATGCTTTGATGTAAGATTTATGATTTTGGGGAACACATAAGAATGGTATCATTATGAGATGGGTGTGACCTATATCTCCGTCCAATTCATTGGGTAAAGATTTATATCTCATGAGATAGACATTGCTGGAATGGAAAGTTAATCTGGTTTAGTGATACAGGATTGGAACGAGGAGTGAACTCGGTTTAGAAATGGACTTTGTCCACTATGATAGTCTTGGCAATGAGTCTTGACTAATAAGAAATTATTTTCTATGATTATGTGTGTATTCCACAAAGATTAATGTTTTATGTTATTATTATGGGGATTACATTGCACAACTATTATTTATCCCATGTTATGATATTATGATCTCTTTTTCGGGTTATGATTTTCGAAATGTTATGTTCTTATAAATATGATATTTTCTTTGTTTACCCTTACTGAGAATTTGAGCTCACCCTTTTGTATGTTTTCTTTTTCCCAGGTCAGGAAGAAGGGTATTAAGTAGGATATGCCAAAAGGGACTCTAGATATGATGAAATAAATGGGAGACAATGTAGATGCTTTGTGAACCAGTTGTTTATGTTTCCCAGTTTCTAAAGACACTATACCTATATGGTCCTACCATGGTTTTGTTATTTGTTGTAACATATAGGCTTCAATTCTGATGTAATAACAATGTATGTAAAGTATGAGTCGTTATAGTTGGTATTAGAGGAAAGGTTATAGTCTACCTTTGGAAACTAGGATGTGAAATCCTTAGTCAGAACCCTAAGGATATATCTAAGAATAGAACACAATATTAGTGTTTTAGAAATGGCCATGAAAAACCTATGATAAGACCTTAAGTGTAAAATTTTATTCTTGATTATGTGGTTTTCCTAGTATGATTAGTGTTTCTCACACTATGCTTGTTGGTTTTATTCAATGGCTGGAACCCATAGGAACAGTGTTAATGTTGAATGCGACGGGCAATGAAATGATTGTCCCCCTGAGCAACCAAACGTTATGTGAGAAGGAATGAAAAATATTGTATCCATTCTCACACAAATTTCTCAAACTATGAATCATGCAAGACTTCCAAACGAGAAAATTAAGGAGCAACGTTCTGTTGAATCCTTTATGAGGCACCATCCACCCTCATTTAGCGTCTCTACTAATCCATTAGTGGATGAACAATGGGTCAGTACAACTGAAAAGATATTTTTAGTTCTTCAGTGTTCCTAACATGATAAATTTATCTCTGTATTATATTGTTTGGAAGGTGATGTTGATCAATGGTGGGATCTTATCAAGAATACGCGGCAAAGAGATGAAATTGTGTACATGTAATTAGACGAGTTCAAGAACATATTTTTCAATAAGTACTTACATTCTATTCTTCAAACAAAGATAGAGAAGGAGTTTCTTGAACTAAAGCAAAAGGATGATGAATCTGTTGGTACCTACGAAGAAAATTTTTCAAGACTTGCAATGTATGCATCCAAAATTATTATCCAACCTGAGATTACGGTCCATCGATTCTTTATTGGCTTAAAACCTAGTCTTCGAAGGGTGTTAGCCAAAAGGGAATTCAATAGCTATGAGGAAATTTATCAATTTGCTCTCATGGTTCATATGGATATTAGAGTAACCAATTAGTCATATGGGTTTTATAAGAAGAGGAAAATGGAATTCAAAGGGAAATCTAAAGACCACACTAAAAATAAGATTATTTTTCCCTTATGGTCAAAGTGTGGAAAGAAACAGAGAGGTAATTGACTTAAAGGTACAAGTAAATGTTTTAAATGTGGAAAAGATGGTCATCGGGTATTTGAATGCTGAAATGATGGGAAAAAGATGTCTAGTGATGCGAACAAAGAAAAGGATACATAGAATTCACCTCCTACACTTCAATGTTACAAGTGCGAGGAAATGGGGCATTATGCTAATCAATTCCATAATCCATGGGTTCTTGATGATGATTGACATCATCAAACTCTTAAGGCCAATGACAAAGGAAAGTCACATGCAATTTATATCAGCGACATGGAGTACGATAATGAAGTGGTGAAAGGTACACTAACCATCTACTCTCAAGTAGAAAATGTTCTATTTGAATTAAGATCCACCCACTCTTTTATTTCTGAAGAATTTTCCAAGGGTATTATCGTACTACCTCAACAATTAGATGGTGAGTTTTCTGTGACAACTCGTAATGGAACAATGGTTGCATCAAAAGTTTATATTTCTTCTCCAATTGACATTTGTGGGAAAGTGCTTCCAGAAAATCTTGTGATCCTTCCTATTGTAGAATTTAATGTGATTCTTTTGATGGAATGTATTTCCTTATATGGAGCTCATATCAATTTCCAAAGAAGGGAAGTTACATTTCATATTCCCAATCAATCTATTATCATCTATCAATGCATGGATAAATATAACCTTCCAGTGGAAATTTCTTCCATCTTATGGGTCTTGATTCTAATAAATGATGGTTCTTTATCTCAAATGGTTGGAGAGAAACTCACGATTAAGAATATGCCCGTTGTATGGGAGTTTGATGATGTATTTACGGAAGAATTACCCGGTCTTCCACGAAATCGTGAAGTTTAGTTTTCAATAGAACTCGTACCGGGTGCTTTACCTATTTCAAAGATACCATATAGAATGGCCCCAATTGAGTTGCATGAATTGAAGAAGAAACTCCAAGATAATCTTGATAAGGTATTCATACGCCCTAGTACATCACCTTGGGGAGGACCTATTCTGTTTGTTAAAAAGAAAGATTGATCAATGAGACTCTACATTGATTATTGAGAACTTAACAAGATCACTATCAAGAAAAAATATCCTTTCCCGCACATTGATGAATTATTTGACCAACTATGTGGAGCCCAATAATTTTCCAAGATTGATCTTCGTTCACGGTATCATCAATTAAGGGTCAAAAAAGAGGATATACCAAAGTTGACTTTCCGTACAAGGAATGGACACTATGAATTTATAGTGACACCATTTGGTCTTACTAATTACCCTGCTATCTTCAGTGATCTAATGAATAGAGTCTTTAGAGACTATCTTGATCAGTTTGTGGTAGTCTTTATATATGATATTCTTGTCTATTCAAAGAGCACGGAAGAACATGAAGATCATTAATAATTGTATTGAAGACCCTGAGAAAGGAGAAGCATTATGATAAATTTACCAAGTGTGAATTTTGGCTTCAAAAAGTTTCATTTTTTGGTCACATAATCTCAAAAGAGGGGATATATGTGGATCCAGCAAAAATAGAGGTTATCAAAAGATGGTCAATACCAACAACAACAACTGAGATCCGAGGTTTTCTTGGTTTGGATATATATTTTTGACGTTTTGTGAATGATTTTTCACGATTATCTAATCCACTCACTAGGTTGACTTGAAAAAGAGTTATGTTCGTGTGGATGGAGAAGTGTGAAGAAAATTTCAAGGAGTTGAAAAGAAGGTTATCCAGTGCATCTGTGCTCACACTTCCTTGTAGTAGAGAAAGGTTTGTGATCTATAGTGATGCATCCAAGAAGAGACGGGGGTGTGTTCTCTTGCAAAATGATATGGTGATATCTTATTCCTCACGATAGTGAAACTCCACGAGAAAAAAATACCCAACTCGTGATTTGGAGTTAGCTGCTGTAATCTATAAATTAATGATTTGGAGGCACTATATTTATGGGGAAAGGTGTGATATTTATACTGATCATAAAAGTTAAAGTATATTTTCACACAAAAGGAGCTGAATATGTGTCAAAGAAGATGGTTGAAGCTGATTAAGGATTACGACTGGTCAATTCATTATCAACCAGTAAAAGCAAACAAGGTGGCAGACGCATTAAGTCGACAAGACCGTGCTATCTTATCCCTGATGAGGATCACAAAAGATCCAATATTTATGGATTTAAAATGGATGGATCTTGGAATTATAATGGAAGGGGAAAAATCTTATCTTTCTCTAATGAATGTTCAACCATCCACACAAGTGAAGATTAAAGAGGCACATAAAGAAGGTGTAGAGTTACAAAAGAAGGCGAGAAATGTTCCTGAATTTCACATTGATTGTGGTGAAATAATAAGGTTCCAGAATTGGGTTTGTGTTCCTCCCATCCCAGAATTAAAGAAGGAAATATTGGATAATTCTCATAGTTCATCATTCACTATTCACCCTGGAATCACGAAGATGTATAGGGACCTGAAGGAGTACTTCTGGTGGGACGACATGAAAATAGATGTTGCTGAATATATCTCTCGATGCTTGGTTTGTCAGCAAGTTAAAGATAAGATACAGAAGTATAAGGTGCTGTTACAACCGTTACCCATAAAATAATAGAAGTTGTAAAACATCACTATGGACTTTGTCATTGGACTTCCTAAAATATCCAATGGAAATAATGCTATCTGGTTTATAGTTGATCATCTTACGAAGTCGGCACACTTCATTTCTATTAGAGAGGATCTCGCTTTTGATTAGCTTGCTTGGATATATGTTAAGGAAGTGGTAAGATTTCATGGAGTACCACTTTCCATTATATCTGATCGGGATCCGAGGTTTACCTCGATGTTTTGGAGAAGTCTTCAGCATACTCTAGATACAGAGTTGAGTTTCAACACTACTTATCATCCTCAGAGAGACGGTTAGTCTAAGAAGACAATTCAAACTCTAGAAGACATGTTGAGATTTTTCTCTATGGATTTCAAAGGTGGTTGGGATCAACACCTACCTTTGGTGGAATTTTCTTATAATAATAGCTTTCGCTACAGTATTCAGATGGCTCCTTATGAAGCTCTCTATAGAAAGAAATGCATAAATCCAACTTGCTGAGATGAAGTTGGGGAAAGAAAGCTATTAGGACTTGATCTTGTTAATGAGATGAAAAAAAGGGATGTTCTATTCAACAACACAAAAGAGAAGCTCAGATTTGAAAAAAAAGTTTTGCCGATAACCAAAGAAAAGATCTAGATTTTTAAGTGGGTGATAAAGTGTTCTTACGAATATCTCCTTCGAAGAGAGTAATGAGATTTGGAAATAAGGGCAAGCTGGGCCCAAGGTATATTGGTCCTTTTGAGATACTGGATCATGTTGGGAAGTTATCTTACCGATTGGTGATTCCACCGAATCTCTCTTAAGTTCATGATGTATTCCATGTATCTCTCCTAAGAAAGTACATACTTGATCCTTCACATGTACTAAGCTCAAAAGTTGTACCACTAGAGCATGATCATTCTTATGAAGAACAACCGAAAGGGATTTTGGATCGTAGAGAAAAAGTTCTATGAAAAAAGACCACTCGCTTGGTTAAAGTTTTATGGAGGAACCAACAATTAAAAGAAGCTACATGATAACTTGAGGATATGATGAGGGAGAGGTATCCTCATCTGTTTTTTACGAAGTGATGAATTTCGAGGGCGGATTTCTTTTTAAGGAGTTTAGAATGTAACACCCTGATATTTTATGAGAAATATAATTTTTTTATGTCTTATGTTATACTCAACACCAAATGAATCTTTCACTACACAAAACATTGGCTTGGCTTGCGTTACACGCAATCGCGACCTTCCTCGATAGCATGTGTAGTACGCAATACCGGGTTTCACTAAACAACGATATATTGTTAAACTTTTATTAAGGACTATCCATTATGAATAATATTAACTACATTTTTAATTTTATAACATTATTATCATACAAATTTTCTAAACCATGGTATGTGAACAAAATAAAATTTTCATGTAAAATAAGTATTTTTCAAAAAATGAATTTTTTCCACCTTTTGATGGCGCACCCATTTTAAATCTAGTTTTTGATAGGTTTATAAGTTCAATTTGACAAAATAAAATTCATATTTGGAATCAGGATATAAAAAATTACTTTGGATAAATTTTTCATATTATTCAGATAACTTTCATATTTTAATGAATAGTAAAAACACGCTATATTTTAATTAAAAACAAATTTTTAAATCGCAATAATTTATATGGTTAAATTTTAATATTGAATAGTTTTAAAGTATAAATAGAATATATTTTTACCATTTTAATATAATGTATGTCATTACCATTAATTTACATTGAATTCATAGGTAAAAACATTTCAATCTTTGGCAATGTTTCAACTATTAGAACCTGTTTTCTTAACAACAGGATTAACTTTAAATTAATTACTGCAACATCTGTGTTTTATATTTTGAAAAATGGATTCCATATTTGAATTCGGTGGGTCTAAATTATGTTAATAGGTTACTTTTATTTATTTTTATAATATAAATAGTAACTACGGTAATTTTTATTTACTGCAGTTAAAGGTAAATCAGGTATTTAAGCGTAAAAATAAGATTATAAATTACCCTAACACATGCCAAAATTCTATTGTATGAATAATATTAGACCCATATCACCTATGGGTCAGAATAGATTAATTTTATTGACTTTTTACAATGAAAATAATTTAATTATTATTAAAAGCAAAGAAAGTGACAACATGTCACTCTCTTAAATCTTATAAGTATAATAATTTTAATTTTCTGATAATATTCATAAATCTTCGAAAATGAATAGTCTACCAAAATATAATATAATTATCTACATCATGTGAATTTATTTACAATATTTAGGGATTAAATAATTATCATTAAATGAGACACAATAGTGATGTTGAAATTATTTTATTGGTTGATATATCAAATAAATGGTTTTAAAAGTATTAAAATAAAAATTATATGAACTCTTGAATGTAGTCCACTAATTTTCATGATAAATATGAAATTTTATGAATCTATTAAAGATTTTAGTTTGAACATATCTTCTGTTAATATTTTATTTAAATTCAAATAAATAAATAGTGTCAAAATTGACACTATTGTTATTTTGTAAAAATAACATAATTTAAAATTGTTTAAAAATCACAAAAAATTTAAAAATTATAAATTAAAATTATATGGTATAAAATGTTATAAGTTATACATTTATGGACAATTAACAAAATATAAGTAATTATTTACAACAATTTAAAATTTAGAATCTTATTACCACAAATAAAATTAAATAGATTAAATAAGGAAAAATCTAGTTGATAGTGTTTAAAATAAATTCCCAACATGTATGAATTTTATTGGTTGATGATATTAAAACCCTATCTTAACTAAGCTTCAGATTGGAGTCATTGTGGATGTTTTTTTGTGGGGTTTGAATTTATTATAAATTAATATTTTTGAGGTTTTCAAAGGTGCCCCTCTCCTCCCTTATAAAAGGGAACCTCCTCCCTCTCCTAATTACCCAAATTTGAGTCTTCATGCTCGGCCAAACCATGACCATTACTCTTCTAAACATCCCTAGAAATATTCTATAGGTTCTTGTCTTCTCAAAAGACCAACTCTAGTCCCATAAGAGGATGTTTAAAGGAGGCACGTCAAGGAAGAGGTAATCTCTTCTACCGATTCTTAAAAGTTTCTTCCTTCTTCTACTTTTTCTTATTTATTTGTTTCATTATAAGGTAACAACATAAGAGTAACTAATATATATATATGTTATCATAAATACGAAACAACCTTATTTAATCTTCTATCCATCATATGTAAAACAAAATCATCGAGCATGCGTACGTACGGAATACCTTCTCCATGCCGTGGTGTAATCTATTTTCCACTACCACCTTACATGGATGGGTATAATGGTTTAAATAAATAAATATATATGATTATTTTAAATTGATATTGATTCTGAAATATTATAAACACACTTCAATACAATTCCATGATCAGGGGAATGATATCATCGCTCGTGCGTACGTACGACCTACTGTCTCCACGATATGATGTGACTCGTTCGACATAATCTTCATTGAATAATGATTATATAAATGAATTTAATGAATAAATATAATATATATTATACTGAAAACATTATTTAAATGATATATATATAACCTAGAAATAATAATAATAATTTATTCGACAAAACATGCATAAGAACAGAAAGCAGTGAACACCCAAATAACAAGTAGCAATGAAATATTACTAATAAAGTAGATAATAATATGACCATATATGATATCATAACAATGAATTTGATTCTGTAATAAGTCAATGACATTATTTAAATCATTATATGGGAGGTTTAGATACATATGAAGCATATCATACCTAAGGTAAGGGAAAATCTCACAATCTCATTTTTATCTGAGATTGTTTATACTTCAGAATTTACTGGGGCCTATTTATCAACCACATCCATGATTCCTAAATATGTAATATTATTAATATCCTGCTAAAATTGTTTAAATCCAATTTTAACTCTTGGGGATATTTTAGTAAAATATATGAAGGGGATATTTTTTCGTTTTCAGTACGAGAAATTTTTTGACTTTTCCAGCTAAAGTACGAGAAGAATGTTTTTTATCTTATACAGAATGAATGGATATTTATGATTTCATAGAACATTATTTCCAATAATATTCCTTTAAATGTTTTCAATTTTATTTTTAACTAACTTCTTTTAGTTTAAAATTGTATAACACATTAAGAAAGGAAAAATGTTTTTGAAGAAGAAAGGATATTTTCCTCAAGAATGGAGTTCAAGTGTTTTATCAAAATTATTTTCCATATAATATATTATAGGGTTATATTTATATCCCTATTTTTACATTTATTTGATTATGTTATGATGGAATTATGTATTTTTATCTTATATGGTTTATGTTATGATGACATGATGTTTACGAATCCCATTTTTATTACATGGGTTATACTATGATGTATGATTTAGGATTTTGTGGCACACATAAGAATGGTATCATTATGATATGGGTGGGACCTATATCTTCCTCCAATTAATTGGGTAAAGATTTATATCTCATGATAAAGACATGTCTAGAATGGTAAGTTAATCCGGTTTAGTGATACAGGACTAGAACGAGGAGTGAACTCGGTTCAGAAATGGACTTTGTCCACTATGATAGTCTTGGCAATGAGTCTTGACTAATAAGAAATGATTTTTATGATTATGTGTGTACGACACAAAGTTTCATGTTTTATTATATAATTATTGGGATTACATTTCACTACTATGATTTATCCCATGTTATGATATTATGATCTCTTTTGCAGGTTAATATCTTCAAAATGTTATGTTCTTATAAATATGATATTTCCTTTGTTTACCCATACTGAGAATTTGAGATCACCCTTTTGTATATTTTCTTTTCCGTAGGTCAGGAAGAAGGTTATTATATAGGATATTCCAAAAGGAACTCTAGATATGATGAAATAAATGGGAGGTAATGTAGATTCTTTGTGAACCAGTAGTTTATGTTTCTCGGTTTCTAAAGACACTATACCTATACGGTCCTACAATGGTTTTGTTATATATTGTAATAAGTATGCTTCAATTATGAATTAATAACAATTTATGTAATGTATGGGTCTTTATACCCCCTATGCACATTACCCCCATAAAGAATCACCCATCCATGTTGTGTTTAAGTCCAAAAATGTGAGGCCACTAGCAAATCCAATGTCCCTATGAATATCACTCAGCGTAATGTTGAGTATTACTATATGTCATAAAAATTATAAGTGGAAACACATCAGAAAAGTTCTTGTTTAGCAGAATTAGATCCATAATAAAGAAATTATTTCTTCATACGAGGGCCTAACATATTAGAAGATACCCCTTCATAATAAGATTTTTTCATGCTTTCCACAAACCCCAACATCCAACCATTAGGCTGCATGTTCTGGATTTTGTTTCAATACCAAAATTTTGAGAGCCATGAGAGAGATAAGAACAAGGTTCTCATATTACCTTGATTTTAGAATCTAGAAATGATAATGGATGAAGACCAAAATGACTTCACCTAGTAACTATTGAAAATCAAATGGTTTGTTGATTCATCTTGATGAATCCTAAAACGGGTTCCCCAGAAATATACAAAACACCTTTTCACATCATATTCTTGTTAGTAGGTATCACCCATTTCCTGATACATGAAAAATGAAAATTGAGCTTCATAGGAATCTCATTTCTCTATAGGATCTCCACCAATTCATCGAGTTGATATGGGTTAATCATCAACCAAAGTTAATCTATAGAAGAGGATTTTCCCGATGTAGAACCTATAAAAGCACACTTTTATGTCTCACAGTTAATAGAAAACTATTAATAAATTCCATGTTAATTATTATCAATGATATCTCTAAAAAATTAGGGATACGTTCATTCAAGACAGACAATTAAATCCTATTTTGGGGATCCATGAAAACCCAAGTTTACGTAGATCCAGTTCTAGTTCCATGAACTAACATCTCCAAGACCAATAATCCACTACGAGAGGTTATATAATTTGGGTATGTGTGGGTTGACTACATTACATATAGAGTAATTTTTACCACTCATAACACCCTAGTTCTTTCCATGCATTACCACCATAAAAAGACCCCATAGAGTGATTACATTTATAAATTCCTGGGATATCATTGCATCCATGATATATATAGAGCCTGACACACTCCTAATATTAATACCTCCTAGTCCCATATGGTTTTCCTAATGATCTAATGACACCCCTTTATATTTTCATTCTGATTGTGCATCTAAGAAGAACGCTTTCATGATATTTTTTACTATTTTGTTAAAACCCTTTAGCACCTTATGAGAAAAAAGAACATTCATAGGGATAGATGTAGGAATGAAATTAACAAACATATTTATCCCCCCAAAGAAAATGTATCTATTCTTCAAGTTCAAGATCTGGTCTATGATTTTATTCACCAATACATCAAAATTGTGGATGCAGAGGCTTTGATGCGAAATATGATCACCAATGTATTCAAGGGAAAATCCTCCTTTGCGAATACCCAATAATCATTCCAAATAAGGAACACGATTGTATGAGCTCCAACTAGAGGTAAAAATACTAATTTTATCATTATTCATAAGTTTTACACTACACTTTGTATATAACTAAAAAACATTTTTAATTCTTAAATTTTTATTTTGTTTTCATTAACAAGAAAGATAGTGTCATCTACAAACATTAAATGAGAGATACCACCAAAATGATTTCTACATCGACCATTAAAGATTGTTCCATAAAAAATATTCTTATTAATTAAGCAGATAATGGTTTCCAACGTAACAAAAAAATCTTAATGAAAGGGGGTCACCTTGTATAAGACCAACAATATATTTGGGGAAACCAAAATTCCTCCCTATGAAGGATATAGAAAGCATAACTGAGATGAAATATCTGAACATGAGATCGTAGGACCAAGATGAGAAGCCCTTGAAATTGAAATATTTTATAAATAATACCACTTGACCCTATAATATGATTTTCTAGATAAATTTTGATTACCATGTTAGATCCCATAACTTTTTAGTTGACTTGACACACTGTCTCCTAGGCAATGTCGACAACACCTTGAATTAACCTTCTATTAATGAAACCATGTTTCTTTGAGGATATATAATGAGTTATGAACAAAGGTATAATTGTATTTATTACACTAAAAATGGCCTTATAAAATAAGTTTTAGATACTTGTTAGTCTGTAATGAATAAATGCGAAATATATTTAATCATAGGAATGAGCACAAAGGTAGTATCCACTGCCACCCAAGGAATCCTGACACCCCAAAATAATTTTTGGATCATCGTTACCAACTTATTACTCAAAAGGTCTCAAGAGTTAATGATAAAAGAACCAAAAAATTCATAAGGGACAACAAATCTCTCTAGATCAAGTGCCTGAATAGATTCTATAATCTTATATTCACCACAGATTGATTCAAAAAGAACATTATCCTACACTAAAAAAAACTCTAGGGATAGCCTAGAACAACTATATCTGTCCTATCAGGTATCCTTCCGGTATGAGAGGGTTGGATCCTTCCAAAAGTGTTTTAAAATGAAACAATACATAAATATAACAACATCAAGATCATTATATAAATTTACGATCTCCATTAATATCTTAGGTCTGATAATTCTCCACTTTTCTTTGATACAAATATAAAAGTGGGTGGTGTTACAATCCCCTTATATAAGCCATTTAATAGTAACTTGATGATGCACCATGAACATATGTCTCATTATTATATAAGAATAATGATATTATTTATATTTTTTTAAGTTTTATACTCATATTTTATGATATTGTTTCCGACGCTTTCGCCGGGGCGCGCGCACATCCGTCTGTGAGGACGCGCGGCTGTGTTGCCCCGCATTCCCGCTTTCCAAAGGCGGGCGGCATTCGCTCCTTGTTCAGGGACGTCTGCTCCTTGATCGAAACGGGATGATGGGATGTCGGTTCTTCCTCCTGTGGATTCCTCCTCAGAACTCGTCACCTAGTCCGGGTCTCCCTTATAGATTTAATACGTTGTTCGTGAATCTCATTCCCGGTGCCATATTGTCATGGACGCCGGTTAATTACACAACTTCCTTCAAGACTTTCCATAGGTTCTTGACATGGTAGCGACCTTCGGTCGGAGTAGACGGCAACATCAGGAATGTCGGGGCATCTCTGGGTGCGTGGACATTGGGGAACCTGTATTCTTCCTCATAAGAGGGCATCTCAAGGGTGCAGAACCCGAGGCGTACATCTGAGGTTTTCCTTAGCTTCCTGTGTTTAGCACAGGGTATGTTGCAAGATTAACGTCTAGCAGAGACGGTTAAACCAAAGGCGTTCCATCCGAGGTTTTCCTCAGGTATCTCATGTTTATCACGAGGTAGGCCGTGAGTTTAACGTCTTACGGAGACAGAATGAGGGTGATCAGAACGTCCCATAGAGACGGATCAGATTGGTATATCGCATGGAGACGGCTATGGTCCCATAGAGACGGATCAGAACGCCCAATGGGGACAGATCCGAGGTGGTGCACTCCCTATAGGGGAAAAGGGTGATGAATCATGGTGTACACAGAGGACAGCGACCCGGAGATATGATGGGACTTACACATGGAAAGTGGCCTAGGCGCCGCTAGGAGCAGCGAGGAGGTAGATGACATGACTCCACCGGGATGTGGCGGCCCGGGTGAGAATCAGGGTGGGTGATGGATGGATGAGTGAAGTGGAGGAGGATGAAACGGGACCACCGCAGGGGGCGACGGTGAAATTGGGCTTGAGCCTTGAGGAGGCTTCCTACGTATCCCTGTGGCAGGGAATCAAAGTCCGCGTAGTTCGGGTGTTGCCGGTAAACCGACGTGAAGCTGGACCTTGGCCCGATGAATGTCGTCGGCGTACCGACGTGAAAGCGGACCTTGGTCCGATGGGAGTTGTCAGCGTACCGACGTGAAAGTAGACCTTGGTCCACTATTGGTGGGCTAGAACCTCGTGGAGGCTTCCTACGTACCATGCCTTGACATGGATCAAAGACCTCGTAGTTCAGGTGGTTACAACGGCTTACCGCTGGACTAGAATGGGACCCGACGTGAATGAGCGACGGGTGGGCTTGAGCCTCGGTGAGGCTTCCTACATACCATGCCTTGACACGGATCAAAGACCTCGTAGTTCAAATGATACAGTTTAACATCATGTGGGACGATAGTGAACCCCGACGTGAATAAACGACGGGTGGGCTTGAACCTCGTGGAGGCTTCCTACGTACCATGCCTTGACATGGATCAAAGTACTCGTAGTTCGGACGGGGTGAGGTCACAATGGCTTACCACCGGACCAGAATGTAGTTTAACGTCATGCTGGATGAAGATAGAACACGACGTGAATTGGGTGATGGGTGGGCTTGAACCTCGTGGAGGCTTCCTACGTACCACGCCTTGACATGGATCAAAGACCACGTAGTTCAAAAGGGAATGGGTCGCAGCGGCTTACCACTGGACCGGGATGGGACCCGACGTGAAATGACGGGTGGGTTTCACCGGTAAACCGACGTGAAAGCAGACCTTGGTCCACTATTGGTGGGCTTGAACCTCGTGGAGGTTTCCAACGTACCATGCCTTGACATGGATCAAAGACCTCGTAGTTAGGATGGGGATTTGTCTGTGAACCGACGTGAAAGTAGACCTTGGTCCACTATTGGGGGGCTTGAACCTCATGGAGGCTTCCTACGTACCATGCCTTGACATGGATCAAAGTCCTCGTAGTTCGGATGGGGATTTGTCGGAGAACCGACGTGAAAGTAGACCTTGGTCCACTATTGGTGGGCTTGAACCTCATGGAGGCTTCCTACATACCATGCCTTGACATGGATCAAAGTCCTCGTAGTTCGGATGGGACGGGTCACAATGGCTTACCACTGGACCGGGGTGCAGTTTAATGTCGTGCCAGACAGGAGTGTGCAGTTTAACGTCATGCTGGACGCGGGTGTGCCCCGACGTGAAAGTAGACTCGTGAGTCCACTAGTGGTGGGCTTGAACCTCGTGGAGGCTTCCTACGTACCATGCCTTGACACGGATCAAAGACCTCGTAGTTCAGGTTGTGCAGTTTAACGTCTTTGCTGGACGGGGCATACAGTTTAACGTCGTGATGGACGTGGGCAAAACTCGACGTGAATGAACGACCGAGCAATGTGGCTTGAACCTCATGGAGGCTTCCTACGTACCATGCCTTGACACGGATCAAAGTCCTCGTAGTTCGGATGGGTTTGTCAGGGTCGGTGCTCACTCTAAGCCCACGTGAGTCATGCTCGGTGTGAGAAACAAGTGGTTGCAAGGACCTGATGATCACGTCGCGAAGGGTGCGTCCGTGAGAAGAGAAAAGGGGCTTACGCGTTGGGAGGCCCATGGTGTTGGGACTTACTCCAGGATGGAGGCCCAGAACGGCTTACTGCTGAATTGGGTCACAACGGCTTACCGCTGGATGGGGTCACAACGGCTTACCGCTGAATGAGGATGTCAACGGCTTACCGCTGCATAGGATCACAACGGCTTACCGCTGGATTGGGTCACAACGGCTTACCGCTGGATTGGGTCACAATGGCTTACCGCTGGATGAGGATGTCAACGGCTTACCGCTGCATAGGATCACAACGGCTTACCGCGGGATTGGGTCACAACGGCTTACCGCTAGATTGGGTCACAACGGCTTACCATTGGATGAGGATGTCAACGGCTTACCGCTGCATATGATCACAACGGCTTACCGCTGGATTGGGTCACAACGGCTTACCGCTGGATTGGGTCACAACGGCTTACCGCTGGATGGGGTCACAACGGCTTACCGCTGAATGAGGATGTCAACGACTTACTGCTGCATAGGATCACAACGGCTTACCGCTGGATTAGGTCACAACGGCTTACCGCTGGATTGGGTCACAACGGCCTACCGCTGGATGAGGATGTCAACGGCTTACCGCTGCATAGGATCACAACGGCTTACCGCGGGATTGGGTCACAATGGCTTACCATTGGATGAGCATGTCAACGGCTTACCGCTTCATAGGATCACAACGGCTTACCGCGGATTGGGTCACAACGGCTTACCGCTGGATTGGGTCACAACGGCTTACCGTTGGATGAGGATGTCAACGGCTTACCGCTGAATAGGATCACAACAGTGAATGGGGCTTACACTAGAAAGCTGCCCGGGTGCCGCTATGGAGCGGCAATGGTGAATGGGGCTTACGTTAGGAAGCCGCCTGGGTGTGCCGCTAAGGAGCGACACTGGTGAATGGGGCTTACGCTAGGAAGCTGCCCGGGTGCGCCGCTAAGGAGTGACACTGGTGAATGGGGCTTACGCTAGGAAGCTGCCCGGGTGCGCCGCTAAGGAGCGACACTGGTGAATGGGGCTTACGCTAGGAAGTTGCCCGGGTGTGCCGCTAAGGAGCGGCAATGGTGGATGGGGCTTACGCTAGGAAGCTGCCCGGGTGTGCCGCTAGGGAGCGACACTGGTGAATGGGGCTTACGCTAGGAAGCTGCCCGGGTGTGCCGCTAAGGAGCGGCAATGGTGGATGGGGCTTACGCTAGGAAGCTGCTCGGGTGTGCCGCTAAGGAGCGACACTGGTGAATGGGGCTTACGCTAGGAAGCTGCCCGGGTGTGCCGCTAAGGAGCGGCAATGGTGGATGGGGCTTACGCTAGGAAGCTGCCCGGGTGTGCCGCTAAGGAGCGACACTGGTGAATGGGGCTTACGCTAGGAAGCTGCCCGGGTGTGCCGCTAAGGAGCGGCAATGGTGGATGGGGCTTACGCTAGGAAGCTGCCCGGGTGTGCCGCTATGGAGCGACACTGGTGAATGGGGCTTACGCTAGGAAGCTGCCCGGGTGCCGCTAAGGAGTGGCACTGGTGAATGGGGCTTAAGCTAGGAAGCTGCCCGGGTGCCGCTAAGGTGTGGCACTGGTGAATGGGGATTACGCTAGGAAGCTGCCCGTAATGTCTTCCTCATGTCTGGCCATGAGGGCATCCCAGCTCACTAGTGGGTTGAGGTATGTGCCTATGCGCAAGTGCACAAGCGGGATAACGCCAAGGGCGTTGGAATCTATCCCAACAAAGGGAGTTGAAAAGTGTGAATCACATGCCCAATATTCGGAACGTCGTGAGATTGGCGTGGTGATGGAGGATTACTGCGGACCATGTTCGCAACGTAGCATCCATATCACGTTAGCCAGAAATGAGGACAACAAATGAGGGTCGACCGTTGACCATGTTCGAAACACGGGACCATGTCACAAGTGTTGTCGATCGATCCTTCGGGACGTTGGCCCAGGACAGCAGGCGGACCATAGGTCGAGCATCCATACTGTTAGGGGGTCCCTCCAGACATGGTAAGTCTTCCGGGGCGTTGGCCCAGGACAGCAGGCGGACCATAGGTCGAGCATCCATACTGTTAGGGGGTCCCTCCAGACTTGGAAGTGAATGACGATCCAAACGAAGGACACGCAAATCGTGAGGTGGAGTGATGGAATGTTTGAATGGATTCCAACGCTCTTGATGTTACGCCACTGTGATCATGGCGTTAGGCATCCTATGCTTGGCGCACAAGGCATCTCTTGTTTAATGGAAGAGGCATCCTATGATTGGAACATAGGGATTACTACAGTTTAGAGTCATGTAGGTAGGACTACTGGCATCTCATGCTAGGAGCATAAGGCATCTCTCTTATAGGGAAAGAGGCATCCTATCATTTGTTAGATAGGGTGTACTACAGTTTATAGTCATGTAGATAGGACTATTGGCATCTCATGCTTGGAGCATAAGGCATCTCTCGTATAGGGCAAGAGGCATCCTATCATTTGTTAGATAGGGGGGGCTACAGTTTAGAGTCATGTATATAGGACTGTTGGCATCTCATGCTTGGAGAATAAGGCATCTCTTGTATAGGGCAAGAGGCATCCTATGTGTGGATCATAGGGAGAATAATACAGTTTAGAGTCATGTAGGTAGGACTGTTGACATCTCACGCTAGGAGCATGAGGCATCTCTCGTATAGGGCGAGAGGCATCCTATCATTTGTTAGATAGGGAGTACTACAGTTTATAGTCTTGTAGATAGGACTATTAGCATCTCATGCTTGGAGCATAAGGCATCTCTCGTATAGGGCAAGAGGCATCCTATGTGTGGATCATAGGGAGAATACTACAGTTTAGAGTCATGTAGGTAGGACTATTGGCATCTCATGCTAGGAGCATGAGGCATCTCTCGTATAGGGCGAGAGGCATCCTATCATTTGTTAGATAGGGAGTACTACAGTTTATAGTCTTGTAGATAGGACTATTGGCATCTCATGCTAGGAGCATAAGGCATCTCTCGTATAGGGCAAGAGGCATCCTATCATTTGTTAGATAGGGTGTACTACAGTTTATAGTCATGTAGACAGGACTATTAGGCATCTTATGCTTGGAGCATAAGGCATCTCTTAATTGGAGAAAGAGGCATCCTATGTTTGGAACATAGGGATTACTACAGTTTAGAGTCATGTAGAAAGGACTCTTAGGCAGAAGGTGCCTAGAAATGGTTGGTGTTGGGACTTACGCAAAGCAGCCCTTTCTGGTTCAACCTGGCGTAGGAGCCAAGTGATTGGGTTTGGAGGAGTTGCCTGAGGGATGGTTCGACTCGAGGTACTCGGGGAATTAATGATGAGAATCTCGACTCACGACATGGAATGAAACCCAGAGGAATATGTCGACTCTAGGTGTTCCACGGTGTGCAGAGGAGTGTATCAAATCATGGTATTCCATAGGTGGAAGGTGGGAGCGCATAAGGGCGCAATGGAAAATCCCGGCATCCCGGCCCGAAAAGTTCGCGGTGCGACTCTCCATTTTTCATGGGGAGCAGCATCGCGGAGCAAGGGCTCGCGGAGCAAGGGGCTCTCGCGGAGCTTGGTCTCGCGGAGTCAGAGGCCTGTCGCGGAGCTTGGTCTCGCGGAGCAGCATCGCGGAGCATAGGCTCGCGAAGCGTGGACTCCTGGAGTCTCGGCTTGCGGAGCAGCAACGCAAAGGAAGCTACTCGCGGAGCATAGCTTCGCGGAGCCGCAATGCGGAGCTCCGCTCGGCCGCCCAAGGGGCGAAGTGGCCGTGGCCGTCCTCCTGAGAAGGGGGGTGAGCTAGGTATTTATAGGCAGGGGCGCCGCGAAGCAGAACTTCCGCGCTGCCTCAGGAGCTTCGTGGCGCGCTCGCGAACGTCAAATGCGTTCGCGGAGCATCACCGCCTCTAGAGCTTCGCGTCGGCTCGCGAACGTCAAATGCATTAGCGGAGCATCACCGCCTCTGGAGCTTCGCGAGGTCGCGATGGTTGGGGCGCTTTGCGGCAGGGCTTCGCGGGACCGCGCTGCACGGGTGCTTCGCATCGGTGCTTCGCATTAGTGCTTCGCGAGGGGTCTTCGCGGCGCATCACAAACGTCAAACGAGTTCGCGGAGCCTCTCGCCTCATTGCTTCGCGGCGGCGCTCCGCGATCACGGAGGGGGCTTCGCGAACCAGATTTCCAGCCCAACTTCAAACGTCCATAACTCCTAATCCGTAACTCCGTTCGGTCCCTACGACCTACCAAATCGAAGCTTGAGAAATGGACTACGAGCTTGGATCATGTATGGAAGCGTTTGGAAAATTTTGGGGACGCGTTTTCTGGGGTCTACAGATATATTGGTAAATAATTTAAGTCTTGGTGAAAACTGAAATATGTCACATTCTTCAAGATAGTAGTCTACATCTATGATCAGGAGACAAATTTGATTTCCATAGAATTGTAGGAATATAGGGAATATTTTTTATTTAATAATTATAATAAAGTTATAAATATTTTATTTATCAATTAATTAACCCTTCTCAAATTTCCCTATAATCCAGTGATGAAGGATAAAACACGTTGTTCAAAGAGGAGGTACTCTACACATATGTGTGGAAACATTTTTTTTATAAATTGGAAATGTAAGTTAATGACTATTCCATCATGAAAATAAAATTTTATTGTATTAATAATTATGATTTAAATATAATATAATAGAGAAATACATATTGAGGAGGGGTAACATGAAATAAATGAATTGATAGGGAAAATGTTTAATTAATATTTTTACCTTACTCCTTTGAAAAGTCCTTTTCAAAAAGTGTTTGTCCTTTATAAGGTGGTATTTTAAGATTAAATAAACTACTATAATGTGTCTAATAATTTTTGTGAGGGATTTTTGTTTAGTTTTTATTGAAATAAGTGTATTTTGGTGTGAGGGAATGTGGGTTTGTGAAGGATCTTTTGATAATGGGAGGGAATGGATTTTTTTTCATAAGATAAAAGTACAAGGCACTATTCATTAGTAAAATAGATAAAATAATGAAAGTTAATGGGGTGCGGTATGTTTGTGGTTTTAAAAAACTAATGAATAAAAATTCAAATATGTTTTTATGTATTTTACTTTTTATGGATCATTTTTATCATTTTTGGGTTTTCATGTGATGACTTGTTTTTTCCTCTATAATTTATATTTAGGGACTAAAAAATGAAATGGACCTTATCACATGATGTAAACATAATGGCTCTAAAAATTAAATAATTTATTTAAATAAAATATAAGGGGTAATAAAAATTAATTGTAATATTAGAACCAATAATGCGTAAAATAAATGTCTAGAAAAAGTGTATATTTTTAACTAAAAACTATGTTAAAGATATAATTTTCAATATTTATTATTAATATGTAATTAATTGGGTTATTATTATCCAAATAATATTCTTTTTCTTTAAAAAAATCCAAAATAAAATCCCACCTTCAAGTTACTTTCTTACGAGAAATAGATAAAAACATTATTCAAAAAAAATATTACGTAAGTTTCAAAATATTAAACAAGGGTTTTTTAAAGACAATATAGTGTTTTTAAATAAATAATTTTACCTCTAAAATATTATTTTTTATATGAATAATGTTATATTATTTTTTAAGTCATACATACTTCTTGATATTGTCTTAAATTCTATGGTATTACTAAACATTTGATTTCCCTACTCACCTAAAAATAAACAATTTCAGAAAAATACCCAAAATTCACAATAAGATAATTTTTTATTGTTGAAAAAAAGTTAATTTTTATAAATTAAAATATTAGTTATATTATTTTAACATTAAAATAGAAATATAATGTATAATGGAAAATTACTTTTAATAAGAAAATAAATTTTTAGATACTAACTATTTTTACTCCAATTTCCTTTGAATTAATAACTAAATTATTGTTAATATATTATTCAGGAACATAATATAATTAATTAATATTAAAAATTAGTATATTTATTTTCAAAAATAAAATTACATAGCACATAAAAAAATATTTAAGAAAATACCTTTCTAATTATAAAATTATCTTATTTTTTATTTAACTATAATAATTATATTTATCATTTAATTTGTTTTATAATAACCTTTTAAATTTCAATCCACCAATATATTTAAATTATGATACTTATATATATACACTCCCATTCAATGACTACATTATGACTATTTTATTCTATATTAATAATATTATAATCCATATAAGTATCACATATTTATTTTTTATTAGTGTTCTATAAAAAACATTCTATTCAATATATATTTTATGAATAATTACATATATAAATCCATATGAATTAAAGTATTATTAATATTTGTGTCAATTCATCCATAGTATCCCAGATCCTTTAGTTTTTCATTAAATCTATATACGCAATTATCTATTTGTTTTTATTCTTCACCAATAGGTATTATAAATATCTTTTTTTCATTTACTCAATGAAATTTGATCAAATTCTATGATCTTTATAGATAATTAAAATCCTGTGAATCTTGAAACGTTATCCCAACATCTTATATAGTTTAAGATATCCTAGTTGATTAAATAATATCAAAATATCTCATTCAATTTCCTCGAATATTGAAATATTTTGAATTATTAAAAAACTAATATCATGAAGTCTTTACAATGTAAAAAATATGTTTTATAGTTCAATACCTTCATAATATATTATTATTAAAAAATAATATCCTAATCCATATCCGATATAATTGAAATGAAGAATAAAAAAATAAATGTAATATATTGGAGATATAAATTGTGATGTAATGAAAAATCATTACTCAATAAATATTCTTTGAACTTCTTATATGGAATCATCCACAAGTTAAAACAAACATCCACTCACCCATATTTTAATAAATTTATTAAATATAAAATCATGGGGGTATTATGGTGGAATAATAATCTTTCCAAAATTGTTATTGTTAAACACTTTATTCCATGCAAAAATTATCAAAATGAAATAATTTCATTTGTAAAATGATAATAAACGTTAACTTTCACTAGAATTATTTTATGAAATATTTTAGATTTCCCATAAGAACCCTGAAACAACCATAAAAAACAATATAAAACCCTATAAAAAATTTATTATGACATAACATATATTAAATTTCAATTTGTTTTCTTCATTCCCTAATAAAAACCTCTCTAACTGCACCCAAAACATTTAAGACACTAAAGAATGAATTATTTAAATTTTTTGTGGTTTTTTAAAGTATTTCTATCCATATTTTGTCATCAAATGCAAACCAAAATTCACACCCCAATTTTAGATAATATATTTAAATATATAACATTCCCATTTAATTTGTATAATTAATGAATCCACATAAAGAACCCATTGTTGGTTCCTCATAGATAGTAAACCATGAAATATATACAAGAAATGTTCATTTTGAAAGAAACATTCGTTGAAAAAATACATACATTGGGAATATTTTGAACCATAAATAATGAAAATTTTGAAACCCATAAAAGTAATAAATAAAATATAAATAATTCAATAAACATTATTAAGGTATTTTATACCATGAAAGTGCATGATATTAATTGTGTCACATTAAAATCAGTATGTAAAAAGTAAAATCCATAGATATAATCATTCAACTATTAACTATACAATATTTTATTTTGGAATTGAAAATATCAAAAAATGATATGTTTCGTATATGTATTACTAGGATAAATTTGAAACAAAATTAAGGGTAAAATACTAATAAACTGACATTAACTATTAATAATTCTAACTCCATTGAAGGGACAATCTTTTATAAAGTATCCAGAATCAACTATCTATCATACACCTATATATTAGTTACATTATTTTAATTATTATTTTGAAGTATTAAAAGTGTATTGCTAAAAACATTTTTGGGATAAAAAGAATCTCATATTGAGATATCATGTCCTTATAAGGTTTCTTATAATTCTTATTCAAAATTGTTAAATCTATTTAAAAGTGATCTATGAGTTTCTAGTATCCCCTTATTATTAATTTTTCATTAGATGATCATATTCCAATTTTATGATTAATTAACAAAAATTTCATTGTTTCTAATTCACTAAAACCCAATGATTATCAACCCCGTGTCCAATTAAATGAAAATTATGTGATTGAAATAAAATCAATAGACATCAAAAATAATTAACAAAAATATAAATAAAAAAACAAAAACATAATAAAAAATTTCAATAAAGAAAAAATATTATAAAATAATAATATAACATGAAAATAGAATCCTAGGAAAAATTTATATGAAATAATACCTAAAAATATAGAAATCCATCTCCTCCTTATCACATGTAATGTCTCTTCGTCTTTGTTCTCATCCTTGGAGGCATCCTCAACTCAATTTTTTATCTGCACTCTTTTCCAAGAGTTCCCTTTGTTTCCATGTTTAAGTAATCTCATAAATAGCTTCCAAAAAAATATATCTATAGGTGTCATCCCATTTACGTCTCTCTATGTTTCTATATTACACACTATTTCATAATTATATGGTTCTATAAAACCTTTATACCATTGTGATCTATCCAATTGAACAGGTAAGTTATGAAGTTTGTTATAACAAAATTTATCATAGGTCATGAACCCCAATAAACATTGTGATCATTACTTGATTCTATTTTTAACTAAAAATTAAATTGTTTAGAGACACTTATTCCATGATTTTATATCATTAAAATTAATTAAATCCTAATAATGTTTTGGTAGTATTAAATCACATTTATAATATTTTTTCCCAAAAATTAATTCCTTGATTTTTTTAGAATTCATTGATAATTATTTAAAAAAATTCATCATATCCTAGATCTAAAATTGTAGTGGTTCATAAGTAGTTATCCATATTTTAACTATCATTTTAAACCCTTAAATTTTCATTTAGTTCATAATTACATTATGTTTTTCATAATACACCATGATTAGTTTGAATTTTAGTTATATGGTTGGTTTAGGAAATCATGGATGTGTGTGTTCAAATTCAAGTGGATTTCTAATCATGGTATGTCAAGGATACTTCATGGTTAGTTTTAATATCCTCACGATCAACCTAAAATACTCTTGTGGTGGCCATTAGTAAACTTTTATAACCAAAACATTAATAACATCTAATGTTTTATAAAAAAATAGAACATTCATTACCATATTTTCTTTTTATGAATACACACATAATTGAAACATAAAAAATTTATTATCATAATATGTAAGGGAACCAAAATTTAATTAATTGAAAATTAAAATAAATAATTAATTTTCAATAAATACTGTACCAATTTTTAATAAATTCAGAAACTAACTTTTCTTTTTGGATGTAGAGGAATTTATCCATAACGACACTAAAATATCCTACAAAAACACAAAAATTACTTCATCTCTACACTAATCAAATACCTATAAACATAAGTCCTTTTTACAATTAATAAATTTCTAAAAAATCTATTCAAAATGGAAAATATGTTATTATTGGATAAAATTAACTTTCATAAAGGTTAAGTAAAAGTAAATTTAAAACAACATTAATGATGTTCTTTCCATCAACCAGTACTGGAAAAAAGATATTAAACTATCTTAAATAAATAAAATAAAACTAAATTAACATTTAGTTTTGATCATACAATAAAATTTTATAATATTAAATTTTATAATATATAATATTTATGTTCTTCAATATTCATAAACACCATTTTTAGTGTATTTTAAAATTTGAAAATTGTTTCAAATTATGAATGTAATTCTTGCTTAAAGTGAACTGTTACTTGTTAAATTATTGAGCCTCATTTTAAATCCCCTATTAGGATTGATTTTAATATTATATTTATTTATATTGTTTCCCATTCTATTGGGAACAATTCATTATTTTAGAGGCCGTAAAAATCAAATTGGAAGACCACCATTTAGGAGATTTAACCTAGAAATGTTTTTGCATAGCGAAAACGACAACATCGCAAACATTCGAATCTAGAGACTACGATGAAATCTCAATTAAGTTAAATTTTAACTATAAATAGATGAAATATTAGGGAATATTTCATTCCATTATTACTATATCTAATTTAGTGGTTTATGGAGTGATTTATGTGGCCTAAGTGGAGGGTAAAATTCAGGGCCAGATTTGGTGGCCTAGAATAATAGGCCACCATTTATTACACTACTCCATGAATGTAATGGAAATGGGTGTATTGAAATATATTATAGTAATTATATATATTCAATTTATTATTCTAAGGAAAACACATATTTTTCTACATATATGTTCATTTCAGAATGTCTATGCAAGCCAGATCTAATTCTTGTCAAGGGTGGAAATGTACAAACACTCATAACATTCCACCCACCTATGTCTACACTCATTAATTTTAAAACATGGGATGTCAAGGGATTGAGTCAACACTTTCTAAATTCCTATTTAAGTTAGTGTTGGTGGAGGAGTTGAAAGAAATTTGTGTTTTTTTTCACTGTGATTTTATGCTATTGATATTTTTTTAATGCCTATATTTCACATTTAAGTTGTTATAATTTAATTTAGTTTCATATTAAAATGTCTTGTTCTTATAATTTTATATTCTATCATAAAAAATTTGATAACGGTTTGAATTTAATCACATGGTGAAGAGATAAATACTTCACAAAATGGGGGATTGATCATTATTTTATTATTTTTCACTTTGTAAATTATTCTCTCATTACTATACTTCCAACTATATTGAATTTTTATAGTAAATAGTGGGAAAATTATGGTACGGTTTGATTCATGTTAGTTTTAGAGTGTTTTATTGGTTGTTATTTCTCATTATAGTAATTCTTAATCAATTCATTTAATAGATATTTTTTTCAATGATATACCTTCTCCATCGACCTCACTAATTTTTGGGTAACACATTCCATGTGTTGGAATCATCCACTACCTTGGAGTAATCATTAAAATGATCATCCATGTGTATTGTTTTCTTTCATGGGGTAGTGAAAGCACAAAATATAAGAGTTATTTCGTATGTTATTATTTCATTGAAATAATTGCACAAATTTAAAACATTGAAACCATTTTATAAATTTCATCCAATCAACCCCTAGAAAAACCAAGGATAGAATCATTATATCATATATAATTTTCTAAGGTATCATAGTGTTAATGTATACCATTTAATATGAAACAAAATTTATCCACTTCATTAAGAAAAAAACATATATTTAGTGACTATGGGTTCTTCTTAGTTCAGAGAGGATTTAACAACCCCGTAGGTAATATAGTGACCACTTTACCATAGGATAAATTTAGGTGAGTAAAATTTTTGGAAATATTAATAATAACCTTAGTAAGTTATATTTTATAGTTACATCCAATTATCACCCAAAATTTTTATTATCACCCCAATTTAAATCCTATGGAAGGCCTATTTTAATAAATTAAAACATGAGGAATCTCTCCCTACATTTACTACCCCACACCATATTTAATGACCCAAATTATTGTAAGAAAATTAACCTTTATTCTTAATTTTTGACCATACTATGTATAATTATTATAGAAATCACATGATGTTTTTTGGTTTTATCCAATAAAATTTATAATATCTTTAAGAATAATTATCATTTATAATATAGTCATTAAACAGTAATCAAATGAATAATATAAATATTGGGTTTTTACAAATTTTATTGACATAGAAAAAATATGTGACTGTATCAACCAGTAGGGTTGTACCCTATAAAACCCCAGTAAATGATTGAATGATATAATGCCCCAACCCAGGTTCCACACACTAGTTCCATGATCAATTTGGTCATGTGACTACAGAAGAACCTCCCCATACACCATAGTCTACAAAATAGTTTTGAGGGTCTAATGACTATCACACGGAAACTATACCATCTTTATTAGAGTAAAACATCGGAGAAAATTTAAAAAAACAATCAAATGAATTATAACCATAATATGGATAATTGAAGTTTCACAAGATCCCAAAATCAGGAAATAAAATATCAAAACCTAACAAGAGATCTGTCATGCCAAATAATGTTCCATGGGTCAAAATGAAAACCCAAAATTAAAGACACTAAAAACTCCCTAGTGGGTCATGAATATAATCTGGTTCCCTCAAACATGTTCTATAATATCTTATCTATCTAAACTTGTTAATTTTTCCTTGACATATCATATAACCATGAAATATATTTGGTTACCAATAAGGCATATCGAGTAGGTTGTGAGTATAACTCAATAGGCCATCACCAATGGCATCTAATATAATATCCATTCAAAGTCGGTGTATGCAATTGTATAAAGAAAAAATAAAATAAATAAAGGATATAATATACACATATTCAATTACTATTTATTTAACCAAATAATACCAGGGTTACTGAGGATACCCAAACTCTCAACATCTACTTAGGCCCGTGCAGGATTCTGAAAAATCGATAAAACATATCAAATATGTGTATTCCATCATTACCATTCATCATTTCAATTCAATTTAAATTCCAATTTTACCATTCATCATCTCAATTCATATGTGAATTCCATTATTAAAATTTACCATCTCAATTCATATGTGATTTCCATTATTACAAATCATCATCACAATTCATATGTGAATTCCATTGTTAAGACTCATCATTTAATTTCATATGTATCATAATATAAAATTATTTGATTCACCAACTAATTAATAAAATTCAATTATTATATATTCACATCATTCCATTAATTAATTAAACTATTAATTAACCATATCAATTCCATTACAAATTCAAAAAACTAGTTAATCACAATAATTTAATTAATTAATCCATGAATTTATTAATCACTTCAATTCCATTAATTAATTCACCAATTTTTTATTCACATAAATATCATTAATTAATTCATAAATAATTAATCAAAATACACAATCCCAATATCCTCATATTTAAATCAACAATTAGTAATTCCAAATTCACAATCCTAATAACCCTATAATTAATTAAAAATTAATCATTCTAAATCATTAATCCCAATATCCCCATAATTAATTATTCCAATTTGAACATCCCAATATCCTCATAATTAATTCAATAATTAATTATTTTAATTCAATCAATTACAATATTCAAAATATCAATTAAATAGTTAATTATTCTAATTCAACCCATACAATATCCCCAAATTACATAGCTTATTAATTAATTAATTTACTTTATTAAATAATTCAATATAACAATGTAAATTAATAATCATCTAATATAAATCCTAAAATTACATACACTCATTTTAAAACATGTCTTTTTGATTTTAATAATAGAGAATCTAACTCAATTCATTGATGAGTGATATCATAATGGAAACCCCGATTTTAAGCAAATAAATCAATAAGAGAACAAAGAATATGATCATAATCTAAAATATATATTCATAATTAAATGTATCATGATCTAACAAACCATGATCTAGAAATTGAACTAATTGTGGTTAAACATCTGTCTTCTATATGGGAAGAGTAGTGGAATAGAGAGAGAGATCTAAATGGGAAAAAATCACCTACCTTGGGTGGTACATATCTTCAATCCACCCTTCATTTCACCAATAACTGGGGTCACAAACCCTATAAATGCATCTAAAAGGCCAAAAAATTCGAGGAATGAAATATGTCTGAGATAGGGTTGATGAAGTGTAAAAATGGGTGGTTTGATAATTTTTAATCTAGTTTTTGGACTATTTAAAAATATGTGCATGGTTGTTTTGTTAGGGGAACACCATTTTCCAACTCGTTCACCTCTTCCTGGGGATAGGGGTGCCATATTTATCCTTAAAGAGTGCAAAATTTTAGAAACTTTGCACCATAGATGTGAATCACCTCTATTTTGGTCACACAATTTACTGGGTTGGGGTGCACTGTTTGGGAAAATTCTTCTCAAACCATAACCAAACTCACCCCCATCCAAAATTATCAAATTTCACCCAAAAACTCCCGAAGGGACAACCTAAAAAAAGTCACTAAAAAGAATAAAAAATAGAACCTGAAAAAAATCCCAAGAAATCTCTTAAAAAGGTCAGGATCTTACTATCTCCCCCACCTTATAATATCTCTTCCTCAAGCCTTACTCCCAATAATCTCTCTGATTCTGTGTAAAAAACATGTTTCCATCAAGACCACATACCCACTTCTCTCACCCATGATTAATCCTGCACATAGTCATGTTTCCAAAATACATGAACTATTAGCATAGTAATTCCCCACATTTCTTTCTCACTATGATCCAACACACATATATGATACTCCTCAAAGGACACATTTATATCAATGTAAACAAGAACCAAATTTATCTCATGGGGAGGGTTAGGGAGATATTCTTGATGTTTTGACAGATAGAAAAAATCTTTTATAGCATTGTATCTTTGTGGAAGGGCCAATCAGTTTACCGCCATCCTAATTCTTTCAATAACCTCAAAAAGTTCAACAAACCTAGGAATCGACATTCATTTTCTCTATATCCTATAGTGACCCAATTTAGGAGACACCTGAAGGAATACACGATAACCCACTATAAACTCTAGGTATAACTATCTTCTATCAACATACGTCATCTTTCTACTCAGAGAATTATCCATAGACTTTTTAGTCAACTAAACCTACTCTGACTTCTCCTGCATGACACACTATCCCAAAAAATCTGACTCAGTTTCCTCTAACTAGCATAGAGTGTATCTTCATGTACAACCATAATATGCCTCATATTCTTCCATCTTAGAATTTTCTTGTTTAAAATTCCTGTAGGATAAGTCCACCAATGTAAGGTTATTCACTGAAGACCCTCTAAAGTCTAATAAACCCACCCATATCATATACTAAAGCACTGATATAGTATTCACCAACTAGCCATCAGGTACGGAATGCGCAACATTTGTAAAATGGTCCATAATCACCCAAATATCATTATTCTCTTAAAGCATCCTCAAATGATCCACCATAAAGTCCATGGTCATGTTCTCTCACTTATATTCCAAATGGGGAAATATCTATAGAAATTCACTAGGCGATTAGTACTTGGACTTCCAATGTTGACATGTGTGATATCATGTCACGAACCCCACTATCTCATTTTTCATGCTTGGCTACAAAAATTGTAAATGTAGGTCCATGTATAATTTTTTCACACTTTGATGAACCACCCATTTCAAGGAAAGTAACACACATATCATCTCCATCTGTATACACATAGGTAGAAAAAATTGATTTCCCACAAAGATGGTATCATCCTCATGTATCGACCAATATAAAGGGGTCTCCTGATATACAAGTACTTCCACCAAGTTCAAAAATTCCAAATAATAATATTTTATATCCCTAATCCATCTCAAAAGTGCATACTATACTCAAATAAATACATGATTCATCTTCTCCCAACCATCCTGAAATAAAACATGCATCTCATCTAGTAAAGTAACAATATTCCACTTATCCCTAGACTCATGAACTACCTAACTCTGATATTTCCTAGATAAAGTATCTAAAACAATATTCCCTATTCCAAGAAGATATTCTAGATGAAAATCAAATGAATTAATATACTAAAGCCTCCTCCACAATCAGGGATTCAAATTTCACCACAAAAATATATACTTTAGGCTATTGTAATTCATATACATAGTATATCTTTTCCCCAAAATATAATGTATCTAACACATAAATGCATAAACCAATTATTTCAACTCAAGGTCATGTGTAGGGTAGTTTCGTTCAAGTGGACTCAACTACCAAGACCCATATTCCAGAAGTTAATCTCTATGTATCAACACTACTCTGAGTCTAATTCCATAAGTTTCACAAAACACCATATACTTCTCATCTGGCTGAGGTAGGACCAACATCGTTGCCGATTTCAAGTGCTCATAAACCTTATAGGAGGAATTATCACAAGTTTTTGACTAGTAAAACATTACCCCATTTTTGGTCAAGTCTAAAAGTATTATTTCTTATTGGAAATAATCCATGATGAATATTTGATAATATATATCTAATCTTAGAAATATATGGATGTTAAAAACCTTCCTAGGATACTCCCTAGAAACAACTACATGAACTATCTATGTTTCCACTGAAACACCTTACAATGAGATGATGTGATAGATAAAGTGTACATAGTCAATCCGAAATTGACACTTAGATAGATGGTTTATAGCAGAAGCTCTCTTAGTGTATTAAGAATGATGTAAATATGTTGGGAATGATCATCCTGTGTCTTTGAGTACACCAAGATGTCATCAACAATTACTACCACAAAAATATCCAAGAATAGATGGATGATTATATTCATCACAGACATAGACAATTATGGTGCATTCATGAAACCAAAAGGAATTACTATGAACTCATATAGGGCACCCCTACTTCTGAATGTAGCTCTTGGTATATAAAAATGTCTAACTCTCAACTGATGCTACCCTAATCTCATATCAATATTTGAGAATATGAAAGCTCCCCTCAACTGGTAAAAAGGATCATCGATATTCTATATAGGATATCAGTTCTTCTTAGTAATCCAGTTCAACTTCTGGAAGACAACACATAATCATAGTTTCTCATGATCCTTCTTTGAAAACAAAACTAGGGAACCACAATGTGGCCTACTCAAATCTATAAACCATTTATACATAATCTCATCTAGCTGATCCTTAGCTCTTGAATCTCTCTCGATTCCATTCTATATGGTTTAATAGAATATAGAACATCCCCAAGTATGAGATCAATGGTAAATTCAAAATCTCTTCTAGGTGATTGTCCTGAGAACTCTTCTTAAAAAACATACTAAAATTGATCTACTAAATGTGGAATGGAATATCGTGTTATTCTTTTGTCATCCATCAAGAGGCTATAAACCTGGGCTAGAATCTCCTCCATTTGTTGGTGAAATGGCCCATCAAGGCCTGCCTGGATATCGCACTATCCTCGGTGAATATAATTTTCACCCTTAGGAGTCGTAATAGTTAGTCTCCTATAGTAACTGTCGATGTGGGATCAGTATTCCACTAACTCGTGCATATTCGAGATTATGTAAAAAACTCCCATGTCATGAATGGAAATATCCCATACAAAATTATACTCCCCAATTTTTAGAGATCACCTCTTGAACAAATACACATATCTGTACTGTAATCCCAATGGTGTATCTATCTTCAACACCCTGATAACAACCTCCATTTCTAGGCTCAAACCATTCACAAGTTTTGTAGGAATAAATGAATGAGAGGCACCCATATCAAATAAGGAACTTTCTAATGTATAATATACAAGAATTGTATCTCCCACTATTGATGGTATAACCTCGTTTTCCACAAGTCTAGGATGGACGAGATGTCGCTATAATGTCCCTATTCTAGGTGATGTAGTATGACTCCCCTAAACTACCCCACTATGTACATATGGGTGTTCATTCCTAGAAATACAATATCTACTTCCCTTACCGCCATGGATAGTAGAAATCTAGTTATCCGACTAGTATGGGGCAGAAGATCCCCTTCCTACACTTTTCATCTATCTAACTCCTTCATCACTACCCCTATGTTGTTGGTTCATACAAAACTTATTGTAGATGTCCCATCCAACTACACTATAAGAAACATACTGGTGGGAATGTTTCTATAATAGTGTCCCAACATACCATACTGGTGAAAAATCACATGATAAAGGTCATGTGTAACCAACCCTTCCCCTTGGAATCATTTATTTATATACCCTAGGCTAAAATTCTCATTATGACACTTCCTCCTCTCAGAGGAAGTTCCCCTTGATCGTTGAGTAGCAACATTATCTATTTCATTGGATTCCCCCTCCATGTTCCCCTTAGCTATGAGAGCCTGATCCACCGCATCAGTAAACTTATTTAAGTGACATTTGTTAAATTGGGACTTAATCATAAAGTTAATTTGGTTCTAGAAATTCCTTATTGTAGCTAACTCATCCTGTTCCAGTGCTGGAGAAAAGTTCATAATAAATTTAAAGTGACCAGCATAGTCCATCATGAACATACTTCCCTAATTCAACCACATTAACTATACTACTCTCTCATGTTTTTACATCTCTTGAATAATTTTTTCAGGAACTTCTTCAAAACTTGTTTCCAATCCATCTTGTATACCTTTACTATATAGGTCTGAACACCCCACTAGCGCTTCATCGATACTCACAACATGTAAGAGGAAAACATGACCCTATTATCAATAAGTGTCTATAAATAGTCAAATATAGTCTATGTTCACTCTACCCTAGAACCATTTTTCCTCAGGTCCACCCTCCTTAGTAAAATTCATAGGGTGATACAACTTGAACACCCTCATAAAATCATACATGATTTTCACAACCCTCTATGGGTCACTATACATGAATTTAATGATGTGGAAAATTTCTCTTAGAACTGCTCCCCAACTTCCTCGCCCAACACTATCAGGGTCATAGGTTCCACTACTAGTGGATCATTTCCACCAGCAACCTCTGGTCATCCCATCAACAAGAATTTTCATGGAGTTATAACTCTAAAATTCCAAACACACATTTCAAGACACATAGGATAACCTTAACACATTTCACAATAGAGTTTTTATATTAATCTATAATAGGTCATTTCCCCTTCCTTCCCCATGGTTAAAACAATTCAACTTTCACTACCCATATCCATCCTACATCTAGGTCAAGGTAAGAAAGGACAAAAAGATTATCATAATTCAAGATTCTAATTTAGACACCTAATTATTCAAATTTTTCATCATTTGAAGAAATTTAATTTTCATATTAGGAACCATTTTCAATTCTATTACTCAAACAAGGAAAAATATATCAACTTAAACAACTTACCCAAATTTTTCATTTATCCACATACCTAAAATGATACATGTCATAAAATTATCCAGAGTTCCTAGTTTTTTTCATGCATACTCAACTATCATGTCATTAGAGGCCAAAAGGAAGCTCTTAAAAATTTCATAAAAATCGTCACATCACATAAAAATTGTATTTCCCATGGTGAAATAACATTCAAATGTAACAACACACATCAATAACATCATTCCCACCCTAGGTGATTGGGTTTTACCTCCATACAAGGGTTTGAAATTCCCATTAAAAGATCATGTCCATAGACAAAATCTACCTAGTCTCTAGTCCAAATTTCTTAAAAAATGAAAATAAAATAAAATGGCCTCTCATACCATTTTGTGACACTCTGACTTGGGTTCCACACACCAGTTCTCTAATCCAGTTGGAGACATGACCTAAATCCCTCCTTCTTGTTTTCCATATGATCCTGACTAGCTACGAGGGTCTAATGTTAATCATGGGGAGAATATTACTTCTTTAATAGAGTCACATGCTAATGAAAATAAAAAGAACCAAATTACACATACCAAAAACCATGATAATACTAGTATCACAAAATGAAAAAATTGTAAATACAATATTAAAATTGAATAACAGATATGCCATTCCAAAGTACATTCCAACTATAAAATAGAAAATACATATGTATAGACAATGAATACTACCCCATGGGTCCCTAATGTCATCTGATTACCTTAACAATCTTATATCTTGACTCATCCATCTAACATATGTCCATTTACCTTGACCTATCATACAGCCCTAAAATCTATTCAGGTATCAATCAGGCTGCCCGAGTAGGGTGTGAGTAAAACTCAGTAGGCCACCACATATAATGACTAATATAATATCCCGTAAAAATAGTATATGATGTTGTATAAAAAATAAATAAAATAAATAATTAAATAGATTACATTTATTCAATTTCTCTTTATTTAACCATATAACCCCCAGGTTCTGAAGGAAACTGAACTCTCAATACCAACATTGGCATGTGATGGAGTGGGAACTATCCCAAAGGGATATCATATATCTGAATTACATTTTTACCATTAACCATCTCAATTCATATGTGAATTAAATTATTACCAATCATCATATTAATTCATATATGAATGGAATTGATACCATTCATCATCTCCATTTATCTGTAAATTCCATTACTACACTTCATCATCTCAATTCATATGTGAATTCCATTATTACCATTCGTTGTATCATTTCAGATTTATCAAAAGATTACATTAATTAATTATTAAATTATTTAATCAAATTAAACAATTTCATATTCCCATTATTCGAGTAAGTAATTCAACAATTAATTAACCACTTCAATTTCATTACTAATTCAAAAATTATTTTATCACACCAATACCATTAAATTCACTAATTAATTAATCACTTCAATCCCATTAATTAATTATCCAATTAATTAATCACATCAATTCCATTAAATAATGTACAACATAATTAATCGAAATCCACAGTCACAATATCCCTATAATTAATTAAAAAATTAATCATTACAACCCCACAAACCAAATATCCCCATAATTAATTTAGTAATTAATCATTTCAACTCAAAAAACACAATATCCCCATGGTCAATTGAAAAATAATTATTCTAATTAAAAATTCCAATATACCCATAATTATTTCAAAAATTAATTATTCCAATTCTATTAATTCTGATATCTTCAAAATTAATTAAACAATTAATTATTCCAATTATATCATTTTTGATATAACCATAATTAATTCAATAAGTCATTATTCCAGTTAAATTAATCAAATATCCCCAAATTTCACAATCCCTTAATTAATTAATTAAAAAAATTATTTAATTCAATGTAAGAATCATTAATTCTAATCAACTAATAAAAATACTAAAATTATGTACATGTAATCTAAATCACGTCTTTGGGATTTGGATAAAATACCTCCAACCTCAATTGATTGATGAGAGACCGCCTAATGAAAATCCAAAATTTGAAGCAGATCAATCAAGAACGAGATGAATAAAGTCATATAGATCTCAAAAACTAGATCAATGATTTAATTGATTAATATATAAAATACATCGATCCATATCAATGAAAAAAAAGGATAAACATACCTCTTTAATCATGGGAGAGGACCTAGAAAGATAGAGATAGAGATCTAAATGGGAATACAAAACATACCAAGGGAGATGTAGCTCTTCAGTCCTCAATTCCATTTTCTATGAATGGTGGTTGGGAACCCTATAAATGCATCCAGGAACCCCCAAAATTGATATGAATCCAATATTTCCACATTAGGGTCATTTTTGGGTTAAACGTTTGGGGTGGGTGGGGTATGGAATTTTAAATCTAATTTTATGATTAATTAAGAACCCACACACATTTTTGCTGGATAGGGTGAATCGTTTTCAAAACCGTGCACCTATTCTAGGGGGGTGTGCAAAGTTTCTACTTAGATGGTGCATGGTTTGAAGAACCAAGTTCCATCCAAGGGAATACCCTCAGTTTTGGTTGACATGATTTGTTGGATAAAGGTACAAGGTTTTGGTAACCATCCACCAACAGTGAAAAACCATTCATCCTTCCAAGATTCTCATATTTCACTAAAAACTTCAGAGTATAAAATCCAAAAAAAAAGGTAATAAAAATAATAAAAAAGATTACCAGAATATAAGTTTATCACATATCTAGAAATGTTTGGGATCTTAAAAATGGAACGGAAGTTTTTTACAAGTGTGTAGAGAAAGGACATCTGGATCTTGATTTCAAGGTAAAGAAATATGTTGTAAATGTGCACTATTTCAATTGTTTAGATATGGGAACTACAAAATTGAATTAAATTTTTTTTCAAAGGAATATACACCAAAAGAAGAAAATGTATCAAGGTCAACCACATGTTATTGACAAAATTTATTTGGAATGATTACTATGCTTGTGTTATAGTATTCAAGGATTATGTTGAAATATTAATAATGATATTCTAGGTTTAATAATAAATTGACATATAAGGATTGAACTACAGTACTTATTCCATAAAATGTTTGAAGAATGTGATAAATAGTAATAATAACCAAGAGATGTTATTATGTTGCATGTTGATATTTTGTAAAATAAATTATTTGGGGAATATAACCTTAATATGCAACTGATATTGAGATAATAATAATAAATAGAAGTTTATGGGATAATATTTCGGACCATAAAATTTGTTAGTGATTTGGTGGTTTTTACTGGGATTATGACATGTTTAGATTTTTGGAATATATTAAATAATATGAGATCATATTTTTGGAAGAATTATTATTTTTGTTAAGGTTTTAATGTGACCAAGGTATTAATATACTGTTTTTGTGGAAATTATAGATACATTATATTCTTTCAGGAATTTAATATTATGTTGATTTTGGAAATTTAGTGATCTTACATCTATATTTTTGGACAACTATATATTGGATGAGTCTGAATATTAACTAAATATGTAATAGATTAAGTTGAAATTTTGATATTTTTATTTCTTGATAAAATGTTATAATCATTTTATATTTAGTAAACATTTAAATGTAAATGGAATGACTTGTGGATCTTTTTATTCATTAAAGTGATTCATCTAGAACATTTATTTCTTAGAATCATAGAAGAAGTTATAATATAAGAAAACACAACCAAAGAATGATATTATTCTTGTGGTAGGGAAATAAATCAATAAATATTACCTTATAAAGTTCTTATCTTAATATTAAAGGAATTTCGCAACTCTAGGAAAAACATTTTAAAATTAAAATGTTATCCATTTAATTTTTTTTAAAGAGAAATTAAAGGTCTTATAACCCATCACAGATTTATGGTTTTTTATGGTTATCATTGTAATAACCATGTTCTTTTTCCTTATACATCAGAACTTGGTAGTCATATTTATTTTCCTTCATTATTTTCTAACTTTCTACTAATGATCTCCTCTACAAAATCCTAGATTTTTTGTGAACTTAGCATTTCACTTTCCCTCTTATTAAGGGTGACTTTTTAACCATATTTACAATGTTGGTTTCCCATAAAATAATTTTCATGTATCGAATATTTATTTTCAAAGAGAAATTCTAATTTGGAAGGAGAAAATTTGTTGAAGTAGGGGATAATTTATCACAACAATATGTTTTGGAATGTCTTTTTTTAAATTTAATCTCTTTGATAGCTTACAATACATAGAACACCAAACTAAAACACACGATTAAATTATTTTATTTAATAGTTATTGTTATCACCTATTAGTTGGAATGGAATGAATTAAAGAGTTTAATGAAACTATGAAATTATATTTTATGCATGTTTATAAAATGAATTCATTGGTTATCAATTAATTATAAAATTCAAAAAAACCAATTTAACCAAAAATGTTGTGTTTTATAAAAAACTATTTTTACGCCCACAAGGGAATTTTATCTTAATAAATAAAAATAATCACCATTAGGGAAATATTATAATGATATTTACATGTTATATTTTGAATAAAATATTACTAAATTCATCTAATAATTTTCATCATCATAAGGTAAGAATAAATCCAATTTAACCATAAAAAATACATTTTTATAATTGTCTATTTTTCAACTATTAAGGGCATAAGTGTTCAATAACAAAATTTGGAAACTTTTTTGGAATTTAATTTTAACAACAAAACTTATTTTTTGATATTGAAATTCCAAATTATCATATGGTCAATTTTTGGTATTTTTCTTATAAGATTCATTTTATGATGAATAATATTTCATTTTAAATGAAAACCTGATTTTTATATATACAATTTATAATTTTAAATTATATTTTTAATTGGGTTTTGTTTCCGACGCTTTTACGCCAGGGCACGCGCGCATCTGTCGTGCGGGGGAGGACGCGCGGCTTAAGGCCCCACATTCCCGCTTTCCAATGGCTGGAGGCATTTGTTCCTTGTTCAGGGATGTCTGTTCGTTGATCGAAACTAGGATGATGGGATGTCGGTTCTTCCTTCCATGGATTCCTCCTCGGAGCTCGTCACCTAGTCCGGATCTCCCTCGTAGATTTAATATGGGTTCGTGAAGGTCGTTCCCAATGCCATATCTACATGGATGCCAGTTAATTATATTGCTTCCGTCGAGACGCTCCAAGGGGTCTGGTCAGGGTAGCAACCTTTGGTGAGGAGAATGGTCACACTGGGGTGTCGTTGGTGCGCCTTGACGCTGAGGGATTGGCATTTCTATCTTCTGTCCCTTATTATTGGGCTTCTCGAGGGCGTGGAAGCCCGAGGCATCCCACGTCGAACATGGGGAATTTTGTACCATCTGAGGTTTTCCATAGCTTCCCATGTTTAACATGAGGTATGCCGTGAGTTTAACGTCTGGCGGAGAGGGATCAGACTGATCAGAACACTGAAAGTGGATCAGATAAAAGGACCCCCTATGAGGAACACCGATATTGGGCCCAACACGTGGGTGGCTTCCCGGATACTGTGGAGTGGAATGAGGTGTCATGATCCCACCGGGATGTGGCGACCCGGGTAAGGATCAGGATATGTGATGGAGTGAAGAGGGGCTTGAACCTCGTGGAGGCTTCCTACGTATCCCCATGGAAGGGAATCAATGTCTGCTTAGTTCGGTGATATGGTGGGACACCTGAACAGGCGGCCCGTGAGAATGAACGCATGGATTGGATCTTGGAGGATGTTAGACCTCCGGGCTAGGGAATGAGCTTCCTGAGGCACGTGGGCTCGAGGGAGATGTCAGGGTGAGATGTGGGTGTGAGGTATAGGGATTACACTGTGAGATGGCCCATAATAGTGGCTATGGGGCTTACGGTCTGAGGCGTCCCATAATAGTGGTTGTGAGCCGACGCGGAGGGGCCGAAACAACCGAGTGATGGGATTGAACCCCATGGAGGCTTCCTACGTACCGTGCATTAGCACATATAAAATTACATGTAGTTCAGGGCGTACAGTCTGACATCATGTGGGATGAGGGAATACAATTTAACATCATGCGGGACGAGGGCATACAGTTTAACGTCATGCGGGATGACCTATTTGGGGCTTACACTCTGAGGCAGCCCAAAGTGTTTGGAAAGCCGATGTGATGAAGTCGAAACGACTGGGTGCTAGGCTTGAACCTCATGGAGGCTTCCTACGTACCATGAATTAGCACGGATTGAAGCCCCCGTAGTTTTCTAGGATGGGGCTTACGCTCTGAGGCGGCCCATAGGAGGATGTCATGGTCGATGGTCACTCTAAGAACACGTGAGTCATCCTCGGTGTGAGAAACAAGAGGCAACAGGGACTGGACGATCAAGTCGCGAAGGTTGCATCCATGAAAAGCGGAAAGGGGCTTACGCGTTGAGCGGCCCAAAGAGGAAACAGTGGCTTACGCATGGTTAGCGGCCCTTGGTGCCGGGGATTACTCCAGGATGGAGGCCCGTGGTTCGACAAAGTACATAGCGATAGGGATTTGGGACCGAAGAGAGGAGATGCCTCGTTCCCTATCACACCCTCCATTGGCCTTGGCAGTGGGGAATTATGGAGGTGCATGGGTGAAACCGTCTGTAAGAGAGGCTAGGGGATTCCGCTCTTATGAATCCATTCCCCCATGGACAAACGCCACTCCAAAAGGTAGGATATCATTCCATAGGAGGAATAATCCATTCCCATGGAGACGAGAGGCATAAGGAATGTCCGAGCCGTGGGGAACCTGCATGCGAGGCACGGGTTCGGATAAAAGTTTAACGTCATGTGTTGAGGACGAGCTGCTTGGTACTTTAACGTCATGCAGCTCGGACGAGGTGGGTTCACTCCACACCCATAGAGATTACATGCCCAACACCCTCTACCCCTTATGGAAGGGAAGGCATTCGCAAGGCCGTAGTGAAGGGGGTCATAGGGCAAACCATCGAGGGGTCCACGTTAGCGTGGCTATGCAAAAAATCAATAGCCTTTAGCGTGCCTATGCAAAGAAGCATGAGGAAAAGCAACGCAATGGGAAACACCGCCCAAGGGACCTTGAGGTTACTTCGTACGAGCCTGGAAGGCTGTACGGGAAAACAAAAAATGGTGTGCATTCCTGGTATGGAAGACATCAGGCACCAGCGTAGAGAGGCACCCGGGGGCGTAAAGGTGAGGGATCCTGGGTTTTGCATGCAAAGATAAGGTTTGCGTGCAAAACACCGGGATGACGTGCAATTGGGGAAGAAGGATAGAACGTGAATAGGGGATTGTGTGCAAAGGGCTTGGATTGCGCACGAGGGTAATGGCCAATCCCTAAGTCATGGAGAAACCTAATTGAGGGATTGCATGCAATTTGGGAAGTATTGCACGCAATTTTAGGGGATTGCACACAAGGGGAAAAGATTTCTTGCAAAGGAAGAACCCAGAGGAGTTGGAAAATTCACTTAAGACAATGGGGTTGCGCACAAAGGAGAACCCCGGGGCAAGGTTGCGGAAAAAGGGGAATTACCTGGAAGACATCTTGCACATGCGGGAGTCCGAATTGCGTGCACGGGAGCTGGTCCGAATTCCTCAACCCTGAAACGGTTGAGGTCACCTTCTGTTTATAGGCATTCGTCATCGCGGAAATAGGGCGGCGCGCGAAATCATTCTCGCCATGACCCATCGGCGCGCAAGGATTCCCTGTACGGAACCGGGTGCACAAAATTGCACACCACACTAGTTCCTTTTCACAAATCCTAGGATCCCTTCGCGCGAACAACATTTCTTCACACGGGTGCCCTTTAATTTCACGCACCACTTCCAGGTCCTCCGGTTCGGGCCTTCGAGTCTGAATATGACTTCTCTCCGTCCGTTCGAAACTTCTTCTAGGAGTTACGGACTTTTTCGGCATCTAAAAATGCCCTCCCCCCTTCGAATTGGATTGGAGAGAGGTCGGAATGATCAGATTCTGAGGGAAACGCTGAAGTAGTGCATATCCTGGGCATTTTGCACGCAAAAATCTGACGGGCGCGCAAAACTCTGGTTCGTCACGGAATTCTCTTTCCGCGCGGCGCAGAACCCTGGCCTTTCCTATAAAAAGGGGCGTTGGGTCCTACGTTCCGTACTCATGCTTTTCCGCGCGATAGGCTCGATGCTCTCAAGCATGAAATTGATTCTGCGGCTGCGCGTAAAAATGATTTTGCAGCGCGTAATTCCTTCTGAATTTCGGTCGCATTTGCGCACCAACTCAAGATATTCCACGCCTAGTGTGCTGATTGTGCGCCAAACTCATGGATTTTGTGCTGAAGCTTAAAATTTCGTGAAACTCTCCCCGATTCTGTGCACTACATATTGATTTCATGCAACTCCTGAAATATTCGAGATGGCTGCAAACCAAGTTGATGAGGGGGAGACGCCGCTCGTAGAGCCGAAATGGCGGTGAATGAAGAGGTTTATGGCACCAAGGTGTTCATTTCCAACAACCTATCCTTGTTCGACCTACTGACCCCAGACCAGAAGAAGTATCCTCTGTCTAAAAACCTCCCGCTCTGGAACGTTGGCATCCTGGAGGAGGTTCCTCTGCCGGGCTATGAGGTGGACACACCGCGGTCATGGGTGACCCGGGAGGATGAGCTTCCTCGCTACAACATCACCAACAACGGACATACTTCCTGGGAAACTAGGCACATAGGTGTATATGTCGTGAACCTGAGGACCAAGACTATTACTGGGGTTGATCCTGTCACAGAGAATTATCCGACCCTCTATGCGAGCACGTTCCATCAGAGTATCACGGATGACACTAAGGGTTGGCTGAAGGATTGGGACCTGCGGTCCAGGGGAAACTTTACCAGTGAGTGTGCCTGGGTGTTCTAGGTTTTCCATAATTGTGACCAGTTTGGGGCCAATCTGTGGCATATTGGCATGTTCGAAGCGGTATGGATGTCACAATTCCATTTCCACCATCAACCCGAACTCGGGTCAAGGCTATTCACCCAGTGGTCTCCTGATAGCGACACATTCCACCTTCACCACGGGGAAGTCAGCATCAGCCTCTTGGACGTCCACTGCATCAGAGGTATCCCACTGGAGGGCTACCAATATGATGAGTTCGTTCCTCCAAAGAACACCAGGGAAGATAGGTCACGAACCCTCATACTGATGTGGCACATGTTGGAGCTGGCCAAAGAGAGGCTGGGGGTCAAGGAATTCCTGAAGGACATTATCTATAAGGGCTGGTTCAGCCAGTTCTTAGAGAAGGATCTGGAAATCAGGATGCTGGGACGGGGTAAATGGTGACCAACCGTGGCTCAGAGGAGCAAGGATGGGTCATATTGGAGGACCCTGGAGGTGGGGAAATACCGATCGTGGGGCTATCTCATCATGGAGGCACGAGACCTGAACGTCCGGTACACCGGGTTCCTTGCCGCCTTCCTGAGCGGGTGGCTCCTGCCGGTGCGAGACGCAAGGATGGGCGTCTGGCCAGCAACATTGGTGATGGCGGGCACCATGGCTGCCAACAAACAGTTCAACTTGGGGGTCCCCGTTCTGGCCAAGTTGTATGCCATCCTAGGATGCATCTCACGAGGGGGTCGCCTCGGAGGGTATGTGTCCCCTTCCAGATCTTCCATGGTTGGGTGGCAGCTCATCTCGGTGAGTACACTTTCCCTAATGTCATCCATCCTCCAGGAAACGGCCTACGACTGTCCCTGGTGGACATTGCCGGGGTGGCGCCGATGGCGCTCATTGAGGAGGGAGTGAGGATCCACATTGGTAACCACACCAACTTCAACTTCAGCCCATTCCCCACCCTGATCGGCCAGATGGTGGAAAATGGGCGAGGCTTACTAGAATAGCAGGAGTATTTCCAGAGCATCTGGGGAGGGGTGCTCATGGCTCGGATCGACGGGAAGGTGATCTGTGAACCTTACGTGGCATCCCGATTCTCCAGGAAATTCGGGTACCTCCAACAAATGCCGAAGAAAGTATTCACGACTGTCTGGGAGGAGAAGAATCCATGCATTCTGTGCTAGATGTGGTTGATGTTCACCACTTTTGTCTCCGGCGATGTCATTACCCTTCCTCCCACCTGGGTCGACGTTGGCCTAGCAATTGAGTATATCGAGCACTGGACCATTGCATACCCTGAGGGGATTTTACGCAAGCGATTCCAACAACTCGAGACCACCCGTGCAGAAACCGGGCGACGGGGGAGCAGACAAGGTTCTGCTATAAGGGGGAACCAGGGGCGCGTCAGGCCGTGAGGCCTGCGCAGGCCAGAACTTCAACAGCTGGAACATCACATGGTGGCACCACGACCTTGTTTCCCGTAGGGAGGTCACATGAGGCGACCAGGGAACTTCCCAGGAAGCAGATAAGATACCTGCTTGAACCTTCCCAAGATGCAATTTTCCCGGCATTGTGGTCGGCCTGGATGACACTGTGGCAATAATTGGGCGTTGAAGCCGTCTAGAAGAAGATAATATAGAATGGGATCCAGCTGCTGGTGGTCTGGCTCATTCGGGTTACCAACAGAGTGAACTTCCATCAGCGACATGATTATCTGACGGACATGGACACGTATGCGCGCCAAAGGGGTCGGCGTGCGGAGCCACCTTTCCTAGTGAAAGTGATGCTCGGCCAAGAGAACGATCCAGAAGTGATTCCACTGGGAGAATGCAACAGTGATGGTGAATCAGATGGGGAGGAGGAGACCAGAGAAGATGAGGGTGAAGGATAAGATGACGGAGAAGCTGAAGGAGAAGGAGAACCTGGAAGTGAGGGGTCGCAGGGGGCGGCCTACCAATGGAGTCTTCGGGAGAGTGGTGAGATTTTTGGCTCTGATCTTTAAATAATCGAGACACTCGAGGTTTATCTCTATCCTTAATCATATTCCTTATTCATCAATTATCTTCTGCAATTTCTAATTCATCTCTATATCGCACTCAGGAGCACCTAGGTGCTAATCAGGAGTCCCCAATAGAGGGAGGAGAGGATCCGGTGGGAAAAGATGGGGCTCTGATGCCCATCATTGAATTGACAAATGCAGAGGGGTATCCTGTCATGGAAGCTCCTATAGTGACCAGAACACTGGAGGCCGACGCTCTGGGTTCCTGTCAATCCCATGCTTCACTACTGGTGCTTGTTATCAAAAGATCCCAACTAATCAGGGTACGCCTTGCACATTGATCTCATCAATGGAGGCTCGTCGGGCTGCTGAGCCCTGGCCGTCCGTGAGCGGACCAGTGGTGGACATACCACCTCATTCAGAACATGCTCCTTTCACTGAGTCGGCCCCAAAAATTGGGGAGAAGGGGGCAGCGAACATCAGCGGCGTTGTACTTGAGGCAAGGCCTGAAGCCGACGGAGGCACCATCGCTATCAGGGCGACAGAGGAAAGTCGCTCGGACGTCGAGGATCCTATTCCTCATGAAGACATCCCTGAGGCATATCCTACTACCGACCTGCTGACTACATTTCCCACGTATCGGTCGGCTGATCCCGAGGAGGTAGACAACTCGGACTCAAAAGCGGCTAAGGAGAGCCGGATGACACGACGCAAAGGGTGGAAGTGTATCCAGTGCTTTCTCAGGTAGCCCTAGTCGGATTGGCTGAGGCGGATGGGATCACTTCAGACCTGGTTGCACTTCCTATGCGCTGGAGGGGCTGACGCTAAACACCTTCATTTGATGGTCCATGATAACATGGTCGAGAAGGTATGGGAGAATAGCTGGTGCATCGACGTTTCCCAATGTCAGGAAAGATCGATGAACACTCAAGCATTTCTGAGGGTAGATCAGAAGGTCTGGTGCCTCGAAGGGCAGGCGGTCGAGAAGGAGGACTTCATTGCAAGGAGATCTGAGCTCTTGAAAAAACTGGCAGCCCAACTGGCTGATGCCCAAGAACAACTGATGGAGGCAAGTCACCAGATGGTCGTACATCAAACCGAGCGGGCACAGGCACAAGCTAGGGTTGGCGAGCTGCGCTCTGTGACTGCTGATGAAGAGAGGTTCTTCATGGAGCGAGAAGTAGTTTTGGAGGCTACCATCCAAAGGGTAGAAGCGTTGGAAAGATTATTCCAGCACGTTGATCCCTAAGGGCTCTTTTTTGGCCATCTCATGGACATTTTTTGCTTCCACTTCTCAATATTTTGATCTGATGTATGGACCAATCTATTTGTCCGTACCTTTGGTTTAATATTCTCACCATAATTTTGAAATAAATAACAACTCACCCCTAAGCTCCTGTGGGTCGCACCCAACGTGAGGAATAAAGGGTTCTCGTTTTATCATTCCATCCAACTGTGGGGTTTTAACCAGGCTTCAGGCATCCGAAATCGGGCCTGGATTTTTGAGGAGGAGAGGGAGGTCCAGCCGATGGGGGGGGGGGTACTTTAGACCAATTGCCGTATAATCTCCTCAACATGTCCTAACACACGAGCGGGGCAATGTCGGGGGCATTTAAATCTATCCGAACATAGTGAGATGAAAAAGGTGAATCACGTTACCCGAATTCGGAACACTATGAAGGTGGCATGGTGATGGAGGATAACTATTGACCATAGAGGAAACGCATCATCCATGTCACATTGGCCTGAAATGGGGATAATAAATGAGGGATGATCGATGACCATGTTCGAAACACGAGGCCTAACTCAAATTTCATCGATCATTCCTCCGGAACGTTGGCCCAAGACAGTTGGCGGACCCTAGGTCAATCAACCATATTGCTAGAATAGGCAGGCCAGAGGTCTATCATCCATATTGTCACAGAAGGCAGACCAAAGTCTATCATCCATACTGTTAGGGGGTCCCATCAAACATGACAAGTCCTCCGGGACATTGGCCCAGGACAGTAGGCGGACCGTAGGTCAATAATATATATTGCTACAATAGGCGGACCAAAGGTCTATCATCCATATTGTCGCAGCAGGAGAACCAAAGTCTATCATCCATACTGTTAGGGGGTCCCATCAAAACATTAAAGAGGATGAGGATCCGAATGAAGGGTCACGCAAAGCGTGGAAATAGAAGTGGTGGTTTGTTCGAACAGAGTCCAACACTCCCAGAATTGTGCCACTGTGGCGGAGGCGCATTAGGCGGACGTACCAACCTGGTCACAGATCATCCCAATTTTTAAACAGGACCTCTCTGGCGAGAGAACTACCGCTTCCAAACAATACTATGGGGCATCCTGAACTTATTCGGGGTAGATTTCGCAATTACACCGCTCTCCGAGAAGTCAGGTCGATGGGCTGACAGTAAGGAGGGATTGGATTTTGTAATCACTAGGGATGGACCCAAGAAGAAATATCCAAGCATTCCTACGTATCTCATAAGGATGAGAATCAAGGCACACGTAGTTCTTGAAGCACAGTTTACCATTGTGTAGGATGATAAGACAAGAAGGATAATTCTTAGAACGGGGTCTGCGGGGTGCAACTGTTGCAAACCCAATGTGAGTGAGGACATAATCCTGCACTACGCCATGCAGTCCCATAGTTGGGGTCCTGAAAGAGGGGATGAAGAGAAGAACTAGATGAACTCTAGCAGAACCCAAATACAGAAGGTCTGGGCATTTCTACATATCCCATTAGGATGGGAATCAAGCCAGACGTAGTTCTTAGAAGATATTAGTTTATGGTCATAGAGATCGGACCATCGGGGCCCATATATAGGGAAAAATGCAGTTTACGGTCATGTAGGACCGCAAAAGGATCATTGTTTTAGGTCTTAGAACTCGGACCCAAGGATAAGGGGAAAGTGAGAATCAAGGTAAAGCAGTTTCGAAACCCGACGTGAATGAGGGAAAGGCCCTGCTTACTATGTTCTCCTGGGGACGTGTTTAGGCCGAGGGAACGAACAAGGAAAGTTAGGCGGGGCCCATGGGGAAGTTCCCAGGTGATCCTACGTATCTCATAAGGATGAGAATCAAGCCATACGTAGTTCTTGAGAGGTAGCATGGCACACAATGGCGCCTGCGCAAAGGACGAAGGAGACGTGCAGGTCTAGCCCTCGCTCCAAAAGAAGCAGCATTTGATATATCTTGTTTGTCCTTGAAGGTGAATGGTTTTTCTTTTGTGGAAAGACAGGCCTAGGGTAGAAATTCCTGGAATCTCCACAATAATCAAGCCATAATAGGCATTGACAAATGGTATGGAAATTTACCAATACCCGACGTGATGACCCCCATGGGGAGGTCATCAAAATGCAGTGACATTTTTTGTCGTGCGGCCAAGACGATATCATCACAGTTTATGGTCATGTGGTGGGACCAACAACACAGTTTAAGGTCATATGGTTTGGACTGGGGGAATATGCATGATGCGATGAGGCATACCCGATGTGAATGAGGACATAATCCCATGCCATTACAACATGCGACTCCGAGAGATGAGCCTCAGGCCAAGGGGCTGACGAGGGTTCAACAATCAGGGGGGAAGGAGATGCTAGCTCCCAGCTAAGCTGGTCCCGAAATGCAATGTTTGGGAGACTCCTCATTTCCCATGGGGATGAGGGTCAAGCTGAACACACTCCTTAAAGAAAAAACCCAAGCACATACTCTAGCGCTCAGATCACAGGCACCCCGAGAGACACCATTATGCAGCTTGGTCCATCTGACGTGTGGGGGTTCACTGAGGGTTGGTGCAAGGAGTGTCGAGATTCCACCTTGACACGGTGGGGTGGAACGTGATGTGAATCATGCAACCAACATTACGGGCTCGAAGGAACTGGTGTGACGACTTTGGATTACTACTGACCATGTTCGCAACACAGCATCCTGTCATGTTATCCTAAAGATAGGGGCAAACAAATGAGTATCAATTGCTGAACATATTCAAAATGCAGGATTTGTATAAATTTGTTGCCCGGAACCCTCGGGGGCATTGGCCCCTGACGGTAGGAGAGCCCTTAGGTGTTGTATCCAGGCCGTTTTTTGGGGGTCCCTCCAGGTGTGAGAGATAATGGGGGCCCCGATGAAAGGGAGCATGAAGCTTGGAAAGTGGAAGAAAACTAGCCTAAGTCGAATCTGACACTCCAAGTCCTAGACCAGAGTACTCTGAACACATCAGCAGACCATTGGAAAGGGTCGAAGGGCTTAGTTTGGGAGTATCCAAAAGATGGCGGATTCCCAGGCGGAGGGGGCATGGTGCCAAAGACCCTGTATCACACCTATATATCCCCCCACGTGGAAGGATTGGCCAAAAGACCGAGGTGACCGAGAGATCGTGGAATCTCTCAAGAGATGGGGATGGACCTGAAATCTAGGTGTTCAGGCAGTCCTACGTTTCCCATAAGGATGGGAATCAAGCTGCACGTAGTTCTTGAAGTACAGTTTAACGTCATGTAGGACGATAAGAAGTATTTCTTCTAGGGAGTGTGTATGGCGTGATGGGTAACCCGTCCTGAATGAGGGAATAATCCTGCACCACATGCTCTAGGTGAAGGCTAGGGCTGAGAGGCCCGAGAAGGCCAAGGTGCCTGAGGCTTGGCCTCGGCCAGGGATGCCTAACCAGCCTACAGTTTAACGTCTTGCAGTGAGGTCGGGAATGCGGTTTAAGGTCATTCTAGACTGTAAGGGTCTGAGTTTAAGGTCTTAGAACTCGGACCAAAGGGGCCCAAGTATGGGGCCAAGTGTAGCTTAAGGTCGTGCTGGACCGAAATCAAGTTTATGTTCATGGGGGACCGTGGTTGCAGTTTAGGGTCATGAAGGACCAGGTGCAGTTTAGGGTCATGTGGGACCGCGAAAGGATCTTAGTTTTAGGTCTTAGAACTCAGATCCTAGGACTCAAAAAAAATACTGTTTGGGGAACATAGAGTTGGTGGGAGGAGTGACACACTCACCATCCATAGTCACTAGGGAATACGTGCCATTGGGATAGACCTTATGGATGATGAAAGGCCCCTCCCATTTGGGCTTCAATTTGGGTGGTTTAATGCCAGGAATCATTGGCGCTCTGAGACCCAGTACCTGGTCACCATGCAGGAAAGAGCGAAGGTGAACCTTCTTGTTGAATACTCGAGCCATCCTGCTCTAATGCCTTTCCAGGTTATGTAAATCGTGAAGCCTATTCTCGTCCAGCGCTTCGAATTTCACTAGGCGGACTTCAGAAAATCTATCTGGCGCTTGCTGGTTGTAGATCGCCGTACGCAATGAGGGAAACTGAATATTGATAGACATGATGGCCTCAGCTCCATACACTATGGAATACAGAGTCACCTGGTTGGAATTGCGAGTTGTCGTATGCTAATCCCAGAGAGCATTGGGGAGATTGTTCGGACAACTTTTCTTGTTCTGACCAACCATTTTTTGCAGAATGTTAGAGAGGGTTTTGTTAAACGCCTCAGTATGTCCATTCGCCTGTGCAAGATAGCAGGAGGTGTGGTTAGAGCGAATGTTTTACTTGGCGTACAATTTCTTCTGCTCGGCTGCTCGGAAGTTGGTTCCATTTTCCATGAGGTAGCATGAGGGTCTCCAAATCGATATATGATATTGGAGATCATGAAGTAAGTGATAGAATAGGCTTTGACCTCCTTGAGTGGAATTGCCTCTACCCACATGGAAAAGAAATCTCTAGCAGTCAGGATGAACCGGCACTGGCGGGCCGTCGCCGGGGGGTAAGGTCCTACGACATCCAACCCCCAAACTACAAGGGGTGAAGAATAATTAGTAGTATGAGGAGGATCCGGTGGCCGGTGCATTTAGTTAGTGTGAACTTGGCACGCATGACACCTCTGGGCATACTCGATGCAGTCATGGATCATGGAGGGCCAAAAGTACCCCAGCCTCCGAATCTGGTGGGACAACTTTGACCCGGCCTGGTGGGAGCCACAAGAACCAGCATGAACTTCTTGCATGACATGTGGGATCTCGACTCCTTGAAGGCAAGGGAGGAGAACTCCATCAAATCTGCACCTACAATGGACTTGCTCAAGTCTGAGACCGTTTTGAAGGGTAAACTACTGGGCGCGGCATTGGATTCGCTCACGCTCGGCTCGGTCCGACAGATGATTTCCGTGTTGGAGGTATTCAACCAATGGCGTCCTCCAGTCAGGAACTGTCTCGATTACCGTCATTGAAGTCCCCGGGTATCCTGATGTAGGGGCAGCAGTGGTGAGATGGTTCACCCGTGGGCCACGATCATCCTCCGGAATAATAGGAGCAATGAATCTCCGGTGTGCCACATTTATAATTAGGACGTCCTGTTTTGGCTCTGCAAGTGATACGACCAGGCTGGCTAAAGCATCTACTCGACTGTTCTGTGACCGGGGGATATGAACAACCTCTAGCCGAGATCAGAGATTAGCCATTATATGGAGAGTGCACTCCAGCAATGGCACGAGTTCCAGCTTTCTGACAACATAGTCACCATTGACCCGCTTGATGACCAGCTCAGAGTCCCCTTTCACATGCAGATGGGGCGTGTCAATATTGAGAGCCAGCTCGAGTCCAGTGATGAGGGCGTGATATTCTGCCTCATTTTTGGTGTTTCCTTCTGACAATAGGAATGAATACGGTAGGTCGGCTTGCTCCAGGGTGATGAAGATGACACCCAAGCCCACTCTGTTGAGCCTAGGATCATTGAGCCTTCTATCGGTGGGGCTCCGGGAGGCACCATCAAAGTGCATATTCCAGCATGGGACAATATGATCGACTGAGAGAATTGCCTCTTTAATAAAGACTAGATCCAGTGGCTGATCCGAGGAGGTTGGATGAACAGCTACGAAGTCTTCCAATGCCTGTCCTTTGATAGCCTTCTACGGTACGAACCTGATGTCGAACCGCTGGAGGATCACTTCCCACCACGCTAGTCGGCCAGTCAACATAGGTCGGTTCAGGAGGTATTTCAATGGGTCTACCTGAGAGACCAGTTGTACCTCATGGTGCTACAAGTAGTGCCACAATTTTTGTATGGCAAATACGAGTGCCAGATAGCTCTTCTTGATGGGAGAATACCTAATTTCTGTATCGAGGAGCATGCAGCTGAGGTAGTAGAGGCTATTGTCTATTCGCTCGTTGTTCTTCTGGGTGAGAAGTGCGCCAAGGGATCGTTCCAGGGCGGTCACATAAAGGACCAGCTGCTTTCCAGAAACAGGTGGCATCAAGACCGAAGGTTGGAGCAGGTACTGCTTGATTTCCTCAAAGGTGGTCTGACACCCTTCATCCCACTCATAGGTGGCGCCTTTCTTCATGAGCTAGGAAAAGGGATTACACTTGGCGGCCAGATTCACAATGAATTGGCGTATATAGGCTAAGTGGATTTGGAGGCCTCTGAGCTCCAGAATATTACTCGGGGGAGGCATATGGCTGATGGCCTTGATCTTCTCCAGGTCGATCTCGATGCCTCGGTATCTGACAATGAAGCCAAGAAACATTCCAGAGGTGACCCCGAAGGCACACTTCAATGGGTTCATCTTCAGGCGGCGAGAACTGAGGAAGTCAAACACTTTCTCAAGGTCTTTGAGATGGTCCCAGAGCTGGTGAGATTTGACCACCATGTCATCCACATAGCATTCCACAAGTGTGCCAAGGATCAGCTTGAATATGCGATGCATGGCCCGCTGATAGGTGGCACCCGCATTCTTCAGGCCGAAGGGCATAACCTGGTAATAGAATGTACCTTGGGGGGCCCTGAAGGTAGTGAAGTCTTCATCCTAGGGGGCCATCCGGATCTAGTTGTACCCGGAATACCCATCCATGAAGTATAGAGCTTGGAACCCGACCGTGGCATCGATCAACAAATCTGTCACTAGAAGGGTAAAATCATCCTTCGGACAGTGGCGATTGAGATCGCGAAAGTCGATACAGACTCTGATCTGCCCATTCTTCTTCCTGACTGGAACAATGTTGGCTAGCCACCTGGGGTACTGAACTTCTTTGACGATGTTGGATTTTATGTGCTTATCAACTTCGGCCTCAAACAGGGCACCGTGAGAGGGGCGTATCTTTCTGGGAGGCTATTTGAACCTGCGATGGTTTGTCGGAAGGCCAAGGCCATGGACGGATACCTGAGGATCTAATCCTAGCATCTCGTCATAACTCCAAGCGAACAAATCACAGTCCTGTCTAAGATAGTCTACATAATGTTGCCTCTCCTCGGGGGCATAGCGGCACTGACCAATGTGGGTCTTGGGTCTGACTCGCTACCGAGGTTCACCTGCACTAACTCGTCGACTATGGTGGAGACACCCTCCTCAAAGGCAGGGGGAGCATCTTCCATGTCCTCTCCACTTGTGGAGGGATCATCCATGGGGGGAGCCTTTTCGGGGCTGCAGGTCCTGATGGGAAGCTGGTGCCGGCTTGGGCGGCAGTGGTCGTCATGTCAGGAGACTCATGCACTACGGAGACCATCGCGACAAAGGCGGTTGATCCAATGCCTTCTGTCCTTTGGCCCAAGGGGCCATGCTTTATGACATCAAAGCAGTATTGGCGTGTTTTCTTGAGCCGGTCGATTCCGGCCCGGCGAAATAGACACGTATGACGTACTGCCATTGCCATGAGCCTAACATCCCGATATCGTATAGGGGTAGGAGGCTCAGGGATCACCTAAGCCTGGTTGGTGTAGGAGTACGAGGTTATTTTCTGCCATCGCTTGGACCTGGGAATATGCCTTCCTCTGGTAGCTGAAACAACAAAGCACTGCCCCATGTCGGGGGTTGTGGCTTCCAACCAATAGATTAGGAAGACATAAGTGTCATCCAAACCTGCCCAGGGATCACTTGTAATAGTGGCGGGCTCGACCTCACCCACCAGGATCTGCTTGTCCTTGCTCTTTTAATAGTCGGCGTCCAGATAACGGGCTTCGCAAGAGGGAAAAGTAGACGCATCACCTTGGAGCACGCCTACTTGACCATTAATGGAGTATTTGAGGCATTGGTGATACGATGAGGGGACCGCTTCATGAAGGTAGAGCCATGGCCTACCCATCAATGCGTTGTAGGCGGTGTCCTGAGAGACAACCATGAATTCAGTGATGGAAATTAGGCCACCGAACTGGGTCTTCAAGAGAATCTTTCCAAGTGGAGTTTGCTCGGTACTGACATACCACTAGATCCTGAGGTCGGAGGGAGTTAGATCATCCTCAGACAACCCCAGCTTCCGCAGTGTCTGAGTTGGGATTAGGTTAATCCTGGAACCTATGTCAACAAGAGAGCGTCGTACCTCCATGCCATTGAACTGGTCGGTGATGTATAGTGGGTGAATGTGCCCCTATATGGGGGGTCTTCATCTTCACCAAAGAATGAGATAACCGCCTGACATTCGGCGTTCTCAATCACCTCGGCGTGGAAGGCTTCTGCAGCCGCTACCTCTATCTCAAACTAGAGGGGGCTCCTTAGGGCCTCAGCGAGTGACTCACACATTTATGATGACAGGAAAAGAGCCTCAAGGATAGAGAGCCGTGCTGGAATACCGGCCAGGTGCTTCAGGACGTCATAATTTCGAGCCAAACACGAGCTTCTTCTTAAAGGAGGTCGCTCTGCGATTGGAGTCATAAAGGGCCCTGTCGGCGGGACTGGTGGCTGACTGGTACTAGGAACCTCTGGTTGTTTACTAGTCAAAGCCCGGAGAGAGGCTGCCAGATTAGGACCGGAAGGATGGGGTCGGCTGGTGGCAGGGCAGAGCTGGTCGCTGCACGGTCGAGGTGGTTCTGCCTGATCCAGCAACACAAACGGTGGTATAGGAGAACCTGTCAACACCGGATGAAGGGGCCGCGTGTGTTGAGCTCTGTACTAGGATTGCTACCTGGTCTCAGTGGCATGGACATCCTGGCTAGAGGTGCCAACTGCCGTGCCCCGACAATTTACATAGTTGCGGCTTCGTCGAAGTTGGCGATGGCTGGGGACATTGGAAAGGTCCACCTGGCGTTCCTCATCGTCAGGAGTCAAAAAGTGATTTACCAACTCTAAGGTGTTAACCAAAGCATAACTTGAACCGTCACTCAAGGAGTCACCCACTATTGGACAGAGTCTCGGAGGGAACCCCATTTCTGGGGGAATAAAATCGCCGAGAGTGTGGGATGATGACGGTATTGGCAGGGCACATTCTTTCTTCATGTGCTACCACTTTCTCTTGTGGGAAGAGGTAGGCTGGGATGATAATACCGAGGTAGCGCTCGCAGATTCTGAGATCTCCGGCTGATTCTGGCGGGCACGGATGATTCCATGTGCGCGGGTGACTATCTTGTGGGCCATCCAATCGTTATACTTCCAGGACCCACGGTCGGAAACCTGCTGCCACTCATCCTCATTGCCACTACCGCCCTCTGGTCTCACAAAGAAACCTGCTACTTCTTCTAGGTCTGGGCCCAACCTGACTATATTGTTGTCAATATGGTCTTAGAGCCATTCCTTGAACACATAGCATCGATGGATGGTGTGCCCCAGGGTCCGGTGAAAAGGGAAGTAGTTAGGGTGATCAGTGAGATGTGCCTCTTCCGGCTTCCGGCACTCGGGTAGCCGCACGATTCTCTGCTCCAAGGCACTACAGAAATAACCAGGATCCTGGGCCTCATCGAACGAGTAAGTCTGATTCCTTCTGTCTGGAAAGGGGGCTCTAGGAGGCTGGCCCTGACGAAGGTCCAGAGGAGCATGACGAGGAGGCAGAGCCTAATTATCTTGACTAGGTGGTGGTAGTGCATTAGGCGGAGGCGCCTGCCAATTTTGAGGCAGTCGCTGCTGGGCTGGAGGCTGTGCCCGTGGGGGTGGACCCCTATGGGGCTGCGGAGCTGGCCTCATTAGTAGCAACTCTAGCAGCCTGAGGGCCTCTATCTGGGCCACAACAGCGGGGTCGGTTCTGGCATCTCTCCTTGCAGGGATTACCGGAGGCAGCGGGCGTGCCTGACTGGCCTGTTGTTGGGCTACTTCGAGGTGCTGAGCCTTGTCTGAGAAGTCCCGGAACCCTCTGGGGTAATTCTGAGTGATCAAAGAAGGAACTATCTCTGCCTTGATGTTCCCAACAAACATTGTCAGTAATTTTTCCTGAGTTAGTGGCTTGTCAAGGGAGTATGTGATCCCCTTCCACCGAGTGACGAAGTACCTGACTCGCTCATCGGGCCTTTTTTCACCTGAAGAGGTATGCGATGTTCGTCTTCTAGGTTGTGGAACTGAACTGGTAGAGGAATATCCTGTGAAGGTCCTCCCAGATAGTCACGGATCCGATATGGAGCGGGCTGTACCAGACAAATGCTGGTCCTTCTAGCGTCTGAATGAAGCAACGGAGCTTGGCAGCCTCCTGTTGCGCCTGAGTCCCTAAAATAGGCCTCCACCTCGATTTAAAGTGGTCCAGGTGCTGTGGCGAGTCTCTGGTCCCGTTAAAGGGGGCGAAAGTGGGGTTCCCAAATCCCAGAGGGGCCGACATGTCATCCACACATGCTGGGTATGGCTTTCCATCTGGTGGGATTGCCACCTGTCGAGTTTACGAAGCCTCTAAGTGGGAGAGGAGTGCTTCCATTGGATCGTCCAGACATGGGTTCCTATCCTGACGGGTATCCCTAACCACAAGCACATTTCCAGGCTCTTCGATCCGGTAGTCAAGCTCAGCAACTTGCGGGGCGGCTGGTGGAGTGACTCTCATGGCAGCGGGAGGGAACCGAGTGGGTTCCCTTTGGTGATCACGCCGCTCATGAGGGTTCGGAGAAACATATCGTGCCCTCTTGCCCTGAGCTCCTGCCTCTCCTCTGTCGGCAAACACGGAATGATCGCGGTTTCCTGGGAGAATCTCATCAAAGGGTAGTTGCTCCTACCCCTGCTATTGTGGCCTAGGACCATCATAGTCAGGCCGCCGCTCTGTAATGCGTTCAACCAAGAGCTCATCAACCAGCCTCTTTTTCTCAGCAAGCTGTTGGCACAGCAAGAACTTCTCGGGATCTTCCTCTACCTTCTGTACAAAGGAAGATGGGTCGGTGAGCTTGACAGCCCCGACGTGCTCTATACCCTTGTTGATGTTTCAGCTCAGTGTTAATGCCTCGGTGGGTGTGGGGAGACCTAGGAGGCTCCTCTGTTGGCGATTAATCCTCCCAGATGGGTCCAGTAGCGTCTTGTCCTCAGGGGGTGAGTCCCCACCAAGGAGTTCCACACTGTTTCCCTCACCCGAAAGGTCGGCCATGTTGGCCGCCACTACCCTCGGTGGCATTCCTTCAGAGCTGCCCAGTGAGTCGGGCTATCATCAAATCATACTGAAAAGAAGGGTAGCATACTACCCCCATCAACGGATGTGTACATGGGGGGTGGCCTCCTCGATAACATTGCGGAGCACATGAAAACTCTTGATGCGTTGTTTCTTGAGGGCACTGTGGTGGCAGAGTGACCCTGGGTGCCGAACCGTAGGGAGCACGACCAGGTCGACCCGACGGCATTGCTCGCCGATATCTTCGAGATGTGCTTGAAACCCGGCACATGGCGCTAGCTGATGGCGATGATGGGAGTGAGTCACCCATAGAGTCTGGCAAAAACATTCAAACTCTCCCAGGGTGACCGACTCTAGCATATCAAAATCCGATCCTGCGACTGGCCAAAACTTCTCGGGGAAGTGGCCCGCTGCGAGGACGGTCCAGAAGCTCCACGACTCTGGTTCGGGATCCGGCCCTTACATCCCCTAATCATCAATAAAGAATGGCTGGGGAACTGGTAGCGGTACCGAGGCTGGCCGCTGGGCCAATGGGCTAGCTGGCGGTGAATACAGCGAGAAGGATGATTGGCCACCGAATCCTAAGTTGTCCTCCAATGGTTGTAGTGTCCTGGCTGCCACTTCGCGATAGGATGGGCCGGCGAATGGGCCTCCCATAACAGTGTCAGTGCTTTCCGAAGGTGTTTCATGTCGCGACTCTTCCTTTGGTCTCCAGAAAAGTTCTCCCCCCTCTATGACTGAGGTGGAAGGTGCTTCCTGGGAGGCCAGTGGTAACTGCAAGTTTGACCCCTGGGAGTACGCCAGGTCCTCGTCCTCCTGAATATACCTCTAGAGGGAGGCGGGTATTGTACGAATCTTGAATTCAGGGAGTACGAGGCTGACGTGCCATGTCCCCACCCTTGCCCCTGAATCATAGGATAGGGGGGAGGGCTCCATCGTCGAGTCGTACTCCACGTCAGAGTCCGAGAAACAGACTGGTTTGATTTCCGTTCGGACTTCCATGACATTCCTCTTACGGTGACGACGTCCCACCTTCATGCCCCTGGGTGGCTCCTCAGGGAAAGGATTATCTCCTTCTTGGAGTCCTCTGGCCGCAATAGTGCTGGGGCAGAGAGGACTGAAGGCTGGGGTGCGAGGAGCACCAGGACAGATGTCGAAAGGGACATGGGGAGGACCTCCATGTGGGCGAGTGACCGGATATGCAACGGCTCCATACTCGCGGCCAACGAAAGGGGAAGTGACCCCGTACCCAGTGTAGTGGGCACTGGAAAGATCCATACCTGGAGCATAGCTATAACATGGAAGTCTTTTCCTTTCCAGATCAGTGGCATGGAGTAGGCCTCCATGGTGGATGGCACTACCGTGAATTGGTCCGCGGTGTCCATTGCCTGTGCCAGCGACTGAGAGAGTCGACCAAACCTTTCTGTGGGGCGGTCGAGTCCTTGATCCGGGTCAGGAATGTAACTAGCCCTACTCAGCATATGCGGGGGGTATGATAACATGAGTCAGTAGTGGCTTGGGCCATGGTTGTTGCTGATGTTGGTGCCCCAGGGAGGGAATTCTCTCCCGCTCGTGCCAGACGCTGGCATCGAGTTAGATGGGTTAGAGCCAATGGTGCAGGCACATATATTGCCTGCTCCTTGGTCCGAGGAGTCGAGCAGTGGCGTCGGCGCAACCTGGCGGAGGCCCTTGTCATGAACCTCTGGAACGGGTCTCTGATCGGGCGAACCCGTACATCCCCTACCTCATCGGCGTAGGGATGAGAGGTTTCAAGGCGATCCATGGATAGGCTCCCGAAGCGGTTGAACGTCGGTGTGGGAAGCGTTGGCTCACGGCACGACCCTCGGGGGCGGCGATAGTGGTGAGGCGTGGCTGCCTCTAGATCCAAATGGGTCATGCCCCTGGTGGGGATGAACCCTTCCTCCTAATACCTACGAACTAGGTCATTGATCACCCTTCATTGGATGATCTCTGATGGGGAGAGGGGGCGTGAGCGCCTAGCAGTCGCGGCCGTTGGAGTCGGAGCGGCTGTGGAAAATGCGTAACCATGCGGGGTGGCCGCGTCAGTACTGCCCCTGCCCCTGCGCCGATGGGCAGGTGTCGATCGGGCTCTGGATGGAGCGATCTGATTCCTAGAAGCAGGGATGTGAACCCATTAGTACTAATAGGAAAATAAATCGACAACCAATAGCCCAGCGTCATTCCGTCTTCCGTGGTCGGCGAGAGGGATCAACGCTGACGATGTCGCATAGAGGATTGATCAACGTCCTGACTGGCTCAATCCCTGGCGGGTTTCACGTCCCGGTGCTAGGTGCCCAGACCTAGTGATATGCTAATCTTCCGACACCCCAAACACTACCAGTACCCATATTGAGGAGAATAGATTTACATTGGGTTCCCTATTTTCTGTTTCTGACACTTTTACGCCGGGGAGCACGTGCATCCGTCAGGCAGGGGAGGACACGCGGCTTGAGGCCCCGCATTCCTGCTTTCCAAGGCCGGGATACATTCGTTCCTTGTTCAGGGACGTCTGCTCCTTGATCGAAACCGGGACGATGGGATATCGGTTCTTCCTTCCGTGGATTCCTCCTCGGAGCTCGTCACCTAGTCCGGGTCTCCCTCATTGATTTAAGACAGGTTCGTGAAGCTCATTCCTGGCACCATATCTGCATGGAGGCCAGTTAATTAGGTTGCATCCATCGAGATGCTCCAAGGGGTCTGGTAGGGGAGGCAACCTTCGGTGAGAAGAATGGTCACGCTGGGGTGTCGTTGGCGCGCCTTGACACTGGGGGATTGGCATGTATGTCTTCTGTCCCTTATTATAGGGCTTCTTGAGGGCGCAGAAGCTCGAGGCATCCCACATCGAACGCGGGGAATTGTGTACCATCTGTGGTTTTCCTCATCTTCCCATATTTAACATGGGGTATGTCGCGAGTTTAATGTCTAGAGGAGACAGATCAGACTGATCGGAACACTGAAATTGGATCAGATAAAAGGAACCCAAAGGGGGAACACCGATATTGGGGCCAACACGTGGGCGGATTCCCGGATACTGTGGAGTGGAATGAGGTGGCATGATCCCACCGGGATGTGGCGGCCCAGGTAAGGATCTGGATGGGTGATGGAGTGAAGATGATATTTAACCTCGTGGAGGCTTCCAACGTATCCCCATGGCAGGGAATCAATGTCTGCGTAGTTCGGCGATACGGTGGGACACCTGAAGAGGCGGCCCGTGAGAATGAACACATGGATTGGAGCCTGGAGGAAGTAAGACCTCCGGGCTAGGGCATGAGCTTCTTGAGGAACGTGGGCTCGAGGGAGAGGTCTGGATGAGACGTCATTGCGAGGTATGGGGATTACGCTTTGAGACGACCCATAATAGTGGGTATGGGGCTTACGCTCTGAGGAGGCCCATAATAGTGGTTTCGAACTGACGTGGAGGGGGCGAAACAACTAAGTGATGGGCTTGAACCTTGTACAGGCTTCCTACGTTCCATGAGTTAGCACAGATCAAAGTCCACGTAGTTCGGGGCGTACAGTTTAACGTCATGCCGGAGGAGGGCATAGAGTTTAACGTCATGCGGGACGAGGGAATACAGTTTAACGTCATGTGGGACAAGCAATTTGGGGTTTACGCTCTGAGGTAGTCTAAAGTGTTTGGCAAACTGATGTGATGAAGTCGGAACGACAGGGTGGTGGGCTTGAACCTCATGGAGGCTTCCTACGTACCATGTGTTAGCACAGATCAAAGTCCCCGTAGTTCGCTGGGATGGGGCTTACGCTCTGAGGTGGCCCATAGGAGGATGTCATGGTCGATGCTCGCTCTAGGCCCACGTGAGTCATGCTTGGTGTGAGAAACAAGAGACAGCAGGGACCAGACAATCACGTCACGAAGGGTACGTCCGTGAGAAGCGGGAAGGGGCTTACGTGTTGAGCGGCTCAAAGTGGAAACAGTGGCTTACGTGTGGTTAGCAGCCCTTAGTGCCAGGGCTTACTCTAGGATGGAGGCCCGTGGTGCAACAAAGCACAAAGGGAGAGGGATTTGGGACCGAATAGAGGATATTCCTCGTTCCCTATCATGCCCTCCACTGGCCTTGGCAGTGGGGAAGTACGGAGGTGCATGAGTGAAACCTTCCGCAAGAGAGGCTAGGGGCTTACGCTCTGAGGCAGCCCTTCCCCCGTGGATAAATGCCACTCAAAAAGGGAAGATATCATTCCATATGAGGAAGAATACATTCCCATGGAGACGAGAGGCGTAAATAATGCCCGAGATGGGGGGACCCTGTGTGCGAGGCACGAGGTCAGATCATACTTTAACATCATGTTTTGTGGACGAGGTGCTTTGAAGTTTAACGTCCTACAGCTCAGATGAGGTGGGTTCCCTCCACACCCCTAGGGCTTACATTCCCAACACCCTCTACCCCTTGTGGGAGGGAAGGCATCGGCAAGGCCGTAGTGAAGGGGGGCCGCAGGGTGAACCATCGAGGGGTCCATGTTAGCAAGGCTATGCGAAGAAGCAATAGTCATTGGTGTGCCTATGAGAAGAAGCATAAGAAAAAGCAACGCAATGGAAAACACCGCCCAAGGGACCTTGAGGTTACTTCTTACGAGCCTAGAAGGTCGTACAGGAAAACAACGCATGGCGTGCCTGCCCGGTATGGAAGACATCGGGCGCCGGTGTAGAAGGCACCCGGGGGAATCAAGGTGAGGGATCCTGGGTTTTTCACGCAAAGAGAAGGTTTGTGCGCAAAACACCAGGATGGAACAGAATTGGGTTATAAGGATAGCACGCAAATAAGGGATTGCACGCAAAGGGATTGGATTGTGTGCGGGGGAAATGGCCGATCCCTAAGTCATAGCGAAACCTAACAGAGGGATTCCATGCAATTTGGAAGGGATTGCACACAATTAGAGGGGATTGCGTGCAAGTGGCAAGGATTGTGCGCAAAGGAAGAACCTGGAAGAGTTGGAAAATTCACTTAAGCCAGTGGGGTTGCGTGCAAAGGCGAACTCCGGGGAAAGGTTGCGTGAAAAGGGGAATTACCTGGAAGACATCTTGTGCGCTCAGGAGTCCGAATTGCGCGTATGGGAGCTGGTCCGAATTCCTCAACCCCGAAACGGTTGAGGTCGCCTTCTGTTTATAGGCATTCGCCATCGCGGAAATAGGGCAGCACACGAAATCATTCGCACCAGGACCCGTCGGTGCTTAAGGCTTCCCCGCGCGGAACTGGGCATGAAAAATTGTGCACCACACCAGTTCCTTTTCACGAATCTCAGGAGCCCTTCACGCGAACAAAATTTCTTCGTGCGGGTGCCCTTTAATTTCGTGCACCACTTCCAGGTCCTCCAGATCGGGCCTCTGAGTCCGAATATGACTTCGCTTCATCCGTTCGAAACTTCGTCAAGGAGTTATGGACTTTTTCAGCATCTACAGGTTTAAAGAAAAATTAGATATACTGTAAATTTATTAATTACATATTGATCATATTAATAATTTTCATATTGAAATTAGATATAAAAACATTGAAATAATTCTAACTTTTTTCATTTTAAAAACCTACATTACCATTGCGTCAGTGAGATTGATGTTAAATGTAATTATTCCATTTAAGTGAATTTAATTCTGTAAAATGGATTCTGTATTTGAAATTAGAGACCCAAATTAGGATATAAGATCATTTTTATTTTCAGTCGTAAAAATTTTACTATTTTAAAATAAATATTTACCATGGTATAGGTAAAATAATGAAAGAGATTAAAGTTAAATTGTAATGGATTAAAATACCTTAAAAATAAAACATTTAATGGTTTTTGATGGGTTATTAGACCCTAAAAATACTTTAAAACATTATTTATCATCAACATTATTGGATATTAATTCCGCCTCAATGCGGTTGGCATTAATTATAAAATAATCATTATTTAATCACTTAAAATTGCCGCTCCTCAAGTATAAATACCCCCCTTACCACCCCATTTACTCTCAAAATCGTTTAATATATCCAAATATCTGAGACAAACTCTCCTCTAAACTCTCCACCCATCTAAGTGTTATTTTTTCAACCAGAAACCAAATCAATGGACCTTAAGGGGTCCCTCAAGGAGGTGATCATCAAGTGGTAATTCTACTAAAACACATTTGTTAATTTATTTTATCCTTCCACTTTATCCTTACATACATCATAAATAAAGGAATTATAATAAAATAATCATGAATATACTGGAATTTTTTTCTTATATTGGAATTTATTATACCCATCACTTTTATTACCACCTCTTATTTAATGAAATGAAACTGATTTCCAATTTAAGTCGATTCATCACCCACATGAATAATGATTTTTTTTTGTTTTTCATTAATTACTTCACGTAGGGTAATAAAACCATTAATCTCTATAAATAATATTTTGATATGTATATTATAACTTATTTAATTTTATGTAACTAATGTAAAGATATATTATTAAATAAAACGAAACTAGTTCGTGATGTTCGGTTTGACCACAAAAAATAAATGAGACATTTATCATTAACATTTTATCAAATGAATCATCCCATGTATGAAATAAATATGCTAAATGGAACCATTTAAACATATATAAGTAAATTAATATCATTTAACATTACTTATATAGTATTATTTTCATTAGATAAGAAAATATATAATTATACGCAAATGAACCAACCATGAAACAATGAAACAAAATCAGTCAAAACAATGAAATTAATAAAATATTATTATTGAACTGTTGGTATGATGTAATTAAAATGTAATATAAGATATTATAAATATGAATATTGTTTTTAATTAGTTAATTAAAATCCTTAAACCGCTATACATGAGTTCTGAACATGTTTTAAGAAAGATTAATTTGAGTTAAATGCTTCTTTTTTGACTTTTACTTTTATCTGATATATACTTTACTCACCAATTATTTCTCATGTGTAGTGTATATATAATTTCATATTATGTATTTTTTAATGAATATATTTTTGATGGTATTTAATTTTTTTAAATATAAATAATAAATGGGGCCTATTATTTTACTAACTACAAAGTGGAAGGGGATTTCATCTCAATTTACATTCCATTCGGTCTTATTGGTTATTATACACCAATTCAATTATATGTTGTGTATATTCTTTCCCATTTAAATTTAATATCCTAATTTATTCATTCCACATGGTATTATTTGTATCACATTGAATTATTTGATACAAGGGTTTTTTACATGATAATAACCAAGTGATAAAAGTTATTGTACACTATTACTTTATTTTGTGATTGTTAATTTTCTCTTGAAACAACCACTTTATTGTCCTCATTTTTTATTAGAAATTAAATTTTTCGAAAATATAAATTTTATTGTATGATTTATATGATTATATTCAAAATTATATTCTATTTTTACATATGGTGTTTCCATTGAATGATATTTGGTTAAACTAGAAATATTGACAAATCCATTTATTTTATTCTATATAGATTTTTATGATAAGACACATTGTTTAAAAATTTAATTTTTTATTAGATATATGTAGGATGATATAGAAATGATATACATGGGTTTTTTACTGGATAATACAATACTGTTGATGCATTAGTAGTCTCATGAGATAGATGTGTAGGGAAAAAATCCTTTACATTTGTTTCCCAGCTGAATCACATAGGTTTCTCCCCAGAGAAATTTATTAAAAATAGGTTTGATCTATAATGTAACTATATGGAATATATATATTTATATTTTAGACATTAATAATTATACATTACATCATTATTTTTATTCCATGTGAATAATATATTAGCTCAAATATCCATGGTCAAGTTCCAAGTACATGTGATTATTTATATGGTATTATTTGATCATTTATTATTCCAGCTCTATTACGATTATGTTATTGATTAATGGAATGTGTGATTAGTTATTTATCCTTCCATATTGATGATTATTATTTATTCAACATAAATTCTATAGTACTTAACCCTTACTGAGCATTTGAGATAACCCATATTGTGTTTCCTTTCCCCTACATATGAATAAGAATTCGTGGAATGATCTTCTAGGATACTGAGCAGTTTATTTTGTAATGTATTATATTTCATTTTACTATTCCCAATATAAAATGGGTTTTATGTATACATATAGTTCACAAATACTACTAAACAATTTGGTGATTTGGGATGCAATTTCACGTATCTTATGTTAGTGTAATAAATTAATGGAGCAGATCTTTGCTACTTGGGTCGGGGTCGTTAAACGTTAAACATAAGATAAGATCAAATATCAATTCAGTCTGATTCATCACCATTTTATTGTTTATGTTGTTAAAAATTAGGTTTTCATACATGTTTTTACATTTCAAAAGAATGATTGTATATTTTTATTGACTCATAATTTTTTAGTTTTTGTCACCATTGATGTTGTCTCTAAGAGTTTTTTAAGACCTACCTATTTTCTTTGTCATTAGTATAAAAATCACCCTTACTCTAGGTTATCATCATTAGTGGAAATTTAATAACGAACGTGAGATTCATAAAAATCTATTTCTTCATTTAATTATACACACAAATTTTTTTCAATTTCCCCATGATATAATTAAATATCATCACAAATATAAACTGAAATGTTTAATGAATTTATATTTTTTCACACAATTACATCATAATAACCTTCTTTAAAATTTTTTATATCACTGATAAATCCATCTACAGTGCGTGTACCTATGAAATATCCCCACATTAATCATCTAATGAAAATTTTGTAAATATATTACTTTTAAAATGATATGGAATAGGTTGATAAATACCTTTATGATTTTTAATTTTAGATTCTTTTTAAACCACATATCACGAGATACATTCGTTGAATTATGTCAATGTATGTTCTAGTTGAGAATATGAACTTATAATAAGGTATGTTATATCAAAAAAAAAATTTCATGTGTCATGCTATGATATCATGGATTTACCCATATTCACTAAAATTTGATTCTTCCGTTCAATTAATTGATTTTCATGTTTTTGTATAAAGTACTATATTATTTCCATATTCAATGATTATTTAGATATTCATCAAAATATTCATTCTTATATTCATATCCATTATAACATGGAAAATTGTTTATGAAAAATATAATTTAATTTTCTAAACACCTCTAGAAATGATAAAATCAATTCTGATCTTTTTATATACTCAAAAAACAATAATAATAATAAATCATATGTGTAAAATAATTTAAACAAATAAGTAAATAATTATTTTTTTATGTGATTCCAATCTCATCAAACTATAAACATCCATGTGTATCATCTCAATAGAGTTCTTAGTTTTGATCACCACATTCTTATGTCTCATTTTTACCTAATTTCTATTGTAAAAAACATAAAAATTATTGATTCTTAGATGATTTAGCTTCAGTATATTTCCCATATCTATAAATTTAGTAATATTATCCATATTATTTTGTCCCAAATGAAAATTTCTTATATGCCAAATATTATTCTCCAGTTTGACATCAATGAAATAACTATTTTGATTATTGGAAATTTTAAATAAGTTTCAACTTTTTTTATCCCTTCAAAATGATTGTTTTAATCATTTATATTTATGATGAAATATTAATTATTTGAAACTCCCACATCATTCCTATTTTCACAAAGTTAAGAAACACTAAGTAAAAATTACCTCAACCTCCTAACGAGGAAAACATCTCTAGATAAATGTTTTCTTACAAATTTTGGATCTTCCAACTAATTATACAATAAGTAATCTGTCACATTAAAAACTATCTTCTCTTTTTTTCTACCTATATATATTTCAATAAAATATTATTCTTAGTCATGTTTCATGAGTATCGAATTTCATGTATCCAATTCCTTCCACCTTTTACAAATTTTTAATACACAAAACCACCAATTCCTTTTCATGGTTACCCCTTGTGATATGTTTGGTGCTATAATCCATATTTTGTTACTAAAATTGTATCATATGGACCTTTTGGTTTTTTATTAAACATTATCACTCCTTTAAAAATATGTTTAAATAGAACTAAATTTTTAATAAACATTATCTTATTTATAGATATTTTTCCAACAATATTTTATGAACGTTAACCCCAACTTATGATTTATAGAATCTATTTGATTTATGGATAGGTAAATTATACAATAACATGAATAATATGTGTCCATAAACACTAAAACAACAACATATTCGATACAAATAATATATCCTTTATTTTAAATATTATTTATGAAAATATACTAATTGGGATTCATTCTGATTTTACACGTATTCCTTTTATTCAAATCTTTCATTCCTAAAATAATTCTTTCTTATCTTGTACCTCAAATTCAACATAACTGTCTCTTGTTCTTCTTCCATGATTCAATTTTTTTTGTGATTTTCCACACCATCACATGAATTCACAATGAGTGTTTTCTTCTTCTCAGGTGAATTAATCACCTACTTCCTATTCTTTGTATTGCTTCAATCATTTTTAATACACGGTCTTATGTAAAAATAATAATTAAGGGAACCATATGATAATAAAATCATACATGGTAACATCAATAACATTACTAGAAGATTTATAATCACAAAATATTTATTCAAAAAAATTTAAATATCCACTCACAATAATTTTTTTCTAATTATATTCATCTATAAAAAAACGTTCCTCAAGATCCTCCACTTACTCAGTCTTAGAAATTAATTTTTTTGGTAGTAATCACAATAATATTTTATATGGATTTTATAAATTCATTAAGTTCAAACATATTTCATGAAAAATATATTTCCATTCTAAAAACATAATTAGAATTTTATTTATATATAGATATATTTATTTAATATTTATTATTCTTTAATTACATATTTTCTCTTATAAAATTCCTATATTATTTCAACCACACCAGAAGATCAATCCTTATTTGAAACTATGTTGTAATTTCCATATTAGTTCTTTCATCTTCATCACTACCTTATTATTAAATAGAGGAAATATTAAACTATTTTTATATATCCATAAAATTAATTATTTATACAACATTCATTCACACTTCTTCCTTTTCACATTCCTCGTCATAAGATATAACATCATTTTTTAGGCAGTGTTCATATTATTTATTATGTAATCCTTTCTTCACCAAAGATAGAGCATTATCACATCATAGGCTATCAATAAATTATTGATATTATAAATTGTTCACTCATCTATGTGTCAATTCTCAAGAGCATATTTTTTTAAATAAATGTTATTTTATAAAATTTTCATTAATTTCTTAACCACCATGGAATATATAGATACACCTACAAAACATCAACTTGAGATAACTTTTTTTACCCAAATGAATAAATATTATAATAATTCATATTCTTACCTTAAATACCCTAAAATGGATCATGAAACATTAATAATAATAAATATGAGTATTTATTATCCCACTAATGGATATCATTATGTTTTCTATAAATTCTATGTTTGATACTATGTCCTTAAATCATGTAAACTCTTTCACTGATAGGTGTGAGATAAATACATTGTACTCTCTCCCATCAGCTTCAACATTCATATTTTTAGGAATATTATAGGATGTACCAATATTGGAAATATGAATACCCTTCTAAATTATATAAAGAACATCCAATCCAAGATATATAAGATATGAAACCATTATATCGTTATATAGATAAAAACCTTTAGCTTAAACATAGGTACTTATTCAATATTGACTGAAATCAGTATACTTGAAAGAATTTAAAACCATATAAAAATTCATAAAAAATAATATAATATTTCAAAATAGTCATTTTTTAATAAAAAAATGTTATCCCCCATGTGATAAACCCACAAGTACTGAGGCGGTGGGGGAAAATCAGTGGTTATGAAAAACAAATATTAATGTAACCTTTATCATGCATTTTATTTTTTTGATCCTTGAATGAAACTAGATGTTGAAATGAGATAGATAATGATATAATGACCATGAAATAATATTTTTTACATGGTTAACAACATATTTTTAATAAGTGGCTATTCCTTATTGTCTATTATTTATGATTATGCTATCAATATTCTTATATTTTTATAAAATAAAATAAGGAATTGAGTCTGAATATGGTCTTTAACAATATGTATAAGAAATATATATATGATAATAAATAAGTTGATCAATATTTTGGTTTCCTACTCATGCTCCAATAAGTTTATATCACTTGACCACCTTCATTTATCTCAAACAATTTAGATTAATCTTATCATGAATACCCTCAGAAATATTTAGGTGAATATCCTCATATATGATTTCATAATATGATTGGGGAGACACGTCAGTTATTTATAATAATAATTCTACCATAATGTGTTGGTATTGAGCATCTCATTTTATTTCTAAAATAATCTAGATCTGAGATCCATAGAGAGTTATATTTCATATATAGATATTTATCATTATCAATTTTGTTACTATATCATCCAATAACCATTATGACATGATAAATAATTCCATGATATAATTTCCATTTATTATAAACTAAACTGGATTTCTCTAATTTTTGTTTTCATTTTGTTCATAGAATATGGTGAATTTCCCTTTTAACCATCGTGTACACTTTGTCTGTTTAGAAAATTTCTCCCATGGATATCCTTTAACATCTTCGCAAGATTTTCTAGAGCCATGGTTGCCCTCAACCTATTTGTTTATCCATTCATCCATGACATAGTGCAATGACACTAGGACCATTTTGAGCCTCCCTACTACTAACATTTCCCAAAAGAACGAATTAAAAACAAACATTTCTCCTCTGATTCTATAAGAAACATTTTAGCTCATTAATAATGATTTTTTCAGTAAATATCCATGAAATAATTGTTAATTAATCAAGATTATTTTATTATTTTTATTCTAGATTATCTCTAAATTTCCACTCTCTCTTCAATAATCAAGTTGTTAATAAATTCAATATGAAAAAACATATAATATTCATATATTATTCTTTGAAGAAACAATTCAATGAAATATTCCAATATATAATTTTTCTAAATACAACACCATATGATAAATTGATGATTTTGAGAGTTCTTAATCAATTAATTTAATAGTTAATACTATTTTAACTATGTTTTAATTTTCATAAACTCATACTTCCCAATTTTTCAATTCTATTATTTAGTGAACTTGAATCTCCAAGGTCTCATCAATTTTCAAATATCAATACCGTTTGAACATATGTATTGGTCTTAGTTCATATAAAAATGTTTCATTCAATAATTATCACACATGAAAATGAAATTAAAATGAAATTTGACATTCAAAATTTCAATTTTAGTCTTTATGTATTTTTTCTTATTTCTACTTATTCTTTAATAACATAATTGGAATCTATATAACTAAAACTCAATGATTTTTTATCAATTATATTTTACATATTAATTTTCTAGAAAAACACACCCCAATTCATTAATGGTTGACCCCTAATATTTATTTTTTGATTTGAATTTTCATATTCATAGAGAAATTTATTTATAATTATTCTTTTAAAAAATCCATAATACAAAATATTTTTATCATCCCATATGATCATGTTTTCATCCATAATATGTCGATGTACTGAGTATCGTGGTATTTTTACTCAAAATGTAATGGAAACCTAATATTTCAACTAAATTTCATTAAGTAATGAAGAATAATAATCAAAATTACATAATTCATTGGATTTATAAATTTTTCTTCAACATAATATAAATATTAATAAAAAATAATTAGTTTTCCTAACTTATATTGAGTTCACCATTTCAAACCACATTAATCATTGACTTGTATATATATCTTGAGATATAAACAAACAATATTCTCATTGAAATATTTTTAGTCATAAGATTATTTTCATCTATTACTCTATCAAAGAATTTATTTTATTATTTATTTTTGATTTATAATCCTTTAATACATTATCAACTAAACCATTAAATATTATATCATCAATATATGAAACAATAATAAGATTATTCTTAAATGTGTCCTTGGCATAAGGGTTGTTGTGTAGTTTTCCCTTGTTAATCATCAACTCCTTTAAAAAATTATATTACCTAAAATAATTGAATCTTGAGGAATAAGTAAATTTATAAAAATAAATATTAATTTCAAAAAAAATATTTTTGCATCTTTATCATGTATAAATTTACCCGGGTTTTTGATAGAATTCCTCACCTATATCACTATTTAATAATTTTGACCTCACTTCCATTTAATAAATTTCTTTATATTTTTGAGATTATGAAATAAGAAATATTCATATTGTTTTAATCCTTATTTTTGGGGGAAACATATCCTTAAATTAAATCCATTTACCATATCATTTCCATTTATAAAATAATTATACTTTATTCTTCATAAATTCAACTATATTATTGAGCTTGTTTTGGAACACCCACTTTGTTTAAATAATATTTTTTCTGTTTAGTCATGATATGATATACTATTTTTTTTATTATCTATTTGATAAATTTGATAATTTATAGAATAAATAAATTTTTTTTCATGATATTCTATAAAAATTTCTAACCTATATCAGATAGAAATTTAGTGTGAAAGTTTTACTTGTGTTTCTTTATTTTTTAAACTTGAAATTCTTGATATTTGATGATTTTTTTTATTATACACATATATGAAAATACTTTTATACTATCATTTTGGGTTTTAACACATTCATTATCATTATAATGTGTGGGAACATCACCATTATTAATTTTTTTCTCATGAATAGGAATATGTTGGAGAATGATTTTCCCCAATGGGTATTTATTATATTAAGAAGAAATTGTTGGTTGAAGATAAAGGGAAGGGTCATGAGCCATCCCCCAAGGCCCATTCCATGACTACCTAGCCCACCTCCCATAGGCCATGGGCTGGCGACTAGAACTGAGTAAGCATATCCCAATCAACTGGGAGGCATTTTCCTATGTACTTGTACATATGCACACAACTCAAAGCCCCAGATGCTGGAAGGTGAATACACTAAGTAAACAAAAACAAGGTGAAATAGTAGAAAACTAATGGTAAAAGAGGTCAAAATACAAGACCAACTAAAAAAGAGTGAAATTACAATTCAATGGAACTCCTCTATAGAAAACCCTACCTGATGTTAAGGTACAGAAACAACTGCCCGAAGTTGTAGAAGCACATCTTGTTTATCAGGTCACTCAAATAACCACCTAGACACGATCCTCCAAGGACTCTATCAAATAGATTCAATAGTATTTTCTCACATAGGTATAAAACTAATGTATCAAAATAAATACAATCAAACATAAATTCTGAACACCTTGTACTATTGAGACACTCATCCCCGATTAGTCACTTAGGCCTACTAGGGAACCTAGACTCGCTCGTTACATTGGCCTACAGGGGAACCTAGACCCACTAACCACTTAGGCCTATGTGGTAATATAGACATAATCGTTACATAAGTCTACTAGGGTACCTAGAACTTCTTGTCACATAGGATTACTGGGGTACCTAGACTCGCATGTCACAGTCTTATCGTCACAGCCATCCATGGCATTCCTGCTCGTAGAGAGCTTGATTCTGGTAGAATATACCACTCAAACCATCTGTCGTATCTCAACATCTATGAAATCACACTTAATGAATATCAAAATTACCACCTCCTTGTGAGGGTCCCAATACTGCAAACGTCTTGTAAATCAGACGTCCTATTTGAAAGTTATGAGCCATTTTGTAAAAAGGGACCAGATGGGTCTAGTCTGAACAGGTTGGACCGATCGGAACCAGTCTAATGTCGGACCACCTGTCCTCCTTCTCCAGCTATAGTGGGATGTTCAATTCTTCCCAAGACGTGGTGGGAAGCTCATCTCCGATTCACCATGCGGTCCAGCTGGACCATGGACCTCTTGCCATGTGACGTGGCGTGGCTGTTGTGTCTACCTGCACCGCCACAAGCCACCTGACAGAAGCCTATGATCACCTCCCACAACAGATTTTGTGGGCCTCTTTTGCCACTTTGGCACACTACTGACACCAGTGTTCCAGTGGGTGCTTCTACAGGCCACCATACTCACTCCGATGGTCTATTTATGGATCCGAAAGTCCTATTGCGGTCCTTGGGTTACCACCTCCACTACCTTGTGCTCCAACCCATATTTCCATCGATACAGGGGTCCGACCACATTTAGAACCACCCTAAGAGAACCTGATGCGACCATGGGGGTCCGTCAGCAAAGAATGTGAGGAGGAAGAGAGATTACAATGAACACCCAAGGAAATGAAAAACATCCCTGTTTGTTTAGACTTTGTTCATTACATTAGAAAAGAAAGGGGATATTTTCAAATAATTTTCATGATATAATCCCCTCTTGAATCCCTGCATGTCAAAAATCCCATTCCCGCATGGAAGATCAACCCAAGGATCAATATGTCTGTGAGTTAATCCTCATTCTTCATTTATAAGTGAATAAAGGGGGTGGTAATACCTTAAAAATAATCTATTAACTATGTTTGGATTGATTGTAGATAAAGGGTGAATCCCACATTCTTCATTTTTTAATCCATCGATGTCTGATCAGAATCTATTCATTGATCCTTCATCGTTCACCAAATAATTTCCTCCAAGGATTCAATGAAAACACTAAGATCCACCCCTAATCAGGTATCTATCTTAATAAATTTAATGGAGGAAACATGTTTCAGTGTTTCTATTATATTGAGACTCTATTTTGTTACACTATTCAATTTATGAAATGAAACGACATTTATGTTACACTTGCGTTTCAACGTCTTTACGATGTTTCATTTTATGAAACGAAACATCTGGATATTTGAAACATTTTCGAATAAAATAAACTTTCTTTTGATTATTTTATTTTTATTTAAAGTTCCAAAAAAAATTAACTTTTACCCTCATCCAGTGTCAGTCGAGGTTACTCCCCGCCAAAGGAAAGAACTCCCTCATGATCTCAATGATACTCTCAGATATCCAATCTGAGTTACCATTTTTGAGTTATAGGATTTTAAAATAAAAAAAATTACTATTTAATTATTTTATTTATGGTCACGTCTCAAAAACCACTTTACACAGTTGGCCAGCACCGGCCAATTTTAGCCTCTGCCTAAGGAAACCAACCCCTCATGAGATCAATGATACTCTCATATTTCCAATCCAAATTATATTTTATGAGTTATATGATTGGAAAATAAAATTATCTTTATTTAATTATTTTATTTATGACCACCTCCCAAAAACTACATTCTACATTTGGGCCACATCAGCCAAGGTTAGGATCCACTCAAGGAAATCATTTCCTCATGAGAACATTGGTTGTCTCATATTTTCAATCTGAGTCACTGTTCATGAGTTATTTGGAATGGAAAAATAAAATATTTTTATTTAATTATTTTTTTTGTGGTTATGTCATTTTGATGTTTTCTCCCTAATGGCCCACAATAAATATTGTTCAGTCACTCATAGGGTAAACCCTCCATCATGAATGCAATAATGTTAACATATTTTTGATTTGGGTAACTATTTAAAAGTTATTCCCCATTTTTAGGAAAAACGCCCTTACATGATATCTAGAAACATTCCATTTTTTGAAGGGCTATTCCGAGAACACTGGGCCATGAAATTGAATGTATTCTAATCACCTGGTGTTGGAATTTTCAGATAAATTATCTATAAATATAACTTGGAAATTATAAGTCATTACATTCTAGCCAACATAAGATTTTACGTCCCTAAAAACCAAACCAAGGGATTACCAAACAGATGAGGGTATGAGCACGAACCTGAGCCTCCCACTATCACGAGATCTACTATAGATTCCTTTTATGCCACTAGGCACGTACTAGAGATATCAATCACCCAAAGAGGTTCCTCCCATGTATATCCTTGATCTCTATTGAAAACATCTCGAAATTCGCCCCATCGTCAAAGTCATGCTCGCCCCAGTCAATGACATGTGATGGTTTGTGTATGTATCTATTCAGGTACAATATATGGAAGGAATTTTTCACCCACTCTAACTGAAGAGGTGGATCCAAGAGGTACGCTACCTCACCCAATAAATGTAGTATCAGAAAAGGTGTGATGAACCACAGAGATGACTTTCCATGGTGGACAAATATTTTTATCCCACATCGAGGAGAGACCCTAAGAAACACAAGGTCTACCTCCTTGAAATCCAATGGTCTTTTTCACCTATCAAAATCAGTATTCTGACAGTTTTTTTGCTGTCCTCATCTGATCCTAGATGACCTACACCTTCTCTATAGTTGCCTATACAAAATATGGGACTAGGAGTGCTGACTCTCCGAGGTTAGTCTAGGAAAGTTTCCATCAGCAGGGTCTCTGGAAAATGTCCTACAATGGTTAGATACTGATAATGGAGTTGTAGCTATTGTTGTACCCTAACTCCACCAGATGTATGTGATCCTCACAACGATGGACAAAATCAATGACGTAAGCACATAACATGTCTCCTAGGACCTAAATGGGGTGCTACGTCTAGCCGTCTGTCTTTGGGTGGAAAGCTATGCTCAAGGAGAGCTGAGTACGAGATACCTCCTGAAATCCCTTCCACAACTAGGATGAAAAGTGTGCACCTCGATGTGAGACTATAATTGATGGGAATCTATGGATTCGAACTATCTTCAACAAATAGAGGCATCCCAAGCTCTATACGAGACTTTGTTCCCAAAAATCTAAGATGTTAAACACGGTGAGTTGGCCAATGATCACCCAGATGGTACTGTGTCCCCTGGACGCATGTGATAAATCCATAACGATGGACATTGATATCCTTTCTCACTCTCTTATTGGTACCCCAAGTAAGAAAATGGCAACCCCTTCCAAGCACATGGGATGGAAATGGTGTGTTGACAAACCACTGAACTGATTAAACATATTCTCATCTTTTTATATAAATAACTAAACCCATCTTCAACCAGTTATGTCATCCCTGGTGTCTACCTTGACACCCACATGCATATCTTGATGCATCTCATCACTCTAGGTATCCACTGATGCTACTGTAGATTTCATGAAAGGAATGACGTGATCCCTACCTTCCAAATATCGATAAGGGGTATTCCCGGTAGGCAATTGAGCACTCAGATACTCATAGTAATTATCATCGAGTTTTTCATTCTTGACTCAATTTAATAGTGAGGGGTGACAACCACCGATTAGAGGTAATCTGCATCATCTCTATAAATGATGGGTAACTGTAACGAGGACAATCACTCTATTTACTCATTTAAAATGTATGAACAAGATCTCTAACTGAGGGAATCTTCTATCATGCTTATCGTGACGGTGGTGTTATGTAGCTTCATGGACTTGGTCGTCTCGATATTTAATATTGTTGATGGCATCTTTCTCACTCAATTACTTTTCATTGGATAAGTATTCCATGGAAGCATGGTGTTGGTCCCACAATCGTGATCTAGCTGCCATAGACAGAGGGTGCTTCTTTATCTCCGGATGTGCGTTGGGAGGTGTGGGGTTCTTTGTGGGTGACCGAGATGGTGGCGATAGGTTTTGGGTTTGGTTCATGATGGGGATCTTCTATAGGCGCGCTTGGGTTGGTTTCTTATTCTATCTTTTTTGCTTCTGATTTTGGTTTTAGTCTGCTTAGTGCCAAGATATAGGGATTCATTTTCTCTTATGGTTTATTTGGATGCTGTTTCGAATCGACTCAAGGCTGATTGTTGTTGGAATTGGGGTTTTAACAAGGTTGTGTTTGGTTTTCTGGTGGTGTTTTCTTTGTGTCTTCGGGTGATGGGGAAGTCGTAAATATGTATTGATGGTGGTGGTCTTGATCTGTGGAAGTGGGTGTGGCCTTGGATCCAAAGCATTGGTGTTTATTTTGAATTAAATAATGCTTATATCTTTTGATCTTGGTGTTCTATAGCATGGTTCTTGGTAGTGGAATTCTCATTCAAGGTGGTGGAGGGTTGAGGTGTGCTGCGTGGATTTTTCCTCACGGCCTTATTTGATCTGGTTGCAGTTGGATTTGAAATATGGATGAAGAAATTTGAGTGTTGGTGGTTTTTCAAGTGCTTGATAATGGGAATAAGAGTTGTAGGTAGTGGAGATATAGCTTGGTGATAGAGGTTCTCTTGTTCTCTATTTTCATTTGGAGTAAGGTAAGAATAGTTGTAAAAGTTGAGGAATGTTATCATTTTAGGGTATTTTTTGATGATGGATAGGTCCATACATTTTACAAGTTAGTTCCTCAGATGAGGACTTAGAGTAGGTATCTTCCACTATGCATAGCTATTTCGATTTGGATGATTGATCGGGTATAGACTAGCCATCAGTACAAGGCTCCTGTATCTTTGCACGAGATAGCTTGAGGAGTAACCATACATTGGTGGAGGATTTCCATAACGGTGTTAATGCTAGGGAGGGACATTTCTAGCTGTGTTGTTTTGGTACTAGGTTATGTTTATGTATCCATTTATTTGATGTTATGTGAGGTTTTCCCCTTTCCCCATAAAAGAGGGATTATCCAATATAAATAAAAATTGAGTCCTTTTGGCTATTGAGTCAGATTAAATGGTAAACTGGTCTCCCCTATGGTATTATCACCACGTCTTCAATGTGAAGAAAATCATTGTAAACTCAAGGTTGTGGGTCGCATAGTTCTGCTCATGTGGTCTCAACTGCCGAGTAACATCTCCTTCCATTCAGCTAATCGAAGAGATCATCAATCCTTGGTAGTAGATACTTATTCTTCATAGTCACATGATTTGGGTGCCGAAAGTCCCCACATAATCTTAATCTCCCATCCTCCTTCTTTCCAAAAAATACTAGGATTTCCCATAGTGAAACATTGGGTCTCACAAAGACCTTGATTTGAAATTACTCCAAATATACACTAAATTAATCAAGCTATGTAGGAGCCTTCCGATATTCCAGTGTAGATATCATTGTCTTCCAATGGTATAGGTCAATGCAGAAGTCTGCCTCCTTGCAAGGAGGTAGTCCTAGAACTTTTTCATGAAATATGTCCCTGTACTCATCCAATACTATAAGAAACTGAGGACTCATCTCATCCATTGTACTGAGGGTCATGATATCCAACTCCTTATTGATTGTTTTCACCCTCCTCTAAAAAATTCTATCTCGTGATGCCTGTGTATTCTTTTTCTCCGACAAAGTAAAACAAATCCACTGATGCAGACATACCACACCCTTTTTCCTAAAACTGTCAATCTGATCAGGGACAGTGGATGAACAATCTATTCCCAAACTTACTTCGTAAGGCCTCGACACTCCCACCAAGAGGTTCCAACTGAAACTCTCCCCTCAAGTGTCATGTCACACTATCCGCATATGTGTGATGATGGAGTCTACTCCCATAGGTATCACCAGACATATGGGTCAAGTAAATGGTTTAACTCAAAACTCTAGGTCTTTAACTCGATTCATGACAATAATGAATTATAATAACCTATGTCTATTAATATGAAAACTAATAGTAAACACAAACCATACATCAAATCATTCTTATAACCCTTTGGTCATATGCTTTGACTATATGTAGTTTTCCCTTCCCCTATCCTCCATTTTCATTAGCCTAGTATGTATCACGTTGGGGCGGGGCTAGTAGCATGTCCAAAGGTATACCACCTCATACTACTATCCCAATTCCTCTACCATATTTTCCACCCTACAGATTCATCTATTCTGATAACCATATCTGCCTCGGTGGCCCATCCACCATTTCACTAACAACATGATGGGCTTGAAAATCTCTTGTGGGATGTCCCCTGCCATATTTTTAAAAAACATTACCTCTTTCTAGGGCACCTAGACTTACCCTATGGGACTTGAGCTGTAGATCCTCATTCATGGGACCTCCTATTGAAAGGTCTCACATGTTAAAGTCCATGATAATGATGTCATATTCCTCCTACAAATGTATCTACTATTACTTCCCAACTTCTGATCTAAGCCCCGAAGCACTGGTAGTATTGTATTCATCATGTACCTGGAAAGGTCAGTATGACATGATGACTACTCAATTACCTACCTGTCATCATACCGAAGCTATAAAATCTCTTAGGAATTCATATCCCTTATCTCTTATAGAGATATACCCTTTTAGAGAATGGATCTCATACACTATCCATAGAAGAGTCACCTCATCATAATATCGGGTACACTAAACCCCTCCATCGCCCGTAAGAGCCACTTAGAAGGATCACTGCAAAGAACACCATCTAATATAATGGTGTCCCGAATAGACAGAAACCATGATAACAACCTCAATACATTCTTTATACACCTCTGATTCAGGTTAACTTTAGAACCTATGGGGTCTCTGTCTCTAAAACTCATGAAGTGCGCTCAGCCAGCGCATCTCATCCGCTAATGCTATGAGTACCATGTGCTACTCCATAGGTGGTGGTATAGCTTGTACACCACTCAAAGGTGATCTTTCTTGTATGAACCATTGTACCCATCTCATAACCCCACAGATCATCCTCATGATCCGGTGGTAGAGTCCTGGCTGGCCATTTATATAAAAGCATATTGAAAAAAAAAGATGTACCACGATCAATAGAGTATACATGGTGATCTAACTCAAGAAGGACATGGAAAAATGAACCCATTCCTATACGATTCATGTACCATCATTTTTTCCTAAATCTAGTGTTTTCATGTATCGTGTCGAAAATCCTAATTTAGGGTCTTAGTGTATGGATACGTCAGTCGTCGCACCAAAATTGGATTCTTTGTCCTAAAATCCAAACTCGAAACACATAACATTGTTTCCCAAAACCTAAATCATAGTCATTAGGTTCTTAAAATAGAATTTAACTCCTCTGATACCACTCTTTCATGGACCATCCACCAGCGCCCGTGTTGTGACTACCCCAATCCTGCCTCCCATAGGCCACAGGCTAGCGACTGCCACCGAGTAAGAATATTTGAAACAAATGGGAGGAATTTTCCTAAGTACATGTACACATGCACAAAACTACAAGACACATATTCTGGAAGATGAATGAACTATGTAAACAAAAACAAGGTACCAT